>CM042836.1:4848328-5448328 GCA_023653725.1 Bungarus multicinctus
ACAACAAACCAAGCAACACATGGTATGGACTGAAGATATGGGCCTGGCTATATATTAGTATAGGAAAAGAGAAAGGACCAGGAGACAGGATACCAGTCTCCAATATTCTGTCCTAGGGGAGCCAGATGAGAAGGCGCGGTCAAGCCTATTTTCCAAAGAGAGGAGAAAGAAAGAAAGAGGAAAGAAAAGAAAGAAATAGAAACACAAAGAAAGCAAAGAAGAGAGGGAAAAAGAAAGAAAAAAAGAAAAGAGGGCGGAAGAAAAGAAAGAGAGGAAGAAGAAAGAAGAAATAGAATAGAAAGAGAAAAAGAGAAAGGAAAGAAGCAAAGAAAGAAAGAAAAGAAAGAACAAGGAAGAGAAAGGGAAAGAAGAAAGAAAGACAAGAAAGAAAAAAAAGGAGAAAAGGAAAAAAGAAAGACAAAAGAAAAAGAAAGAAAGAAAAGAAAAGAAAAGGAAAGAAAAGAAAACGAAAAGAAGAAAAAAAGAAAGAAGAAAAGAAGAAAAAAGAAAAGCACGAAAAGAGAGATAAGAAAGAAAGAAAGGAAGAAAGCAAAGGAGGGAGGAAAGGGGGGGGGGAAAAAAAGAAAGGAAAGAAGAAAGGAAAGAACGGAGGGAGAAAAGGAAGAAAAAGGGAAAAGGAAAGAAAAAAGAAAGAACGAAAATGAGCAAAACCATGGATGGACAGGAAGATATGGACCTGGCTAGTCTAGGGAAGAGAAGGACCAGGGGAGACAGGAGAGCATCTTCCAATATCTGAGAGGCGGGGTTCAAGCTATCTCCAAAGCAAAAGGAAGGAAGGAAGGAAGGAAGGAAGGAAGGAAGGAAGGAAGATGAAAAAGAAAGAAAGATGGGGGGGAGAAAGAAAGAAAGATGAGGGGGGGAGAAAGAAAGGAAGGAAAGAAAGAAAGAGAAAGAAAGCAAGAAGAAAGAAAAGAAGAGAAAGAAAAGAAAGAAAGAAAGAAAGAAAGAAAGAAAGAAAGAAAGAAGAAAGAAAGAAAGACATCTGAGCAAAGCATAGATGGACAGAAGATATGTCTAGTTTAAGGAAAAGAAGGATGGGGTGACATGATAGCAGTCTTCCAATATCCCAGGACTTGACACAAAGCAGAGAAGTCAAAAAGAGGTTGAGATTCTAGAAAGAGTGCAGAGAAGAGCAACCAGGATGATGAGGGGACTGGAGGGTAAAACATACAGTGAACGGTTACAGGAACTGGGCCTGGCTAGTCTAGGGAAGACAAAGACCAGGGGAGACATGATAGCAGTCTTCCAATATTTGAGGGGCTGCCCCAGAGAGGAGGAAGTGGTCAAACTGTTCTCCTGTAGGCCAGACAAGGAATAATGGATGGAAACTGATCAAGGAGAGATTCAACCTGGAAATAAGGAGAAATTTCCTAACACTGAGAACAATCAACCGATGGAACAGAAGTTGCCTTCGGAAGTTGTGGGAGCTTCATTACTGGAGGCTCTCAAGAAGAGACTGGATTGTCAGAAATGGTGTCGGGTCTCCTGCTTGGGCGGGGGGGGGGTTGGACTAGATGACCTATAAGGTCCCTTCCAACTCTGATTCTCAGTTATCATTCACCCCCTCTGCTTGTGTTGCGTTGCGTTCCTCTTCTCCTTTGCGGGCAAAATTGTCTTTTCGTTTCCCAAGGCGGCCCTCTCAGCTTCCTGCGCCATCTCCTCATCTCATGCCACATCGGTCAGCTGTAACCCGAGGACAAAGCCGATCGCTGTCGGGCCTGCCAAAAAAGCTGATGCAATCCAAACCACCCCCACCGGAGGCTCTTCGGGACGGTGCAGGCCGAACAAACAGAAGGATTTGGCCGGTTTGAAGTGGACACTCTCTGGCGAGAGGAGAGAGTTTGGAAAGGCGTCTCCTTGGGCCGGCTCCAAAGCCTGCGGGCTCTTCAAATTTCTCCTTCCATCTTCCGGGAGGGGTTGGAGGCGAGCGAGGGAGGGAGGGAGCGTCCTGGGTGGAATGGATGCAGCCGAAGGGCTTCCGATTTGAAGGGCGACTAGAATAGGATAGAATAACAGAGTTGGAAGGGACCATGGAGGTCTTCTAGTCCACCCCCCTGCTTAGGCAGGAAACTCTAAAACGCCTCCCTGTATGACTATTATTACTATTCTTCTTCTCATCCTTCCTATTACCTATCTCTTCCAATTTACAACTATAACTGTGTTGCTTGAATCTTTACAATTTATATTGTTTTATTTGTTCCCTAGTATGATTTGATTGCTTATTAGTAACCTATGACTATCACTAAGTGTTGTATCTTATGTTATTTTTTCTTTATGTACACTGAGAGCTTATGTACCAAAGACAAGTTCCTTGTGTGTCCAATCACAATAAAGAATTCTATTTATTCTCTTCTCTTCTCTTCTCTTCTCTTCTCTTCTCTTCTCTTCTCTTCTCTTCTCTTCTCTTCTCTATTCTATTTTCGATTCTAATTTCTACTCTATTCTAATATTTTATTCTATTCTATTCTTATTCTGTTCTGTTCTATTCTACTATTCTATTGTAGCACTGATGATGTTATCCAGTTGCGTCATGAAACGTCTGCAAAAAAACCACCTAGCTCAGAGAGCACCCAAGGACCTCTCAGTCTTCTTCTTCCTCCCCCTCCTCCTCCTCCTTCTCCTCCTCCTCCTCCTCTCTGCAAACTCCATATTCCCTTCCAGCACTGATGACAGTTGCCTAGTTGGGTCACAAAATGTCTGCAAAAAAGCCGCCAAGCTCAGAAAGCACCAAGTTCGCCTTATTTAAAAAGGGGGACATTTTTTTAAGCGTAATTAGGGCCGCCATCTTGCCTTTTTTTTTTTTTTTTAAACCACCTTTGGTTCATCCTTGGTTGCGTGGCGGGTTGAACAGCACCCTCTCCCAAAAAACGAAACAAAGAAGGTCCCGAATCTAAACTAGCAAAAAGTCAACTCGGCTCAAAATTCAGCTGAAAGGAAAAGGGATGGAAGGACTGAAAAAGGGACTGTCTTTCATCATCCTGTTTTATCACATAAAGATTTTCAGCCAGCCAGGCCTTTGAAACTGGCGGGTTTGTTTGTATTTTTGGGTTTGCAAATCTCTGCTATATATGATTAAATGTGGGGCAAATTAAAATAGCAGAGCCTTGCCAGTCTGGTATTCTTTTCCAAACTACTGGGAAGAAAGGCTGAGGTTTAAAATAGAACTTATTTTAACGAGGCACCGGAACTTCTGTCTCTAAGTGAAGCTGTTGTTAAATGAGTCATATCCAATTTTACAGCCTTTTTGCTGCGGTCGGTAAGCCCAATCTGACTTTCCTCCGTTGAGGTTGCTTATTAGAAGAATCCCGAGACGGTCACAAAATAAGAATCATATAACCCCGTGAGGATAAACTTGAAGGAGAGATTTAAATGCAATGGCTTAATTGGATTTTTATTGTTGTAATATATATAACTAGCCGGATCCCCATGCTTCACTACGAAACTATGTGGTCGGGCTTAGTTTTTTTTTGGGGGGGGGGAATAAGGGGGGAAAAAGTCTGCCTCTGCCTGCCAGCATCCATCAGTATTCACCTGGCTAGCGTCCTGTCAGTGTGTGAGAGAGTTGAGGGCTGTTTGGAAACTGAAACAGTATTTGCTGTGTGAGCAAGAAGGAGACAGCAAGGAGCCTGGGCATGGCTTAGCTCAACTGTTCTGTACTAAAGCTGCTTGGTGCTCTGAAACTAAAACTCCTCTCCTCTGCTTGTGTTTTGCATTTGGAAGAGATTTCTTTTCAGGTGGGGAGCGGGAGTCGAACTCCTTAGCATCAGAGCGTGTTAATAATAATACAGGAAATACTCTAAATGCTCTGAGGGTCATTTTGAAAAATCCTTTTTTAGTGAGCACCTAGAAGCCAAGAGGAACGAACATACGTGCCAAATTTCAAGTTTGTAGGCTTTACGGTTCTGGAGATTTTGTGATGATGCGTGAGTGGTATATTTCGCTTTATAGATTGAGTTGAATGAATGAATGAAACGTTTCATGTAGTTTTGTGTTTTGGGTTCTGGGTTTAAAATGAAGGGTTTTTTTTTCCCTCCTCCCTTCATATATAATATTTGAGTAATTTTTAAAGTTTGTAAAATATCAAACACTAGAAAAGGTGTTTTCTCCCTTAGGGTGACAAAATTTGAAATAATATAGGGAATTTTTTTGTTCTATGTACAATTACAATTGAGCCCAACATTTCTGTCGCTAAATGAGAAGTTTGTTAAGTGTGTTTTGTCCCATTTTGAATGAATGAATTCTTTATTGGCCAAGTGTGATTAGATACACAAGGAATTTATCTTGGTGCAAATGCTCTCAGAGTTCATAAAAGATTTAAATGTACGTATAAAAGATTTGTGACTTTTGTTAAGTGAGTCGCTGCAGTTGTTAAGTGAATCTGGCTTCCCCCTTGACTGCTTGTCAAAAGGTCACAAAAGGGGATCGTGTGACCCCGGGACACTGTGACCGTCATAAATACGAGCCAGTGGCCAAGCGTCCGAATTTTGATCATGTAACTATGGATATACTACAATGGTCATAAGTGTGAAAAATGGTCATTGGTGACTTTTTTCAGGGCCGTTGTAACTTTGAACGGTCACTAAATGATCAGTTGTTTGTCGAGGACTGTAGTTTTTTTTATTTGCTTAAGAAACCAGTCCTCCTGCAAGGAATGAATGATTTAAGAGGAGCAAATTTTGCATTCGCGCCCAGCGTGCCCTCAAAGCATCCTTCCTCCCTCCCTTAATAAAAAAATAAGATGAGGGATGCATATTTTCCTCCTCCTCACTTCCCATTTTTGTAGCTACTCATTGTACGTTGATTTAATCCATTTATTGCAAAAGAATCCGGTGGCTGAATAAAGCATGATTTTATTTAAGATTTTGTGTATGCATATGTGTGTGTGTTTTTTAAGCTGCATTAATTTAAGGCTTTGTCAGTTTGTGGCTTTCTGAGTTTATTGGATCACAACTCCCATTGTGCACAGTCAGAGGGGCCTCTGTGGGGTTTTTTTTTTGTAATCCCACAGATTTAGAAAGGAAACCGCCAATTCACCAACTGGCTTCCGGAGAATTAATTGTTAGAGCGATGCAAACTTTTACAGTCTGAATTGTGAACCAAAACCAGGCACTCTGAGGCTTATAATAATAATTATATTATTTAGATACTCCTCAAAACTTACAACTAGAATTTTGGTTGTTAAGTGAGTTGCACCTGATTTTACGACCTTTTTTGCCATGGTTTTTAAATTAATCATCACAGTTGTTATGTGACTCAATCAATTGTTATATAGATCGTCCTCGACTTATGGCTAGAATTTCTGTTGCTATGCCTGGCGGTTGTTAAGTGAGTTGCACCTGATTTTACAACCCTTTTTGCCGCGGTGCTTAAGTGAATCACTCCGGTTGTTAGGTGAACCAATCAAGCATTCTTATATAACGAGTCCTCGACTTACGACTAGCATGTTTGTTGCTAAGCAAGGCGGTTGTTAAGTGAGTTTTGCCTTCTTTTCACAATCATTTTGGCCTTATAATTTAAGTGAATCACTGCCGTTGTTACATGAATCAATCAAACATTACATAGATGGTCCTCAACTTATGACCAGAATTTCTGTTACTAAGCATGACGGTTGTTCAGTAAGTTGCACCTGATTTTTACGACCGTTTTTGCCGGGATTGTTAGATATATCTTTGCAGTTGTTAAATGAATCACCTGGTCGTTAAACAAATCCGGCTTTCCTCTCATTGACTTTGCTCTCCAAAAGCTGGCTGGGAAAGTCACAAATAAAGATCATGTGATCTCAGCTTGTCGCAACGGTTGTACCATTTCCCCGAAAATACGACCTACCCTGAAAGTAAGTCCTAGCTTGCTTTTGACACGTGCACCCAAAATAAGCCCTAATTAAGATCCCGCCCACTCCAGAGTGGACGTGTAAAAATTAAGCTAGAATAGGGATGGGAGAGGTGGAACTGCCCTACTACTTATATTTGGACAGTTGTAGCCAGGCCTCGCACACCCCGACACCTGCCTTCCTGGCCCATTTCTTCTGCAGCTGGCAAAGCTGACAAGGCTTTCCTGAAGGCCTCTGGAGCTGAGAACAAAGCTCTGGATCGATCCTGAGCTCTGTTACTGGCTGTAGAGGCCTTCAGGAAAGGCTTGCTGGCCACAGAAGAAGTTCCTAAAGGCCTCTTGACAGCGAAAAGGAGGCCAGGGACGACGCGCGAAAGTGAGGTTAGTCAGTGGATGACGTGCTCCCAAAATAAGACCTGGTGCCTTTTTTTGGTGGCAAAAATATGTACATAAGACAGGGTCTTATTTTCGGAGAAACACAGGGAAATATTGCCAAGTGCCCAAATTTTGATCATGTGACTGTGAGGGGGAGGTTGCTGCAATGGTCATATGTGCGAGGACCGGTCACAAGTCACTTTTTTCAGCATTGTTGTAACTTTCAAACAGTCCCTCAACGAACGGTCGTCAATGGAGGATGACCTGCATAAAGCTAATTTCCCTTTTGTGTGTGTGTGTGTTTAATTGCATTTCTGGTTCCACTGTGTGTTTTTAATTCTCTTTTCTTTTTTCTTTTTTCTGCCCTTCCAGTTGAAACTATGGAATAAATTCCGGGTGTCCAACATCCCCTCGCTGATATTTATAGATGCCAACACTGGGAAAGTGGTTTGTCGGAACGGCCTCTTGGTGATCCGAGATGACCCAGAAGGTAAGAGGAGACAGAATATGGTCTTGTTGGGCCAACATTCTTCCTCTCCATCTAGGTACAGAGGTGGGGAATGATGGCCCCTTTATGACTTGTGGACTTCAATTCCCATAATTCCTGAACTAGCATGGGGAATGATGCCCCTTTAAAACTTGTGGACTTCAACTCCCACAATTCCTCAGCCAGCATGCGGAACCATGGCCCATGCTAGCCTATGGCTGGTTCAGGAATTCTGGGAGTTGAAGTCCACAAGTCATAAAAGGGCCATCATTTTACACCCCAGCTCTAGGATACCTTCCCATTCTAACCAAAGTTGACCTTTTTCCCATCATTCTCAGAGTTGGAGTGAGGTGGATGTTATGTTAATTTTACATATTTATGTATTCCTGTCTTTATTATTTTTATTAATAACTCAAGGCAACAAATATACTTCTAATGCTTCTTCCTTCCCCTCAACAACCCTGTGAGGTGGGTTGGGCTGAGAGAGAGAGAGACTGGCCCAAAGTTACCCAACTGGTTTTCATGCCTGTAGTAGGACTAGAACTCCCAGCCTGCTGATGATTGACCCAAAGTCATCCAGCCTGCTTTCATGCCTAAGGCAGGACTAGAACTCACTGTCTCTAGTGATTGGCCCAGAGTTACCAAGCTGATTTTGATGATCCAAGCTCTGTCAAGGATCTTGGAATTCTCATTTCTAATGATCTAAGTGCTAGAGCCCACTGTAACTACATAGCCCAAAAGGCGTTAAGAGATTGTTAACCTAATCTTACGTAGCTTTTTCTCTGGTAACATTACTAACTAGAGCATACAAAACATTTGCTAGACCAATACTCGAATACAGCTCATCAGTCTGGAACCCACATTATGTATCTGATATTTAACACAGTTGAGAAAGTCCAGAAATATTTTACAAGAAGAGTTCTCCACTCCTCTACTCGTTGCAGAATACCTTATGCCACCAGACTTGAAATTCTAGACCTAGAAAACCTAGAACTACGCCACCTTCAGTCCGATCTAAGTGTAGCATATGAAATCATACATTGCAATGTCCTACCTGTCAATGAATACTTCAGCTTCAACCATAACAACACAAGAGCACACAACAGATACAAACTCAAGGTTAACCGCACCAAACTTGATTGCGGGAAATACGACTTCAGCAACAGAGTGGTCAATGTCTGGAATACTCTACCTGACTCTGTGGTTTCTTCCCCAAACCCCAAAAACTTTAACCTTAGACTGTCTACTCTTGACCTCACCCCTTTCCTAAGAGGCCTGTAGGGAGCGTGCATAAGCGCACCAACGTGCCTACCGTCCCTGTCCTATTGTTTCTTTTATATTTTTCTTATATGTATCCATGTATTCATAACTATGTTTTTACTTATACCTATTATCTTGTAAGCAATTGACAAACCAAATAAAATAAAAATAAATAAAAAATTTTCATGCTTAAGGTAGAGCTAGAATTCACCGTCCCCTGGTGATTGGGCCAAAGTTACCAAGCTGATTTTCATGCTTAAGGTGGAACTAGCACTCACTGTTTCCTCGTGATTGGGCCAAAGTTACCCAGCTGATTTTCATGTTTAATGTGGAACTAGAATTCACTGACTCCTGGTGATTGGTCCAAAGTCTTCCAGCTGGCTTTCATGTCTAAGGCGGAACTAGAGCTCACCATCTCCTAGTTTCTAGCCTTGATGCCTTAACCACTGGACCGAACTGAGTCTCGTTCACTGAAAGTTGGGTGGTACCTAAACATTTTAATTAAGTCAATTAATACAATTAATTAATTAATTAATTAATTAATACAAATACCATCAGCAGCACCCCGTGGCTCTTGACCATTTTCTTTCTGCTTTCTTCCCCTCCCAGGCCTGGAGTTCCCGTGGGGTCCCCGGCCGTTCAGCGAGGTGGTGGCCGGCCCTCTTCTCCGAAATAGCGGGCCTGCCCTCGACAGCAGCGTCTTGGAAGGCTCCCACGTCGGGGTTTACTTCTCTGCCCACTGGGTGAGACCCATCTCTTCTCAGTCCTTTCCAGGGGGGCGGTCTCGGTGTGTGTGTGTATGTGTGTCTCTATTTGCATCTGAGCTGTCCTGAATCTTTCCTCATTCCTTGAAATTGCACAAATTCGGCTTCCGGTTTGTATTACGGGGAGTTCTAGACCAGGGGGTCCTCAAACATGGCGACTTTAAGACTTGTGGACTTCAGCTCCCAGAATTCCCCAACCAGCCTGGCTGGCTGGGGAATTCTGGGAGTTGAAGTCCACAAAGTCTTAAAGTCGCCAAGTTTGGAGATCCCTGGTCTAGATTGATGATCGGTTGCTTAGCAACCGTTTGAAGATCCTTCGGGCCTACTTGAGGTGGTGGTGGTGGTGGGGAAACTTATGACCTGGAATCAGAGATCTAATGGTTGTATGGGGGGGGGGGAACCTCCAGGTCATGTGACCGCACTCCTGAATCCCTACAGGTAGTCCTCGAGTTGCGGCCAGAATGGAGTCCAACATTTCTGTCGCTAAATGGGACATGTGTTCGTTTCTCTCCCCCCCCCATTTTACGAGCTTTCTGGCCACATTTGTGAAGTGAATCCATGCAGTGAAGTTAGTAACACAGGTGTTGAGTGGATCTGGCGTGGATCTTGCTTGTCAGAAGGTCGCAAAAGGGGACCACGTGATCCCGGGACCGTCATAAATATGAGTCAGTTAGCATCCGAATGTCGGTTACCTGACTATAAGGATGCTGCAACAGTTGCAAGGGTGAAAAACGGTCACAAGTCACTTTTATCGGTGCCGTTGCAACGTCGAATGGTCACTAAATGAACTTTTGTAAGTTGAGGACTACCTATTTTCTGATTCACTTAGGTTTCTAGTCCTCCATGTGTATTAGTTTGCCAGCCTGCTTGTATATTATCCTAGTTATTTCTGGCACTTGAAGAGAAAGGTGGGTAGAAAAATGTCTCTTTTGTAGTATATCAAGAGTTTCCCTAGAGGAACTAATTCCTGAGCTGTTTGCCTTAATTTTAACTTAGTTTTTTCCTACGTTTTCTCTCTGCAGTGCCCACCCTGTAGAAGTCTCACTCGGGTTCTGGTGGAATCTTACCGGAAAATCAAAGACGCTGGTCAAAAATTCGAGATTGTCTTCGTTAGTGCAGACAGGTAATCGAATATGAATCCCAAACTCTGGGGCATAAATTCTGTTTGCCTTTTTTGGCCCTTTTTTATACTTGGGTGGAACGGAGCTCAGTGAAGTATTCTGGGACCTTCTTTTTGTATAAAAGGGGGAGGGAGGGAGGAAGGAGGAAGGAAAGAAAAAGAAAGGAAAAAAATAGGAAGGAAGAAAGGAAGGAAGGAAAATGAGGGAGGGAGGAAAGGAAGCAGAAATGGTGGGAAGGGAGTAAGGAGAGAGGAATAAAAGAAAGAAATAGGAAGAAAAGAAAGGGGAAGGAAGGAGAAAGGAAAAAAATAGGAAAGAAGGAAGGAAAAAGAGGGAGGGAGGAAAGGAAGCAGAAATGGTGGAAGGAAGGGAGGGAGGAGGGAGGAAAAAAAGAAAAGGGAAGAAAAGAGGAGAAGGAAAGGAAGGAAAAATAATCAGGGAGGGAAGGAGGAAAGGAAAAGAGAAGAAGGAAGGAAAATGAAGAGAAGAGAAAATGAGATGGGGGAGAAGGAAGGAAGGTTTGGAGAAGGAAGGAAAAAGGGAGGGAGGATGGAAGGAATGATGGTTAGGAAAATGAGTGAAGTCAAGTGAAGGGGATGGAGGGAAGGAAGGAGAGACAGATACAGGAAGGGATGGAAGAAGGAGAGAGGGAAGAATAAAAGGAAGAAATGGGGGAAGAAAAGAGGAAGAAAGGGAAAAGGCAAGGAAACATAAAAAGGGAGGGAGGAAGAAAAGGAAGGAGTAATGAGGGAGGGAGGGAGGAAGGAAGGAAGGAAAAGAAACCAAATTCACAAGTATAGAATATGTCTCAAAATAGTAACTGTGAGAGGGATCTTGGAGTCCAAGTGGACAGCCATTTAAATATGAGCCAGGCATGTACTGCAGCTGCCCAAAAAGCCAACACAGTTCTAGGCTGCATAAATGGAGGTAGAGAATCAAGATCACGTGAAGTGTTAATTCTACTTTATAAGGCCTTGGTAAGGCCATACTTGGAATCCCGCGTCCAGTTTTGGTCACCACAATGTAAAAAAGATGTTGAGACTCTAGAAAGAGCGCAGAGAAGAGCAACGAAGGATGGTTAGGAGACTGGAGAATAAAACATGAATGACTGCAAGAATTAGGTATGTCTGGTTTAATGAAAAGAAAGACTTGGGGTGACATGATAGCAGTCTTCCAGCATTTTAAGGGCTGCCCCAAAGAAGAGGGAGTCAAGCTATTCTCCAAAGCCCCTGAAGGCAGGACAAGAAGCAATGAATGAAGCAAATCAAGAAGAGAAACAACCTGGAATTAAAGAGAAACTTCCTAACAGTGAGAACAGTTTAACCACTTGCCACCAGAAGCTTGTAGGCGCTCCGTCACTGGAGACTTTTTAAGAAGAGACTGGACAACCATTTGTCCAGAATGGTATAGGATTTCCTGCCTGAGCGGGGGGTTGGACTAGATGACCTCCAAGGTCCCTTCCAATTCAGTTATTCTAATTCCTATGTCCCCTGTAGGTCGGAGGAGTCGTTCAAACAATATTTCAGTGAGATGCCCTGGTTATCGGTCCCCTACCCTGATGAAGGACGACGGTCGCGTCTTAACCGGCTGTACGGCATTCAAGGTAAGCGAAATTAACTCCTTTCTGGATTTTATAAAGTCTGGTGGGTAGTTTTGGGCGTGTCTACTTAACCTTAACCCACACATACACAACCTGTCTTTCGGGACCAGCTGATCTGTTCTAGCTTCTTTTCTAACCAAAATAAAAAATAACAGCGTAATCTATATACTGTATATAACAGCGAAATGCCACTCACGCATCATCATAAAATCTCCAGAACCATAAAGCCTACAAACTGGAAATTTGGCACTTATATTCCTCTTGGCTTCTAGGTGCTCACTAAGAAAGGATTTTTCAAAATGATCCTCGGAGCATTTAATATTTCCTATCTTATTATTATGAACACGCTCTGATGCTAAAGAGCTCTACTCCCCACCTGAAAATAAATCTGTTCCAAATGCAAAACACAAGCAGAGGAGAGGAGTTTCACTTTCAGTTTTAGTTTCATAGCACCAAACAGCTTTAGTACAGAACAGTTAAGCTAAAGCCACGCCCAGGCTCCTTGCTGTCTCCTTGCTCACACAGCAAATACTCTTTCAGTTTTCCAAACAGCCCTCAACTCTCACACACTGACAGGATGCTAGCCAGATGAATCCAGATGGATGCTGGTAGGCAGAGGCACAATTCCCTCCCCTCTTTATTTTCCTCCCCAAAAACTAAGCCCGATCAAATAGTTTCGTAGCGAAGCATGGGTACCCTGCTAGTATAAATATAAAGGTCATAAAATCGAAATGAATAAACGTGATAAGCACTTCCATCATCAGACAATAATTTAAGAAATAAAAATAAAATAAAAACGGAAAAGGACAGACTTGATGGGCCACTAGGTGTTTTCATGCCAACTATTTTCGATGTTTCTATCACTCACCGTACAAGCATGATAGCCCAGGTTGAATTATGGTCATAAGTCGAGGAATAGCTGTCCTTTAGAGCAGTAATCTTTGCAACAACCCTGCGAAGGAGAATTTAAAACACGGTGGTTGGATGCTTCCCGGGACTCCAGAAAATGTCAAACTGCGTTATTCACACAACAACCCTGCAGTGTACACCTGGTCCTCAACTTATGACCCCATTTGAACCAATACCTTTCCGTGGCTAAGCGAAACATTGGCTAAGTGAGTTCTGCCCCCATTTTACGACCTTTCTTGTCACTGTTGTTAAGTGAATCCCTGCAGTTGTTAAGTTAGTCACCAGGTTGTTAAGTGAACTGGGCTTCCCCGTGGACTTGGCTTGCCGGAAGGTCGCAAAAGGCGATTACATTGATCCCGGGACGCCGCAGCGGTCATAAATACAAGTCAGCAGCCAAGGGTCTGAATTTTGATCACGATAACCATGGGGATCCTGCAACGGTCGTAAGTGTGAAACACAGGTCCTAAGCCACTTTTTCCAGTGCCTTTATAACTTGGAAAATTGGTCACTAAATGAGCTGTTGTAAGTTAAGGACTACCTGGAGATTGTACTGTGGATGCTTTGAATTTCCGCTGCTAAGGAACAGGTTTCTGGGGTGTGTATGCCATATTTTAGCTGAGAGGTTCCCAAACTTGGCAACTTTAAGACTTGTGGACTTCAATTTCCAGAATTCAGAATTCTGGGAGTTGAAATCCACAAGTCTTAAAGTTGCCAAGTTTGGGGACCCCTGTAATTTAGTTCATTGTGATGACCCAAAGGGGCGTGGCACAAAGGCAACACAGTCAGATAATCAGTAGGAGTCCCTTTATTAGCTCCAACTTTGCCCCTAATGTCCTAGTTACCTTCTGGGCTGGAGAAAAACTCTCCCAGGAACAGCCTTGGGCTGCAGAGAATCAAGTCCAAAACATGATTAACACAAACTGTAACTACCAGTCTAATCAAGGCAAGAGGAGGCAATTAGTCCGACAGGGCAAGGAGCAAAAAATTCCAGATGTGAAGGGATGGCAATAATTCAACACGGTTGGGAAGACGCCAGGAACGCAGATAAGCAAAGTCAACACAAGATAAAGTCACGTTTGTTCCCAGCAGACGCAGCACTCAGCTTGCATCTCTTCTAAACTCTCTTGCCAGCTATGGCTAATGAAGGGAATCAGGGCCCTTTCCTCCCCCGTAAGCCACGCAACCCACGTTGCTCCCTTCTCCGTTCCTCCCTGCGTGCCCTAGGATGAAGAGGGGGTGGGCCTGGGTCTTCCTCTGAACTCCCCCTGCCTTCTTCTACCTCTCCCCTGCTCTGCCCAGCCGGACTGTGCCCTTCCCCAATTTCTGGGGGCGGGGGGGAGACAATCGCATTTGCCTTTTCCGCCGCGGCATCACACAAGTGGCCTTTGGGACAGCTGCCTGTTGTGGTTGTGGTTTTTTGCTGTGCCTGCTGAAGAGAGAGGGCGGGGAGGGCCGTGGCCGCATCCGGCAGGAAATCCGATTCCAGAACAGCTGAAGAACAGGTGGCTGCTCCGGACAGGCTGGCTCCTAACCTGGATCGGGTTTCTCCAGCAATGGGTGGATTTGACAGCAAGAGACAGCGAAGATCCCGTGATCCCTAAAGGTTAAAATAGAAAGGCTGCGACTTCGTTTGAGGCACGTTCTTGTCCCAACCGATCTTCAGATCTGCAAAAAAAAAACCCCAAACCCCAGCCTTTTGCAGGTTTCCTTCCTTCCTCCTTCCTCCCTCTTTCCTTCCTTTCTTCTTTCCTTTCTCTCTCCTTCCTTCCTTCCTCTTTCCTTTCTTCCTTCCTTTCTTTCTCCCTTCTCTGTCCTTCCTTCCTTTCTTTCTCCCTTCTCTGTCCTTCCTTCCTTTCTTTCTCTTCCTTTTTTTTCTTGGTTTCTTCCTCCCCTCCCTCCCTTCCTCCATTCTCTCTCCCCCCTCCTTTCTTTCTCCTTCCTTCTTTCCTCCCTCCCTCCCATCTTCCCCCTCCCTTCTTCTTTCTTTCCTCCTTCTCTCCCTCTTCCCTTCTTTCTCTTCCTTTCCTTTCTTTCTCTACCTTTCTTTTCTTTTCCTTCTTTTCTTTCTCTTCCTTTTCTTCTTTTTCTTTCTCTTCCTTTCCCTCCTTCCTTCCCTCCTTTCTTTCCTTCCTCCCTCTCTCCCTCTTCCCTTCTTTTCTTTCTTTTTCTTTTCTTTCTCTTCCTTTCTTTTCTTTCTCCACCTTTCCTTTCTTTCTCTTCCTTTCCTTTCTATCTCTTCCTTTTCTTCCTTTCTTTTCTTTCTCTTCCTTTCCCTCCTTCCTTCTTTCCCTCCTTTCTTTTCTTTCTCCTCCTTTCCCTCCTTCCATCCTTCCTTTCTTCCTTTCTTTCTCTCCCCCTCCCCCTCCCTCCCTCCCTCCTCTATCTTGTTCCTTGAAAATCGAAGATGCCGTCTGATTCCAAGGAATCTGAATGATTGCAATGGACAGAGGCTTCCCCCTCCCTACATTGCACTCCCCAATTCCCAGCCACTAATTGCACAGGCGGGCGTGGGTGCTGAAGTGCAGTGGGCGGAGTAAGGCCGAAGAGGCTCAAATCACCCTCTTCACTCAAGAGGCATGTTCTTAGTCCAAAGACCCTTTTGGAGGCTGAACATTAGATGAGCCGTTTGGGAGCCTGTCCAAGATCTGAATCCGCAACGTTGGAATCAGAAGGAGACGAAAATCAGAGCACAAAACAGTCGAGTTTGGAAAGCCAGATGTTGGCTTGCAATACGTACAGATTCTGCAAAAATTGCCCATGTTGACGACGTTCATTTAGTGACCGTTCAACGGCCCTTTAAAAAAGCGACTGGACCATTTTTAAAACTTACGACCGTTTGAAATCACGTGATCCAAATTCAGATACTTGGCCACTGGCTCACTTTTATGACGGTTGCAGCATCCCAGGGTCGCTGATTGCCTTTTGCAAGCTTCTGACAAGCCAAGTCTATGGGGACGCGAGATTGACTGAACAATCGGGTGACTAGTTTTAACAGCTGCAGGGATTCACTTAACAACAATGGCAAGAAAGGTCGTAAAATAGGGCAAAACTCACTTAACAAATATCTCGCTTAGCAATAGGAATTTTTACCCCAATTGTGGTCATAAGTTGAGGACTACCTGTATAATGAACCAGTGTTTGTCAACCTTAGCAACTTTAAGATATTTGGATTTCAGCTCCCAGAATTCCCCAGCCAACGTTCTTCATTATGGTTGAACTTCCAGAATTCCCCAACCAGCATGCTTTACATTGGGTGGACTTCAAGTCCCAGAGTTCCCCAGCCAGCATGCTTTGAGATAGTTGGACTTCAACTCCCAGAATTCTCTAGGCCCAAGCTTTCTGGTGGAGTAATAAGACAAGGTTACAGGTTGGTCCTAGGACCGGATCAGAAGGACTAATCTTCACAATTGGCTCTTCAACTCTTAGGGCACCCTTACGATCTCTTGAAGGAATAAAAGATTTCCCCCTATAAATAATCATTATCCCATGATTGGAAAATGAATGTAGAAATTGAAAAAAAAGCTTTGATGCCATCAAAATTTAGGAACAGAACTTTATTGATCTCAGATTAACAAGAGGCCCAAATCTGACTAATTGTATTACTTTTTTGAATCAAATAATGTTCTTAATAGATTGTGGGAATGCTGTGTAGACACAGTATATCTTGGCTTTGGCACAATGTTTGACTAAGTCCTGGGCGATGTGAAATATAGCACATAATACAACATGATGCGGAATGCTGGAAATGTTTAATGGAATGAGAGGCACTTACTATCATGCATGGTGGAGCTGTAAAATAGCACAAGAGTTTTGGTACAGGATTGGGAAATGGCTAGAAAAAATGATGAGATTTAAAATAAACCATAGACTAAAAATTTTTTATTGGGAATTATATCAAAAAAATATAATAAGGAAGAGTTATATTTGATAATACACGTCATCACTGCGGCAAAAAATGATATATGCCCAGAAGCGGAAAGAGAAAGAAATTCCTAGTAAAGAGGAAATAATAAATAAAATTTTGACATGCGCTGAAATGGATAGGCTAACACTAGAGATGCAAAATAAGGATGAATCGGAATATTATATAATTTGGAATAGATTTTACTATTGGTGGGGACAGAAAGGAAGGGTTTAAGATTGAAATGAATTATTAAAAAGACATCTGTGACCATGAGATTTGAATATTACTAAGAATGTTGGAAGATGTAAGTTAGGATGAATAAATGTATATATGTGTATATAAATATATATGTACAAATATATATAAAATTTATATGTATTTCACTAGTATGATGACCAAAAGTTATGTCAAAACGACTCCACCACGTTCAATGTTTTTAAATGGTATGTTTAATAAAAATTTTATTTTTATAAAAAAATGACATGATGCAGTTACGTCTCTTCAACTCTCTCTTTATCTTGGTTTCTTTTTCGTTTTGTCCAATCGCAGGTATCCCTACTCTTATCGTCTTGGACATTAAGGGAGACGTGATTACCCGGCAAGGCCGAGTCGAGGTCCTGAATGACACTGAGTGCAAGGAGTTTCCCTGGCACCCCAAACCCGTCTTAGAGCTGACCGACTCCAACGCTGTCCAGCTGAACGAGGGTCCTTGTCTTGTCCTTTTTGTAGGTATGCAAACGGCCCCATCCACCCCTCTGAATGCCAACCCTTCTCTCTTCCCCCCCCCCCCCCCCCAGTGGTGGGCTGCAAATGTTTTTAACAACCGGTTTTCTGGCTGGGTAGGCGTGGCTGGTTGGTCATGTGACTGGGTGGGTGACGCCACTCATCACATCCAGCTCCGCCTCGCGGCCACTCGCCCCAAAAGGCAGAGGTAGGATTCAGCCGGTTGAGGCTAGTCCCACCACTGGCTGGGCCCTTCCCGCTCGTTTTTCGGCCTGTTTTAAGGCCTGTTTTTTTTTTTTGAGCCAAAAATGGCCCGAAAAATGTCCCCAAAACAGGCTGAAAAACAAGCGGGGCCAATGGTGGGATTTGTCAGTTCGCCAAACTGCGCACAATCTTAACAACCAGTTTGCGCAAACCGGCAGCAGCCTATCTCTTTTTCTCTCTTCCCCCTCCCCAAAAATCAGATTTTGCTGCCATTTGTTTCTCTTTTGCCAACAAACAAGAATGGAGCAAAAAAAAAATCAGATGGAAGGGTACTTTGCTATAAAAGTACTTAGGTCTGATGAAGTTTCTAGTCCTCGTGATTGCAAAGAGATACCTCTGCAGACAAGTTCTTAGTGGAAGTGAAATCTCCTGCAAAAAGTAGTTACTTTTGGTGAAGTTTATATAGTCTTCATGATTGTAAAGAAATACTTCTGGGGGCAAATTCTTAGCGGAAGTATAGTCTTCTGTAAAAGTACTTAAGTTTGGTGAAGTTTCTAGTCCTCATTGCCAAGAGATACCTATGAGGAGAATGTGGAAGGGTAGTTTTCTATAAAAGTACTTAAGTCCGATGAAGTTTCTAGTCCTCGTGATTGCAAAAAGATAACTTGTGGAGACAATCTCCTGGTGGAAGTGTAATTTTCTATAAAAGTGCTTTAAGTCTGAACAAGTTTTTAGTCCTCATTGCCAAGAGATATTTATAGGACAGTTTTATGATGGAAGTGTAATCTTCTGTAAAAGTACTGTAAACCCAGTGAAGTTTCTAGTCCTCATTGCCAAAAGACACTAATGGGTGGTGAATGCGTAGGTTTGTTTTTTTTTTTTTTTGTAAACGCACTCAAGTCCGATGAAGTTTCTAGTCCTCATGATTGCAAAAGAGAGATTTGTGGGGATGGTTGATGTCAAAAACGTGAGGAGGCCGAACTTAGATTCCTGCTGGTTAAGGAATTGACTTATATTAACCCTCTTAACCCCTGAGGGTTGATTAGCCGTGTGCCCAACGAAGGAAAACATGTTTTGCGTGAAAGCCTTGTGCCACACTATGGAATTTAGAGCATTCCGCTGCAAATTGTAGAATCGTGATTTGGAACAAAGGTGCAAATCCTGCTCCACCCCGGATCAACCTAACATGCCACAGCCTGTATGTTTTGTGCTGTTTCTTCTTCTGCTTGTCTCTGGCCCACAGTTCAAACTTTCTTCAGCAATTCCTGTTTTAAAAAATGGCGATTTTATTTCATGTCCCAACATACAGTGCCGTAAACAGAAGCGTAGCATCAAAAATCACGCAAAGTATTAGTACAGCTTGATAAAGCCTTTGTTAAGGCCACACCTGGAAAACTGCAGCCAGCTTTGGTCGCCACGTTACAAAAAAGATGTTGAGGCTTTGGAAAAAATGCAAAGAAGAGCAACTAAGATGATGATTAAAAGGCCTGGAGATTAAACCATATGAAGAACCAGTTGTAGGAATGGGGCTTGGCCAGTCTTGAGCCAATTCAGGCAACTTGACTGCCTCTTTTAAATCAGGGAATTCTGGGAGTCGAAGTCCACTCATCTCAAAGCATGTTGGATTCTGGGAGCAGAATCCCACCCCTCTTAAAGCAGGCTGGCTGGGGAATTCTGGGAGTGGCAGTCCACCCCTCTTAGATTCACTGGCTTTGAAAAACACAGCCCTTCTATGACCCGCGTACGCTATAAATTCCTGCTTGTGGGAATGCAGGAATTGGTGCAAAGCAGAACTCCTCTCCTGCCGACGAACGCTCAGATCCCCCTCCCCCCCCCCCACCACCACAGGGGAATGGCAGCCGCGGTTTTTCCCCCCCCCCCTCTCCGTACACAGCCTTTCCATATGCTGCGTTTGTTTCTGCTCCTGCCCTCACAGCCGATGTGTTGCACCCCGCTGTGTCTGAATGGGGTATTTGTGAAACCCCCGGGGAGCAGGGCCGGCTTAGTTCCTCCGTATTTAAACAGCACATGCATTTAAGCCCCCTCTGTTTTCCTTTTTCGGGGGGTTTTATGAGGGGGAAAAAAACGCAGGGGGTGGCTGGTTAGAAGCTCAATTGTGCCCTAATTAATTCTTTCTTTCTTTCTTTTTTGGGTTTTAAGCCTTAATCGCCACGTTCCCTGGATTTCCTCCCACAATAAAGCTTGTTCAATGGGGGGGGGGGTCACGACACACTCCTTGCACGCACGTGGGTGTTGGTGTGCGGAATCTGGTTTGTCTGGTGTGTAGTTTGAGCAAAGGCTGAATTATCCTCTCTGTATAGTCGGTTAAACGGAGAATCGTGTGTGCGTGTGTGTGAGACATTCCTGTGAATTTTCAGGTAATCCTCGACTTAACGACCACAATTCGAGCCCAACGTTTCCGTGGCTTAAAGCGAGACGTTGGTTAAACGCGTTTCCCCTAATTTTTAAGGACTTTCCCTGCCAGGGTGGTTAAGCGATATCCCTGCCGTCGTTAAGGGAGTCACACGGTTGTTAAGCAAATCCGGCTTCCCCGTTGACTTTTTGCTTGCCGGAAGGTCGCAAAAGGGGGATCAACGTGACCCCGAGACACGGCGGCCGGTCGTAAATGCGAGTCAGTTGCCTAGAGTCTGGATTTTGGAAAATACGACCGTGGGAATGCTAGAATGGTCGTAAGTGTGAAGAACGGGCCTAAGTCACTTTTTCCAGTGCTGTTGCAACTTTGTACGGTCACGAAGCGAATAGTTGTAAGTCGAGGACTACTCTCTACAGGTCACTCTCTCTTCGATGCAGTCTCTGCCCCCTTTTCGTTCCCAAGTAAGTAAGAGACCGCGGTTGGGAGGTTGGGGAATTTGAGGCTGGGGGGGAAAGATTTGGGGGGGTGGGTCTCATTTTCCCCGCTCCCATTTTAAGCCATTTTTAGCACCGGCGTTTCCAATCCTTGGATGATTTGGCCTTTGTCTGGATTGTCATGATTTTGTGCGCTGTGTAGTAGCAACCCCCGTGGGACTTGGGTACAAATGCGTTCAGAACACAAATAGACATTTGTACAATGGAAGCTGTTTGCGAAGTAGAGAAGTCAGCAGATTCTAGGGAGTGGGAGGGAGGGAGGAAGGAAGGAAGGGAAGGAGGAATGGGGAGAGAAAGGAAGAGAGAGAGAGAGGGAAGGAAAGGAAATAGGGAAGAGAAATCGAAGGAAGAATCGAAGGAAGAAAGGAGAAGGAGGGAAGGAAAGGAGGAGATAGCAGGAAGTGGGATGGAGGGGGAAGGAAGGAAAAAAGGAAGGGAAGGAAGGAGAGGAAGGAAAGGAAATAGGGAAGAGAAATCGAAGGAAGAATCGAAGGAAGAAAGGAGAAGGAGGGAAGGAAAGGAGGAAATAGCAGGAAGTGGGATGGAGGGGGAAGGAAGGAAGGAAGGAAAAAAGGAAGGGAAGGAAGGAGAGGAAGGAAAAGAGGAGGAGATAGCAGGAAGGAGGAATGCAGAGGGAAGGAAAGGAAATAGGGAAGAGGAATCTGAGAAAGAAAGGAGGAGGGAAGGAAGGAAAGGAGGAGGAGATAGCAGGAAAGGGGGTGGAAGAAGGAAGGATGGATGGATGGGAAGGAGAAATGGAGAGAGAAAGGAAGGAAAGGAAATAGGGAAGAGGAAAGAAAGAAGGAAGGAAGGAAGAATCTAGGGAAGGAAAGGAGGAGGAGATAGCAGGAAGGGGCATGGAGGGAGGGAAGGAAGGGGGGCTTTGGAAGGAAGGAACGAGGGAAGGGGAAGAGGAAGGACAGCGAGACAAAAGAGAGAGGAAGGAAAAAGGAAGGGAGTGAAAAAGAAGGGCAGCAGGAAGAAGAATAAAAGGAACAGCATGGAAGGAAGCAAAAGAGGGGGGGGGAGAAGAACAAGGAAAACAAGATGGAAAGCGAAATGAGAAAGAGAGAAAGAAGAAAAGAAAGGGAGGGAAGGAGGGAGGGAGGAGAGAAAGAAGGGAGAATGAAGAAAAGAGAAAGGCACGTAGGAAAGGAAAAGAAAAGAAAGGAAAGGAAGAAAGAGAGAGAAACGGAAGGAAAGCCAAAGGAAAAGAAAGGAGGAAAGAAGGAAGAAAAGGGGGGGGGGGGAGGAAGGAAGAGGCCATCTTGAATTCCACTCTTCTGGGGGGGGGGGGGCTTTCCTTACCTTTCCCCCACACACACACACACAAAATGAATTCATAGCCCACGGCCCTTTCCTGTTTGTTCTCCATCAAGCTTTCCCTTCCCTCTTGTCTATTTAAGAAGGGAGGACTCCCACAAAGAGCATATTTCGCTGGCTTGCCGGGTGGGAAGAAATACATCTTCATGTGACCCCCCCACCCCCCCCATCGGGTGGGTTTAATGGTGGGGGGAGTGGGGGCTGCTGTCTCACCAGTGATGGATAACTCTGGGAGAGAATGGTTAGTCCAGTTGTGGGATTGCGTGTCTCTTCCTCTCTCCTTTGTGTCTGGCCAGAGGGGCATAAATTCCGTGTATTTATTTAGCAAGACGTTCGAAAAAAAATGTTCCAGAGATTTGCAGCCTTGGGGTGAAAATGCATAATTTTCTTTTTTCTTTTTTTTGGGGGGGCTCGGCTGAGACGGTGGCATCTGATGGGGCAGATGTGAACATCCAAAAGACCCAGATGTGGCTTAAAGATCCTTTGCTTTGCAAAGGGGGGGGGAAATCTTCTTTTCCCCCCCCCGAAAAGAAGAAAAGAAATGGTTGTTTTTTTCTTCTCTTCGGTTAAGACAGTGCTGGGCCATCTTGGAATATTATTATTATCGGTTAATCTTTAGGTGAGATTCACAGCCTTTGGGGCTGGTTGGTAGCTCAACAGCTCGAGTCCTAACCAAGGACCCAGGAACTGTTCAGGTAGCATCGGAGGATATAAGCTGTTCCAAGTAGGGAGGTTTTTTGTAGAATCAGGGAATTCAAGTCTGTTAAATTCAGGATTTCCAAATAGTGAGGTAGCCCTTTAGGTGTTGCTCCAAGGGCTCCAATTATAATTGGGATGACACATTATATTATTGTTATTGTTATTAAATCTTTAGTGAAATTCACAGCCTTTGGGGCTGGGTGATAGCTCAACAGCTCGAGTCCTAACCAAGGAGCCAGGGACTGTTCAGGTAGCATCGGAGGATAAAAGCTGTTCCAAGTAGGGAGGTTTTTGTAGAATCAGGGTATTCAAGTATGAAAAATTCAGGATTTCCAAATGGCGAGGCAGCCCTTTAGGTGTTGCTCCAAGGGCTCCAATTACAATTGGGATGACACATTATATTATTGTTATTGTTATTAAATCTTTAGTGAAATTCACAGCCTTTGGGGCTGGGTGATAGCTCAACAGCTCAAGTCCTAACCAAGGACCCAGGAACTGTTCAGGTAGCATCGGAGGATATAAGCTGTTCCAAGTAGGGAGGTTTTTTGTAGAATCAGGGTATTCAAGTATGAAAAATTCAGGATTTCCAAATGGCGAGGCAGCCCTTTAGGTATTGCTCCAGGGGCTCCATTACAATTGGGATAACACACGATATCTTTTTCCAAAGTCTTCAATTTGTAAGTCCCGAGACTTTGTGATTTTTTTCTTGCTGCGTGTCTACAATTCGTGCACCACCAATGTCAATGAACCAAATCCTTTTCTTCTCAATTATTGTTATGTCAGGCGTGTTGTGGGCCAAATGCCTGTCGGTCTGAATTCTGAAGTCCCACAAGATCTTGACTTTTTCATTATTATCATTATCATTATTATTATTGAGTGTGTGTGTCTGCTCTTTTGTTTTACTCGTTTTTCTCTTCTGTTTTATTCTATTTTAATTTTATTATTTCATTTTTTTGGGGGGTCATCCCAGACTCTTCGGGGGGGGGGGGGGAGAAAAGAAGAAGAAAAAACAGAATTAAAAGAATAAAGGCATAAGTATTTTTATTCTTAAAAGGATAGAATAAAAACTGACTCCGATTTTCGTTTAGAAAATTAAAAAATAGAATAAAAAGCCCGCTTTTGAATGCCAACCTCTGCTAAGGTGAGGTCCTGAATTCGAAGCAGCCTTTTTTTCAAGAGGGAAATTTTAGCGCTGCTTTCCGTTTGCCACACGTCAGTCGTGAAAATCTTCATCCCTCCCTTCTGATCCCCTTTTGCGACCTTCTGACAAGCAAACTCAGCGGGGAAGCCACTTAATGGCCATGTTACTAACTTATCAGCGATTCACTTAACAACATAGGTGAGGAAGGGCGTAAAACGGGGCAAAACTCACCTGTCAACCATCTCGCTTAGCAATGGAAATGTGAGGTGAGCTCAGCCATGGTCATAAATCCGGGAGGATTTACCCAGAATAAAATAAAATAATTAAATTAAAATTAATAAAAAAACATAGAATAAAATAGAATAAAGCGAAATGAAAGAAGGTGAAAAAAAAGAAAAGAAAGAGGAAAAGATGAGAAGTAAAAAAATAGAATAGGATAAAGTCAAGTGAAATAAAAGAAAAATTAAAATAACAAAGTTAAAAAAGGAAAAATAAAATAGAATAAAGTAATAAAATAGAATTAAAGTAGAAAAAGAAAAAAAAACAAGAAAAAAGTAAAAGATAGTAAAAAAGAAAAGAAAAAAATAGTTAAAAAAATAAAATAAAGTAATAAAATAAAGAAAAATAAATAAAGAAAAATAAAAGAATCAGAATAAAGTAAATAATAAAATTTAAAATAAAAGAATGGAGTAGAATAAGAAAAGAAATAAAATTAAATAAGAAAATTAAATTAAGAAAAACAGAATAGAATGGAATAAAATAAAATAGGACAAACTCCAGTAAAACAATACAACATAATAAATGAAATGAAAACATAAAATAAATGAAAATAACATAAAATAAAACAATAGGATCTCGCTGTGCCCCATTGGCCTTGCATCAGCCTCCACGTTCTCTCCGGCCCCCTAAAAGTTGCTCCCTTTTTTAGGCGAAAAATCCTGGGAGCGAACCCAACCCCCCCCCCCCCCCCCCCCCCGTCCACACCAAGCCCCTCCCCATCTCCCCTCTTTCTCACCCCTCCCCACGCCCTCCCTCCATTGCAACCCCCCCCCTCTTGTTTGAGGCTGGGGGCCGATCTCCCGCTGCCTGTCTTCTTCCTCCGCAGACCACATTGCATGGGTGGGGGGGGGGCCCTTTGTTAATCGGTGATGTTTGCCCCCTCGGTGGGAGCCTGGGGAGAGGTCAGCCAACACCCCACCCCCCTCCCCCAGGGCTGGATCTGAGCCAAGGGGCTTTGGGGGCTGCGGGGAGGGGGGCAGGGGGCAGGATTTAATCCCATTAATAATGTTTTCTCGCTGAATGCAAACCCAGAGAGAAGCTGGGAGGAATTTGAACGGTTGTCCTTGTCAAATTCTCCTTCAGGGTTATTTAAATAAATAACCCTGGGCCGGATTCTTATTTCGGGGAGCGGGGTGCAGACGGAGTCTTCTCCTCCCTTCCCCCACCCCACCCCACCCCCACCCCTGCATGTCCAAAATTCACGACTCCCCCCTCCAAACCTGCTGAGGTTTTGCTGATCGGCCCCGACTTCTCATGGACCACAGACAGCCCTCGACGAACAATAGTACGTTTGACTTACGAACATTTTTTCACACTTACGGCCGTTGTAGCATCCAAGAGAGGAAGAGGAGGAGGAAGGAAGGACTGTGGTTTTCTGGCAGACGTTTCACGACCCAACTAGGGAACATCATCAGTGCTAGAAGGGAGAAGGAGGAGGAGGAGAATTGTGGGGTCCTTGGTGTTCTCTGAGCTGGGTGGTTTTCTGGCAGACGTTTCACGACCCAACTAGGGAACATCATCAGTGCTAGAAGGGAGAAGGAGGAGGGGGAGAATTGTGGAGTCCTTAGTGCTCTCTGAGCTGGGTGGTTTTCTGGCAGACGTTTCACGACCCAACTAGGGAACATCATCAGTGCTAGAAGGGAGAAGGAGGAGGGGGAGAATTATGGGGTCCTTGGTGCTCTCTGAGCTGGATGGTTTTCTTGCAGACATTTCACGACCCAACTAGGGAACATCATCAGTGCTAGAAGGGAGAAGGAGGAGGGGGAGAATTATGGGGTCCTTGGTGCTCTCTGAGCTGGATGGTTTTCTTGCAGACATTTCATGACCCAACTAGGGAACATCATCCATACTAGAAGGGAGAAGGAGGAGGGGGAGAATTGTGGGGTCCTTGGTGCTCTCTGAGCTGGATGGTTTTCTTGCAGACGTTTCACGACCCAACTAGGGAACATCATCAGTGCTAGAAGGGAGAAGGAGGAGGGGGAGAATTATGGGGTCCTTGGTGCTCTCTGAGCTGGATGGTTTTCTTGCAGACATTTCATGACCCAACTAGGGAACATCATCCATACTAGAAGGGAGAAGGAGGAGGGGGAGAATTATGGGGTCCTTGGTGTTCTCTGAGCTGGGTGGTTTTCTTGCAGACGTTTCATGACCCAACTAGGGAACATCATCAGAGCTAGAAGGGAGAAGGAGGAGGAGGAGAATTGTGGGGTCCTTGGTGCTCTCTGAGCTGGATGGTTTTCTTGCAGACATTTCATGACCCAACTAGGGAACATCATCCATACTAGAAGGGAGAAGGAGGAGGGGGAGAATTATGGGGTCCTTGGTGCTCTCTGAGCTGGGTGGTTTTCTTGCAGACGTTTCACGACCCAACTAGGGAACATCATCAGAGCTAGAAGGCAATGGGGTTTGCAGGAGGAGGAAGAGGAAGGAGAAGAGGAAGAAGAAGAAGGAAGAGGATGGGGAGGATGATTGTGGAGTCCTTAGTGCTCTATTAGTTGTTTGGCTGTTGTTGTTTTTTGCAGATGTTTTATTACCCAACTAGCCAACATCATCAGTGCTAGAAGAGAGTTGGGTTTGCAGAGTGGAGAGGGGGAGAAGGA
Source organism: Bungarus multicinctus (assembly GCA_023653725.1). Classification (NCBI taxonomy): domain Eukaryota; kingdom Metazoa; phylum Chordata; class Lepidosauria; order Squamata; family Elapidae; genus Bungarus; species Bungarus multicinctus. The sequence goes on from CM042836.1 coordinate 4,874,436, forward strand.
GAATTGGAGGGTCCTTGGTGCTCTCTGAGCTTGGTGATTTTCTTGCAGACGTTTCATGACCCAAATAGGGAACATTATCAGTGCTAGAAGGGAGGTGAGTTTAGGAAGAGGAGGAGGAGGAGGAAAGGACTGTGAGGTCCTTGGTGCTCTCTAAACCTGGTTATTTTCTTGCAGACGTTTCATGACCCACCTAGGTAACGTCATCAGTGCTAAAAGGGAGAGAGGGGTTTGTGGAGAGGAGGAGAAGGTGGAGGAAAATATGGACATATAGAGAGAAATGCTTAAAATAAAGAGAACAAAGGCCTCATCCACCCCCACCCCCCCCCAAAAAAAAAAACAAAATCTAGGAATCCAAGCAGAAGCAGAAAAAAAGACATCTCTTAAAAGGAAGTTCAACTGAAGATGGAATTATTAGATTAAAAGTAAAAATAAAAAAAAAATTATTAAAGAACGAGGACTAGAAACTTGAAACGTGTGTTCTGCCACTTTCAGCAGTCACCCGAAAACGGAGAGGAGATTCTTCCACACGTAGTCCTCGGCTTATAACCAGTCGCTTTAGCAACAGTTCAAAGTTCCGATGGACTACTCCACACACACACACACCTCCTCACCCCCCCCCCCCCCACCCCAGGGAGATGCAACTCAGACTTGAAGTTGGGACGTCACCTCCCACTCCTGTGGTCACAATGACCACGTTTTGGGTGTTCTGTAATCGTCCCGCAGTCCTCTGGCCGCAACTTACGGGGGGTGTTTGCTTCCAGTTCCCTGCCAGAACCGACTCGTAATGGATAATGAGTGCAGCATTGAATGCAAAAAAGGTCATAAAAATGGATCCTCGTTTGTGCTGACTCCCTTTGTGACCATCATTGCCATGCTCTCCATGGTGGTCATAACTTGAGGACTGTTTGTAAGGTGTTTCCAGCAATCCTCTGCGCTCTGCTCTCTCTCTCTCTCTCTCTGTCTGTCTCTCCTCTCTTTTTCTTTCCCTCTGTCTCTCTTCTCTCTCTTTCTGTCTTTGTGTGTCTCTTCTTTCTCTGTCTCCTCTCCTTTGTCTCTCTTTCTCTGTCTTCTCCATCTCTGTCTCTTTCTCTTTCCTGTCTGTGTCTCTCTCTCCTCTCCTTTTCTCTCTGTCTCTCCTCTCTGTCTTTCTCTTTCTCTTTTCTCTCTCTCTCTGTCTCTCTTTTCTCTCTCTCTGTTTCTCTCTTCCTCTTTTCTCTCTCTCTTTTCTCTCTCTGTCTCTTTCTCTCTTTTCTCTCTGTCTCTCTCTGTGTTTTCTCTCTGTCTCTTTGTCTCTCTCTCTCTGTCTTTCTCTTTTCTCTCCCTTTCTCTCTCTCTCTCTCTGTGTCTCTTCTTTCTGTCTCCTCTCCCTTTTCTCTCTCTCTCTCTTCTCTCTCCTTCTGTCTCTCCTCTCTTTCTCTTTTCACTCCCTCTCTGTCTCTCTTTTCTCTCTCTCTCTTCTCTCTCTCTGTTTCTCTGTTTCTCTCTTCCTCTTTTCTCTCTTTTCTCTCTCTGTCTTTCTCTCTGTCTTAGTCTCTCTTTTCTCTCTGTCTCTCTTTTCTCTCTCTTCTCTCTCTCTGTTTCTCTCTTCCTCTTTTCTCTCTTTTCTCTCTCTGTCTTTCTCTCTGTCTTAGTCTCTCTTTTCTCTCTGTCTCTCTTTTCTCTCTCTCTCTTCTCTCTCTCTGTTTCTCTCTTCCTCTTTTCTCTCTTTTCTCTCTCTGTCTTTCTCTCTGTCTTAGTCTCTCTTTTCTCTCTGTCTCTCTCTCTCCCTCTGTCTTTCAGTCTTTTCTCTCCCTGTCTCTCTGTGTCTCTTCTTTCTCTGTCTCCTCTCCCTTTTCCTTCTCTCTCTCTTCTCTCCTTTCTCTCCCCCCCCCCTCTCCCTTCCTCCTTTTTCTGTCTCTAATCCCCTTTGGGAACATGATCATCATTCCTCCTCCTGTCTCGTCCCCTCCCCCCATGTTTCAGATTCCGACGACGACGGAGAATCCGAAGCGGCCAAGCAGCTGATCCAGCCGATTGCCGAGAAGATCATAGCCCAATACAAAGCCAAAGACGAAGAGACCCCACTGCTGTTTTTCGTGGCCGGAGAGGTACAGGGAAGTGGGGAAGGGCCAAACTAGCAGACATTTGTGGTTTACGGGCAGCTGGGCTTCCGACAGGATGCTGGGTCCATCGACCTGCCTTAAGCCTCAGGTTTCACAACCTGGGAAGCCTCAGAGACAACCTCATTCCAGGCAGTCCTCGACTTGCGACCACAATCGAGCCGCAACATTTTTGTGGCTCAGGGAAAACGTTTCGTTCCGTTGAGTTTTGCCCCCATCGGATGCCTTTTTCTCGCCACCGTTGTTAAGTGAGTCCCTTCAGGGGGTTAAGTGAGTCGCGCACGATTGTGGAGTTCAATCCGGCTTCCGCCTTGACGTTGCTTGTCGGAAGGTCGCAAAAGCGGATTATGTGATTTCCCCTCCCTCCTCCTCCTCCTCCCCCGGGACACACTGCAAACCGTCATAAGTACACGCCAGTTGCCATCCGAATTTTGATCACGCAGCCTGCAACGGCCATAGGTGTGACAAACGGTCCCCAAGTCACTTTTTTTCAGTGCCGTCGTTCACTTCGAACAGCCACTAAGTGAGCTGTTGTAAGTTGAGGACTTCTTGAAGAGCGGAGTAACCTACATAGCAGGAATAGCCAACACCCAAGAAGATAGGCTCAAGGTCCAGATGGATCTTGGCAGACTAGAACCCTGGGCCCTATCCAACAAAATGAAATTCAATGTAGAGAAAAGTAAAGTGCTACACTCAGGCAAGAAAAACCCAAAGGACACATATAGACCGGGTGAAACCAGGCTCAATAGCAGTAAATGTGAGAGGGATCTTGGAGTCTTGGTGGACAACCAGCTAAATAGGAGCCAGCCGTGTGCAGCAGCAGCCAAAAAAGCCAATGAAATCCTAAATTGCATTAACAGAGGGATACAATCAAGATAAAGGGAGGTACTGATACCACTCTATAAAGCCTTAGTAAGACCACACCTAGAGTACTGCATCCAGTTTTGGTCACCACACTATAAAAACGATGTTGAGACTCTGGAAAGAGTTCAGAGAAGAGCAACTAGGATGATGAGGGGACTGGAGGCTAAAAGATATAATGAACAGTTGCAGGAACTGGGCTTGGCTAATCTAGTGAAGACAAAGACCAGGGGAGACATGATAGCGGTCTTCCAATATTTGAGGGGCTGCCCCAGAGAGGAGGAAGAGGGTCAAGCTATTCTCCAAAGCACCTGTAGGCCAGACAAGGAACAACGGATAGAACTGAACAAGGAGAGATTCAACCTGGAAATAAGGAGAAACTTTCTGACAGGGAGGACAATCAACCCATGGAACAGAAGTTGCCTTCAGAAGTTGTGGGAGCCTCATCACTTGAGACCTTCAAGAAGAGATCGGACTGCCATCTGTCAGAAATGATGTAGGGTCTCCCGCTTGGGCAGGGGGGTTGGACTAGATGACCTATCAGGTCCCTTCCAACTCTGATGATCTGTTCTCTGCTCCATTATGGCTGCCAGGCTGACGCCCTCGCTTTTCCCTATTCTGCGGCTTCCGCCTTTAGTTTATCCAGGGCACCTGAGCCCATCAGGCCTTCGCACCCTCCCTGGGACCACCAACCCCATCTCCCACACCTCCCTCCCCCTCTGTCCTTCTCCCAACTCCTTGGCCCCCTCCCAAAAGCCCAGGAGACATTCCCACCCACTCTGGCTCCGGAGATCGCTGAATGTGTCCGTTGTCTGCCCCATGAACCCTAAAACAAAAGGCCCTCTGCGCCCCCTCCTCCCCGCAGCCCCCCCCCCTCCCACATCCCCACGCCCCTTACCCCTCCTCCGACTCGCCACTCCGTGGCCAGGGCTGCCCCAAACCACACAACAACTTCATTCATTCCCCCCCTGCCATCTGCTCGCTGGCTTGGCTGACAGCTCTCTGAATGACCCATTCATCGGATGCCACGCTTCGCCTTTTCGCGCCAGCCCTGCGAGGGGTGGGGTGAGGTAGGTCACGAGGAAGAGGCCACCGTGGGGATAATTGGGGCGGTGGTGGATCTTCTTAACACCCCCCCACCCACCCACCCACCCATCCCTCCCTCCCAGAGTAGGTTAGTCTTTGCATCAGGAGTTTCAAGACGGAGGAAAAAAAATTGGCAGCCGAAAGAAAACCAGATTTAAGCAGGGAAAAACACCTGTTTGCTAAGGAAGCAAAATGGGAGGTGGATTCTGTAGCAACTAGCAGCACAACGCACCCAACACAGAACGAGAGAGTGTAGTGCATGGAAATCCCTAGGGAGGGGGAAATTTACACCAAATTCCAGGTTTTTTTTTTCCTCTGTGAGGGGGAGGGAAGGATTACGGCACTGATTTCTGGATTTTTGCCGCCGGCAAGGCGCCGTTCAACTCAAGGTGCATCGTCTTGGGGTCTCGGGTGCATTGCAGGGAGGGATGGGTGTGAGAGAACAACAGCAGCATTGCCCCATTTCAGACACACACACACACATGTATACACGCCTCTTCGACAATAGCCCTGCCCTCTCGTGGTCTCCGGCATTCAGGAGTTACACACCCGCCATTTTGCGGAGGGCAGGGAAGCAAGATGGACGCAGGCAAGCAGGTGGGTTGGGCCGCGGCGGGACCAGGAGGAACCACATAAAGCTGGGAGAGATAATACATTCAGCCATAAATTCTTATTTTGTAAGCCTTTTGCAGTTGGGAGTCTCCAAGGAGAAAAAACAAAAACAAAACCACAGAATAAAGCCAGTGCAGAATGGAAGCCGGTGCCAGGCCGAGATTTATTTTTGCTGGCTTAAAATAATTCTAGGCTGTCTTCTTTTTTCTTTCCCGCGAAGGGCGGCTGCCATCCAAAAAGCAAATTATTGTAGGCCACGGGTGCTATTAAAAAAAGGAAGCTACGACTCCAGAATATTTAAAACTTTGCTTGTGTCCAAAGATGGAAAAAGTCAAGGCAAAATAATGCATCTGATGGGCTTTTCCTAAATTCTGGCACTTATCGGGCGTGGCAAAATTGGAAATAATAAAAGATATTCCAAGGGACATGGGGGCAAGAAAAAAGGGCTCCTTTCTTGGTGGATGCCAACTTGCCAAGAAGAGAATATTGTGATCAACCTTAAAGCAAGCAGGAAAGGATGGAGGTAGAGTCATACCTCACAAGGGTGTTGTATGAGGTGGGAAGGGAACTACATACCAATAAGCATATTCTGGATCTGTATTTCTCACTCTTAGCCACTTTTAAGATTTCTGGACTCCAACTTCCAGAATTCCCCAGCCAGCATCCTTGATGATGGATGGATGTTAATCTCAGAATACCCCAGCCAGCATGTTTTAAGATAAGTGGACTTCCACTTCCAGAATTCCCCAGCCAGCATGCTTTAAGAGCAGTGGACTTCCACTCCCAGAATCCACCAGCCAACATGCTTTAAGAGGGTGGATTTCCACTCCCAGAATGCCTCAGCCTGCATGCTTTAAGAGGGGAGGACTTCCACTCCCAGAATCCCCCATCCAGCATGCTTTAAGAGGGGAGGACTTCCACTCCCAGAATTCCTCAGCCAGCATGCTTTAAGAGGGGAGGACTTCCACTCCCAGAATTCCTCAGCCAGCATGCTTTAAGAGGGGTGGACTTCCACTCCCAGAATCCCCCATCCAGCATGCTTTAAGAGGGGAGGACTTCCATTCCCAGAATTTCCCAGCCAGCCTGCTTTAAGAGGGGTGGACTTCCACTCCCAGAATCCTCCAGCCAGCCTGCTTTAAGAGGGGAGGGCTTCATCTCCCAGAATTCCCCAGCCAGCTTGCTTTAAGAGGGGTGGACTTCCACTCCCAGAATCCCCCAGCCAGCCTGCTTTAATAGGGGTGGACTTCCAGAATCCCCCAGTTATCATACTGGCTAGGGAATTCTGGAAGTTCCACCCATCTTAAATTATGCGGGTTTGGCTCAATCATTCCCCATACAGCTAAGTCTACCTCCGAAATTTGTAGTTTGCAGGATAAAATTGAAAGGAATGGAAACTGCTCTTAAAGAAGGGAAAATTTAGAAGTTTTTTTTTAATGTAATAGTACACCTCAAAAATATGCCAAATATTGCTTCCTCAAGCCTTTCAGAAGCAAAATAGAAACTGGAATAAAACAGGCAAGAGACTTGCAGCTTTCCTTCTCCTGCCAAGAAAGATATTAAAGCCAAGAATTTCAGCAAATCGGATATTGAGAAATGCTTGCAAGCAGGAATATCCAGAATTAAAGAAGCCCAGAATGTGGTTAGGAGAGTCTTGCCTCGTGGCTGGAGATGATGCAATTTAATCGCAGGGCTCTGAGACCGCAAGGAAATTTCAGCCGTAGGAAATCTCTTGGTCCGTTTTGAAGGCGGACGTTCTTCACCCCATCGTCCTCTGCCTGCGTGGGATTTTTGGCCGTTCAAATCAGCATCGTAACCTCATCTGGAGGGCGTTGCCCATCAAAATGCAAAGGGAATGATGAACAAATTAAATTGCAAGGGTGTAAAGAGATAGATAGGTGATGATAAATAGATAGATAGACAGACAGATAGAGATGGATGGATGGATGATTGATAAATGATAGAGAGATGATTGATGGATGATAGGTGATTGATAGATGATTGAGAGAGAGATGTAGAGATAGATAATAGATGAGAGAGATGAATGATAGATGAGAGAGAGATGATAGATGATTGTTGATAGAGATAGAGATAAATAGATACAGATGAGAGAGAAGTAGAGATAGATAATAGATGAGAGAGAGATGATTGATAGATGATAGATAAATAGATGAGAGAGATGTAGATAGATGAGAGAGAATAGAGATGAGAGATGATAGAGATAGATGTAGATAGATTAGATGATAGATAAATGAGAGAAATAGATGAGAGAAATGAGAGAGAGCTGTAGATAGAGAGGTGATAAGAAGATTGAGAGATAGAGAGATGATAGATATAGATGTATGGATAGATGATAGATGATTGATAGTTGAGAGAGATAGATATAGATAGATGAGAGAGATGATTGATGATTGAGAGATGAGAGAGAGAGGTAGAAGTAGATAGATAATAGATAGATATACATATACATATATATCTGGGTTTTATGAGTTTTATGTCCCGTTCAATTCCTCGAGCTTTCCACAGCGTCCCCACGGTTCCATGGTTTACGTTTCGATGCCTGACAACTGACTCACATTTATGACGGTTCCCGTGTCCCGGGGGGGGGTCACGTGATCCCCTTCTGCAACCTTCCGACAAGCAAAGTAACGGGGAAGCCCGATTCACTTAACAACTGTGTTCCTAACAAACAGTGGCAGTGTTTCACTTAACAACCGTGGCAAGAAAGCTCACAAAATGGGGCAAAACTCATTTAACAACTGTCTTGCTTAGAATAGAATAGAATAGAATAGAATAGAATAGAATAGAATAGAATAGAATAAAGAATAAAAATAGAAATAATAGAATAAAGACTAGAATAAAGAATAGAAACAGAAATAATAGAATAGAATAAAGAATAGAAATAGTAGAATAGAATAAAGAATAGAAATAATAGAATAGAATAAAGCAGCGGTCGCCAACTGGTGGGCTGCGAGAAAATTTAGGTGGGCCACAGAGAAAACTCACCCCCCCCCCCAGAGCACTCCCATAAAGCAATTAATCCAAGCTGCACAGAAACACAAGGCTGCTCAGCCCACATGGCCCGCAGGAACCCTCCCCGCCCACTCACTCTTTACCCAGCAAATTTGTCTGCTAAGTTACTATTTTTCCTTTTTCCGACCATCATCTGTTCATCTGTTCTGCTGTGCCAGGAGATTTAGATTAGCTAGAAAGCAGGAAATGGTTGGATTTCTTGCTTTCTAGCTAGTCTTAGATCTTTGCCTCTGCTTTTAAGCACAGCCGAATCTTCCTTAGGACTGAAGGTTCTATTATTCAGTGCAGACTCACGGCAAGCAAATTTGAGAGACTGAGCTAGCTGATGGCAGATAGATAGATCCCTGAATGATCCTGTGAGCAACTCAATCTGCCTGCCTGCTTTGCCTGATTTTGGGTAAAAGTTGCTCTTTTTTTATAAAAAATATATTTATATAAATATTTATAATATTTACATACGAGCCATGCCCAGCCAGTCACATGACTACCAAGCCACACCCACAAATTAGGCCACGCCCACAGAACCGGTTAGTGGTCCCTGGGATTTAAAATTATGAGTTTGTTGGTCCCTGAGGTCCAAAAGGTTGGCAACCCCTGGAATAAAGAATAGAAATAATAGAATAGAATAAAGAACAGAATAGAATAAAGAATAGAAATAATAGAATAGAAAAAATAGAATAGAATAAAGAATAGAAAAAATAGAATAGAATAAAGAATAGAAATAGAAAGAATAGAACAGAATAGAATAGAATAGAATAGAATTCTTTATTGGCCAAGTGTGATTGGACACACAAGGAATTTGTCTTCGGTGCATAAACTCTCAGTGTACATAAATAAAAAATAAAAAACATTCATCAAGAATCATAAGATACAACACTTAATAATAGTCATAGGATACAATAAGCCATCAAATCATACTAGGAAACAGTTAATATCGTAAGGATACAAGTGACAAAGTTACAGTCATACAGTCACAAGTGGGAGGGGATGGGTGATAAGGAGTGATGAGAAGATTAGCAGTAATAGTAGTGCAGACTTTGTAATAGTTGAACAGTGTTGAGGGAATTATTTGTTTAGCAGAGTGATGGCTTTCAGGGGGAAAACTGTCCTTGTGTCTAGTTGTTCTGGTGTGCAGTGCCCTATAGTGTCGTTTTGAGTGTAGTAGTTTATGTCCAGGATGTGAGGGGTCTGTAAATATTTTCACAGCCCTCTTTTTGACTCATGCAGGGTACAGGTCCTCGATTGAAGGCAGGTGGGTGGTAATTGTTTTTTCTGCAGACCTAATTATCCTCTGAAGTCTGTGTCTGTCCTGTTGGGTTGCAGAACCGAACCAGACAGTTATAGAGGTGCAGATGACAGACTCAATAATTCCTCTGTAGAACCGGATCAGCAACTTCTTGGACAGTTTGAGCTTCCTGAGTTGGTGCAGAAAGAACCTTCTTTGTTGTGCTTTTCAGCAACAGGAATTTGGGCTCGATTGTGGCCCAATAAGCAGAGGACGGCTTATATAACCTTGAGCAATAAATCTGAACGGCAACTTTTGAAGTCCGAGCCTGGCATAAACCAATTTTTAATGAGATTTATTCCCTTTTTCTTTCCCCTTCTTTTTGCCTTGATTTTTTTTTCCCCCCCCTAACCCAGGATGACATGACCGACTCCCTTCGGGATTACACCAACCTTCCGGAAGCCGCCCCTCTCCTCACCATCTTGGACATGTCCGCCCGTGCCAAATACGTCATGGATGTCGAAGAGATCACGCCACCGATCGTGGAAACTTTCGTGAATGACTTTCTGGCTGACAAACTGAAACCTGAGCCTATCTAAAGCTGAGCTGGGGCAGGGAGAAAATCTTTTCCTCACCCCCTTCCTCCACCTCATAGTAGACGCTATTTCAAAATGGCCGGCTCGGTCCGCCACCACGCCACCCTTTCGGTGCGGGCCGAGCGTAATTTTCCCCGCGGTGCCTTGTTTTAACCCCAGAATGATGTCTCTGTCCAAACAGCTTTCCAGGTGCTCTTCTCTTTTATTTTTTTTTGCAAGCAACGGGGTTGGGTGGGGTGTGTGGGAGGGGGAAGATTTGGCTTTGGGGGTGGTGCTGGTGGGGGAGGGGAGGGCAGAGGGTACCCAGAGGCCATCCAGACGGGGCAAAGCAGGAGACTCTTGTTTTGAAAAAAAAAAAAACACCTCCTGGTTGCAAGTGGTTTTCATGACTGGGATGGGTTTCAAGAAGTTACTCTGAGCCCGGAGTAAGTGCGGTGTTTCTGCTCCACCCCCCACCCCGCTTCCTCTCGGCAGACCCCTGCCCACCTTTGAGTGAGGAAATGAACCTCTTTCATTTCTTCCACCCAGCGTACAAAACAACGGGGGAAGCGAGTCGACCCATCGAAAGGATTGTTGAAAGGTGGCTAAAGCTGAGGATGTCACAGCAAACTAAGCCACTGAAGGAGAAGAAAGCTAGGGCTTAGTTTGCTGTGACATCCTTGTATCCGTGTTGGTGTGTTTCTCAAACCTTAGCATCTTGAAGCTCATCCATCTTAAAAGCATGGGAGGCTAGGGGATTCTGGGAATTGAAGTTCACCCTTCTCAAAGCCATGCTCTCAAGGGAATTGTGGGAGTAGAAGTCCACCCATCTTAAAGCATGCTGACTGGGGAATCCTGGGAGTGGAAGTCCACCCATCTTAAAGCATGCTGGCTGGGGAATTTTGGGAATTGAAGTCCTCCCTTCTCAAAGCAAGTTGCCTGGGGAATTCTGGGAGTGGAAGTCCATCCTTCCCAAGGCATGCTGTCAAGGGAATTGTGGGTGTGGAAATCCCTCCATCTTAAACCATGCTGGCTGAGGAATTCTGGCAGTTGGTCCACCCATCTTAAAGCATGCTAGTAGGGAATTCTGAGAGTGGAAATCTCCCCTTCTCAAAGCACACTGGCTGGGGAATTCTGGGAGTGGAAGTCCACCGATCTTCAAATTGCCACCGTTGAGAAACACTGCAGTTTATTGCAAAGTTTAAACATCCTGTTCAGCGAATCAATGGATTGGATTCCCCCAGGACGTTGAACCCTGGTTCGCTCAACCCAGTCTCCGAGCTTTGCTCGAGATACAGAATCCAAAACTGACCTCAGAGCCTGAATTCACACGTGGTAAAAACAGTCACTTGACTATTGAGTCTGTGTTTCTTGTGAAGGCAACTTGGAGACAAGAGTGGAGAGCTCAAATCCTCTAGTAAAAAGTGGGCACTTGTGAAATGGGGAGCACTTGGTCTTGCGGACACTTTAGCTACGAGAGGTGACACACACACACCCTCACACACACACACTCATAAAGGACTGGGCACAGGGTCATCCATGCCAGAATGTCCTGAGACAAACCATGCAGATTGTGTCGTTTGCACAAGGAGGCACGGGATGTCATCGTGCCTTGCACCAAATGCCCCCGTGGGAGATTTTAAGATGAGCAGTGGTGCAGTTTTGGAAGGAGATCGACCTGAACTTTGCAGGGGCCGTGCCTGTTTCAATCGTGCCATTTCTCAAAGCTACGCCAAAAGGTTTCTAGCTAACTTCATAGCTGGGATGGAGCAATGTTGGCGTCTCCTGTCCCTTCCTTTTCCCCAGCCCTTGCCCACTTTTTACGAGAAAAGCTGAACCCTTAATTTCTTCCACCAAGCGTTGAAGCAGTGAGAGAAACAATTCAGATTGTGGAATTGTATCGTTTGCACAAGGAGGCATGGAATGTTGTGTCGTGCACCAAAGGCCCCCATGGGAAATTTAAAATGAGCTATGGTGGGTTTCTGGCAGGGGGGGGGTCACCCTGAGTTAGCAGGGGCTGTGCCTACTTCAATCATGCCATTTATCAAAACTATGCCAAAAGGTTTCAAACTCGAAAGGGATTATATCTATTTCAATGGTGCCATTTATCAAACTACGCTAAAAGGTTTCTAACAATGATAAATATCATTACTTCAGTGACTTTCCCGAACTTGGGCCTGCCTGCCCCTCCCCCAACTCATGGGGCAAACCCCAGAGATTTTTTTTGAACGTTGCAGTCTTAACCGCCCTAAGCCATTAATTGTAATAACTATAGCAATGAATTAAAATCGGCCTCTATTTTTTTAAGCCAGAAGGTGCTAATGGAACATCTGTGAACATTCCAACTGCTAAGGATTCTGGGAACTGTAGTCCCAACGCAGACAGAGAGTGCCAAAGTGGGGCAAGGGAGGGAAACACCACAAAATATTTATCCAGGATGATTTTTAGATTATTTCTCCCCCTTTTCTTTTAATCCAAATGTCTCCTTTTTTTTTTTTTTTGCGTCTGTTCCCCATCTTGGTAGACCAGTTGTGTTGTAGATGAAAATTCTACCACAGACTCTGCTGATTTTTTGATTTGGGGAAATTGGAATTAACGCATTGTCTTCTCTTCTGGCTAAGTGGAAGTTGTAAAAACTGTACATGGTGATTGGATCTTTGTAATAAAACCGGTTCTAATAAACTCAACAGTACGCTGTAGTTTGCTTCAGAGGTCCGCCATTGCTGCCTTCTTCCTTTTCAAAAATCCCATTTTAAAGGTTCAAGACGTCCTTTCCAAAAAAGAGAATTACAAGAAGTCCTCGACTTGCGACCACAATGGAGTACAACATTTCTGTAGCTAAGCAAGATAAGTCGTTCGTTGAGTTTTTGCCCCATTTTACGAATGCCATGGTTGTTAAGTGAATCACTGCAGTTTTTAAGTTCGGAACACCGTTGTTAAGTGAATCTGGCTTTCTTCATTTGACTTTACTAGCCAGTAGGTCGCAAAAGGGGATCACGTGACCCCAGGACACTGCGACGGTCACAAATACGAGTGAGTTGCCAAGCGTCTGAATTTTAATGATGTGACCATGGGGATGTTGCAACAGTCATATACATGTGAAACATGGCCATAAGTCACTTTTTGGGTGGTGTTGCAACTTTGGTCACTAAACGAATGGTTGTAAGAACTACCTGTATTCAAGCTTAACCAGCCTATTAGACAGCTTAAACCCTGGAGATGGATGCAAGCTTTGCTGGCTTGTCTTCTAGAACAGGGGTCGGCAACCTTTTGGATCTCAGGGACCACCAAACTCATAATTTTAAATCCTGCAGACCATTAATGTGAATTTTGACTGACGGTGGCTTGCTGATGTTGGTGGGAAGGTTGGTCCCATATATTCCAGAGCTGCAATAGTCACATGGGTCATCCCAGAGTAGCTGCTCTTCCACCCAGGTGCACCAGCCTGCCGTGGATTGGAGAAGCTGCTCCGGGATGACCAAAGGGCCAGTCCTGTGACTACTGCAGCTCTGGAATATGGGACCAACTTTCCCACCAACGACAGCAAGCCACCCCGGGGCGGATTTCCCTCCCCCGCCGTTGGTCTCACCTTCCAATTCCAGCTCGCATGACTCTACTCAAGGTTTGCGCTCGCATGACTCTACTCAAGGTAAGGTTTGTGGGAGCCAGAGGGTGAGCAGGCCAAGTGGGTGGTGCAGCCTTGCGTTCCTGTGTATCCTGGTTTAATTGCTTTGGGGGGGGGGACATTTCTCTGAGGACCATCAAAATTTTCTCACGGACCACCAGTAGTCCCCAGCCCACCAATTGGCAACCACTATTCTATAACACTATAAAGTCTTGTTTGTCTGCGTGTAACCTTTAACATGGTGTCTCAGGGGCTTAAGACGCTGAGCTTGTCGATCAGAAAGGTCGGCGGTTCGAATCCCCAGCGCGGCGTAACGGAGTGAGCTCCCATTACTTGTCCCCTTGCTTTGAAAGCAAGTAAAAATGCAAATAGAAAAATAGGGACCGCCTTTGGTGGGAAGGTTAACACTGCTCTAGGTGCCTTAGGCGTTAGTCGTGCCGGCCACATGACCACGGAGACGTCTTCGGACAGCGCTGGCTCTTCGGCTTTGAAACGGAGATAAGCACCGCCCCCTAGAGCCGGAAACGACTGGCACGTACTGTATGTGCAAGGGGAACCTTGTAACTTTAACTTTACCTAACCTTTAACTGGGTTATGACACTTGGCAACTGGCATGGTATTTATGAGGGTCGCAGTGCCCTTTTTGCAACCTTCTGACAAGCAAAATCGAAGGGGTGTCAGCCTTGGAAGCCATTTTTTTACCCTTGGAAGCTTCGAGGCTGCCACATTCAGTGCCTGGGAATTTGGGAAGTGGGGGCGGGTTTCATAAAGAGGTGGAAGATTAGACTGAACAACATTCTTTCTCAGAGAGTCAAGGACATGTTGCCCTGCACCTGGAGAAGAGTGATTGGAGGGATGCCTCCAGTTGGGACGACGTTTTGATTGGGCCATGTGATAGACTGGCGGGTGAAGGGGATGTATCTTTGAATTTCTTTTGGGAAGCGAAAACCTTCCCAAATTCGATTCGGGTTTTCCCCGATGTGCCAATAGGACAACAAGGAGTAGATGGATAGATAGAGATGGTAGCTAGAGATAGGCAGGCAGGCAGGCAGATAACCAGGGAGTGTAGGGTAGGTTGACTCATCTAGCGTTCAGTGAAGACATCGCCACCTGCTGGCAAGGAGCAACTCTCCAGCCTCATTTCCAAAAACCCCCAAAGGAAAGTCAAAAAAGCATTGGAGAAAAATTTTTGAGTCCAGGAAGGAAAAACCAGATATATAGGACCTGACCTATAAAACCCTCAAGGGAGAGAAACGGCGGGAATCCTGTCAGACACTCCTCTTTGAAATGGCATCTCAGCCCAGGTGTGGAGAAAAACCTGGGAAAAAGCATTTTCAGAAGATAGAATAACAGAGTTGGAAGGAACCTTGGAGGTCATCTAGTCCCACCCCCTGCTCAGGCAGGAAACCCTATATACCACTTATTTATTTATTCAAATTTCTATACCGCTCCCTCTCCCAAAAAAGGGACTCGGGGCGGTGTACAGTCTACTAAAAACACATAGAATACACATAGAATAAATACAATTTAAATACAATTTAAAAATAGATTAAATAAGCTTCAGACAAATGGTTGTCCAATCTCTTCTTGAAAACTTCCAGCGTTGGAGAATTCACAACTTCTGGAGGCAAATTCAAGTCCGCTTTAATTACCTCAGGAGAAATTTCCCAGGCTGGGAAATAAATGCCTCCTGCCGTTTCCCAGCGTCTTTATTTTTTTAAGCCCAAGATGAGTGTGGAAAGATGGCTTGGTTGAAATCTAGGTTTGTTCTTGAGTCTTTGATCTCGACCAGCTGTCTTGGCTTCGGAGGTTTTTTTTTTCCCCCTTAAAAACTTTTTGAGAGCTAACGTCTGTGTGCCACGCTTGGAAATTAAAATGAAATTTAGAAAAAAAAACCTCCAACTTAAACAACTTCACGGATTAAAAAGGGAAAAAAATGCTTTCTAGGCTACATAATATGATTCCCCGAAATTAATAGCAATGTTCAGATACTTCCCAAATTATAAGCATTAACTGAGGGAACTATATTTATTTATTTAGGAAATTTATATTGCCACCAACTCGCACATGGAGACTCGAGGCAGCTTACAGGAATATAAAAAAACCTCATATATCAAAAAAATAAAACTAATAAAAGAGAATAATCAAATCATAAATTAATAAAATTAATTTAAAATTAATAACCCCCACCCTGGCAACGAAACATCGCACAAGCCATTTAATGGGCTCCATCCCATTAAATATATGTTTGAAGTTACAAGGGCACCCAAAATGGTGGCTTATGATGGGTCCTCGTACTTGTGACCGTCACAGCATCCCTACGGCCATGCGATCAACATTTGGGTGTTTGGGAACAAGCATGTATGATGGCTTAAGCATCCTGGGTTAATGTGATTGCCATTTGTGACTTTCCCAGCCGGCTTCTGACAAGCATAATCCGTAGGGGAAGCCAGATTTGCTGAAGGACGCTTTGATTCACTTAACAACTGCCTGAATTTGCATAACAACCGTGGCCAAAAAAAGATGTAAAATCAGCATTATTTATTGAATAACCCCCTTGCAAAGAACAGAAATTGCTCCCAGTTTTGGTCTTAAATTAAGAATTACTGATGGATAGGTCTTAGAGATTAACAAGAGTTGGAAGGGACCTTGTAGGTCATCTAGTCCAACCCCCCGCCCAAGCAGGAGAACCTACACCATTTCTGACAGATGGCAGTCCAATCTAAATAAACGGTAAATAAAAGTAATGGTAAATAAAAATGTGTTTCTCAAATCTGGCCACTTTAAGAGTGGGGAATTCTGGGAGCTAAAGTCCTCACAGCTTAAAGTGGCCAAGCTTGAACCATGGATATAGAATCTGCTTCCAGAATTCTACTACAGGCGAGTCCTCGACTTATGTGGACTCGACTTGCTCGGTGAGAAATGTGTTAAGAGAGTTTTGCCCCATTTTACAACTTTTTTCGCCACCGTTGTTAAGCGAATCACTGTGGTTGTTAAATGAGTAACCCGGTTGTTAAGTGAATCTGGGTTACCCCTTGGCTTTGCTTGTCAGAAGGTGTCAAAAGTGGATCACGTGACACCTCCCCTCCCCAGGGACACTGCAGTAGTCGTAAGTACGAAGCAGTTACCGAGCAGTCTGAATTTTGATCACGTCATCGTGGGGAATGCTGCAACGGTCGTAAGTGTGAAAAATGGTCATGTCACTTTTTCCAACTTCGGTCACTAAGTGGACTGTTGTAAGCCGAGTACTACCCGTATTGATAACCACCAACCTTGTGCAGTCTGTGAAAGGCCCTAATATTGGGCATGACTCACCCAACACCTGTCTTGCTTAGCAACGGGAATTCTAGATCCAATTGTGGTCGTAAGTTGAGGACTATCTCCAGAGCAAACAAAGGATGTGATGTTATATTCTCTGACAATATTGTGGTTAGCCGGCAGCAGGTTGGGGACGGCTGAAGAGAGCGAGGACTCAGATGAGGGGCCAGGACCATTAGAGAGTGGACAGCTGCCTTCGGAGATTGTGGGGGCTGGCAGCAGCGATGAGGAGGTTCCCGAGGAGCCTGTGCCAAGTGCGCATGCGCTCAGGGCTGCTCGTAGGAAAGAGCAGCTGCAGCAGCACGGGCAACTCAAGAGTAAGGCTGCAAGGTAATGGCCCCTCCTTCAAGAAGATAAAAGACAGCTGTGAATCGGAGGTTCTTTGCAGGAAGCAACGACGTTTTGAAACTCAGCCTTGTGGACACTGAAATATCTTAAGTTGGTATTTGAAGACTTGTATTGTAAAATATTTCTAGGTAACCTTATCTGTTATTCTTGGCAGCCTTGCAGAGTTTTGGCGAGGCTCATGCTTATCGAAGTTAATTAATGATAAGCAGCCTTTTAACCGGGGATTCGTAAGAATCATTAAAAGGTTTCTGTTCTCTTTGGTTCGTGTTTGTTTTATTGGACAAGGGTTTGGGTCAGAACAGACAAGCTGCATGGAAAGTTCATTCCTTGGCATCCTTCTAAGTAACGGGTCCTCGACTTACAACTGTTCATTTAGTGGCCGTTCAAAGTTGAAACAGCCCTGAAAAAAAAGATAAAATTTTCACACTTACAACCGTCGCAAAACCCCCACGTTTATGGGATACAAATTCGAAAGCTTGGCATCTGACTTGTATTTATGACGGCTGCATTGTCACGTGGTTCTCCTTTTACCACCGCCTGATGAACAAAATATCCATGGGGAAGCTGGGTCCACTTAACAACTGTGTGACTCGTTTAACAACGGCAGTGATTCCCTTAACAACGGTGGCCAGAAAGATCGTTAAGATGGAGCAAAAGTCCCTTAACCCCTGTCTCGCTTAGCCACAGAAACTTTGAGCTCAATTGTGGTCGTAACTTGAGGACGACCTTTATGGTCAACAGGCTTGAGTGTTTCGGGGTCACGTGATCTCCATTTTGCTACCTCCTGATGAGCAGAGTCCATGGGGAAGCCCGATTCACTTAACAACCGCTTTAACAATTGCAATGATTCCCTTAACAACGGTGGCAAGAAAGGTCATAAAATAGGGCAAAATTCACCTAACACCAGTCTCAGTTGTAGTCGTCAATCAAGGACTACCTGTCTATAAATAGCCTTGCAGATAACTTAGACAAAACCAGAAGTTATTTAGGTACCCCGTTTCCCCAAAAATACGACCTACCCTGAAAGTAAGTCCTAGCTTGATTTTAACACGTGCACCCAACATAAGCCCTACCCCCCAAATAAAACCCTAATTAAGATCCCAGCCACTCCAGAGTGGATGAGTAAAAATTAAGCTAGGGTGGGGATGGGAGGGGGGAGCTGCCCTACTACTTACCTTTGGACAGTTGTAACCAGGCCTCGTACACCCCGACACCTGCCTTCCTGGTCCAGTTCTTCTGCAGCCGGCAAGGCTGGTAAGGCTTTCCTGAAGGCCTCTGGAGCTGAGAACAAAGCTCTGGATCGATCCTGAGCTCTGTTATCGGCCGCAGAGACCTTCAGGAAAGGCTTGCTGGCCGCAGAAGAAGTTCCTAAAGGCCTCTTGACAGCGAAAAGGAGGCCAGGAACGACGGACGCAAGTGAGATTAGTCAGTGGATGACGTCCCCCGAAAATAAGACCTGGTGCCCTTTTTTTGGGAGCAAAAAAAAAATATAAGACAGGGTCTTATTTTCGGAGGAAACACGGTATACATCTGTCTCAACAAAAGCGAATAAACTCCCTATGATTGGTTTTCAGCAGAAAAAAAAAGATTTCAAGAGAGATTTTAATAGATTTCACTGCATGGAGATCACACATTCAGGCCAAAAAAGAAAATAAGTTTGAATTGGAACACAAAAAACGTTTTCTTTTCCTAAACTTATGACAGAAAGAACTCAGGAGCCCTGCAAAGGAAGGGCAGTTCAATACGAGGGGAAAATATTTAAAAATAAAAAAAAATCCAAAGGGAGCCAAGCCCCTCCTGAACAAACACAGCCAAATTTGGGAGTAAAACGAGGCTGTCCGACTTTTTGGCCCAGGATCAAAGGGAAGAAGTGATGTCACCCTGTGGTTTTTCACAGGGCCAGAGAATTTTATGCCGCACAATGTAAACTTTTTCTGCAAGGGGAAAAAAAATAAAACAGGACGATCTGGATAATTTTGTGCATGTTGGCAAAGGTTTGTTTTCGCCAGCTTGGCGGTCCAAAACAATTTTTGTTCCTTTTCCAAACAAAAAGCAGAGGATGAAAAGCAGAAGAAGAGGATGAAAAGAGGAAGAGGAAGAGGAAGGGGGAGGAGGAGGAGGAGGAGGAGGAGGAGGAGGAGGAGGAGGAGGAGGAGGAGGAGGAGGAGGAGGAGGAGAAGAAGAAGAAGAAGAAGAAGAAGAAATAATAATGAGGCTGCCAGTTTAGTTTAAAGAAAAGATATTGGCAAAAAAAAGTCAGAAAATAAAATACAGGCTGAATAGTCAAGACCTTGTTGATGATCCAAACTCTGTAAAGGATCTTGGAGTACTCATCTCTAATTATCTAAGTCTAGAGCCCACTGTAACTACATAGCCAAAAAGGCGTTAAGAGTTATTAATCTAATCTTACGTAGCTTTTTCTCCGGTAATATTACACTAATAACTAGAGCATACAAAACATTTTGCTGGACCAATACTCGAATACAGTTCATCAGTCTGGAATCCACATTACGTATCTGATATTAACACAGTTGAGAAAGTCCAGAAATATTTCACAAGAAGAGTTCTCCACTCCTCTACTCGTTGTAGAATACCTTATGCCAGCAGACTTGAAATTCTAGACCTAGAAAACCTTGAACTACGCCGCCTTCGGTCTGATCTAAGTATGGAATATAAAATCATACATTGCAATGACTTACCTGTCAATGAATACTTCAGCTTCAACCATATCAACCCAAGAGCAAACAATAGATACAAACTCAAGGTTAACCTCACCAAACTTGATTGCAGGAAACACGACTTCAGCAACAGAGTGGT
Organism: Bungarus multicinctus; assembly: GCA_023653725.1. Lineage (NCBI taxonomy): Eukaryota > Metazoa > Chordata > Lepidosauria > Squamata > Elapidae > Bungarus > Bungarus multicinctus. The sequence goes on from CM042836.1 coordinate 4,894,032, forward strand.
CAACGTCTGGAATGCTCTACCTGACTCTGTGGTTTCTTCCCCAAACCCCAAAAACTTTAACCTTAGACTGTCTACTATTGACCTCCTCACCCCTTTCCTAAGAGGTCTGTAGGGGGCGGGCATAAGTGCACCAACGTGCCTACCGTCCCTGTCCTATTGTTTCTTTTATATATTTTCTTTATTTTTCTTATATGTATCCATGTATGTATGTTTTTACTTATACCTATTATCTTGTAAGCAATTGACAAACCAAATAAAATAAAAATAAATAAAGAAGGATTAGGGATGAGATAATAGCTGTCTTCCAATATTTGAGGGGCTGCCACAAAGAAGAGGAAGGGGGTCAAGCTATTCTCCAAAACACCAAAAGGACAAAAAAACATGGATGGAAACTAACCAAGGAATGAAGCAACCTGGAACTAAGGAGAAACTTCCTAACAGTGAGGGCAATTAACCAGTGGAACTGCTTACCACCAGAAGTTGTGGATGCTTCATCACAGGAAGTTTTAAAGAAGAGACTGGATAGTCACTTGTCTGAAATGGTATAGGATCTCCTGCTTGAGCAGGGGGTTGGACTAGAAGACCTCCTAGGTCCCTTCCAACTCTTTGTCATTCTGTGGAAAAAGATGTGGAAACTCTGGAAAGAGTGCAGAGAAGCGCAAGAAAGATGATTAGGGGACTGGAGGCTCAAACATACGAAGAACGGTTGCAGGAATTGGGTAGGTCTTAGTTTAATGAAAAGAAGGACTCAGGTGACAGGATAGCAGTGGTTCCAATATCTGAGGGGATGCTCCAAAGAACACTGGGCCGTATCTAACAAAATGAAATTCAACGTAGAGAAAAGGAAAGTCTTACACTTAGGCAAGAAAATCCAAAAGGACACATATAGACTGGGTGAAACCAGGCTCAATAGCAGGAACTGGGAGAAGGATCTCGGAGTCTTAGTGGACAACCAGCTAAATAGGAGCCAGCCGTGTGCAGCAGCAATAGCCAAAAAGGCCAATGCAATCCTAAGTTACATTAACAGAGGGATACAATTGAGATCAAGTGAGGTACTAATACTGCTCTATAAAGCCTTAGTAAGGCCACACCTAGAGTACGGCACCCAGTTTTGGCCACCACACTATAAAAAGAGGTTGAGGCTCTAGAAAAAGTACAGAGAAGAGCAACCAGGATGATTAGGGGCAGGGGTGGGATTCAAATTTTTAACAACCGGTTCTGTGGGCGTGGCTTAGGTAGTGGGCGTGGCTTGGTGGTCATGTTATTGGCTGGGTGTGGCCAACTGAATATCACTCACATCAAGGCACGCATCTCCTCGCCTGGCCTCTCATGACTGTGGGGATGCTGCAGCAGTCGTAAGTGTGAAAAAGGGTCATAAGTCGCTTTTTTCAGTGCCATTGTAACTTTGAATGGTCACTCCACACTAGCAAAGTACCAGCAAAGGAGGGGAAAAAATACTCCAGAGAAGTTCCTGAGACAGGAACTCTAGTCCTGCCAAGAATGTAATAAGGGTTAACAGAGAGGCAGTTTCTGTAAGCAACACCAGAATGTTTCCTTCCTGCCTTCCTTACAGGATTAGGCCAGTAATTTCTTCTAACAACCCGTTCTCTGAACTGCTTAGAATGTTAACAACCGGTTCTAGCGAATAGGTGCGAACCAGTAGAATCCCACCCCTGAGACTGGGTGAAACCAGGCTCAATAACAGTAAATGTGAGGGGGATCTTGGAGTCTTAGTGGACAACCAGCCAAATATGAGCCAGCTGTGTGCAGCAGCAGCCAAAAAAGCCAATGCAATCCTAAGTTGCATTAACAGAGGGATACAATCAAGATAAAGGGAGGTACTAATACCACTCTATAAAGCCTTAGTAAGGCCACACCTAGAGTACTGCATCCAGTTTTGGTCACACTATAAAAAAGATGTTGAGACTAGAAAAAGTACAGAGAAGAGCAACCAGGATGATGAGGGGACTGGAGGCTAAAACATAGAATGAATGGTTGCAGGAACTGGGCCTGGCTAGTCTAGGGAAGAGAAGGACCAGGGGAGACATGATAGCAGTCTTCCAATATTTGAGGGGCTGCCCCAGAGAGGAGGAAGGGGTCAAGCTATTTTGCAAGGCACCTGAAGGCCAGACAAGGAATAATGGATGGAAACTGAACAAGGAGAGATTTAACCTGGAAATAAAGAGAAACTTTCTGATAGGGAGAACAATCAATCAATAGAACAGAAGTTGCCTTCAGAAGTTGTGGGAGCTTCACCACTGGAGGCTTTCAAGAAGAGCCTGGACTGCCCTCTGTCAGAAATGGTGTAGGATCTCCTGCTTGGGCAGGGGGTTGGACTAGATGACCTACAAGGTCCCTTCCAACTCTGATTATGTGTTCTCTGAAGAGGGAGTCAAGCTATTCTCCAAAGCCCCTGAGGGCAGGCCAAGAAGTAACGGATGGATATTAATCCAGGAGAAAAACAACCTGGAACTAAGGAGGAATTTCCTAACAGTGAGGACAATGACATAGTCCTAGTTCAGTGACCATTCAAAGTTACAACAGCACTGAAGAAAGTTGACTTATGACCGTTTTTCACACTTACAACCCACTGCAGCATCCCACAGTCATATGATCAAAGCTCAGGACATTCATGTTTATGACGGCCTCAGTGTCCCTGCGGGTCATCTGATCCTCTTTTTTACGACCTCCTGCCAGGCAAAGCCAATGGGGAAGACAGATCCACTTAGCAACCGTGTGAATCACTTAACTGCGGTGATTCACTGAACCAACCGTGGCAAGGAAGGTCGTAAAAGGGGGCAAAGTTCACTTCATGTCTCACTTAGCAACAGAAACGGTGGGCTCGACTGTGGCTGTAAGCTGAGAACTCCCTGTCATCAGTGGAACCTCTGGCTTGCCTCCAGAAGTTGTGGGTGCTGCATCACGGGAAGTTTCCAAGAAGAGATTGAACAGTCATTGGTCTGAAATGGCGCACAGTTTCCTGCTTGAGTAAGGGGTTGGACTAGAAGACCTCAAGGGTCCCTTCCAACTCGGCTATTCAGTTAACTCCTCAAGGAGATTCAAATGTCTCCCAACCTGCTAAGTTTCTGCACACCTTTTAACCACAGAAAGAAATCAATCCAGATGGCCGGTCGCCACGAGTGTTTTAAATTTTGGACTCGAAAACATTTTTTTAGTGAAAACTAGAACCTTCCGTGGAGCTGCAGCACGTTTCAATAGATGCACGACGCCCGCGGTGACTTACAACCAAAATGGCGACTCAACAAAGGTCGTTGAGGACTAGCTGCATGAGGAAACCTCACCCGATCTCTTCTTGAATTTGGCAAGGAAACGCGCAGATCCTGACCCACAACTGCATAATCCCTTTTTTCCCCAACATCTTCCATCTCTTCTCGCCTCGCGGGGCTGCCAACAATTGTCCTGTTTAGTCAGAGGGGAAGAGACTGGTGTGTGTGTGTGTCTAAGAGGGGGGGGGGAGAGAGAGAGAGATGAGAGACAGAAAGAGATGAGAGAAAGATGAGAGATGAGAGGGAGAGATTAGAGAGAGATGAGAAATGAGAGATAGAGATGAGAGAGAAAAAGATGAGAAAGAGAGATAAGAGAGATAAGAGAGAGAGAGAAATGAGAGATAGAGATGAGAGAAAGAAAGAGACATGAGAGATGAGAGAAAGAGAGATGAGAGAGATGAGAGATAGAGATGAGAGAAAGATGAGAGAGAAAAAGATGAGAAAGAGAGAGATAAGAGACAGAGAGAAATGAAAGATAGAGATGAGAGAACGAGACATGAGACAGAGATGAGAGAAAGAGAGATGAGAGATAGAGATGAGAGAAAGAGATGAGAGAGAAAAAGATGAGAAAGAGAGATAAGAGAGAGAGAGAAATGAGAGATAGAGATGAGAGAAAGAAAGAGACATGAGAGAGAGATGAGAGAAAGAGAGATGAGAGAAAGAGATGAGAAAGAGAGAGAGAAATGAGAGATAGAGATGAGAGAACGAGACATGAGACAGTGAGGAGAGAAAGAGATGAGAGAGAAAAAGATGAGAAAGAGAGAGATAAGAGAGAGAAATGAGAGAAAGAGATGAGAGAGAGAAAGAGAAAGAGAGAGAGAGAGAGACCTGTACGTGTGTGCGTGATCTGTGGTGCGTGTGTTTACCTGCGTGTCTCAAAAAAGTCAAAGGGGCCACCTCAGCTTTGCGTGAACCAAGCCTTGCCCGTCTAAAGGAGAGCAGGCACGGAGTTTTCGTGACCGAATGGCAGCGGCGGCCATCTTGACTTTTTCGCCTTCCTCTCTGACCCCTCTCCTAAAAAAGGCCGCAGAGATTGAAAGGGAGACGACGACGATGACTCCCACCATGCGGAAAGCCCTTCCTTTGCTTTCGAAATAAAAAAAAAGCGAGATTCCGGGATGCTAGTCCTCATTGTTTTAACCGGAGCCTGGAAGCGCCTCCTTCCTTGACCAGCCACTGTCTCTTGGCTTCGAAAAGGAGGACGCTGGCAGCCATGGCTGAATTCAAACTCTCCACGCCGGGGACCACGGGGATGGCCAGCTGCTTCCCGCCGCGCCTCTGCGCCAGCTGCTGGGCTTCGGGGCTCACCCCGTGGGTCTCGCCGCCAACCACGACGGCCACGGAGGCCTCCATCCACGGCTTGTAATAAGGCTGGACTTGCAGCAAAATGGTTTCTTTTTCCTCCTTCTCCTCCTCTTGGCTCCCCATGGAGGAGGGCGGCTGGGATGTCCGGGGAGAAGATTCAGGGGTCCTGCCACTGCGAGCAGCCTGGGCTGGCGAAGCTTGTTTGGCCTCTTCTGGGGGTCTCTCGTGGCAGCTCTCGGCCACGTGGACGCAGCTTTCGGTGGGCAGGTAGTTGGGCACGAGGTCCCACTCCAGGTTGGAAAGGATGGGGATCCGGAAATGGGCGCCCATCCCTGCTCGCAGGACTTTGGGCTCCCAGGCATCAACGCAGCCTGCGGGAAGGAGGACAGGAAGAAGGAGGTGGCAGCGATGTTTCTCCTTCTGGGCAACTGTGAGTTGGGTGGACTTCCACTCCCAGAATTCCCTGGGAAGCTACAGGGTACATCCATCTTAAAGCAGACTGTCTGGGGGATTCTGGGAGTGGAAGTCCTCCCCTCTTAAAGCCTGCTAGCTGGGGGAATTCTGGGAGTGGAAGCCCTCCCCTCTTAAAGCATGCTGGCTGGGGGATTCTGGGAGTGGAAGCCCTCCCCTCTTAAAGCATGCTGGCTGGGGGATTCTGGGAGTGGAAGCCCTCCCCTCTTCAAGCAGGCTGGCTGGGGGATTCTGGGAGTGGAAGTCCTCCCCTCTTAAAGCAGGCTGTCTGGGGGATTCTGGGAGTGGAAGTCCACCCCTCTTAAAGCATGCTGGCTGGGGGAATTCTGGGAGTGGAAGTCCTCCCCTCTTAAAGCCTGCTAGCTGGGGGAATTCTGGGAGTGGAAGCCCTCCCCTCTTAAAGCAGGCTGGCTGGGGGATTCTGGGAGTGGATGTCCACTCCTCTTAAAGCAGGCTGGCTGGGGGATTCTGGGAGTGGAAGCCCTCCACTCTTAAAGCATGCTGGCTGGGGGATTCTGGGAGTGGAAGCCCTCCCCTCTTAAAGCAGGCTGGCTGGGGGATTCTGGGAGTGGAAGTCCACCCCTCTTAAAGCATGCAGGCTGGGGGATTCTGGGAGTGGAAGCCCTCCCCTCTTAAAGCAGCCTGACTGGGGAATTCTGGGAGTGGAAGCCCTCCCCTCTTAAAGCAGGCTGGCTGGGGGATTCTGGGAGTGGAAGCCCTCCCCTCTTAAAGCAGCCTGACTGGGGAATTCTGGGAGTGGAAGCCCTCCCCTCTTAAAGCAGGCTGGCTGGGGGATTCTGGGAGTGGAAGTCCACCCCTCTTAAAGCAGCCTGACTGGGGAATTCTGGGAGTGGAAGTCCTCCCCTCTTAAAGCCTGCTAGCTGGGGGAATTCTGGGAGTGGAAGCCCTCCCCTCTTAAAGCAGGCTGGCTGGGAGATTCTGGGAGTGGAAGCCCTCCCCTCTTAAAGCATGCTGGCTGGGGGATTCTGGGAGTGGAAGCCCTCCCCTCTTAAAGCAGCCTGACTGGGGAATTCTGGGAGTGGAAGCCCTCCCCTCTTAAAGCCTGCTGGCTGGGAGATTCTGGGAGTGGAAGTCCACCCCTCTTAAAGCATGCTGGCTGGGAGATTCTGGGAGTGGAAGCCCTCCCCTCTTAAAGCATGCTGGCTGGGGGAATTCTGGGAGTGGAAGTCCTCCCCTCTTAAAGCCTGCTAGCTGGGGGAATTCTGGGAGTGGAAGCCCTCCCCTCTTAAAGCATGCTGGCTGGGGGAATTCTGGGAGTGGAAGCCCTCCCCTCTTAAAGCATGCTGGCTGGGGGATTCTGGGAGTGGAAGCCCTCCCCTCTTAAAGCAGCCTGACTGGGGAATTCTGGGAGTGGAAGCCCTCCCCTCTTAAAGCCTGCTAGCTGGGGGAATTCTGGGAGTGGAAGCCCTCCCCTCTTAAAGCATGCTGGCTGGGGGAATTCTGGGAGTGGAAGCCCTCCCCTCTTAAAGCAGCCTGACTGGGGAATTCTGGGAGTGGAAGCCCTCCCCTCTTAAAGCAGCCTGACTGGGGAATTCTGGGTGTGGAAGCCCTCCCCTCTTAATATAGGCAAAAACATCCCCCCTTAAAATCACTAAGCCAGAGTCCAGACTTTTGCCAGTAAGGATCCAACACCCCACTCCCACCAATCCTGCCAATTTCCGCATCCCCACCCCATGAAGGAAGAACCTAGACCGAATCCACCCACCTGGGCCCAGTGCCCGCCCCCCCCTCCCCTCGCCCACTCCTCACCTTTGACAAGCAACACACTGCAGCAGCCGGCTCCCGCCGCCGATCTGAGGATGGTGCCCAGATTCCCGGGGTCCCGAATGTTGTCACAGATGAGGGTGAGGGGCAGGGCCTCCTCCTGCGGGATTTCGGGGTAGGTCATTTTGGCGTGATGGGGCATGGCGAAAATGCCTGCGAGAAACCAAGAGAGGTAGATGATTGGCTGGGAGGGGAAGAGAAAGTCTGGGGCCGGGGAAAAGAGAGAAACCAGGCCTCGAGCATCGCCCCCCTCCCCCCGCTGCAGATGCCCAAGGTGTCAACTCATAAAATATTTCTATGGTCTTTGCAGAGTTGTCCACAGAAAGGGAGGCAGGAGCAGTGCAGCTGCTTGCAAACCGAAAGTGCATTCCATAAATGTTTTCAAAGATAGTAACCAGGTGACTGAAGTTTCTGCCGGGCAAATATCTAACTGGAGAGCATGATCGATGATTCTGGGCTATGGAGGTGTCCCATTGGAGAATATGAATCACGATGCACCCAGGGGGTGGGGGAAAACCAGGGTCAAAGGTGACAATGAATGATGTATCTCAGAATCGACTACAGCCAGGCAGTGCCAGACATGTTTACTCCTAATAAATCTTCTTTAAGTTTTGGAAGTTCGGCTCGAGACTCATGATTTAATTGGGGGCAACTGCTGGAGCCAATAATACTATTTCCCCCAAATTCTATAGTATTAACGGCTGCTAGAATAGCTTAATCCTCAGCCATCGGATGAACTGATTATTCAAAACATAATGGCATGCGCTGAAATGGACGAATTGACTTCAATGACACAAGAGGACGAGGAGTCTGAATACTAAGTCATAAAATATTTCTGTGGTCTCTTTAGAGTTGCCAACAGAAAGGGAGAGGGGAAAGGGGTTTGAAAGAACAGTGCGGCAGCTTGGAAATCGGAAGTGCATTCCATACATAGCTTTTCAGAGATAGTAACTAGGTGACTGAAGTTTCTGCCCCACAGAATTCTAACTGGAGAGCATGATCGATGATTCTGGGCTATGGATGTGTCCCATTGGAGAATATGAATTACGATACACCCAGGGGGTAAGGGGAAACCAGGGTCAAGGGTGACAATGAATGATGGGTCTCAGAGTCGGCTACACCCAGGCAGTGGCGGACATGTTGACTCCCAATAAATCCTTTGGAAGTTTTGCAAGTTTGGCTTGAGACTCATGATTTAAATGGGGGGTAACTGCCGGGATCCTGACACAAGGACCCTGTCAGCGTTCCAGAAACCCTCCATTCCAATCAATAACTCCGAGACAGACGTATCTCAAAGGCACCTTTTATTTGGATAGTCACTGGCAACATCTGTGGAATCCTGAAACTGAAAGTTCCAGGGTTCCTTGCAAAAGTCAAAACTACAAATCCATCCCCCATCCCCTCTTAGCCATCCCCACATCACATGGTCCAATCCCCCATCCGTCCTAAAGTAAGGTTCCCATTTCATTATGCGCCCCACTCAGTGACTGTCATGTCCCTGTTGGAGACTGACTCTGAGGGAGAGGAGGAACAGCCGACAGGGAGTGGAAGTGTGGCTCCAGAGGTTCTGGAGGAGGCCGGGGAAGGGCAGAGGCCAGCTGGGCAGTCAGAGGAGGACCCAGGCCCATTCCCCTCTCCATCCCAGGGCATGAAGGGAGGGGAGGATAAGGGAGAGACATGGTCTACGTGGGAGGAGTGGGCCTTGATCTTCTTCATGGGCTGCAGCAGTGACAACTGAATAAGAGGACAGACTTGCGTATGGGCCAGTGCTGGAAACAAAGTATGGAAATATCTCTAGTTTATTGTTCCTCTCTGAGTTTGACGTCCTTCCCAGTGTGTGTTCTGATATCTGTGGCCATCTTCAAGCCTTGATCTTGCCTGGCTTGTGCTGTTCTTTACTCTTTAAAAGCGCTCCATGGCTTGAGACCTGGGTACTTACGGGACCGCCTACTGCCGTCATCGATCTCCCGTCGCCCAGTATGCTCCCATAGGGTGGGGCCTCCTTGGGGTGCCGCTGGCTGGACGGCTGGCGACCCCGAGGGTACGGGCCTTCTCCTTGGGGCACCTTCCCTCTGGAATGAGCTGCCCCCGGAGATGAGGACCATCCCTGACCTTTTGGCCTTCCGGCGCGCGTTGAAAACACACTTATTTCATCAAGCCGGTCTGGCCTAGGGTTTTATGGGGTTAATTTGGTTTTAATGGGTTTTAATCTTTTATATTCTTGATTGAATTTTTATTTGGAGCCACTATATTTAATCTTTTTAATTGTTTTTTTAAATATTGTATTTATATTATTTTTAACTTTGGCTGTACACCGCCCCGAGTCCCGGTAGGGAGAGGGGCGGTATAGAAAACTAATAAAATAAATAAATAAATTTATAATTTATAGGCATTTTTAGTTTAAACTGGCATTTCTTCCTTCTTGTAGCTGCTCATGTGGGAGTTTTTTTGTCTCCAGTCAAGGATATTTGGAGCTGGGAAGCAAAGTGAAAGAATAAAAGGGGCTTTACCTGGTTTTTTTTGTGACTGTGTTTATTTAGTATCCCACCCTGGGCGATCACAGTGATCTTGAACCAAACAAGAGAAGTTTATTTTGTCTAACTCGATATATACTCCAATGAATTCCTCCCTTCCGCTTTCTCAGACCTCATTGTGGCAGCAGTGGGAGCATCGAATCTTAATATGGCTTCCAAAGCTGATAAGACCATCTCTCTCAGCCCAGCCTACCTCACAACGCTGTTGTTACGGAGGGGGGGAAAGAGAAGTAGGGAAGTCTACGTGCATCGTACAGGTAAGCCCTTCACTAACATTTCGTTTAATGACCTATCCAAAGTGATAATGATGCTGGAAAAAAAGTGACAGGCCCGTTTTTCAAACTTACGACCGTTTCGGGGGGGGGGGGGTGTCCTTCACTTCTAACTATTGGTTTACTGCGCACTGAAAATTAAAATGGCCCCTTGTTCTTCAAACAATCCATAGAAGGGATTCATCGGTAAAAATAAAGATGTATAATCCAACAACAAACCTTAATAACAGAACATTATGTTTGATAGAATATATAAATCACAGAGAACCTACAGGAAACAAGAAATAACTGCCACATAATATAATTTAGGAAATTATTTAACTCAAATGTCAAATGTACTAAAGGAAAATTTAATTAGTCTTAGCGCAGAGATTATTGTGACGTTTATCTTTGTCTTTTGAGTTTGTATATTTCTGCATTTTGATTTTTTGGATTCAGTAAAGTTTATTAAAAAAAGAAAGAAAGAAAGAAAGAAAATTAAAATGGTCCAGAAAAAAAGTGACTTATGACAAGTTTTCGTGCTTAAGACAGAACGTATGACCGTTTCGGCCTTCCGTCATGGTTGCGTGTTCGAAATTAGACGACTGCTTCGCAGCGTCCCCGGGGTCACAGGATCCCCTTTTGCGACCTTCTGTCGGGAAAAATCAGTGAGGGAAGCCAGATTCACTTAACAACTGTGTGACTAATTTAAAACCAGTGATTGGCTTAAGGACCGTGGCAAGAAAGGTGCAGCTTTTGCCTCATATGAAAAGGGGGCACAACTCAGTTAACCAACGTTTCGCTTAGCGACAGGCATTTTGGGCTCAATTGTGGTCCTAAGTCGAGGACTACCGCTAGTCCTCGAGTTACGACTGGCTGCTTAGTGACCATTTTGAAGTTACAACAGATCTTACTGGGGGGAGTGGGGGAGGCACTTAAAACCTGGTTTTGAAGTACCGGCCGCCCCTCACAGTCATAAAACCTGTATTTGAGGCATTCAATAACGTTTAAAGTTATCAAAATTCACAACATTTTTACTGCAAATCAACGTTCTAATGTTCGTTTGGCCTAGTGGTTTAAGGCACTACTAGGTTTCCCTGAAAATAAGACCCTGTCTTATAGTTTTTTTTTTGCCACCAAAGAAGACACCAGGTCTTATTTTCGGGGGATGTCATCCACTGACTAAGCAGCTCCACCCCTCCCATCCCCACCCTAGCTTAATTTTTACCCGTGCCCTCTGGAGTGGGTGGGATCTTAATTAGGGCTTATTTTGGGGGGTAGGTCTTATATTGGGATCCCGTGTTTAAAAAAAAACAAAGCTAGGATTTACTTTCAGGGTAGGTCGTATTTTCGGGGAAACAGGGTACCAGTTGCCAATTGTCCGAATTTTGATCATATGACCATTCGGGTGCTGCAACAGTCGTAAAGTGTGAAAAACGGTCCTAAGTCGCTTTTTTCAGTTGACTTTGGTCGCTAAAGGAATAGTTGTAAGTCAAGGACTACCTGTACTTTAAAGTGCTGGCCCAGGAAGAGAAGGCCCGAGTTCAAATCCACCTTCACTTTTCGACATTTCCTTTCAATCGTGTTGATTTAAGTCAAGCCTTTACTAGTGATTAAAAAACGTGATTGAAATCGACTTGATTTCAATCAAATCCACCCTGTTGGGGGACCCCAGCAAGGCAAAAGGAGAGGGCAAAAAAAAAAAAAAAAGGCTTTAAAACTTTTTCTCTCTCTTTCTTTCTCTCTCTCTCTTTCACTCCCAACACTTCAAAAATGTCTTTTCGCCATCCCAAAACGAGAGCTAAACAAGGGCATTCCCCTTCTTGAAAAGCCACAAACTTCCACCCGAAGTTTCATCCAGCAAAAAATCTCGAGGTTAGGAAAAATCCCGAAAAGATTGAGCAGAGGACCCCCCCCGAAAGCAAAAATGGATGCCAACGCAGCAACGGAGAGACGTTGAGAAGGTGAGAAACATCTGCAAGAATTTTTTTTCCTTTTATGAGACTTTCCCAAGAGTTGTTTCCGAAGCTTTAACTGCTGGAAAGCAGCCAGCTGTAAGAGTGATTTATAGAATTTATAGGATTGCTCAACAAGGGAAAACACCAAGAAAGGACCAAAAACTTTACTCAGAGCCGGTTCCCGTGAGATCCTACTCAGCGTGGCTGCAAAAGCCGGGACGAACCACACGCTGAGTCAACTTGGAGTATTTAAGGCACTGGCTTTGAAACCAGGAGATGGTGAGTTCTAGTCTTGCCTAAGGTACAAAAGCTGACTTGGGGCCAATCGCTGGGTGACAGGGAGTTCTAGCCTCGTCTCTGGCAGGAAACTCGGTTGGGTGACTTTGGGTCAAACACCAGGAGACTGTGAATTCTAGTTTCACTTTAGGTACGAAAGCTGACTGGGTGACTTTGGGCCAATCACTAGGAGGTGGTGAATTCTAGTCCCGCCTTAGGCTTGAAAGTTGGATGACTTTGGGCCCCTCACAGGGGACAGTGAGTTCTAATCCTACCTTAGGCATGAAAGCAAGCTGGTTGACTTTGGGCCAATCACCAGGAGATGGTGAGTTCTAGTCCTGCCTAATGTACGAAAGCTGACTTTAGGCCAATCGCTGGGTGAAAGGGAGTTCTAGCCCCGTCTTAGGCAAGAAACTCGGGTGACTTTGGGTCAAACACCAAGAGACTGTGAATTCTAGTTTCACTTTAGGTACAAAAGCTGACTGGGTGACTACGGGCCAATCATTGGTATCATAGACTGAATTCTAGTCCCGCCTTAGGCATGAAAGCCAGCTGGGGCATTAGGACCAAATCATCAGGAGATGGTGAGTTCTAGTCCCGCCTTAGGCATGAAAGGCAGGTGGTACGACTTTGGGCCAGCCCCTGTCTCAAGCCCAACCCACCTCACAGGGCTGTTGTGGTGAGGAAAACAGGAGAAGGAGTATTAGATATGTTCCCTGCTTCAAGTTACTTACGAAGTTATAAAGGCAGGATAACAAAAAAACCCTAAATAGCTAAATCTGAAGCCCTCCAATTTCTACCGGAACTTACCGATCAACCCCTGTGGAGTGATGACTTCCGACCACATCTTGATCTCATTGTATTTCACTTTGACAAGGGTGGCCCGTTTGAGTTTGGCCGCTGGCAGCAGCTTCAGATTCTCCATTAGGCTAAAGAAGATCATCTGAGGAACAGCTCCCGCCTCCAGAGCATCTGAAATGAGCCTCCGGCCTTCCAGCAGAATTCTCCCATGCTTCTCGCGGAACACCCTGGACTTAGCCAGGGTCACCAAATTCCTGTTGGGAAAAATGGGGTCTGTGAAAATGTCCCCGGACAGTTCTAAAACAAAGGAAGATCAAAAGAAAGGAATGGGGTATCACACCAAACTGGACTGACTTATTCTATCTAATCTTTGTCTCTGTCTATCTACCTATCTTCCATCCATCTACCTATCTCATTTATATATGTTTGTCTATCTTGCATCCATCCATCTCATTTTATATGTCTGTCTGTCTGTCATCCATCCATCCACCTCTCTTTTATATTAACGGTTACAGGAACTGGGCTTGGCTAGTCTAGTAAAGAGAAGGACCAGGGGAGACACGATAGCAGTCTTCCAATATTTGAGGGGCTGCCACAGAGCGGAGGGAGTCAAGCTATTTTCCAAGCCACCCAAAGGCCAGGCAAGGAATAATGGATGGAAACTGAACAAGGAGAGATTCAACTTGGAAATAAGGAGAAACTTTCTGACAGTGAGAACAATCAACCCATGGAACAAAAGTTGTCTTCGGAAGTTGAGACTTGAGACTTTCAAGAAGAGTCCCATCTGTCAGAAATGGTGTAGGTTCTCCCGCTTGGGCAGTGGGGTTGGACTAAATGACCTACAAGGTCCTTTCCAACTCTGATTTGTTATCTTTTATATATGTCTGTCTGTCTTCCATCTATCCATGATCCATCTATCTATCCCATTTTATATATGTCTATCTTCCATCCATCCACCTGTCTCATTTTATATGACTATCTGTCTATCTTTATCTTGATATCTTTACCTAGTTCTGTAGCTATCAATCATATCTATCAATCATATCTATATCATCTATCATATTTATCCATCCACATCCATCTATCCATATCCATCTCTATCATGTGTCTGTCTGTATCTATCTATGTGCTTACCTACCACCCATCTATCATCTATCTTATCTCTGTCTATACCTACGGTATCATTGATCAACTTCTATCTAATCTATATGTATGTACATCATCTATCTAGCTCTCTAGTTCTTTCTATCATTTATCCATCAATTAATATCTATCTATCAATCATCTACCTACCTACCATATCTATCATCTATCTATATCATCCATCATATCCATCAATACCTATCTATCTCTATCGTGTGTGTGTCTGTATTTATCTATCTCTACCTGCCTACTTATCATCCATCCATCATCTGTCTAATCTCTATACCAATCAACTATCAATTTTTAACTAATCTATATGTATGTACATCTATCATCTATAAAGCTTTCTAGTTCTATCATTCATCCATCAATATCTATCTATCTATCTATCTATCTATCTATCTATCTATCTATCTATCTATCTATCTACCTACCTACCTACCTACTTACTATATCTATCATCTATCTATATCATCTGTATCATCCATCATATCCATCCATGCCTTCCATCTCTATCATGTGTGTCCGTCTCTTTACCTACCTACCTACCTTCCTACATCTACTGTATCTATTGTAGAGATAACTTACTGAGTCTAACATTTCCATTGTAAACTAAGACAGTCCTTAAGTTTCCTTTCTGATTTTGGCCTGATTTGGTTAGGGGAGGAGTGGGGTAGTCGTACATTTAAATCATAACGCACCAATTGCACATCCAAGCCTAAAATAATTCACATATAAGGCGAATAAAGGGGGGAAAGGGGGCTTTTCTCAGACGGTTTAATTTAGATCAAATGGACTACAACTCCCACTATTACAGGACAGCAAGGATGTACTTCAATCTGCTGCTGACTGGGGAGTGATGGGCATTGATGGAAATCAGGAGTTGGAGTCCAATACGTCAGCTACGACAGCGGGATGGGGGAAAGAAGGAAAGGAACGGAGGAAAACTAATATCCCCGGCGGATTTTCAGCAAAAAAAAGAAAAATATAGGGTTTTTTTCGCCTCAAAACTACAATTCCCAGAAAGCGTTGCGGGAAGTCAAAATCCGCGACTCCCGTCTTTCCTCCCGAAGGACGCTGGGAATTGTGGTTCGCTCCTTCCAGTTCCGTTCACTTTCCCAAGCAGCTCGCACTACAACACACAGGTTGCTTTGCGCGAACAAAATTACCTCAGTCTCTTCTCGTTGGGTCCGGCCCGCTCGTAACGCAGCTCCGCCTCTTCAGGTTCCGGTTCCGGTTGGCGCTTCTTTGGGGGAGCTTTTGGGATGTAACTGGCTTTAACTTTGCTGGGGACGATCCGTTGCTTCTCCTGCGCCTCCGCAACTGAGGGAAGCACGCAGAGAGGTTTCCTTCTTAGACCGCGAATGCCGCGACGACTCCCAACGCTAATCCGACACGGTGTGAACAGTAAAGGAGCCCATGCGTGCCTGAAGAAGGATGCCATCTTGCTCACGGGCGGAAATAGTCAAAGATGTGAGACGTCAAGATGCCTGATAGCCGTCTCGAATCAAAGTAATAGTTCACTTCAGCCATAGAGCAAATGATATAGAGCGTCTAGGAGCTTCCGGTTAGAAATAGCAGTTCCTATTGGCTGTGGTTTTCAATTTGTGGGGGAGGGAATTTTCTGTAGCGGAAGACTGAGTGCATGGAGGCGGGGTTCCGTCCATGTTGCCTGTGACGTTATCAGACGGCGACACACCGCGACAAAAATACAATAGACAATCCAAGAACCGGTGTTACCCTCGCGATCTTCTGAGAGAAGAAAATGAAGGCAAGACGCGCGTTACATTTTGTCTTCAAAGTCGGCGACCGAGCTCAGACCATCCGTTTTTACCGAGAACTACTGGGCATGCGCGTAAGTAGGCTGCTGTAGGGGAGGCGGTCAGAGAGACCCGAGAAAACGCGGAGTACTTGGAACTGAAGAGATGGCGTCATCACTAGAGGCACCTTGAGGCGGAAGTCCACCGAGAATTGATTCCCTAGAGCGGCCACTAAGCTACGGCTACCTGTTGCATCCAAGTTACCTTGGCTAACGTTTGTTTTCGCCAATCATAATCTTTAACTTTAAAGATTTACATTTAAATTATTTTGTATGCACTAAATAAGACCGTAGTCACTTATCCATGTACAGGGAGCCCTCGACTTACAACACTTTATTTAGTGACCGTTCAAGGTTACAATAGCACTGAAAACAGTGACTTATGACCCTTTTTCACACTTATGACCATGGTAACATCCCCATGGTCACTTGATCAAAATTCACATACTTGGCAACTGCTTCATATTTATGACCGTCGCCATGTTCCAGGGATCATGTGATCCCCTTTTGCAACCTTCTGGCAAGCCAAGTCCATGGGGGAAGCCAGATTCACTTAACAGCCATGTTCCCAACTTAAGAACTGTAGTGATTCACTTAACAACGGTGGCAAGAAAGGTCGTAGAATGGGGACAAACTCCCTTCACGACTGTCTCACTTAACAATATAAATTTGGGTGCTCAGTGGTGGTCATAAGTTAGCTACACCCAAAACTGGATGCAGGATTCCAGGTGTGGCCTCACTGAGGCTGTATAACTCCAGCTGGTGCAAAATGCAGCCGCGCGGGTGATCATGGGGGCGTCGCGTAGCGCCCACGTGACGCCTCTCCTGCGCGAGCTGCATTGGTTGCCGGTGGCTCTCCGGGTTCGCTTCAAGGTTCTAGTTTTGACCTTTAGGGCGATCCATGGCATTGGGCCAGGTTACCTGCAGGACCGCATTCTGCCGGTGATCTCCAGCAGGCCGGTGCGTTCACACAGGGAGGGTCTGCCCCGGGTGCCGTCGGCCGCTATGTGTCGTCTGGCGGCGCTGAGGAGTAGGGCCTTCTCTGTGGGTGCCCCCGCCCTCTGGAATATTCTGCCGCCGGAACTTCGTACCAGCACGGACCTGAGGGCCTTCAGGCGTGCGTTGAAGACCTGGCTCTTTGAGCAGGTCGGCCTGGGCTGAGATGGTTTTAATTGGTCTCCATATTATTATCCTCAATTTTAACCAGGGTTTTAAGGGGGGGGGTTTCTTATTAATAGGCCAGTATCTAATTTAATTCTTTTTAACTTTTGTATTGTTTTTGGGGTTTAGATTGGCTGTACACCGCCCTGAGTCCCTAGGGAGAAGGCGGTATAGAAATTTTATTAATAAATAAATAAATAAATAAATACTAATACTAATACTTCACCAGATCTTGATTCTGTCCCTCTGTTTACTGACCAGTTTAATGTGGGTTTCAACCAACAGGTTCTGAGGCATGAAGAATTTGAAGAAGGTTGCAAGGCCACCTGCAATGGGTATGTAGGTTTCATCCCGGTTACTCTTAATCAAAGAAACTATCTGGATTTGGAGGGTTTAAAGAATGCGGTGTCTCATTTAACAACTGCCTCGTTTCGCAGTGGAAATTCTGGTCCCAACTGTGGTCATAAGTCGAAGCCTGCCTGTACCCTCCAGGCTTTCCCAAGGTGTTCTGACCAAGGCTTCCTGCGACAGTAACAATCCCACGCTGTTCCCAAAAGCCTTGTTTTTATTATTTCACCGGCTGTGAATTATATGCATTCACAGCCTGTAATGAGTCCCAAACAGTTTGTAAATAGTCTGCCATAGTCTTTCGGGATAAGGCTGATAAGCACGCACCTTTATCTCCCTTGAAATGCTGCCAATGACTAAATTGTCAATTAGCTGTACTACCAGGCTAAGCGGAGTACAGAGTCAACACGGAGCTTCAGAGTTTAAATGGACCAGAATGAATAAAGTTGCTTCCTGCAAAGGCTCGTGTCCCTTTGCTCTTCTTTTATGTCTTATGGGAGGGGCCAATCATCTCCAAGCCTTACTCCCAAATCGCCCCTTTTGTCTTAACTGTTCTTGCCTTCTGGCAGCTCTGCGCAAGCGCACACTGGGAAGAGGCTCCCCCTGTTTCTCTGCCTCGCTGCTGTCAGATTCTGGAGGCTCCGGACTCACATAATTTTCAGATGGCCCTGGCCCCACCTCTGTGTCAGACACAGATCCCTGCCCTCCCCAGATTCCAGGATTGGCCCCTGTTCCTCCCCACTGTCTGACTGTGATGACCCGGGGCATGACACAAAAATAACAAAGTCACCAAAGTAGATAAATTCCCTTTAATACCTCCAACTTGTCCCACAATGTCCAATTATCCTCGGCGGAAGATCAAACTCTTCCAAAAACAGTCTACAAAGGGTAGAAATGCAGTCCGACCCAAAATACAGATAAAGTAGAAATTTTAAAAAAAACAACACAAACCACACTGAAGTAATTAACACGACAGACCAGGATAATAACTTGCAGACTTCCCAGAGATAATGACAGCCCACACAGTTGGGAGGATGCCAAAACCCAGATAAGCCTCGAGAAAGATAATGTACGCTTTGCTTCCAGCAACTTTGCTATGCGCAGTTTGGCCTTTTAAACCGTCTTCCCAGCTGCAGCCCATGAAGGGGATCAGGGCCCTTTCCTCCCCCGTAAACCATGTTGCTCCCTTAGCCATTCCTCCCTGTCTGCCCTAGGATGAAGAGGGGGTTGGATCTGAGTCTTCCTCTGAAGGCCCAGCTGGACTGTGCCCTTCCCCAGTTTCCTCCACAGCCACCGGAGCCACACTCCCACTCCCTGCCAGCTGTTCCACCTCTCCCTCGGAATCAGATTCCAACTAGGGCATGACAACGACTCTGCTGCCAGCTCCACAGGTCACTGGCAGACCACAACAGGAGGGAAGGGGAAAGCATAAACGGATGTTTCTAGTAACAAATGCTGTTATCTGTAAACAAATTAAGGTGAATATGTTTTTTAGTCCCTATGATGGCAAATGGAGTAAAACTATGGTGGGCTACGGACCGGAGGATGACCACTTCGTCGCCGAGCTAACGTACAACTACGGTGTGGGGAATTACCACCTTGGCAATGATTTTCTGGTAAGCATTATTCCCACTATGGCTTTGTGATTGTTATATATAATCTGGAATTTGCATAAAAAGGAGGAAAGGCAGTTCAGGTTGTTCTCGACGTTCAGCAGTTCGTTTAGTGACTGCTCGAGATTACAACGGCACTGAAAAAAAGGGATTTATGACTAGTTTACGACCGTCACAGCATCCCCATGGTCTGTCAGAGTGTTTGGCAGCGTGACTACCTTGATGAGATAACCCACAGCACACAGAGACTTAGACCAGGGGTCGCCAATCTTTCGGAGCTCAGGGACCACCAAACTCATCATTGAAAATTCCGCGGACCAGAGACCCTGGGAAAATCCCCCCAAAAGTCTGCAGGAAAATCCCCCACCCCGTTTTCCTACCGATCAATTGTTCTTTATTTGGAATTGCAGGATACCGCCTCCAGCTCCGTTCTCAGGGGGAGAGAGAGAGAGAGAGAGAGACTTTTGGATTCATGCAAGGAAAGCAGCAGAAGCAGCAGAAGTCTTTCTTTCTCTCCCCCAAACTCTGCCAGAAATGAGTCTTTGCCGGTGCAGCCTCTTGGAGCAGGAGGCCTTGCAGGGTCCCCAAGACTCATTTCTGGCGGAGTTTGGGGGAGAGAAAGAAAGACTTTTGCTGCTTTCCTTGCGTGCAGCCAAAAGCAGAAGAAGAAAGAAGCGGAAAGAAGCAGCCAGGTGGCCAGGCCAGGCACGGGGGGGGCGAGTGGGGCAAGTCCCCCCCCACCTTTCCCCCCTCCCCTTACTACCTCGTGTTGTTCACAATGCAAGCGACACAAGCCTTGTGTTCCCGCGCAGCCTGGATTAATTGCTTTGAGGTGACATTTCTCTGTGGACCACCAAAATTTTCTTATGGACCACCAGTGGTTCCCGGCCCACTGGTTGGCAACCACTGATTTAGACAGTAACAGTGGTTTAATATACAACAGGTATATAAAGACAATATACACGTGGTGGCAAAATACCTTTACAAGCAAGCTTTTCTTCCTAACACACAGAGAACTTCTGCACTGAATATTGGCCACAAGGAAAGAGAACCACGCCCTCTAATGGCTGCCTTTTAATATACACACCTCTTAAAGGGAACTTTTCTCTATAGCCTTAAAGGGAAAGACCCATACTCTGCTGAATCCCTCTGGTTACATCAGCCAGACTTACATCAGCTTCACAGCATCGTGCAGCTATTCACCACTGGTCAGTATCTAAATCTAAATACCTTAAGATAGTCACGTGATCAAAATTCAAACGCTTTCATATTTATGACGGTTGCAACATCCCAGGGTCGCGGGGTCTCCTTTTGTGTCCTTCGGACAAGAGGAGTCCAAGAGGAAGCCAAATTCGCTTAACCACCGTGTGACTCACTTAACAAACTGCCGCGCTTCGCTGAAAAACGATGGCAAGAAAAATAAAATTGGGGGCAAAACTCAACAATTGTCTTGCTGAAAATTTGGTGTTCCCTTGGCGTCATAAGGTGAGGACTACCTGGATGAAGATATTCCATTCTTTTTTTCCCCTTCCACGTGCTGAACACATTTTTATTGTGGTTTTTTTTTTCATTATTTTCTCATTTTAATGCTCAGAGTCGCTCAGTTGAGTTGGGCAGCTTCACAATGAATAAATGAATGAACGAATGAATGAATGAATGATAGATAGATAGATAGATATTAACATCTGATCAGTAGACACTATTTGTGCCCGATGAAACCCATAACAGGATGAAAGCTGTTACCAGGGTAGATGTCGTTTTACCGACGGCCTCGTATAGCAACGGCAATAACACTTAGATTTATATACCTGTCATGCCCCTGTTGGAATCTGATTCTGAAGGGGGAGGGTGGAACAGCTGATAGGGAATGGGAGTGGGGTTCCGGTGGCTGTGGAGGAAACTGTGGAAGGGCAAGGTCCGGCTGGGCATTCAGAGGAAGACCCAGGCCCATCCTTTCTTCATCCTAGGGCACGCAGGGAAAAACAGATAAGGGAGCAACGTGGGTTACGGGGGAGGAAAGGGCCCTGATTCCCTTCATTAGCTGCAGCTGGGAAAACAGGATATAAAGGGTGTTTGCGCACAGCACCTTGCTGGAAGCAAAGCATGAATTATCTTTGTTTTGTCAGATCTTAGCTGGGTTCTGGCCTCCTCCCAAGTGTACATGTTTTGTTATCTTTTGAGTTCTACAATTCCTTATCCTGCCCTGTCTCGTTAATTGCTGCAGCTTGTGGTTTGTGTTGGTTTTTAGGTATAATTTAGATGTACTTTGGGTTCGAACTGAATTTCTTCCGTTTAAAAACTGTTCTTAGGAGGGTTTTTTTCTCCAGCCGATGATAACTGGACATCGGGGGCCTAGTTGGAGGAACTAAAGGGACTTTACCTACTTTGGTGACTTGGCTGCTTTTGTGCCACGCCTTTTTGGGTCATCACAATACCACTATAATACTTTACAGCAATCTTTCAGCAGTTTTTACAGAGTCTGCCTCTTGCCCCCAACAATCTGGGCCCTCATTTGACCCTCACCTCGGAAGGACAGAAGGCTGAGTCAACCCTTGATCCTGGTGGGATTTGATCTGCCAAATTGCAGGCAGCCGACAGTCAGCAGAAGTAGCCTGCAGTACTGCACTCTTAACCACTGTGTCACCAAGGCACTATTGGCAACCGTTCAAAATTTTGGTGGCACTGAAAAAAATAATTTTGCAAGCAAGGTGCACCTCAGTTTGTTCTTGTGATAACAGAATAACAGAACTGGAGGTCTTGTAGTCCAACTCCCTGCTGTACCATTTCAGACAAATTTATTTATTTATTTATTTTAGGTTTTATATACCGCCCTTCTCCCGAAGGACTCAGGGCGGTGAACAGCCAACTAAAATACATGTAGACAAATATAAATAGTTAAAAAAGAATTAAACCCTAGGCTGTCCCTATAAAAATCTAAAAACCCCAATTAAAATAAATTAAAACTTTGTACACCCATCCCAACTAATCTAAAAACCCCATTTAAAATCCCATTTGAGTCAGCTCAGGCCAGCCTGCTCGAAGAGCCAGGTCTTCAGGTCACGTCTGAAGGCCCTCAGGTCACTGGTCGTTCGTAATCCAGGGGGCATCCCATTCCAAAGGGCGGGTGCCCCCACAGAGAAGGCCCTATTCCTCGGGGTCACCAGACGACACATAGAAGGCGTCGGGACCCGGAGGAGACCCTCTCTGTGGGAGCGCACCGGTCGGTGGGAGACTACTGGCAGAATGCGGTCTTGTAAGTATCCTGGTCCGATGCCATGGAGCGCTTTAAAGATCAAAACCAGTACTTTAAAGCGAACCCGGAAGGCCACTGGCAACCAATGCAGCTCGCGCAGGAGGGGCGTCACGTGGGAGTATCTCGACGCCCCCATAACCACCCGCGCGGCTGCATTTTGTACCAGTTGAAGCCTCCGGGTGCTCCCCGCAGGGAGCCCCATGTAGAGGGCATTACAGTAGTCCAGACGGGAGGTGACCAGGGCATGAGTGACTGTGCGTAAGGCGTCCCGATCAAGAAAGGGCCGCATCTGGCGTATCAGGCGAACCTGATAAAAAGCCCCCCTGGAGACGGCCGTAATATGCTCTTCCAAAGACAGCCGTACATCCAGGAGGACACCAAGATTGCGGGCCCCTTCTGTGGGGGTCAAGATCTCATCCCCAATAGCCAGTGACGGAGTCAGCTGACTATATCGGGCCGCCGGAAACCACAGCCACTCGGTCTTGGAAGGGTTGAGTCGAAGCCTGTTCTTGCCCATCCAGTTCCGCACAGCCTCCAGGCAACGGGCCATAACCTCCACAGCATCGTTATGGCATTTGCAGTGTTCCACGATCACATGACCATGCTTTAACATGGTTTTGCCAATATATCAGCAGTTCTGTTTGTCCAATCTCTTCTTAAACAACTTCCAGTGTTGGAGCACCCACAACTTCCGGTGGCAAGCTGTTCCACTGTTTTAATTGTCCTCACTGTTAGGGAGTTTCTCCTTAATTCCAGGTTGCTTCTCTCCTTGGTTGAGTTTTCATCCATTGTTTCTTGTCCTGCCCTTCTGGTGCTTTGGAAAATAAGTTGATCCCCCCTTTTCTTCTCTGTGGCAGCCTCTCAAATACTGGGTTTCTATCGTGTCTCCCCTTGTCCTTCTTTTCATTAAACTAGACCAGGGGTAGGGAACCTTGGCTCTTTTATCACTTATGGACTTCAACTCCCAGAATTCCTGAGTGAGCCATAAAAGGTTCCCCATCCCTGGCCTAGTGGTTTTTCAGTTGTGGGGGAAATCAATTTTTGACTGGAATGGGATTGTTTGATATACAAATGTAGGACATATAAAGAATATATAAAGAATATGTCCTACATTTGTATATCAAACAATCCCATTCCAGTCAAAAATTGATTTCCCCCACAACTGAAAAACCAGTAGGCCAGGGATGGGGAACCTTTTATGGCTCACTCAGGGATTCTGGGAGTTGAAGTCCATAAGTGATAAAAGAGCCAAGGTTCCCTACCACTGGACTAGACCCATGATGGCGACGCTATGGCATGTACCACAGGTGGCACGCAGAGCCATTTGTGCAGGCACGCGAGCCCCAAGCAAAGTTACCTCACTGCGCATGTGCATGTGTGCTTCCCGGTTGATTTTCGGGCCTTTTTCGGAAATACCGGAAGTGACGAAACGGGCCCATTGGCTACAGGAAGCAGGAGAGCTATATAGTAAGAAACCAGAGAGCACATGGCTAGTACTGTTAGTCTGTTGTTAGTCTCTGTGAGTTCTCTGCTGCTACTGGTTTGCTAGGCTTCTACTATGCTACTCTACTATTTGGCAAGTATCTTCAACACTGTAACTATATTTCTCCATTGATGCATGGATTTACTGAAGACGATGTATTGCTGTTATGTCTACTGAACAAGAATGGTTAGTAATCTAATCCACTGATGGATGAACTGTGTATGATAACTGGAGTGGAACTTGGACTGTGTTTACATCACTGTATATAAAGACTTTGCACTTCAACTGCTGTGCTTGTGTGGTTCTATATTCACCGCTACAATCTGAACACTACTTCTGTCTGCTGTATTACTCCTTGACACCAAGGATACTCTGCTAAATACTTAACAAGCGCGCGCACAATTGAACTACGTACCCAATTCCTGAAACCGTTCTTCATCTGTTTTAGCCTCCAGTCCCCTAATCATCTTTCTTACTCTTCTCCGCTCCCTTTCTAGAATCTCAACATCTTTTTTATTATCACCCGGTGCTTATACAGGGGATGACCGTTACCTCGAGCCAGGCTGTGAAAAATGCCAGAAAATTGCAGTGGCCCCTGAAGGAGACCTCAGCCGGCATTTATGAATCAGAAGCTCCAGGGGGATATAAGTTTTTTTTGGAAGACAAAGAACGACCCCAAGAAGGTAAATGTTCCAACCAAAAGCACGAAGCTGAGCTCAGCTGACTCCTCGTCCCGATAAAACCCCTTTTATTTAGCTTAAAGGGAATTTCCTCTCCAGCAAAGTTCCAGCCAACAGTCTTTCAAGAGATTTCACAACTACAGATCTTGATCAGGCTTGGAGAGTTGCCAGGCCAATGTCTCCCAAACGCCACTCTGTAGCAGACCGTACTTAGCAAGGAGTCAGGAACAGATATCTTCACCCTAATGATTTGAACTAATTGCCTCCTGCAAAGCCCCATTCTCCTTTTGCTCCTCTCCTATGGGAGGGGCCATTCACCGTCCACCTGTGTCTTTACTCCCGAATCGGCCCTTATTCCTCAGCTGTTCCCTTCATCTGGCAGTTCTGTGCATGTGCACACTAGGAACAGGCTCCAGCTGTTCTTCTTCCCCACTGATCTCCGACTCCGAAGGCAGCTGATAACTGTCAGGTGGCCCTGGCCCCATCTCTGCCTCTGATGCAGAACCCTCGTCAGAGCCTTCCCCAGACTCCAGGCCTGGCCCATGCTCCTCCCCAACCTCCTCATTGCCCGAATCGACTGCCAGCTCTGCTGGCCGCTGATAATAATAATAATAATAATAATAATAATAATAATAATAATAATAATAATAATAATAATAATAATAATAATAATAATAATAAATATTTATTTATATACCGCTCCTCTCCCGAAGGACTCGGAGCGGTGCACAGCCGTACAGATTAAAACAATAAATATGTGATACAATAAAACTAAATTAAACCCAACCCTGGCTGTAAACAAATTTAAAACCCTACTCTAAAAACCTAAAATTTAATAAAAACCAGACACCCCAAAACTAAAATCAGCCCAAGCCGGCCTGGTCAAAAAGCCAGGTTTTCAAAGCACGCCTAAAGGTCCCCAGGTCCGTGGCTGTACGTAACTCCGGAGGACAACCCATTCCAGAGGGCAGACGCCCCCACAGAGAAGGCCCTATTCCTCGGGGTCACCAGCCGGCACATAGATGCCGACGGGACCCGCAGGAGACCCTCCCTGTGGGAATGCACCGGACGGTGGGAGGAAAATGGCAGAATGCGGTCTTGCAAATATCCTGGTCCGATGCCATGGAGCGCTTTAAAAGTTAACACTAAAATCTTAAAGCGCACCCAAGGGGCCACTGGAAACCAATGCAGCTCGCGCAGGAGGGGCGTCACATGTGCGAATCTTGACGCCCCCATAACCACCCGCGCGGCCTGCATTCTGTACCAGTCGAAGCCTCCGGATGCTCCCATTCGGGAGCCCCATGTAGAGGGCGTTACAATAGTCCAGTCTATGGACTATTGATGGACCACAACAGTAAGGAGCAGAACAGAACAACGAGGCTGCAGCTACTTTGTCTGCCCATCCGATGATGCTTTGAAGCCTAAATTCAGGGAAGATAATAGAACTGTGATGGTGAACCTATGGCACGCAGAGCCATTTGTGCGGGCATGCATGTTTTTGCATGCAGCCAAAAACAGAAGAAGAAGCAGGAAGAAGCAGCCCGGTGTCCAGGCCAGGCGCGTGGGGCATATAGGGCAAGTCCCCCCCCCTTCTCCCTTTCCCCGCTCCCCTCACTACCTCATGTTATTCACAATGCAAGCGACACAAACCTAGTGTTCCCGCAGGCCACGTGGGCGGCGCAGCCTTGTGTTCCCGTGCAGCCTGGATTAATTGCTTTGGGGGGGGACATTCCTCTGCGGACCACCAAAATGTTCTCGCGGACCACCAGTGGTCCCCGGCCCAACTTGTTGAAGACCACTGACCTATATCGTTCTTATCCTTCAGATCCGGTGCTGAAGGTGACTCTGGCTGTATCCAATCTGTCGAAATCGGTGGATTACTGGTCCCAATTGCTGGGCATGAAAGTGTACGAGAAGGACGAAGGCAAGAAGAAAGTTGTGCTCGGTTACGCCGACAACCAGGTGAGGTTGGTGTCCTTGCGGCAGTGTTTCTCAACCTTAGGGACCGGAAGGTGGGTGGACTTCAACTCCCAAGATTCCTCAGCCTGCATGCTTTAAGACAGGGGGGGGTGAGCTGATACCGGTTCACACCGGTTTCGGCGAACCGGATGTGAATTTTACATCTGGTTCACCGAACCGGTAGTTACAACGATTTGGCTGGCCCCGCCCTCTCGGAGGAGTCTCCACACAGCCCGTTTTGGATCCCAGGTCAGTGCAGGGCCTGCGTGGAGTCTCCAGGAGGGCGAAAAATGGGCCTCCCGGAGGCTCTGAAAGGCTGGAAACGGGCCCATTTCCGGCCTCTAGTGAGGCCGTTTTTGCCCTCCGGGGGGGCTCAAGAAAAGCTGTTCTGACCCAGGCTTCCTAAACCGTAATTACGCACAAGCTTATTTTAAAAACAAAACTTATTTTATTGCAACGCTAGAAATTGTTTTCATTCCCAGCCGGAATTAATCTCAAACAGCCGGAATTAATCTCCAAACAGTTCCCCAAGATAAGCACCCACCTTTCTTTTCTGTGAAGTGCTGCCAATAACAGAAGTATCAAATGAACTAGGAAAAAAACCAACCGAAGTACAAAGAACTTCAAGAATCAATCTGAACCGAATGAACGACTTTGCTTCCTGCAAAGGTTTCATCATCTTGGCCTGACCTTTATACCTTATGGGAGGAGCAGTCATCTCTCAGCCTTACTCCCGAGTCGCCCCTTTTGTTTCAGTTGCTCTCGCCTTCTGGCAGCTCTGCGCATGCGCACACTGGGAACAGGCTCCCCTGGTTCCTCTTCCTCACTGCTGCCAGACTCCGAAGGCTCCAGAGTCGGCACATCACTCCCAGATGGCCTTGGCTCCATCTCTGCATCGGATGCAGGACCCTCGTCCGAGTCCTCCTCCAGACTCCTGGACTGGCCCATGTTCCTCCCCACTCTCCGATTCTGCTGTCATCTGCACCGACTGCCGGTGAACCACAACACAAGCCACCAGAGCCCGGGGAAGGCAAAAACAGCCTCCCCTCCCCTGCTGTGGTGCAGGAGGCCAACTAGACCACGCCCACCAGGGCCATGCTCACCCAGCAACTGGGCAGAGAACCGGTTGCTAAGTTTTTTTGAAGCCCACCCCTGCTTTAAAATGGTCTGGACTTCCATTCCCAGAATTCCTCAGCCGTCAACATCCTAAAAGCACACAGACTGGGGAATTCTGGGGATTGAAGTCCACCCTTCTTAACAATTCCCTTCTTAACAAGTTCCTTCTTAACAAGGAACGCCACTCTCTATTCCTTCCGCCCGAAGTGCCCTGCAGAATAATTGGACAGCCAGCCCATAAGGCTCAGCCAAGGTTAGGATTATATGGGACGAGACTGCATTTGGAGGGTGTCCCGTTGAACGAAGGTCTTACACGCTAGCGAAACTTTCTTGCCAAGGCTGCAGGTCCTCACTCAAAAACGGACACCTGAGTTGGGAATGGTTGTTAAGTGAATCTGGCTTCCCCATGGACTTCTCTTGTCTTGTCTGAAGGTCATAAGAAATTGAGAAGGAAAACAGAACCCATCCGGTCCAGCAGTCTACACCCAGATAAGCAGGGATTGATACCAGACAAAAACCACCAGAAAATAAGCAGAAAACCATGCTCCCAAGACAGACAGACAGACTAGAAGAAGACCGTAGAAATCCACCAAACTTTACAATTCAGGCGTTTTTGCATCCTGAACCAGATTGGTAGCTGGCTACGTGAAAACGGGCCGGTGTCATTTTGTGTGGCTTTGTTTTGGAAACCCAATTGTTCTTATTTTAATGTATTTTTAATTCTAGTGTAAACTCGAGTTGCAAAGCATCGGCCAGGATGTGGATCACGGCACAGCCTTCGGACGAATCGCTTTCTCTTGCCCGAAGGAAGAGGTGAGATCACGGGTGGGATTCTAACTGGTCGGACCGGTTCTATAGATCCGGTTGTTACGATGCTGTGCAGTTCGGAGAACCAGCAAATCACGCCACTGGCTGGCCCCTCCCCTCCCCGCCCACTCACTCCTTACCTGGCATGCGTGCCATCCAACTTGCCTGCGTTTGATAAGTTGCTATTTTTCCTTCCCACCCCCACCCCCTGACCATCAGCTGTTCTGCTGTGCCCGAGATTTAGATTAGCTAGAAAGCAGGAAATCCTTGCTTTCTAGCTAATCTAAAAGCAGATCTGAACCTTCCTTAGCATTGAAACGTCTATTTTTCAGTGCAGACTCAGGTAGCAGATTGCAGATAGATAGATTTCTGAATGAATCTGTGATTCTGTGAGCAACTCAATCTGTCTGCCTGCCTGCTTTGCCTGATTTTGGGTAAAAGTTGCTCTTTTTTTAAATAAAAAATTCAATATTTACATACATGGTTAATTTTGTGAGTTATTCAATATTGAGATATTCAATATTGAGTTAATAGTGAGTTATTCAATATTTACATACATAGTTAATTTTGTGAGTTATTCAATATTGAGTTATTCAAAATTGAGTTAATAGTGAGTTATTCAATATTCACATACATAGTTAATTTTGTAAGTTTGCTTGCAAGCAAATTTTATGTGACAGGCTCAGGCAGCAGATGGCAGAAAGATAGATCTCTGAGTGAATCTGTGATTCTGTGAGCAACTCAATCCTGCCTGCCTGCTTTGGGGTAAAAGTTGCTCTTTTTTTAAATAAAAAATTCAATATTTACAGAAATATTTATACTATTTACATACAGGCCATGCCCACCCAGTCACATGACCACCAAGTCATGTCCAGTCAGCAAGCAACAGCCACCCAGTCACATGACAATAAGCCACACCCAGAAATTAGGCCACACCCACAGAACCGGTTGTTAAGAAATTTGAATCCCATCCCTGGGTGAGATCCCGATGCAAGAAACACATCCCAAGCCCAGTGTGCAATTGTGGCTGTGGTTGGAGTTAGAGCAGGAAAGGTCCGTTTTGTATTTACAGGTAGTCCTCGATTTATGACCACAGTTGAGCCCAACATTTCCATTGCTAAGCAAGGCTGTTGTTAAGCGAGTTTTGCCCCATTTTATGACCTTTTCTGCCACAGTTGTTAAGTGAATCATTAAGTGAATCACACAGTCATTAAGTGAATCCAGTTTCGCCCATCGACTTGGCTTGTCGGAAACAAACTAGGAAAGTCACATAACCCCAGAATGCTGCAACCGTCATAAGTGCATGCCAGTTGCCAATCGCCCCAATTTTGATCACATGACCACAGGGATGCTAAATCCCCGGATGCTAAAGTCGTAAGTGTGAAAAATGGTCATAAGTCTTTTTTTGGGTGTTGTTGGAACTCCGAACACTAAACCAATGATTGTAAGTAGAGGACTTATCTGGATGTTTATAGTACAAAGCAGTATCAGGAATGAAGAAAGATTTTGAGCAATGTTTCAAAAATGATTTCTTTTCATGTTTTGAAAACCTTTTTCTGTTTTGAAAATGCTTCCTTTTCACATTTGGAAAAATGTTTTCTGTTTGAAAGTTCTTTCCAAGTTTGAAAATCTTTCTACGTTTTCTAAACGTTTTAGGTTTTTTTAAAATTTTTTACATTTTCCAAAAAAGTTTTTTATGTTTTGAAAATATTTTTGATTTGAAAATACTTTCTTTTTACATTTCAAAAATCATTTTACGTTTTAAAAGTTCTTTTTACGTTTTGAAAAGTTTTTTCTGTTTTGAAAATTTTCTACATTTTAAAAATCTTTTTACGTTTTAAAATTTTTTACATGTCAAAAAACCTTTTTACATTTTTAAAATACTTTCTTTTTATTTTTTAAAAAATATTTGTTTACGTTTCAAAAATGCTTCCTTTTCAATGTTTTGAAAATGTTTTTGTTGCAGAAATCCTTTCTCTTTACGTTTTGAAAATCTTTTTATGTTTTAAAAACTCTACGTTTCAAAAAATATTTTTACATTTTGAAAATATTTTTACATTTTGAAAATACCTTGTTTACATTTTGAAAATTCTTTCTTTTCATGTTCTGCAAATCATTTTATGTTATGAAAATTCTACGCTTTGAAAATCTTTTTACTTTTTAAAAACTTTTTACATTTTGAAAAACCTTTTCACGTTTTCAAAACATATTTTTTTTACATATTGAAAATACTTTGTTTATGCTTGAAAATCCTTTCTTTTCCTGTTCTGAAAATCGTTTTATGTTACAAAAACTATGTTCCTTTTACATTTCGAAAATCTTTTTTATGTTTTGAAAATACTTTCTAGTATTTACTTCCATGACTCTCTTCTATTTGGTCTCCTCTCTTCCCTCTGTCCCCAAACGTCTTTTTCCTTGGATCCTGTTTTGCACCATTTACCAAGTTGCCTGTTATTGAAACCTTAATGAAAAAGGAAAACCAGAAGATTTTGACGCCACTGGTGAGTCTGGACACACCCGGGAAAGCAACGGTGCAAGTCGTCATTTTGGCTGATCCTGTAAGTGCCTTTAAAACAAATATATTACTGTATTGTGAACTGAGCTTTGTTATTTTCAGTCCCTGCCTTTGAGAGATAGATTACTACCTTGTTTACCCAAAAACATGACCTACCCTGAAAGTAAGTCCTAGTTTGATTTTACACATGCGCCCAATATAAGCCCTACCCCCCCCCAAAAAATAAGCCCTAATTAGGATCCCATCCACTCCAGAGTGGACGGGTAAAAATTAAGCTAGGGTGGGGATGTGGGGGGTATGGGAAGCTGCCCTACTACTTGTTCTGACCCAGGCTTCCTTCAAATTAAGGAAACACATTTTTAGGGCGACGCTGGGAATTATTTGCATTCCCATCCAAAACTCATTAAACACAATTGTCTGAGATAAGAGCATGCCTTTCAGGGTTTTAAAAGGCTGCCAAGAAACAGAAATCCATTTAATTAGGAGACAAACTGGCTGAATAATAGGCCCGTTTTGTCACTTCCTGTAATACCGGAAGTGACGAAACGGGCCTATAATTCAGCCTGAAAAGCCTTGCGGAGGCTTTTTCCAAGCCTCTGGGAGGCCGAAAAAGGCTTCAAACCAGCAGAAAAGTCAGCTGTGAGGCACAGTGCAGGTAAAGGGATGGTATGGGAGGGATTGCATACGCAGGGGGAGTGGGGGGCGCATTGCATTCTGGGTGCTGGCACACAATTGTACACGTGCTAACGTGCGCGCAATTTTTGGCCCAGGAGCCCAAAAAGGTTACCCACCACTGGAATAGAGAATAGAAGAAAAGAATACAATATAGAATAGGAGAACAGAATAGAGAATAAAATAGAGAACAGAATAGAAAATATAGAACAGATGTGTCTCAGAGTCGGCTACACAGACAGTGCCGGATATGTTAATTCCCAATAAATCCTTTTTAAGTTTTGGAAGTTTGGCTCAAGACTCATGATTTAATTGGGGGTAACTGCCTGAATCCTGACAGCGGCAGGTCCATCGAAACCCATCTCCAAGCGACCGGTTGCAAGCCGAGAACTACATTTAGTCTCCAAGACACGAAACAAATTTGTGTTCTGATCCCCATCTCCACTTCTTGTGGGGCCCAACCACCTCAAATGATGTTGTCTCATTCGTGTGAGTGTGGTCTCTTCTCTTTCTCGTAGGATGGCCACGAAATTTGCTTCGTGGGGGACGAGGCTTTCAGAGAGCTCTCCAAGGTGGACCCGAACGGCGAGAAGCTTTTGGATGAGGTGAGTTGGGGGTCTTCTCTTCCAGGTCTCTGTTAATGTGATGACCCCAGGGCACGGCACGGAGTCAATGTTGTGGCCCGCCAGCGGAACTGGGGGCAGGATCGGACAGTGAGGAGGTTGGGGGGAGGAACATGGGCCAATCCTAGATCCTATTCCCTTTCTGCTTTTCTACTTTTGACTATAACTTCGTTGCTTGTATCTTTACGATTTATATTGTTTGATTTAGTTTCCTGGCACGATTTATGTTGATTCTATCACCAAGTGTTGTATCTTATGATTTACGATGAATGTATTTTTATGATGACTGTGATTATGATTTATCATCACTTATAGCTTTTATGTACACTGAGAGCATTTGCACCAAGACAAATTCCTTGTGTGTCCAATCACACTTGGCCAATAAAAGAATTCTATTCTATTCTAATTTCTATTCTATTCTCTATCTCATCCCATCCCATTCTATTTAAATTCTATTCCTATATCCTTCTATTCAATTCTATTGTACCTTGTGACTATTGTTAAGTGTTGTACCTGATGATTCTGGACTCTTGATGGATGTCTCTTTTCCTTTATGTGCACTGAGAGCATTTGCACTAAGACAAATTCCTTGTGTGTCCAATCACACTTGGCCAATAAAGAATTCTATTCTATTCTATTCATATTCTATTTTATTTTCTATTCTTTTCTATTCTTTTCTATTCTATTTTATTCTAATCTATTCTTCATTCCTGTATCTATTCTATTCTTCATTCCTATATCTATTCTATTCTAATTTCTATTCTATTCTATTCTCTATCCCAGTTCATCCCATCCCATTCTATTCAAATTCTATTCCTATATCCTTCTATTCAATTCTGTTGTACCCTGTGACTATCATTAAATGTTGTACCTGATGATTCTTGATTCTTGACGAATGTATCTTTTCTTTTATGTACACTGGGAGTATTTGCACCAACACAAATTCCTTGTGTGTCCAATCACACTTGGCCAATAAAGAATTATGTTCTATTCTATTCTATTCTATATTGCTGTGATGGCGAACCTATGGCACATGAGCCGTTGCCCGGAACAGATCCACTGCACATGTGCGCGTCCTGCCAGCCAGCTGATTGTCGGGTATCTGCCGTGCATTCATAAAGGCATGCGGTGCAGGCGGGGGGGTTGCGCACACATGTGCAGGAGGGCGGAGGGATGATCACGTACACATTGCAATTATGGGTGCAGGCACGTACGCACTTTCGGCACCCAACGATAAAAAAGTTAGCCATCACTGCTATATTGTATTCTCTATTTTATTCTGTTCTATATTTTCTATTCTCTTCTGTTCTCTATTTTCTATTCTATTCTCTATTCTATTCTCCTTTTCTATTCTATATTGTATTCTTTTCTTCTATTCTCTATTCCAGTGGTGGGTAACCTTTTTGGGCTCCTGGGCCAAAAATTGCGCGCTCATTATCACGCGCACACTTGCGTGCCAGCACCCAGAATGCAATGTGTGCCCCACGCCCCTTGCGCATGCAATCCCTCCCACACCATCCCTTTACCTGCACTGTGCCTCACAGCTGATTTTTCTGCTGGTTTGAAGCCTTTTTCGGCCTCCCAGAGGCTTGGAAAAAGCCTCTGCAAGGCTTTTCAGGCTGAATTACAGGCCCGTTTCGTCACTTCCGGTATTACAGGAAGTGACAGAACGGGCCTATTATTCATCCCGCAAAGCCTTGCAGAGGCTTTTTTCAAGCCTCTGGGAGGCTGAAAAAGGTCTCAAAGCAGCAGAAAAATCAGCTGTGGGGCATGCGCAGTGAGGTAGGTTTGCCTGCGGCTCGCGTGCTGGCACAAATGGCTCTGCGTGCCACTTGTGGCATGCGTGCCATAAGTTCGTCATCACGGCTCTAATCTATTCTATATTGTATACTCTTTTCTTCTCTCTTCTATTCTGTTCTATATTTTCTCTTCTCTATTCTATTCTATATTTTCTCTTCTCCTCTTCTCTATTCTCTTCTATATTTTCCACTATTCTCTTCTCTTCTCTTCTACTCTATTCTCTATTCTGTTCTATTCTCTATTTTCTCTTCTCTAGTCTCTTCTGTTATATATTCTCTTCTATATTTTCTACTATTCTATTCTGTTCTATTCTCTATTCTGTTCTATTCTCTATTTTCGCTTCTCTCTTCTCTCTTCTTTCCATTTTCTTCTCTCTTCTACTTTATATGAATTATTAAGTCGGGAACTGCCTTTAATTTTTCTTTTTTGCAGGCAATGGCGGCCGATAAGAGCCACGAATGGTTTGCCAAACATAACCGCCCGAAACCTTCGGCATAACCCACCTACAATTCCTTCCCAAGCCTGGCAAACAGGAAGCTTAAATCCCACCTCCGCGGTATTGCTAGACTTTTCTCTATTTTTTTTCTTTTTAAGTTTCTTTTCCCCGCCTCTTCTGGCTCCTGCGGGGTTTCGCGGTGAGGGGGGGACGTCATTGTGTGTTCCAGATCACGCAACCCTTGCTTTCTACCAGACCCAGACGTGATGACTGTTTTGCACCATTACTTTTCTCATTCCGATGAAAATGCAAAAAAACAAAGTGTCATACTTTGGCTGGTAAATTACTTGGAACGGATTGCAAAGAAGATCTTGACTCATTCAGGCTTGCTGGCTAAAATTGAGAATTTTTTGGGTTGGTTTTTATTTTATTTTTTTCCAAACCTTCGGTTTAATCCTAGCAAATTCCGCTCCGTTTAAACGTGGCTCGAATTTTGAGTGGATAGACAGTGCCCAGATTTTGGAGCAGAAAGCAGAGAGATGTGCTGTACTTCCAGCCAGGCAAGGGTATTGATTGCCACTGGAGTTGTGACTTTTTTGACCAACCTTGCTTGCCCCTTTGAGCTTTTTTCTCTTCCTCTCCTTGCACCCCAAGCATTTAGGGCATGTTCCATCCGACTCAAGGTTTATGAACCGTAGGGGCGGCTCAAAAGAATTCCTGAACGCTAAACGCGATTACGGAAGGGGAAAAAAAAACCGATGTTGAGAATTAACAGTCTCGAATGTGAGATCTGTGGAAATTAAAAAAAAAAACCTTATAAAAAGTGCTTGTATATGTTTGTTTCTTTCTTGCAAGCAGTGGTGACCGATAAAAAGTGGTTTGTCAATAGCACTAGCATTTAGACTTATATAGCGCTTCGTAGTGCTTTACAGCCCTCTCTAAGCGGTTTTACAGAGTCAGCCCCAACAATCTGGGTCCTCATTTTACCGACTTCGGAAGGATGGAAGGCTGAGTCAAGCTGGAGCCAGTCGGGATCAAATTCCTGACTGTGAGCAGAGTTAGCCTGCAAAACTGAATTATAACAATTGTTCCTGCCTTCCTTCCTTCCTTCTTGTTTTCCTTCCTTCCTTGCTTCTCATTTTCCTTCCTTCCTTCCTTTCTTCCTTCCTTCACTTCCTTCCTTCCTTGCTTCTCATTTTCCTTCCTTCTTGTTTTCTTTCCTTGCTTCTCATTTTCCTTCCTTCTTTCCTTGCTTCTCATTTTCCTTCCTTCTCGTTTTCCTTCCTTCTTTCCTTGTTTCTCGTTTTTCTTCCTTCTTCCCTTCCTTTCTCTTCCCTAGCACTAGCGCTTAGATATATACCGCTTTACACTACTTTACTGCCTTTCTCTAACCAGCATTTCACCCCCAACAATCTGGGTCCTTGTTTTACCGACCTCAGAAGGATGGAAGGCGGAGTCAACCTTGAGCCGGTCAGGATCGAACTTGCTGGCAGCGGGCAGAGTCAGCCTGCAATGCTGCCTTCTAACCACCAGGGCTCCTAAAGGCACAATACTGGAACTATCACTTCATGTAGAAGGAGAGGCAGAGCCTGAGGAGCGGAGTCAAGAGAGGAATCAGCCTGGAATACTTACGTTCCCACAAATGGTCTAAGTTCCACCCCTCTTCAATTCCATTGACTCTCATCTAGCACCCATTTGGTGCTGACTGGATTCTTGTGTGCAAATAAGTCCTTCACCTACCACCGTTCATTTAGTGATCATTCGAACAGCCAGGGCAATAGCACTTAAGACTTTATATCCCGCTTCACAGACCTCGCTAAGTGGCTTACGGTGGGTGTCAGCCTATTGCCACTGTCTTGCTTAGCAGCAGAAATTTTGGGCACATTGTGGTCGTATGTCAAGGACTGCCTGTATTTCTCGTCCCGGCCTCCGGCGCTTTCCAGAATAGATCTTGAACGTAACACCATCCCGTCCTAGCAAGCTAACTAAGGCCTTTAAAACTCAGCCCATATTTGGAGCAGTGGTGGTATTTACTGGTTCGGCTGAACCGGTAGCTCCAATGATCATCTTTGAGCGAACTGGTTCGCTCCGACGATTTCAAGCTCAGCTGCTTTGCGCGGCACAGCCGATTGCCGCGCATCAGCTGTTTTACACACACGGCATGCAGCAGAAGGTGAGTTGCAAACGCTGCACGTGCGCAAAGTGTGCGCTCACGCCGAACCGGTAGGAAAACTTTTTGAAACCCACCACTGATTTGGAGGGACAAAGGGGCTGGTTAGTTAATCTACCTGTCAACTTGTAAAGCATTCCTGGCTTGCTCTTGAGTTGCCCTAAAGAGGAGGAGGGGGGCGGGGAGATCTGATGGAGCAGTCGGTTGCTATGACCAGAAGCACAGTCCACGCATACCTTTCTACAGATTGTATCCCAGGTTACCAAGCCAGCCAGAATGGTGTGTTTTATACAGCCCAGGAAAGTGCTCCGTTGGAGAATGTGATTTGTGACATACTTCCGTTGGAGAATGTGATTTATGACATACTTCTGCTGGAAAATGTGATTTATGACATACTTCCATTGGAGAATGTGATTTATGACACATCCTGGGAGGAAGGAGGAAACCAGGGTCATAGGTGGGCAGTAAAATACATAGGGCAAAGCCAACTGCACTCGGGAAAAGTGCCGACACGTTGCTCCTAAAAAATAATTGGATTTCTTTCGAAATTTGGCTCGAGGCTCCTGAATTAATTAGGGTGTCTGTCAGAACCCGGACAGCACCGTTCATTAACGTTCACAAAGCCTGGAAGGGACAGATAACAGATAGAAGGAAGGAAAGCGACTCGCACCCAGGTTAAGCGTTCGATGCCTCTTGCCAGAGCTCTTGGGGGTTTTGGGGGAGGGGGGGCGTCCTTCCTGCCTCTCCTTCCCTGCCAAGATGGTTCTTCAAGGTTCCTTGCTGAGACATCCTCCAGGTTTCCATTCCTCCGGCCAGGCCATTCTTCCCCAAAACAGCTGGTTCTCCAGCTGCCGGCGGATGCCGATTTCAGGAGCTAAAATCGGATGGTGATTTTTTCCCCCCGGCCGGAGGAGGCCGTCCTCACTTGTTGGACCACTGCAGAGGTTTCCTCAAATTCAGACGATGGCAGGTGGTCATCAATGCCCCTTCCTTCTGGCCCGTGCAGAGCGACTGGCGGCAAATCAGGCGGGTGTCCGATTTATAAAAGCTGTCCCTTTAAGGGAGAGAAAAGGAGACGCGTTAGAGGATTACCTCTAGACTTTGCCATCGATGCTTCCCCCCCTGACAGCTGCCTGGACGAGACTGAAGTCCCTGCTGTTTTTTCTGGTGAGATTTCAGAAATGGTTTGATCTTGCCGCTGCCTCTTCCTCCTTCTCCACTCCACAAGCCCCACTCCCTTCTAGCACTGATGATGTTACCTAGTTGGGTCATGAAACGTCTGCAAGAAAACCACCCAGCTCAAAGGAGCACCAAGGACCCCATAGTTCTCCTTCTCCTCCTCTTCCTCCTCCTCCTTTCTCCAACATCCCCTTCTAGTACTGATGATGTTACTTAGTTGGGTTGTGAAATGTCTGCAAGAAACCACCAAGCTCAGAGAGCACCAAGAACCCCACAGTCTTCCTCTTTCTCTTCCTCCTCCTCTTCCTCCTTCTCCACTTACTATTCCTCCTCTACTTCCTCCTCTACTTCCTCTTCCTCCACTTACTATTCCTCTTCCTCCTCCACTTCCTCCTTCTCCTTTCTCCAACATCCCCTTCTAGTACTGATGATGTTACTTAGTTGGGTCATGAAACGTCTGCAAGAAACCCCCAAGCTCAGAGAGCACCAAGAACCCCACAGTTGTCCTCTTCCTCTTCCTCCTCCACTTCCTCCTCTTCCTCCTTCTCCTCCACTTACTATTCCTCCTCCTCTTCCACTTCCTCCTCTTCCTCCTCTACTTCCTCCTCTACTTCCTCTTCCTCCACTTACTATTCCTCTTCCTCCTCCACTTCCTCCTCCTCCTTTCTCCAACATCCCCTTCTAGTACTGATGATGTTACTTAGTTGGGTCATGAAATGTCTGCAAAAAAACAAGCTCAGAGAGCACCAAGAACCCCACAGTCGTCCTCTTTCTCTTCCTCCTCCTCTACTTCCTCCTCCTCCCCCCTGAAACCCTTCCATCCCCTTCTAGCACTAATGATGTTACCTAGTTGGGTCATGAAACGTCTGCAAGAAAACCCCCAAGCTCAGAGAGCACCAAGAACCCCACAGTTGTCCTCTTCCTCTTCCTCCTCCACTTCCTCCTCTTCCTCCTTCTCCTCCACTTACTATTCCTCCTCCTCTTCCACTTCCTCCTCTTCCTCCTCTACTTCCTCCTCTACTTCCTCTTCCTCCACTTACTATTCCTCTTCCTCCTCCACTTCCTCCTCCTCCTTTCTCCAACATCCCCTTCTAGTACTGATGATGTTACTTAGTTGGGTCATGAAATGTCTGCAAAAAAACAAGCTCAGAGAGCACCAAGAACCCCACAGTCGTCCTCTTTCTCTTCCTCCTCCTCTACTTCCTCCTCCTCCCCCCTGAAACCCTTCCATCCCCTTCTAGCACTAATGATGTTACCTAGTTGGGTCATGAAACGTCTGCAAGAAAACCCCCAAGCTCAGAGAGCACCAAGAACCCCACAGTTGTCCTCTTCCTCTTCCTCCTCCACTTCCTCCTCTTCCTCCTTCTCCTCCACTTACTATTCCTCCTCCTCTTCCACTTCCTCCTCTTCCTCCTCTACTTCCTCCTCTACTTCCTCTTCCTCCACTTACTATTCCTCTTCCTCCTCCACTTCCTCCTCCTCCTTTCTCCAACATCCCCTTCTAGTACTGATGATGTTACTTAGTTGGGTCATGAAATGTCTGCAAAAAAACAAGCTCAGAGAGCACCAAGAACCCCACAGTCGTCCTCTTTCTCTTCCTCCTCCTCTACTTCCTCCTCCTCCTCCTCCACTTACTATTCCTCCTCCTCTTCCTCCTCCACTTCCTCCTCCTCCCCCCTGAAACCCTTCCATCCCCTTCTAGCACTAATGACGTTACCTAGTTGGGTCATGAAACGTCTGCAAGAAAACCACCCAGCTCAAAGAGCAGCAAGGACCCCACAGCCCTCCTCCTCCTCCTCCTCCTCCTCCTCCCCCCCCCCCAGGGCTGAGAGGTCCTGGTCCAAAGCCATCGAAGCTGGCTTTGGGTCTTAGCTAGATAGAGACCTGGATCTCACAGAAAGGAAGAGAAATGACTTCCAAAACATGTTGCCAAGTTAAAAAAAAAAATCTAGTCCAGGCAGTCACCAAAAATCAATGCTGCCTGGAAGCCACCACCACCCCACCCCTCCCCAAAAAATCGAAGCCGGTTTGGTTTAGTGGTTAAGACATCAGGCTAGAACGCCGGGACCCGAGTTCTAATCCTGCCTTAAGCGCAAAGCCACCTGGTTGATTTTGAGCCAGCCCTTTTCTCCCAGCCCTAGGAAGGAGGCAATGGCAAACCCGAGAGTGCGGGCCTTCTCTGCGGGAGCACCCTCCCTCTGAATTACCCCCGGAGATGCGGACCATCCCTGACCTACGAACCTTCCGGCGCGCATTAAAGATCCACCTTTTCCAACAGGCCGGTCTGGCCTAGTATTATTAAAATGGTTTTTAATTTTTTTTAAAAAAACTTTTTTAACCTTGTTTTTAGTCTTGTTGCACTTTTAATCTTCAGCCATTAATTTAATCTTTTTAAAAATCTATTTTAAATTTTTCTCTGTAATGGTATTGTTTTTATTTGGGCTGTACACCGCCCCGAGTCCCATGTTGGGAGAGGGGGCGGTATATAAGTTAAATAAATAAATAAACCCCTTGGGGGAGGAAACTGCAATCCATTAAAATTGCAGTCGCTTTCTCTGAAACGATCTACGAGCTCCTGCTTGAGCAGGGGGCTGGACTAGATGACCTCCAAGCTCCCTTCCTGCTCTATTCTGATTCGGAGCGTGTCTCCGAGCGTGACAACCATCCCAAAAGCTGCACGCAAAGGTGTAGCATGCTGAGATGCAGAGCTCTCGCCCTGTCCCTTGGTCCAGAGGCAGGTAGGAAAAAGCTCCCCCACCCCCTCCACGCAACGCAATCCTATGCCAAGCCGCGTGGCGTGTTTCCCAGCAGGTGTAGGCGGGCAGCGGCCCCACTTGGGTGTGGGGTGCAGTGTCGCGCAGGTGTGAACGCTCCAACAGGGGAAAGTTTTTAAAGAAGAGAGCGGAGAGCCCTTTGGCCGGAATGGTATATAGGATCTCCTGCTTGAGCAGGGGGCTGGACTAGATGACCTCCAAGCTCCCTTCCAGCTCCATTCTGATTCGGAGCGTGTCTCCAAGGGACAAACATCCCAGAAGCTGCGGGATGCAGAGTCCCTATGCCGGCAGCGCAGCGCGATCCTATGCCGGGCCGGGCGGAGGCGCTTACCAGCAGGTATAGGTGGGCAGCGGCCCCACTTGGGTGTGGCGTGCAGTGTTGCGCAAGTGTGAAGGCTCCAACAGGGGAAAGTTTTTAAAGAAGAGAGCGGAGAGCCCTTTGGCCGGAATGGTATATAGGATCTCCTGCTTGAGCAGGGGGCTGGACTAGATGACCTCCAAGCTCCCTTCCAGCTCCATTCTGATTCGGAGTGTGTCTCCAAGGGACAAACATCCCAGAAGCTGCGGGATGCAGAGTCCCTATGCCGGCAGCGCAGCGCGATCCTATGCCGGGCCGGGCGAAGGCGTTTACCAGCAGGTGTAGGCGGGCAGCGGCCCCACTTGGGTGTGGCGTGCAGTGTCGCGCAGGTGTGAATGCTCCAACAGGGGAAAGTTTTTAAAGAAGAGAGCGGAGAGCCCTTTGGCCGGAATGGTATATAGGATCTCCTGCTTGAGCAGGGGGCTGGACTAGATGACCTCCAAGCTCCCTTCCAGCTCCATTCTGATTCGGAGCGTGTCTCCAAGGGACAAACATCCCAGAAGCTGCGGGATGCAGAGTCCCTATGCCGGCAGCGCAGCGCAATCCTATGCCGGGCCGGGCGGAGGCGCTTACCAGCAGGTGTAGGTGGGCAGCGGCCCCACTTGGGTGTGGCGTGCAGTGTTGCGCAAGTGTGAAGGCTCCAACAGGGGAAAGTTTTTAAAGAAGAGAGCGGAGAGCCCTTTGGCCGGAATGGTATATAGGATCTCCTGCTTGAGCAGGGGGCTGGACTAGATGACCTCCAAGCTCCCTTCCAGCTCCATTCTGATTCGGAGTGTGTCTCCAAGGGACAAACATCCCAGAAGCTGCGGGATGCAGAGTCCCTATGCCGGCAGCGCAGCGCGATCCTATGCCGGGCCGGGCGAAGGCGTTTACCAGCAGGTGTAGGCGGGCAGCGGCCCCACTTGGGTGTGGCGTGCAGTGTCGCGCAGGTGTGAACGCTCCAACAGGGGAAAGTTTTTAAAGAAGAGAGCGGAGAGCCCTTTGGCCGGAATGGTATATAGGATCTCCTGCTTGAGCAGGGGGCTGGACTAGATGACCTCCAAGCTCCCTTCCAGCTCCATTCTGATTCGGAGTGTGTCTCCAAGGGACAAACATCCCAGAAGCTGCGGGATGCAGAGTCCCTATGCCGGCAGCGCAGCGCGATCCTATGCCGGGCCGGGCGGAGGCGCTTACCAGCAGGTGTAGGTGGGCAGCGGCCCCACTTGGGTGTGGCGTGCAGTGTCGCGCAGGTGTGAATGCTCCAACAGGGGAAAGTTTTTAAAGAAGAGAGCGGAGAGCCCTTTGGCCGGAATGGTATATAGGATCTCCTGCTTGAGCAGGGGGCTGGACTAGATGACCTCCAAGCTCCCTTCCAGCTCCATTCTGATTCGGAGTGTGTCTCCAAGGGACAAACATCCCAGAAGCTGCGGGATGCAGAGTCCCTATGCCGGCAGCGCAGCGCGATCCTATGCCGGGCCGGGCGGAGGCGCTTACCAGCAGGTGTAGGTGGGCAGCGGCCCCACTTGGGTGTGGCGTGCAGTGTCGCGCAGGTGTGAATGCTCCAACAGGGGAAAGTTTTTAAAGAAGAGAGCGGAGAGCCCTTTGGCCGGAATGGTATATAGGATCTCCTGCTTGAGCAGGGGGCTGGACTAGATGACCTCCAAGCTCCCTTCCAGCTCCATTCTGATTCGGAGTGTGTCTCCAAGGGACAAACATCCCAGAAGCTGCGGGATGCAGAGTCCCTATGCCGGCAGCGCAGCGCGATCCTATGCCGGGCCGGGCGGAGGCGCTTACCAGCAGGTGTAGGCGGGCAGCGGCCCCGCTCGGCCGCGGCGTGTCGTGTTGCGCAGGAGCCGGCAGAGGTAGCTCTTCCGACGGTGCTTGGCTTTGCGGAGCCCCGTCTCGCTGGCTGAGCCGGGGCCGGAGGAGGAGCCGGGCGGGCGGCCGGACGGAGAGGAAGCGCGGGCGGTGCGGCTCGTGTCCCGCTTGCGCGCCTTGTGCCGTCTGCTGCTGAGCGCACAATGGCTCGGCCCGTCCCCGCCGGGGCCCAAGCCGCCTCGGAAGCGCTGTGCCCGGCGGCTGGCTTGGCGGAGCCCGCGGGCGGCAAACGGCGGCCGCGCAGCCCGGATCTCGACCATGCTCGGCCGGCAGGAGCCGCGTGGGGAGGCGACCCGGCGGCAGCCATGGACGTAGGTGGGTGGGCCGGCCGAGGAAGGCGCCTTCCTTCCTTCCTTCCTTCCTTCTTTTCTTCCTTCATCTATTCATCTTTGATCTGATCTCTCCTTCTTTCCTTCCTTCCCTTCTCTTCGCCTTTTCCTTTCTTCCTTTCTGTTTCTCTTCCCCCTTCTTCCCTCTCTTTCCTTCTCTATCCATCCTTCCTCTGTTCTCACCTTTCTTTTCTCCTCCCTTTTCCTCCCTCTCTTCTTTCCTTCCTTCCCTTCTCTTGCCATCCTTCGCCTGTTCTCTCCTTTCTTCCTCTTCCTTCCCTTCCCTTTTGTAGCCATCCTTTGCCAGTTCTCTCTTCCTTTCTGTTTCTCATCCCTCCCTTCCCTTCTCTATCCATCCTTCCTTTGTTCTCACCTTTCTTCTCTCCTCCATTTTCCCCCTCCCTTCTTTTCTTCCCTTCTCTAGCCAAGCTTCGCCTGT
Organism: Bungarus multicinctus; assembly: GCA_023653725.1. Taxonomy (NCBI): domain Eukaryota; kingdom Metazoa; phylum Chordata; class Lepidosauria; order Squamata; family Elapidae; genus Bungarus; species Bungarus multicinctus. Next base: position 4,937,234 of record CM042836.1, read on the forward strand.
TCTCTCTTCCTTTCTCTTCCTTCTTCCCTCCCTCCCTTTCTCTATCCATCCTTCCTCTGTTCTCTCCACCCTTTCCCCCTCCCTTCTTCCTTCCTTCCCTTCTCCATCCATCCTTAGTCTGTTCTCTCTTTTCTTCCTCCCTTCCTCCCTCTTTCTTCCCTTTATAGCCATCATTGCTTTCTTCCTCTCTCCTTACTTCCTCCCTTCTTCCCCCAATCCTCCCTCCCTCTTCATTTTGCTAACTTTCCTTCCTTCCTCCATCCCTTTTTCCTCCATTCTCCTAACTGTTTCCTTCCTTCCTCTCTCTTTTCTCCATTTCCCTAACCCTCCTTTCTTTCCTCTCCTCTCCCTTCTCTTTCTATCCACACTTCTTCCTTCTTTCCTCCCTTCCTTTCCTGTTTATCCCCTTTCCTCTCTATCCATCATTCCTTTCTCCTTCCTTCTCCTTCCCTCTTTTCCCCCCTTCCTTCCTTCCTTCCTTCCTTCCTTCCTTCCTTCCTTCCTTCCACCCCTCTATAACCTTTCTATCATCCCTCCTTCTGTCTATCCGCCCCCATTTCACCTCCTTTCCTCTTTAATCTCTGTTTGCCTTTCATTTCTACCAACAGTTCGTTGAGTGGCTATTTAGTGGCCGCACTGAAAAAAAAAGGTGACTTATGGCCGTTTTTCACACTTATGACCGTTGCAGCATTCCCATGTTCCCGTAATCAAAATTCAGGCGTTGGGGAAACTGACTTGTATTTATGACGGTTGCAGTGTCCTGAAGTTACGGGATCGCCTTTTGCAGCCTTCTAACCAGCCAAGTCCACGGAGAAGCCAGATTCACTTACCGACCGTGGGACTCCCTTAACATTGTAGTGATTCACTTAACAATGGCAGCAAGAAAGGTTGTAACATGGAGTAAAACTCACTTAACGAATTTCTCCCTTAAGCAAGAGAAATTTTGGGTCCGGTTGTGGTCGTATTATGTCAAGGGCTACCCTGTACCATTACAATTCCTGAGTTCTCCAAGGCATTAGAATACAGGTACTCCTCGTCTTACAACAGTTCATTTAGTGATCGAAGTTACAACGGCACTGAAAAAAGTGACTTATGATTGTTTTTTATACTTTTAAGACCGTTGTCGGGATTCCAGCAATCGCCCTAATTAAATCAGGATTCTCGAGCCAAACTTCAAAAAACTTCAAAGGATTTATTAGAGGCGACATACTGGCATTGCCCTGGATGAAGCCAACTCTGGCATAGGTAATTTACAGTCCCCTGTGACCCTCTTTCCGCCCCCCCCCCCCCCCCCCGGGTGTCTCATAAACCAGATTCTCCAATTGAGCACGTTCACGGACTGAGTGTCATCAATCACATTCTCCAATTAAGGGATTTTCCCGGGCAGAAGATTCGGTAGCTTAGTTACAATCTTGGTAAGATAAGTGTGGAATGTACTTTCGCTTCCAAACTCCTGCCCTGCTCTTCCAGATTTCCTTCCAACTACTAAAACAGGCATAGGAATGTTTTATGAGTTGACCACCGTTGCAGATCCCAGATCTGACTGGAAGGTGGGGAATGGAAGGATTTATTCCCCTTGCAGACAACTGGTCATTTGCATCCTTTTAGCGGGTCGTTGAGGCCACGGAGTCCTCAAGGTGCTTTTTTCAAGAGGCAACTGGACTTTCTGGTTTTTTTTTCTTTTGAAGACGTTTCTCTTCTCATCCAAGAAGCTTCTTCAGCTTGGACTGGATGTGGGGGAATGGAAGGATTTATACCCCTTGCAGACAGCTGGTCATTTGCATCCTTTTAGAGAGTCCTTGAGGCCACTTGGAGGTTTATCTCTATCCTCAGGGTCACCTGAATAGTGCAAATGGGTGTGGAGCCCTCTATAACACTCTTTTCAGCAGTTCCAAGAAGGCTTCACACCCATTTCAACCACTCAGGCGACCCTGAGAACACAGCCAAACCTCCAAGTGGCCTCAACCACCCTCTAAAAGGACGCAAATGACCAGCTGTCTGCAAGGAGTATAAATCCATCCATCCTCCACCATCCCAGAACTGAAGAAGCTTCTTGGATGAGAAGCGAAATGTCTTCAAAAGAAAAAAACCAGAAAGTTCAGTGGGGAGAAAAAAAACCCCCACCTTTGGGACAACCTTGACTTGGATGGCTGAGAAGCTCCACAGACATTCAGATTCACTTAAGAACCATGTGATGAACTGAAGAACTGCAGCGATTCCCTTAACAACTGCATCGAGAAAGGTCGTAAAACGGGGCAAATCTCACAACACGTTTCTCACTTAGCGGCTGTCAACTCATAAAACATTTCTATGGCCGTCTTAAGAGTTGCCAACAGAAAGGGAGGGGGCAGCAGTGCGGCAGCTTGGAAATCGAAAGCGCATTCCATATATGTTTTCAAAGATAGTAACGAGGTAACTGAAGTTTCTGCTGTGCAAAATTCTAACTGGAGAGCATGATCGATGATTCTGGGCTATGGAGGTGTCCCATTGGAGAATATGAATTACGATTCACCCAGGGGGGTGGGAGAAAACCAGGATCAAGGGTGACAATGAATTATGGGTCTCAGAGTTGGCTACACCCAGGCAGTGCCGGACATGTTAACTCCCAATAAATCCTGTTTAGTTTTGGACATTTGGCTCGAGACTCATGATTTAATTGGGGGGTCACTACCGGAATCCTGACAACTAGCCAACTCTGAGACCCATAATTCATTGTCACCCTTGACCCTGTCATGCTTCTAAATCCCATTTTAAAGGCTGAATTGCACAAGCTGAGCCCAAAAGGTTCTTCTTTATGTGTTTTTGCAAAAAAATAAATAAATCTCTTTTTGTCGGGCGCCAACAATCAGATTTAATTGGGGTAACTGCCAGAATCCTGACAGTTAGCCGACTCTTGAGATGCATAAGAGACATCCATTCTGGGCTCCCTTGCCGTAAGTCGAGGACTACCTGTAGAAAACCTCGAGTTGACCACCATGCTTGCTCTTCACCGTATCGTTCATTCGTTTGCAACAGGGCCAGTGTCCATCTGCGGCGAAGTGACCGTCTTGCACGGCGGATTCCTGCTGGCGTCTAGGCTGTGCCACCCGAAGCCGTTATCCGAACTCACCAAATCCGACTGGTCGGTGGTGGGCAAACCCATCTTGGAAGCTCTGCAGGAGATCTGCACCTCCTATTCCTCTTATCCACCCCAGCCCAACCTCTGGAAGAAAAAGGCCGCCGTTGTCCTCTGGTCAAAAATCCTCCTGTCGGGTGTGCCGTCCGACCAACGCTGGAAGAACGATGTTTTCTTCTCCGTTAGCAACGCCATCCCCGAGATCAACCGCACCGTCCTTTTCGAGCTGTTCAAGGCAGTCAACGCGCCCCGACTTTTCGCCCAGTTGCTTCTGGCGTTGCCAGCTCCCCTTTGCCAAAAAGAACTGCAGACCTTCGTGGAGTACGTCGCCAAGGAGACGTCTCCGGCGGACGTAGCGTTCTTCCTGGACGTTTGGTGGGAGATTATGAAGCACAAAGGAGGCGAGGAGGACCGCTTGGTGCTGCTCTTCCAAAACGTGACCCACCAGCACGTTTTGGAGTCAGAAGAACTGGACCAACCCCCCAAGAGGTTCAAAAGCGGCCCTTCGTACTTGCCGGAGAACTCCGCCATCCCTCTCGTCCTCCCGATCTTGACCGAAGAGCTCAAAACGATCAAAGACAACCTTGGACCGACCAGGGTGAAGTGTTACGCCCTTGCTAACTTAGCAGAGGTCTTGTCGGCCTTGGTGGCCACTGAGTGCGAAGCGAAGGCGTTGTCTCCTCAGGCTTACTTGGAAAAGATCTCCTCAGTGGTGACCCTCTGGAGCTGTGATGGCGAAAACCGATACAGCAACAAGGATTTGGACGTCAAGGTGAAGGAAGCCGAGAGGAGCATGAGTTTGCTGGACGTGGTCAAGCTGTCCAAGCAATTGGTGCTCAGCAACTTAAGCTTCCTCCTCTCCTTGTTGAAGGAGTGGTCTTCAGAGCTCCAGGTTTTCTTGAATGACCCTCAGCAGGTCTGCTACGAAAGCTACCGGCTCCTCGATTGCTTGGCCTCTTTGCAGAAGAGGTCGGGCGATTGTGGCCTAGAGGACCTTGACCAAGCCCGAGTGATGTTGGATTTGGGCAAAGTCATCGCAGACCTCCTGAAGAAGATCCATCCTGGGACTTGGGGGAAGAGCACCGGTGGCGATCTGCTGGCTTCGGTAGCCATGGTGATCATTGACAAGAAAATGGACCGACACAAAGAAGTGTGTTCTGTGTTTGCGAAGGAGAAAAACTGGGCCTTGAGCAAGGAATGGGTTGCCTGCCTCGTTAAGAACCAAGAACTTTTCCAGGATCCAGAATTGATCTTGAAGCTGCTGGAGACTGTCGCCTCTCTAGAATCCTCTGAGGATTCATCCAGAAACCAAGAAGAACAAACCCAGCTGGTCAAGATCATCCTGGGGTGTTACACTGAACTTTCCTTGCCGGATAAGAACAAAGTCATTGCTGGTGTTTTGGCGACTTGGGGCAGGCTAGGCCTTTCCAAGCTGATGGTAGCGTTCTCAGAAAGATTCCAGGAGGAACTCAACGTGGCCTTCAATCAGATCATCAAGAGCGCCTCTGGGGAAAGTTTTAAGAAAGCCATCCTTGCAGTATCCCGTCTGGTGGTCCTCAATCCAGAAGGTACCATCAAGAAGATCAGTAATTTAGCTATCGCCAACTTGGGAACCCATCAATACTTGGCTGAGATCCTCTGTTCGTTCCCAGCTCTGAACTTCCAAGAACCACGGGGTCAGCCCGATGTATCCGTCAACTTTCTCCTAGAATGTTTGAAAGAGACCGTTTGGGACCGTCTCTCTTCTCCGAAGGAGAAGGAGCAATTTTTAGAGTTTCTGGTTCATCTCATGCAACCGAGTGGAACAAGTCCCCTCCTGTCTCCTTCGGAGGTCATCCAAAGCTTGATCTTTCCATTTCTGAAGTCGGATTCTCCCCGAATTGAGCTCTGTTTGCAAATCCTTGACAAGGCTTTGAAAGTCCCCTCGGAACAGAGCTGGATTCATACCTGCCACCCGTTTCCACTCGCCTTTTCTCTCTGCAAACTCCTGGATGGCTTCTGCCAATATTGGCACCAACCGCAAGACCAAGAGGGTTGTTCCCTGGAGACCAAAGATTTGGTGGTCACCAACTTAGCCCAGCTTTGTGATATTCTTCTGGTCCAGAAGGACTCCTTGTCTCCCCAGCTGTGGACCCAGTCGGTAGCCTGGTTGCACAAGAAGATCAACGTCTTGGATTGGACCATTGGCCTTCGCGTGAAGAACGTCTTCGGAGAACATTTCAAGAATGAGGTCCCGGCGACTCTCTTTGAGGTCTGTAAGCTTCCAGAGGAGGAATGGACGACTCGTCTGCTCCCAAATTATGGGCCAGGCAGTGGGTTGCTGGCCTGGTTAGAAACGTGTTGCGTCTCAACCGCCCTGCGGGAGCAGATGCTCGTTCTACTCATGATTAACGTGGATAACCCTGAAGAAGTCAACCTCTTCAGCAAAGGGTTCTTGGTGGCTCTGGTCCAGGTCCTTCCCTGGTGTAGCCAAAGTGAGTGGAGAAGACTTGTCCATGTGATCAAAAGTCTCCTGGAACGAGAGATCCTCTACGTACCTTACTCGCTTGAGTACGTCCAATATTTACCGTTGTTAAATTTCCGGCCTTTTGCCTATCATCTCCAATTGTCCGTCCTTCTCCTGCGGACCTTCCAGTTCCTCTGTGGTTCCAGTGGTACGACGTGGATGCCAGTGGAGGCGTGGAAACATGCCGGAAGGCTCTACTGTCTCAGCTTATCCGATCTTCTGGGCTCGGTGAAGACTATCGCCCGTGGCCAGTGGCACTCTGCGGAAGAGAAGAACGTTGTCCGGGAACTGTCCTTTGTTTACATCCAGATGTTCTGCCACGTGCTTCACGTGGCCGCCATGTTGCCCGACCACGGGATGGGGGAACCTCTCCTGCTGCTCTCCTTGGAGATCCTCTCGCAGTACGAGATGCTCTATGACCTCGATGAATCGCTGGGGAGCGCCCTGCGCAAGGCGAACGAGATCCACTTCCTGGAATCCATCGTGGAGAACGTCACCAACAAGGAGCTCCGCTCCATGTTGCTCCACAAACTCAATAAGCTCTGAGGAGCCAAATTTGGATTTTAGGAGGTGCACGGACAGCAGGGCCCTGGGTTGGGGTTCGAGAGAAGCCAAAATGGCACTCAACAGAGGAGAGAAAAATCTCAACGGGAAATTTGCAAGATCTATAATAAACGTTTATTATCTCTTTCTTCAGAAAGTTATTTACTGAGGCCCCCCGTGTCCTGTTTTCGGCCTGGACGGCCTCCTGCAGCACTTTGCAAAGTGGGGCACCTAGGGGGGGCCGTGTGTGGCTCCCCATGCCTCATTTTTGCCCTCCTGCAACACTCTGCCAGGCAAAAACAGGCCTTGCAGAGGCCCCACGCAGACTGTTTTCGGCCTTCCCTGCCTCCAGCAGCATTCTGCCGGCTAAAATCGGGTTGCGCAGGGGCCTCACATGGCCCGGTTTTGGCCAGCAGAGTGCTGCTAGAGGCCGTGAAGGCTGAAAAAGGCTGGGCAGGCCCCCCCACTCCCCCCAGCCTGTTTTGGTCGGCAGAGGTACTGCGGGATGATTCTTTGATATTTCCAGGCCGGCCCCACAGGGTAGTTTTAAGCACCCCTCAAGGCTCATGGGCCTTGAGTTTGACACAGGGGTGGTCTTCAAAAATTTTAGCAAAGGGTTCTCTACCCGGTTGCTGGGTGGACGTGGGTGTGGACGTGGTGGGCATGGCCTAGTCTGTCTCCTGCACCACGGCGGGGGGAACATTTGCCCTCCCTGGGCTCCAGAGCAGTGATGGTATGCTACCGGTTTGTACTGGTTCGGCTGAACCGGTAGTAAAACAAAAGGCCTCCGACGATCAGCTAAGCGGAGAAAGAAAAGCGCAGATTCGGCCCTCCCGCCCACCCTTGCGCTTTTCTTTATCCTCTCAGCTGATTGGCGCTTCACGCCTCAGCTGGTGTGGGGAAAGCTGCGCACGTGTGCGTTAGAGGCGTACGTGTTAGGGGCGCACGCGCACGCACACAAGATCATCAAACCGGTAGCGGGACAGATAGGATCCCACGGCTGATCCGGAGGCTTTCCTTGAGCCTCCGGGAGGACAAAAACGGACCTGTCCCGGGCTCCGGAAGCTCTCTGGAAGCTGGAAACGGGCCCATTCCCGGCCTTCCTGAACTTCTGAGAGGCCCGTTTCTCACCCTCTCTGAGCTTCCGCGCGCGCCCTGCACTTTTCTGCATCCAAAACGGGTCGTGTGGGGACTCCGGGGAGGGGAGGGGAGGGTGGGGCCAGCCAAGAGTGGGATTTTGGGGGATTCTCTGAACTGCACAGAATCTTAGTTAGGGGCTCTCCTCAACCCCTGCGAATCCTCAGTAGCCCTTCCCTGGTTTGACACCCCTGCCCTAAACAGTGCACAGGTTATCCTTGACTTACAACCGGTTGCTAAGCGATCGCTTTTAAGTTCCGGTGGACCTGCCTAAAGCTACTTCTGAGCCGATTTTAAATTTCCAACTGCCAACCCCAACTCCTCTCCAATGCCACACGAACACATTTGGGACACTCTTGTAACCAGACCGTATTTATAACCGTTGGCATTGTCGCGCGGTTCCAATTTACAATTTTATTTTATTGGAAACGTGTGGTTTCCTGAAAAATCCTCCCATTGCAAACAATGGGCCCCTTTTAACAAGCACAGCGTTCTCTTTTAGCGGCTCACTTAACGACCACTGCAAAAAAAATTGGGGCTTGGTTATGTGGTCGCTTCCTTTATAATAAATGTGACTAATGACCGCAATTCGGGGTTCGGTTATGGTCATAACTTCGAGACTATCTGCCGTCAGGGTGTGTATGCCAACGCGCAGGTCCTCGTGTTGTAGGAAGAAATGCCAGGAAACAGTCTAGGCCAGTCTCGGCAACCTGAAGGCATGTCGACTTCAACTCCCAGAATCCTTTGCTTTGCTGGCTTCAAGTTTGAAATTCCAACTGGGCAGACAGCAACCAGACCATATTTATAACTGTTGTTTTTGTTGGCTGGGGAATTCTGGGAATTGAGCTCCACACATCTTCAACTTGCCAAGTGTGAGAAAACACTGGCCTAGGCTACAGTTGGGATATCAAGCCGCCTCCATCTAATTTCTCCAATCCTGTCATCCTTGCCTGCTTTTGATTGGGACGGAGTCAGATGCTGCGTCATGTTGGACCAAACAGTCCTAAATCCCACTGAAATCTGAGCTGGAAGAGGTTTGCGGGCTTTGTGGTCAGACGAAGTCCACCATTAGTGGCCTGGATCTTGGTCCTTGGTCGGTGTGAGTTGCCAATGAGGGGACAAGGGAAGAGGGTCAGGTGATAATGAGCATTTCCTTCAGGGGATTTGGCTTCAACTCCCAGAATTCCCCACCCAGCATGCTTTGAGATGGGTGGACTTCCACTCCCAGAATTCCCCAGACAGCTTGTTTTGAGATGGGTGGACTTCAACTCCCAGAATCCCCCAGCCAACGTGCTTTAAAATGGATGGACTTCCACTCCCAGAATTCCCCAACCAGCATGCTTTAAGATGGGTGGACTTCCATTCCCAGAATTCCCCAGCTGGCATGCGTTAAGATGGGTGGACTTCCACTCCCAGAATCCCCCAGCCGGCATGCTTTAAAATGGATGGACTTCCACTCCCAGAATTCCCCAACCAGCATGCTTTAAGATGGATGGACTTCCACTCCCAGAATCCCCCAGCTGGCATGCTTTAAGATGGGTGGACTTCCACTCCCAGAATTCCCCAGCTGGCATGCTTTAAGATGGGTGGACTTCCACTCCCAGAATTCCCCAACCAGCATGCTTTAAGATGGATGGACTTCCACTCCCAGAATTCCCCAACCAGCATGCTTTAAGATGGGTGGACTTCCATTCCCAGAATTCCCCAGCTGGCATGCGTTAAGATGGGTGGACTTCCACTCCCAGAATTCCCCAGCTGGCATGCTTTAAGATGGATGGACTTCCACTCCCAGAATTCCCCAGCTGGCATGCTTTAAGATGGGTGGACTTCCACTCCCAGAATTCCCCAGACAGCATGCTTTGAGATGGATGGACTTCCACTCCCAGATTTCCCAGCCGGCAGGCTTTAAGAGGGGTGGACTTCTAAAATTTCCCAGCCTACAATTAGGTCCACCCATCTTAAACCATTCAGGCTTGAAATTGCTTACCTTGTTGAACCTGGTGCGCTATAATTATATTTCAGTTCACATACCGTATTTATATTTCTTCATTAGGAACAAAACCGGGGTCAGATGCTGGCTGAAGTCCATCCATCTTAAATTTACCAAATTTGAAAAAGAGTACTGTGATTGAATTCTGGAAAGTTTTCCCTCTAGAGTAAGCATTCCAGAGTTTGTAGAAATGTGGTTTGTTTGTTTTTCAACAACTGAAACAGAGTTCAAACATTCTAGAAAAGATTTCCACCTGTAATATTTTGAAAACAAAACTTTCTATTATAGAATAGAATAACAGAGTTGGAAAGGATCTTGGAGGTCTTCTAGTCCAACCCCCTGCCTAGGCAGGAAACACTACACCACTTCAGACAAAGGGTTATCCAACATCTTTTTAAAAACTTCCAGTGTTGGAGCATTCATAACTTCTGGAGGCAAACTGGTCCACTGATTTAATTATTCTGTCAGGAAATTTCTCCTTTCATTATTTTTGTCTTTTTCCACTTTGAAAGATTTAATCAATGGCCATCGATCCAAGTCTGCATTACTTAAAAGTTTCTGGACCTTCAGAGAACTAACTGTTTGTTAGCAGAGAAATTAAAAAATGAAGGAAGTCTGCAAAAAAAAAATAAACACCATTTCTTCATTGAAATTGTTTTTTTTTTATTAGTTGCCAAAAATCAAGGGCTCAAGTTGTGTGCAGGGCTGCAACAATCCAGTGCAATTGGAAACCCAGGCAATCCATACGTTATTTATTATTTATTTGTATCCTGACTTTATTATTTTTACAAATAACGCAGGGTGTAAACATATCAAACGCACCTCCCTCCTACTTTCCCCACAACAACCCTGCAAGGTGGGTTGGGTTTAAACAGGGACTGGCCCAATCACACAGCTGGTTTTCATGATTAAGGTGGGACTAGAACTCACCGTCTCCTGGTGATTGGCCGAAAGTCACTCAGTTTTCATGCCTAAGGCGGGACTAGAACTCACCGTCTCCTGATGATTGGTCCAAAGTCACCTAGCTGGTTTTCATAACTAAGGCAGAACTCAAGTTGGTGAACATCCATAATTTCCTTCTTCCTCCACTTTTCCCCACAACAACCCTGTGAGGTAGGTTGGTCTAAGACAGAACTAGCTTAAGGTCACCCAGCTGGTTGTTTTCATGCCTAAGGCAGGACTAGAACTCACCGTCTCATGGTGATTGGCCCCAAATCATCCAGGTAGCTTTCATAGCTAAGGCAGAATTTGAACTCACAATTTCTTGTTTTCTAGCCAGGTGCCTTAATTACTCATTTTTTTTTTAAAGTTACATTTTTGTATACAACCTAATGTAATATAAATGTAAACTGATCGTGTGCCTGGGCGATGATTTCAGACATCTGTATTGAGCGATGGTTTTTTGAAATCGATTGGTCCCATTTTCTTTATTTTTTGAAAGGGTCAAAAATAGATCCTTCCTTCCTTCCAACCCTGATGACATTACCTAGTTCGGTAATGAAACGTCTGCAAAAAAAAAAAAAACCCTCAACCAAACTCAAGAGAACACCAGGGCCCCCACGTTCTTTCCTTGCCCCAATTTTTCAGACTATTCTTCAGGAATGTGAACGAACTGTTAATAGTGGCATTAGAAGTTAATTCTTCTAAGTTATTAGTGTTTAGTTTTTTCCCCACTTTAATTTGTTCCCACCAACTTTAAAATCGTTAAACAGCACTCTTAAATGGGGGGGTTTCCTGATCCATTGCAAGCACAAACAGGTCGAGCTTTCAACAACAACAACAACGAATTGTATGCCTATCACAGGAAGGGAGAAATAAATACAGCAGGGACGCAGGAATGTTCGCCAGGGGGCGTTAGTACAAAAAGAGCCATTTTAAGAACAACAGAAGTTGTGCCCTATATCAGATTAGAACCCTGGTTTGTTATCCTGTTGTCCAATAACTGGCTAAGTAAGCCCACAGGTGTCCCAGCAGATGATCTTCAAAGGAGTAGGAAGAGGAGGAGGAGGAGGAGAAGAAGAGAGGGAGGGGAAGATGAAGGAAGGAAGGGGAGGAGAAGGAAAGAAAAGGAGGGAAAGGAAGAGAAGGAAAGGAAAGGAAAGGAAAGGAGGAAAATGTGGGGCGGGAAGGAGGAGGACAAGTTCTTGACTTATGACCACAACTAAGCTGAAAATTTCCATTGCTAAATAAGGAAAGGAGAAGAAAGGGGAGGAACAGGAAGGAGAAGAAGGAATAAAGGAAGGGAAGGGGAAGGAAGAGAAGAAGAAAGAAGGGAAAGAAAGAAAGAAAGGGGCAGCAGAAGGGAGGGAAGGAGGAAAGAAGGAGAGAAGGGAAAGAGGAAGGAAAAAGGAGCAAGAGAGAGGGAGGGAGATGGGAAGGATGGAGAAGGAAAGAAAGGGAGAAAGAAGGAAAGAAAGATTAGGAGAGAAGATGGAAGGGGAGAAGTAGGATGGAAGGAAGGAAGAAGAAAAGAAAGAAGAGAGAAAAAGAGAAGGGATGGAGGAAGGAAGAAAAGGAGAAAAAGAGGGGGGAGTGGGAGTGCCTGTAGCCAAGCTGGTAGTTGGCACCTCATCCAAAAATTTTAAGGGCAAGAGCAAAATCAGGGCAGTGTTTAAATGCACCTTCATCATGCATCTATGTGTGAACATACTCTATTTTCTACATTGCACTCTTGGGAATTATAACAAAAATTGTACGGTGACGTAACAGCATTGAGTGCTTTGACATTGGGAGGGAAAAACGCTCGTGCGGAGGAACAATTCAAACCAGGATTGCCAACCAACACATTTAACCTGGTTCCAGCACTACCTGGTTCCCTGGATGGGTAAAATACGTTTTAAGAAAGAGTTGGAATTAGGAAAGAAAACCTCCATGTTTTTTCTTAATCTTACTGTGTTTCTCAATGTCAGCCATTTTAAGATGGGTGGACTTCAACTCCCAGCATGGCTGGCTGGGGAATTCTGGGAGTTGAAGTCCGCCCATCCTAAAACGGCCGACATTGAGAAACACGATTTAAAGATGGTTGCCTCTTATGATACAGACAAGCTAAGGGCAAAATTTTTCCCACCGGATACATTTCAAGCTCAAAACGTAGCATTTTAGGCCCGAGACAGCCGTTGAATATTTACTCTACTGTAAATATTCAAATCCCCCCCTCCCCTGACTCAAAATGGCTGTTTCAAACATTTCCAGCAGCGTAAATGCAACTGTATACAGGCAAGTCTTCATCTTGCAACCCCAATTAAGCCCAAAATTCCCGCTGCTAAGCGAGACAGTTGTTAAGTGAGGTTTCCCCCCCCCCCCATTTGATGAACTTTCTTGGCATGGTTGTTCGGTGAATCATTGCTGTTGTTAAGTGAGTCATATGGTTGTTAAGCGAATCCGGCTTCCCCATTGTCAGGAGGTCACAAAAGGAGATTCATGTGACCCTGGGACACTGCGACCGTCGTGAATACGAGTCAGTTGCCGAGCGTGTGGATTTTGATCATGCGACCACGGGGATGATGCCGTGTGAAAAATGGTTGTAAGTCACTTTTTTCAGTGCCGTTAAAACGTTACTAAAGGGTTACTAAACGAATTGGTTGTTAAGTTGAGGACTATCGGTAGTAGCAAATATCCAGAGTAATGTTTTGGCCGCCTCCTCCTTCTCACGTCCTATCAATTTGTTTCCACCGCCAAAGTTTGGAAAAGATTTCTCTGTTCTCTGCCCCTTAAACACAGCCTTGAGGGAGCAATGCTTTATCTTTCCAGAGATGAATGGAAATAAGGACTCTATATAGCTGGGGTGTCAAACTCAATTTCATTGAGGGCCGAATCAGGGCTGTGGTTGACTTCATGGGGGGGGGGGAGGGGGCGACTGGGTGGGTGTGGCCAACTGAGCAAGCATGATGTTGTGGCCTGCCGGTGGCTCGTGGAGATGGCAGCACAGTCGGACAGTGAGGAGGTTGGGGAGGAACATGGGCCAGTCATGGAGACTGAGGAAGGCTCAGACGAGGGCTCTGCGTCGGATGCAGAGATGGGGCCAGGACCGTCTGACAGTTATCAGCTGCCTTCGGAGTCGGAGATCAGTGAGGCAGAAGAATAGCTGGAGTCTGTTCCCAGTGTGCGCATGCACAGAGCTGCCAGAAGAAGGGACAGCTAAGGAACAAGGGTCGTCTCAGGAGTAAAGGCACAGGTGAACAGTGAATGGCCCCTCCCATTGGGAATATAGAGGAGCCAAAGGGGAGGGGGCTTTTGCAGGAAACAATTTGTTCGTTGCAGCAGTGTGAAGATCTGTCTGTGCATCTCAGGGACTTTGTGCCAAGTCCTTCCTTGTCAGCACTGCGTTTGGAAATATTTACTTGGCAGCTCTCCCAGTTAGTTAAGGTGTATGCTCTTAATTACACGCTTGAAAGACTGTTGGCTGAAAGTGACTGCAATAAATTCACCTTCGTTTGATAAAAGGGATTTTGCCGGGACAAAGAGTCCGCTTAGTGCTTTTTGGGGAAGCCGAGGGCAGAATATATCGCCAACTGGGAGGGCGTGGCCAGTCCGACGCCATTCCCCAAACTGCTGGCATTACTCTTTGCATTGCGTAGCTCTGCTGGCCGGATTTTTCCTCTTCGCGTTGGGTAGATCAGGACGGCCCTGCAGGCTAGATCCAACCCCATCAATGGCTACATCCAGCCCGTGGGTTCTTGAGTTTGACACCCCTGCTATATAACATGGGACAATTTGTCATGGCCAATTCACCACAGCTAACTCACCGCGGAACAACTTGCCGCAGCCAATTTGCTGCAGGATAACTCGCCGGGATAATTCAACGCTACAGTTTCTTCGACATTGTTTTAATTGCTCTCGTTCTTATTTCATTGTGTCCCTCCTTTAGCAGCCTTCCTTTAATCATTCCATTCCACCACTTCTTTGCTATTAGTGTAACTCCTGTCCTGGAGCGAATTGGCTGGGACAAGTTGGCCGTGGCAAGCTGGACGCGGCGAGTTGGCCGCGTCGAATTATCCTAGACCTCACTCTATGCCAAAAGGTGGCAGTCTCGGAGACAGATGAAAAATCCTTTCCTCTGGATTTTTCTTGACGGGCCTGGCTTTTGCTCCATTGTGGAGATAGCTGCCATTGAATTTGGCTACCGACAAGAAAACCTGGCCTGTTGGTGGTGCAAGCAAATTAGCCTCTCATGCGTGATCCTGATTTGCCAATCCAACAGACTTCCGGGGACCAGAATTAGAACTGCGAGGAAAGAAAGGATCTGTTGTGGCCTGTCGGCTGCCAGCTCCTCCAGCAGTCGAATCAGAGGAGGAGGTGGCGTAGGAGTCAGGACCAGCATCAAGGGAGGAATAGAGTTGTCAGAGAGAGGGGAGGGAGGGAGGGATGGAGGTGGAGCCTGGGCCGTCCATCAAATGGAGAGTGCTGAAAAAGAGTGAGTGAAATCAGCAGCAGGTCTGGAGGTGGCTGATGAGGAAGAGGAACAGCTGAATCCTGATACGTGGATGCACAGAAGGCAGAGGAGAGGAGAGCAGTGGAAATCTATGGGCCGGACCTTGGAATGGAAGAGCCACTGCTGTTAGCAAAGCCCCACCCTAGCTTTGGGGATAAAAGGCAGGGGGCGGAGATAAATAGGTGTGTCAGCCACTGATTGCCTGCTGTGTGAGCGAGAGTAACTTTTTGCCTAGGCTGCTGGCGTTTCTAATAAAAGACTCATCGATTTAACTATAGAGGGTTTGTTGTGTTTGGAAACCGGGTCAGAACAGAATCTTACAAGAATCCTTTCAGATCTGAACAGCCGGTTTAGTCCATCCTCAGCAACTTCTGATTCATCTCAATTCAGATCACTCTCTCAATTTTCCTTTCCTTTCTTTGTTGAATATCTGCAAAGTCAGAAAAAAAAATCAAGATGGCAGTGGTTGAAGCTTCATTGATTTTTACGTGCGTCACACACACGCGGAGCACCAAAAATTATCTTCTTCAATCTTATCTTCTTCAGCTCATCTTCTTGAATCACGATCTGGTTACCTGCCTCAAAAGTCGGTACCTGTGCCAAAATGACTTCGACGTCAGCCAAGTTTTCCATATTGTGCATCGAAAGAAAACTTGGAATGTGCAAAAAAAATGTTACAAATGCAACATTCTGCAGTGTTGTCTGTTTGAACCAAGAATCTTTCCACGATTTGGGGCACGGGGGATTCCATGCCTCTCCAGCGTCCGTTATTTTGCTGGGCCTGGCTATCCTTACAAACGAGAAACACAAGAATGTTAAGATGTACTTTTAAGAAAAAACAAAAGGGATGCTGAAATTTTCCAGGAGCAATCCCTCGGCACTTTCGGTGAAATCAAGGCGGTCATCAAGATGTCCAAATAAGACTATCCATATTTCATCATTAGTAAACTGGTACAACGGAAAACATATGGAAGGTTTAGAACACGGATGTCAAACTTGCCGCGTCATGTTGCCGTCATGTGACGTTTCGCGACATTTTTTCCCTTCGCGGAACTGGGGTGGACATGACGCCTCCAGCCCGCAGGCTGCTGGTTGACACCCCTGGTTTAGAAGGTAAAAGGGTGGCAGGCAATTTTTTGAGGTGAGGAAGTGAAAAGATCAGGGCACATTCTGATGAAGGACAATCAACAAAAGACATGTCGATCGGTCTGCACGGTGTTCTTTAACCTCGTTGCTCTAAACCGTCAACTGAAGATCTCAGGGCAAAAGGAGGGATTTGCTGAATTCTCACCACCTCTGGGGGCCGGCCAGCCACAAGTCTCAGGTTCCGCTTTCAACACCTAGTCACATCTGGAAGACCGCTGCCGTCACTGGGCACGGATACGGGGAGGCTTGAAAAGCATACAACCTCAAGATTTTGTGGTTTGGCGACCACAAAGGCTCCTCTGCGGTGGTGATTCGCAGTTCTCCATCTCGGCTGGGAAAAACGGCAGCCGGTTCCGAAATGGCGCCTCCCCACAAATCCCCCAATCTGGTAAAAATGAGGCAGGTTGGTTCTGAAGGAGATGTTGAGGCGGGTTTTTTTTGCTATCGCGTTCGATCCGGAGCTGGCGAACTGCTGTAGAGCCGCATCGCTTTGCGGCAGATGAGAGCGAACCAGTAGATCTGGGGCGCGATCAGGAAGGCGTTGGCCACGTTGCAATGCAGAGGGATGCGAAAGGGCACCTGGTAGATAGGCATGTTCATCTGTCGCCCGTAAGCCCAGTACATATATGGGAAAAGGAGGATCCGGCAGAGGAAGAACGTAACCAAGATGAGGATCCCGTTGATCTTATGCAGGAGGGAATCCTGCATTTTCAGCTGTAAAACCCCCCCCCCCAAAAGAAGAAAATATTGAGAAGGTTAAAGGAGAAGCAAGAACTGGCCCACAAATAAGATCAAGGCTGGGAGAAATTCTAGCATGCCTGTTCCATCTCTGTACGATTTGTGTTTCTCCCTTTTCAGTCTTAGTACAGGTAGTCCTCGACTTATGACCCCAATGGAGCCCAAAGTTTCTGTTGCTCAGCGAGCAGGCGCTAAGTGAATTTTGTTCCATTTTACAACCTTTCTTGCCACTGTTGTTTGTTTTTAATTTTTATTGAACCAAAAAGAAAAAAAAAGCATTTAAAAACAATGAATATGGTGTAACAATCCTGACACACCTAGTTGTCTTACATCGCAAATTCATATGAAGAATAATACATATTTACATACCATATAGATAATATATAATATATACGTTAACATTAATCATTTTTAATCATCCTGATCCTTCCTTTTTTCCAACCACGAGTAAAACTTTTCCCATATTTTATAGTATTCAGATTTGTCTTTATTTTTTAATTTTTGCATCAATTTGTCCATTTCTGCGCATGTCCATATTTTTCTAATTATCTCTATTATGTCTGGAATTTCCTTACATTTCCATTTTTGGGCATAAACTAATCTTGCAGCTGTAATTACATGTATTATTAGATATATTATATCTTGGTTATATCTCTCTAAATTGATTCCCAATAAGAAAAATTCCGGTTTATATCCTACTTTAGTTTCTTCTAACCAGCTCTGGATTTTATGCCCAAAATTTTGGCCTTTCCTACAAGTCCACTGCACGTGATAATGTGATCCATTTTCCTTAGCACATTTCCAACATATAGGGGATAAATTTGAATACATTTTAGCCAATTTTGTTGGATCTTGCCACCGTTGTTAAATGAATCAATGCAGTTATTAAGCGAAACTGACTTCCCCATGGATTTTGCTGGTCAGAAGGTCGCAAAAAAGGGATTGCATGACCTTGGGACACTGCAACGAGGAAGGGAGGAAGAGTGAGAGAGAAGGAGAGAGAGGGAGAAATAGAAAAAGAGGAAGGGAAGGGGAGAGAGGGAGAGAGGAGGAGGGAAGGAGAGAAAGGGAGAGGGACAGAGTGGGGGGAGAGAGAGAGAGGAAGAGAAGAGAGGGAGGGAGGGAGGGGGGGAAAGAGGAAGGGGGAGAGGAAGAGAGGAAGGGAGAGGGAGGGAGGGGAAAGAGGAAGAGAGGGAGGGAGGGGGAAGGAGGGGGAAGGAGAGAGAGGGAAGGAATGGGAGAGGGACAGAGGGACAGAGGGAGAGAGAGCGGAAGAGTATGGGACAGAGAGGAAGAGAGGGGGAGAGAGAGGGAATCAATAGGAGTCAGTTGCGTCTGAATTTCGATCATATGGCCAACTATAGAGATGTTGCGATGGTCATATCTGTGAAAAACAGTCACAAGTCACTTTTTCAGTGCTGTTGTAACTTTGAAAGGTCGCTAAATGAACTGTTGTAAGTCCAGGACTACCTGTAAGGGGCTTCAGACATTCTACCATAGGTAGTCCTCGACGTATGACCATAATTGAAGCTCAAATTTTCCATTGCTAAGCGAGGAAGTTGTTAAGTGAGTTGCGCCTCATTCTATGACCGTTTTTTGCCACAAGCAAAATGCTACAAGTTGTAAAGTGACCACGACCTGTAACGTTCCCTGCCAGCTTTCCGACAAGGAGAGCCAACGGGGGGGGGGGGGGGGGGGGGAAGCCAGGTTCCCTTAACGGCTGCACGATTCACTGAACCACCTCAGCGATTCGCTTAGCAACCATGGCAAAAAAAGAGTCGTAACACGGGGCAAAGCTCACTTAAGAGCTCCCTTGGCGAGCAAAGGAAATTTGGGGCCGAAAGTCAAATTGTAGCATTTAGATTTGTAAGCCGCCCAGGGTCGCTTTGCAAGGTCAGATGGGCGGCATCTAAAGATGATGATGATGATGATGATGATAGAAAGATTTGGAGGTCTGAAATGCTCACCTGCATCAGGGTCTTCCCCAGCGATACAAAGGGGGTGCTGAGCTCAGCAGTGTAGATGCAGCCCACGAAAAAGTCTCCTCGTTCACCTCGCAGATGCTGGAGAGAGAAAGAGGGAGCGGGGGGAGGGAGGGAGAAGGAGAAGGAGGGAGAGAGGGAGGGAGGGAGGGAGAAGAAGAGAGAGGGAGAGACAAAGAGGAAGAGAAGGGGAGGGAGAGAGGGAAGGAGGGACGGAGGAAAAGGGAGAGAGGGAGAGAGAAAGAGGAAGAGGGGGAGAGAGAAAGGAGAGGGGCGGAAGGGGGCGGGAGAGGGAGGGAGGGGGAGAGGAAAGGAGGGAGAGGGAGATAGGGAGAGGCAGAGAAGAAGGGGAGAGAGGAAGGGAGAGAGGGAGGGAGTGGGAGAGGAACAGAGGGAGAGAGAGGGAGAGAGAGGAAGAGAAGGGGAGAGGGACGAATAGAGGTAGCGGGGAGAGGGAGAGAGAAGGAGAGACGGAGAAACAGAAAAAGAAAGGGGAGGACAGTGAGAGAGGGACAGAGGGAGAGAGAGGGGAAGAGAGAAAGGAAGAGGGGGGAGAGAGAGGAAGAGGGAGCAGGGAGAGGGAGAGGAAAAGAGAGGGGAAACAGAAAAAGAGAAAGGGGGAGGGAGGGAGGAGGAGAGGGACAGTGGGAGAGAGAGGGGAAGAGAGAGGAAGAGAAGGAAAGAGGAAGAGAGGGGAAGAGAGGTAGAGAAGGGGAGAAAGGAGAGGGAGAATCAGAAGGGGGAGGGAGGGAGGGGGAGAGGGACAGGGAGAGAGAGGGGAAGAGAGTGGAGGGAAGGGGAGAAAGAGAAAGGAGAGAAAGGAAGAGAGGGGGAGGGAGATGTGGGAGGGAGGGAGAGGGAGGGAATGGGAGAGGGAGAGAAAAAGGAAGAGTGTGGGAGAGAGAGGAAGAGAGAGGGAGAGAGGAGGGGAGAGGGAGGGAAGGAGGGAGGGTCCAGGGAAAAGGATGTTTTAGAGCAGGGATGTCAAATTCACATCCTCACGGCGGCGACACAGGACTTTTCCCCCCTTCGCTAAACCGGAGGTGGGCGTGGCCAGCCACGTTAACCCATCCAGCCTGCAGGCCACAGATTGGACAGCCCTGTTTTAAAGCCACGGATGAGATGCGAAATGTTTGCAGGCTCACCTCCCTGCTTCAAGGGCTGCGAGAGCCACCTTTGGGTTACCTGCCCCCCCCTCCCCCCATGCGCAGGCGTCCCCACACACGGGCGCCCAGCTGTTCTGCAGCCTTCACGGCAAAATGAAAGGCGGCTCATTTTGGCTGTGGGATCGAAGCGAAACCAAGAACAAATCACATTCCCATGCCGGATCTTGAGAAACCTCCAGAGGGGACACAGTCCGAGATCCAGTATCGTCTTATCTAGGAGCCCCGAGACCTGGGGCGTGCGAGAGATGACTGGCTTTCATCTAGCCAAAAGATTACACAACTGCCCCTCCCACCCAAAAAGGCAAACTGGATGTGCCTTTGATGCAGGGTGTCAGGATTCCAGCAATCGCCCTAATTCAATCATGATTCTCGAGCCAAACTTCGAGAAACTTCGAAGGATTTATTAGAGGCGACATACTGGCACTGCCTTGTTTGAAGCCGACTCTGGCATGTGTAATTTACAGTCCCCTGTGATCCTGTTTCCCCCCCCCCCCACACTCCTCCCTGGGTGTCTCATAAATCATATACTCCAATGAAGCACATTCACGGACTGGGTGTCATCAATTATGTTCTCCAATTAAGGGATTTTCCCAGGCAGAAGATTCGGTAGCTTAGTTTACAATCTTTTTAAGATAATGGTGGAATGTTTTATTTATTTATTTTGTCAATTGCTTACAAGATAATAGGTATAAGTAAAACATAGTTATGAATACATGGATACATATAAGAAAAATAAAAAAGAAACAATAGGACAGGGACGGTAGGCACGTTGGTGCGCTTATGCACGCCCCCTACAGGCCTCTTAGGAGAGGGGTGAGGTCAATAGTAGACAGTCTGAGGTTGAAGATTTTGGGGTTTGGGGAAGAAACCACAGAGTCAGGTAGAGTATTCCAGACATTGACCCCTCTGTTGCTGAAGTTGTATTTCCTGCAATCAATTTTGGTGCGGTTAACCTTGAGTTTGTATCTATTGTGTGCTCTTATGTTGTTATGGTTGGAGCTGAAGTATTCATTGACAGGTAGGACATTGCAATGTATGATTTTATATACTTATACTTAGATCGGACCGAAGGCAGCGTAGTTCAAGGTTTTCTAGGTTTTAATCTGCCGCCCTGCTCCTTCAGATTACCTTCTCTCCACCTGCCCATCCCCTCGTGTATGGCAACTCTAAAACAGGCATAGGAATGCTTTACGAGTTGACAATTCAGAAGCTTGGTGTCAGGATTCCAGCAATCGCCCTAATTCAATCAGGATTCTCGAGCCAAACTTCAAAAAACTTCAATGGCCAAACTTCAAAAAACTTCAAACCTCTGGCCTACGTCATTTACAGTCCCCTGTGACCCTATTTGCTGCATTGCTCTTCCAGATTTCCTTCCTACCCCCCCCCCTCACTTTTTTTTTATGGCAACTACTAAAACAGGCATAGGAATGCTTTACGAGTTGACACAGGGATGGGCTTCAAAAATTTTACTAAAGGGTTCTCTTCCCGGTTGCTGGATGGGCATGGTCATAGTGGGGGTGGGCTAATCAGCCTCCCGCACCACAGCGGGGGGAGGGGGTGTTTTTGCCCTCCCCAGGCTCCGGAGGTATTCATTGAGCCTCAGGGAGGGTGAAAATGGCCTCCCCATACTCCAGAGACTCTCTGTAGGCCGGAAACTGGCCCATTTGATCCGGTGCAAACCGGTAGTAGCCCACTGTTGCTTTGAGGTCCATCAAGAGAATGCAGACTGCACAGGCCGAATGTCTGTGTCATGCCCTTGTTGGAGTCTGATTTTGAGGGGGAGATTGAACAGCTGACAGGGAGTGGGAGTATGGCTCCGGTGGCTGTAGAAGAAATGGGGGAAGGGCAAAGTCCGGCTGGGCCTTCAGAGGAAGACCCAGGCCCACCCCCTCCCTCTCTTCATCCTAGGGCACACAGGGAGGAACGGAGAAGGGAGCAACGTGGGTTACGGGGGAGAAAAGGGCCCTGATTCCCTTCATGAGCTGCAGCTGGGAGAACAGGATATAAGAAAGGCGTTTGCACATGGCTCCTTGCTGGAAGCAAAGCGTGCATTATCTTTGTCGAGGGTTTTGATGTCTGTGGTTGCTGTGTTATCTTGTGGAAGTTGATTGCAGGAAATACGACTTCAGCCACAGAGTGGTCAATGTCTGGAATACTTTACTTGACTCTGTGGTTTCTTCCCCAAACCCCAAAAACTTTAACCTTAAGACTGTCTACTATTGACCTTACCCCTTTCCTAAGAGGTCTGTAGGGGGCGTGCATAAGTGCATCAATGTGCCGACCGTCCCTGTCCTATTGTTTCTTTTATTTTGCTTATATGTACCCATTTCATGTATTCATAACTATGTTTATACTTATACTTACTATCTTGTAAGCGATCGACAAATCAAATAAATTCTAAATTTATCATCCTGCCCTGCTATGTTAATTACTTCAGCGTGGTTTATGTGGGTTTTTTTTTAATTTCTAATTATCTTTACTTTGGGTTCGGATTGCATTTACTCCCTTTGTAGACTGTTTTTGGAAGAGTTTGATATCCAGCCCAGGATAACTTGACATTGGGGCCCAAATTCATCTTAATTCATTCATTTTATGATTTCAAAGCACTTCAGGCAGTCCTCGAGGTACAACCGTTCATTTAACAACCTTCCGGAGATACAACGGCACTGAAAAAACCGTGACTTATGACCGTTTTTCACACCTATGACCGTTGCAGCATCCCCAGGGTTACATGATCAAAATTCAAAAGCTTGGCAACTGGTTCATATTTATGACGGTCACCAGTGTCTCCCCCCGGGGACTACAGAGTTTTCTTTTTACGACCTCCCGACAAACAACATCAATGGGAAAGTCGGATTCACTGAACGACCATGCAATCTGCAGAGCGACCATGGCAAAACAATCGTGAGAACCTGATCCCGTGATGACTCGCTTAATGACCACATCACTTATTGACTAAAATCCCATTCCCAATGGCGGTTGTAAAGTCGAGGATGGACTCCACAGGTAGTCCTCGATTTACAGTGGTTCATTTAGTGACCGTTTGAAGTTAGAAAAAAAGGTGGCTTATGACCGTTTTTCACACTTATGACCATTACGGTCACATGATCAAACTTCAGATGCTTGGCAACTGCTTCGAATTTATGACGGTGATCCCCTTTTGTGACCTTCTGTCAATAGGGAAGCCAAATTCACTTAACAACCATGTGACTCACTTAACAGCTGCAGGGATTCATTAACAACCCTGGCAAGGAAAGGTCGTAAAAACGGGCAAAAGCTGACTTAACGAAATGTCTCACTTAACACCAGAAAGTTGGGGCTCAATTGTGGTCGTAAGTCGAGGACTAACTCTATTTAGCTTTTTTTTAAAAAAAAACAACAACAACTAGGAATCAGGTTGTTTTCCACTGACTTCCCTTCACAATAACAGGGATGGCCTGAGTCCCACATCAGGCCTATATGACCACCCCTTTGCCCCTCAGGAGGTAGCCTCACCACAGCGACCGGCGTTAAGACGAGGAGGATGAAGAGGTGGTGGGTGAACATCAGCCGTTCCTTCTGCAGAAAGCTTCGGAGGTTCTCCCAGGAGTACTTCCGGTCGGCTGGCCCTTTATCTTGAGTCTTGTGCCAATGGCAAAGGTACATGACGTAGATATCATAGGTCATGTATGACACCACGATCCAGATGTATTCTCTGGCGATCCAGTGTCTGTTGCGGGAGAGAAGAGCGTTAAGGGCGACTAGATTGGGTCAAGTCTCAATCCTCATACATATAACGATGGCCAAGTTCTGTCTACTGTTTATAATAGTTCAAGCCTCAGAGCAAGGCTGCGGAATGATGGCCCCTTTATGACTTTTGGACTTCCACTCCCAGGATTCCTGAGCCCATATGGGGAATGATGGCCTTTTATGACTTGTGAACCTCAATTCCCAGAATTCCTAAGCCAACATGAGAAAAAATGGCCCCTTTATGACTTGTGGACTTCAACTCCCAGAATTCCTGAGCCAACATGGGGAACGATGCCACTTTTATGGCATTTGGACTTCAACTCCCAGAATTCCTGAGCCAGCATAGGGGAAAGATGGGTTTTTTTATGACTTGTGGACTTCAACTCCCAGAATTCCTGGGCCAGCATTGGGGGGGGGGGGGGGGAAACGATGGCCCTGCTCAGGAATTCTGGGAGTTGAAGTCCACAAGTCATAAAGGGCCCATGATTCCTCACCTCTGCCATAAAGTGTGGCTGTGGTATTGTTTATCCTTTTACAGGTAGTCCTCAGCTTACAACAATTGAGCCCCAATTTACCGTCGGTAAGCAAGACGATTAAGTGAGTTTTGCCTTACTTTACGGCCAATTCTTGCCAGAATTCTTAAGTAAATCACTGCCATTGTTAAGTTAGTCACACTGTTGTTAAATGACTCTGGCTTCCCCCTTGAATTTGCCTGTCAGAAGGTCACAAAAGGGGATCAGGTGACCCCAGGACACTGCCACCGTCATAAATATGAGATGGTTGCCAAGCATCTGAATTTTCACCACGTTGCAACGTCGTAAGTGTGGAAAAAAAGGTTATAAAGTCACTTTTTTCACTGCCCTTCCAACTTTGAAAGGTCATAAAACGTGGCAGAACTCACTTAACAAGTGTCTCACTTAGCGACAGGAATTTTGGGCTCCACTGTGGCCGTAAGCCAAGGACTACCTGTAGTCAGGAAGGAAGGAGCCGAATTCAACACCCCAAAAGGTAATAGGTTTCAAAATATTAAGATCTCCTACACTTTCCATTAAAGCAAATATTAATTTCCGGATTCCGGCAGTTACCCTCATTTAAATCATGAGTCTCGATGGCATAGATGGTACGAATGGTTAGAAAATAGAGATAAGGATTGAAAAGCGAAGATTACATAGGAGAATTCTTAAGAGAGTGATACATAGATATGTAAAGTGGATAAAGTTAGATGTTAATAACAAATATAAGTAAAGATAACAATTATTGGTGATATGTACAGCATGAATAGATGATAGAAAATATAAGATAACATTGTATGTCGATGCAAAATGTTGTTGAAAATGCAATTACGACTTGTACTGGTGGAAAAACAATAAAAATCATGTATTAAATCATGAGTCTTGAGCCAAACTTCTAGCACTTCAAAAGGATTTATTGGGAGTTAACATGTCCGGCCCTGCCTGGGTGTAGCTGACTCTGAGGTGCATAATTCATTGTCACCCTTGACCCTGGTTTCCCCTTACCCCCTGGGTGTATCATAATTTACACTCTCCAGTGGGACACATCTATAGCCAAGAGCCATCAATCATGCTGTCCAGTTAGAATTTTGTGGGGCAGAAACTTCAGTCACCTGGTTACTATCTCTGAAAAACCATGTATGGAATGCACTTTTGATTTCCAAGCTGCCGCACTGCTCTTTCAAACTCCCTTTCCCCCCCTTCCCTTTTCTGTTGGCAACTCTAAAAAGACCATAGAAATATTTTATGAGTTGACAATTAACATGCTTGGCATAAGAGCTGGCCAAACTTTAAAGCACAGATCAGGATATATCTCAATATTCCAGATTGGGTTTTTTTTGTCTGAATTAGAGCCAGCCAGATACAAGCTTCACCGGTTTCCCTTTTCTAAAGTGAAATCTCTTATTAATAGAAGCAGCAAGGTGGGGTAGACGGAAATATAACCGAAATATTTAATCAAGCACACAAAATATTCTTTGGGAACACGACGTTTCTATATAATTGTGGTGGGCGATGTTCCCAAGGCGATATTTCTTTGGCAAGCATCACATATGCCAAATGCATGACTGGCCCGACGTACATTGGCTGCAGGTAGATTTTAAGTACAGGGAGTCCTCTCCTTACGGCCGCGACGGAGACTCAAATTTCCGCCGCTAAGCGTTTGATGTTTCTTAGCTGAGTTTTGCCCCAGTTTTACAACCTGTAAAATCTGGCCGCGTTTTTTAAGCAAATCACGGCAGATGTTAAATTGGTTACGCGGTTGAATCCGGCTTCCCGGTTGACTCTGGTCATCCAGGGGGATCACGTCATAAATATGAACCCGTTGTCAAGCATCCGAATGTAAATCAGGGGACCATGGGGGTGTTGTAACGGTCATAATTTTGAAAAATGGTCCTAAGTCACTTTTTTTCAGTGTTGTTGTAACTTTGACTAACTAACTAAAACACACACAAACACACACACAAACACGGAGGGATGTAAGCAATGGGGTACCACAATGTTCTGTCTTAGGCTCAGTAATCTTCAATCTTCAATCTATCTATCCATCCATCCATCTATCTACCTCTATATCTACCTCTATATCTATCTATCTATCTATCTATCTGTCTGTCTGTCTGTCTGTCTGTCTGTCTGTCTGTCTGTCTGTCTGTCTCTCTATCTATCTATCTATCTATCTATCTATCTATCTACCTCTATATCTATCTATCTACCTCTATATCTATCTATCTATCTATCTATCTATCTATCTATCTATCTATCTATCTATCTATCTATCTACCTCTATCTCTCTCTCTCTCTCTCTCTCTCTCTCTATCTATCTATCTCTATATCTATCTATCTATCTATCTATCTATCTATCTATCTATCTATCCATCCATCCATCCATCCATCCATCCATCCATCCATCTATCTATCATCCATCCATCTATCTATCTGCAAAATACCACTCATGCATCGTCACAAAATCTTCAGAACCATAAAGCCTACATACTTGAAGTTTGGCATGTATGTTCCTCTTGGCTTCTAGGTGCTCACTAAGAAAGGATTTTTCGAAATAACCATCAGAGTTATTAGTATTTCCTATATTATTATTATTATTATTATTATTAACACGCTCTGATGCTAAGGAGTTCTACTCCCCCTCCCCACCTGAAAAGAAATCTCTTCCAAATGCAAAACACAAGCAGAGGAGGAGTTTCACTTTCACTTTCACAGCAGCAACCAGCTTTTGTACAGAACAATTGAGCTAAGCCACAATTGAGCTAACCCAGGCTCCTTGCTGCCTCCTTCTTGCTCACACAGCAAATACTGTTTCAGTTTCCAAACAGCCCTCAACTTTCTCACACACTGACAGGACGCTAGCCAGGTGAATACCGATGGAGGCTGGTAGGCAGAGGCAGAATTTTTTTCCCTTATTTTCCTCCTCAAAAACTAAGCCCGACCACATAGTTTCATAGCAAAGCACAGGTATCGAGCTAGTATCTTCATTAATGACTTAGGTGAGGGAACTGAAGGGGAACTTAACCAAATTTGCAGATGATACTAAGCCAACACCCAAGAAGATTTGCTCAAGATCCAGAGGGATCTCGACAGACTCGAACCCTGGGTCATATCCAACAAAATGAAATTCAACGTAGAGAAAAGGAAAGTCCTACACTTAGGCAAGAAAAACCCAAACCACACATACAGACTGGGTGAAACCAGGCTCAATAGCAGGAACTGGGAGAGGGATCTTGGAGTCTTAGTGGGCAACCAGCTAAATATGAGCCAGCTGTGTGCAGCTGCAGCCCAAAAAGCTAATGTAATCCTAAGTTGCATTAACAGAGGGATACAATCAAGATCAAGTGAGGTACTAATACCACTCTACAAAGCCTTACTAAGGCCACACCTAGAGTACTTCACCCAGTTTTGGTCACCACACTATAAAAAAGATGTTGAAACTCTAGAAAAAGTGCAGAGAAGAGCAACCAGGAGGATTAGGGGACTGGAGACTAAAACGTACAATGAACGGTTGTAGGAACTGGGCCTGGCTAGTCTAGGGAAGAGAAGGACCAGGGGAGACAGGATAGAAGCTTTCCAATATTTGAGGGGCTTCCACAGAGAGGAAGGGGTCAAGCTATTTTCTAAAGTGCCTGTAGGCCAGACAAGGAATAATGGATGGAAACTGAACAAGGAGAGATTTAACCTTGAAATAAGGAGAAACTTTGACAGTGAGAACAATCAACCAGTGGATCCAGTGGTGGGATTTAAATTTTTTTGCTATCGGTTCTGTGGGCGTGGTTTGGTGGGCGTGGCAGGGGAAGGATACTGTAAAATCTCCAGTCAGAGGTGGAATTTGCCAGTTTTCTGAACTACTCAAAATTTCCGCTACCGGTTCTCCAGAACTGGTCAGAACCTGCTGAATACCCACCTCTAAGTGGATCAGATGTTGCCCTCGGAAGTTGTGGGAGCTTCATCCCTGGAGGCTTTCAAGAAGAGACTGGACTTCCCTCTGTCAGAAATGGTGTAGGGTCTCCTGCTTGGGCGGAGGGGGGGTTGGACTAGATGACCTCCAAGGTCCCTTCCAACTCTGTTAATCTGTATGCTTCTGTGTGTGTGTCTGTGTGCGTGTAGTCCTAGACCCAGCATTGTTTTTGTCCTGCCAGCAAAATGCCTCCCCTGTGCTCATTGCACACACTTTCCTTGATGCCCTCAAATAGCCCTCCCAGAAGCCTCTGGAGAACTCTGCACACGCAACGTTGCTTTTTTTGTGTGTGTGTGAGCGATGCACAAAACGTGTGTATTGTTCGCTGGAGATTCAAAGGGGAAGGTTTACATTTGCTAGCAAAACAAAGCCAGCTGCATGTGGGTCAGAATAACAGAGTTGGAAGGGACCACAGATGTCTTCTAGTCCCATCTTATACCCTTTCAGACCGAGAGTATTTGCACTAAGACAAATTCCTTGTGTATCCAACCACACTTGGCCAATAAAGAATTCAGTTCAGTTCAGTTCAGTTCAGTTCAATTCAGATCAGATCAGATCAGATCAGATCAGATCAGATCAGTTCAGTTCAGTTCAGTTCAGTTCTGTTCTGTTCTGTTCTGCTCTGCTCTGTTCTGTTCTGTTCTATACCATTCCATTCCATTCTTCTGGAGGCAAATTGTTCCACTGATGAATTGTTCTCACTGTCAGGAAATTTCTCCTTAGTTCTAGGTTGCTTCCCTCTTGGATTAGTTTCCATCCGTTGCTTCTAGTTCTGCCTTTCAGGGGCTTTGGAGAATAGCTTGACTCCCTCTTCTTTGGGGCAGCCCCTGAGATATTGGAAGACTGCTATCCTGTCTCCCCTGGTCCTTCTTTTCATGAAGTTAGACATACCCGGTTCCTGCAACCGTTCTTTATATGTATTAGCCTCCAGTCCCCTGATCCTCTTTGTGGCTCTTCTCTGCACTCTTTCCAGAGCCTCAATATCTTTTTGATATCGTGGCAACCAAAACTGGATGCAGGATTCCAGGTATGGCCTTACCAAGGCCTTATAAAGGGGCATTCACACTTCACGTGACATTTATTCAATGTCTGTAAACCACCTTTGGTGAGATGGGTGATGTACAGGTTTAACAGATAATCAGAGTTGGAAGGGACCTTGTAGGTCATCTAGTCCAACCCCCCGCCCAAGTGGGAGACCCTACACCATTTCTGACAGAGGGCAGTCCAGTCTCTTCTTGAAAGCCTCCAGTGGTGAAACTCGCACAACTTCTGAAGGGAACTTCTGCTCCACTGGTTGATTGTTCTCACGGTCAGAAAATTTCTCCTTATTTCCAGGTTAAATCTCTCCTTGTCAGTTTCCATCCATTATTCCTTGTCTGGCCTTTGGGTGCTTTGGAGAATAGCTTGACTCCTTCCTCCTCTCTGTGGCAGCCCCTCAGATATTGGAAGATCGCTATCATGTCTCCCCTGGTCCTTCTCTTTACTAGACTAGCCAAGCCCAGTTCCTGCAACCGTTCGTTGTGTTTTAGCTTCCAGTCCCCTAATCATCCTGGTTGCTCTTCTCTGCACTTTTTCTAGAGTCCCAACATCTTTTTGATAATGTGGGGACCAATTTTGATAAATAAATAAATACAGGTAGTCCTCAATTTACAATCATTCCTTTACTGACCATTCAAACTCACAACGGCATTGCAAAAAGTGACCTCTGACCGTTTTTCACACTTACGACCATTGCACACAGCCCCCGTGGGCACATGATCAAAATCTGGATGTTTGGCCACTGACTCAGATTTACGATGGTTGCGGCGTTCCCCCGGGGGTCACGTGATTCCCTTTGACGTGCTTCTGAAAAGCTAAGTCAACGGCGGAAGCTGGATTCACTTAACAATCGTGTGGCTCCCTCAACGACTGCAGTGTTTCGCTTAACAACAGTGGCGAGGAAAGGTTGTAAAAGATGGATCTTGGCAAACTAGAACACTGGGCCCTACCCAACAAAATGAAATTCAACGTAGAGAAAAGGAAAATCCTGCACTTAGGCAAGAAAAACCCAAACCACACATACAGACTGGGTGAAACCAGGCTCAATAGCAGGAACTGGGAGAGGGATCTTGGAGTCTTAGTGGGCAACCAGCTAAATATGAGTCAGCTGTGTGCAGCAGCAGCCAAAAAAGCTAATGCAATCCTAAGTTGCATTAACAGAGGGATACAATGGAGATCAAGTGAGGTACTAATACCACTCTACAAAGCCTTAATAAGGCCACACCTGCATCCAGTTTTGGAAAGCACATTGTAAAAAAGATGTTTAAAAGTACAGAGAAGAGCAACAGGATGATTAGGGGACTGGAGGCTAAAACATATGAAGAACAGTTACAGGAACTGGGCTTGGCTAGTCTAGTGAAGAGAAGGACCAGGGGAGACAGGATAGCAATCTTCCAATATTTGAGGGGCTGCCCCAGAGAGGAGGAAGGGGTCAAGCTGTTTTCCAAAGCACCCAAAGGCCAGACAAGGAACAACGGATGGAACTGAACAAGGAGAGATTCAACCTGGAAATAAGGAGGAATTTTCTGAAAGTGAGAACAATCAACCCATGGAACAGAAGTTGCCTTCAGAAGTTGTGGGAGCGCCACCACTGGAGACTTTCAAGAAGAGACTGGAGTGCCATCTGTCAGAAATGGCGAAGGGTCTCCCGCTTGGGTGGAAGGTTGGACTACATGACCTATAAGGTCCCTTCCAACTCTGATTATCTGTTATCTGTTAAAATGGGGCAAAATTCACTTTGCGATGGTCTCGGTCAGCGACGGATGTTGTGGGGGCTCAATCGTGGTGGAAAAAAATCAAGGATTTCCTGCAAGTATTTTGAAATTGGGGTTTTGGCTTTAGCCGTAAATGGCTAATGATTACCCAGGTATGACACCAGGTATACACACAACGCCGTAAATGGGAAATCATTAGCCATTTAGGGCCTTGTGTGTGTATACCTGGTATCACCCTGCTATTTGTCTGACATCCCATCTGATTCTGGAATGTCCTATCTTGGCAGGTGAACATGCTGTCCGAAGTCCAGGCAGGATTTCAGATGCCTGTTAAGTTTTGTTTCCTCTTTCCCGAAAAGGCCGCGTTTTTCCTTACCTGTCGTATACCACGTCTTTGCAGCTGAAAATGACAACCAGGCCCGAGAGGGTGGCCATGGTGGCTTGGATGGAAGAGACGAGTCTGCAGGAGAAAGAAAAATTAAACTCAGAATAAGGGAGGTGGCAAAAAGAGAGAAGAGGGGAAACAGACAGGCAAAAATATGAAATATCTCTGGAGGCAACCGGAAACTTGCCAACGGCTCAAGATAACGGCGGGCGAGTTAAACGAACTGGGTATGCTTAGTTCACAGGAAAAAAAGAAGATAAGAGAAGATAGAATAGGATAGCGGCTACGGTTATCTGGAGCAGTATTTCTCAAACTCGGCAACTTTAAGATAGGTGGATTTCCAACTCCCAGAATTCCCCAGTCGGCATGGGTTCAGATGGACAGACTTCTATTCCCAGAATTCTCTAGCCAGAATGCTTTATTTTTATTTATTTGATTTGTCAACCGCTGACAAGATAATAGGTATAAGTATAAACACAAGTAAGAATACAGGAAAGAGGTACGAATAAATGAGGGCAACAGGACAAGGATGGTAGGCACGATGGTGCACTTATGCACGCCCCTTGCAGACCTCTTAGGAATGGGGTGAGGTCAATAGTGGATAGTAGTGGATATCCATCCATCCATCCATCCATCCATCCATCCATCTCTTTCTCTCACTTCATCTATATCTATTTATCTATCTACCTCTTTCTCTCACTTCATCTGTATCTATCTATCTATCTATCTATCTATCTATCTATCTATCTATCTATCTATCTATCTATCTATCATTTATCTATCTATTTATGGTTATCTATCTGTCTATCTATCCGTCTTTCTATGTATCTATCATCTCTTTCTCTCACTTTTTCTATCTATCTATCTATCTATCTATCTATCTATCTATCTATCTATCTATCTATCTATCTATCTATCTATCTATCTATCATCTATCTATCTATTTACGGTTACCTGTCTGTCTATCTGTCTGTCTATGTATCTATCATCTCTCTCTCTCTCTCTCTCACTTCATCTATATCTATCTACCTCCTTCTCTCACTTCATCTGTATCTATCTATCTATCTATCTATCTATCTATCTATCTATCTATCTATCTATCTATCTATCTATCTATCATCTATCTATCTATTTATGGTTATCTATCTGTCTGTCTATCTATCCGTCTCTCTATGTATCTATCATCTCTTTCTCTCACTTCTTCTATCTATCTATCTATCTATCTATCTATCTATCTATCTATCTATCTATTCGATTTATTTATTCGATTTATTTATTCGATTTATATACCGCCCCCCTCTCCCCGGAGGGACTCGTGGTGGTGAACAGCCAATAAAAACACATATACAAGGTACAATACATGAGACAACATAATAATATTAAAATTTAAAAACTGAAATATAATATGGCTCTAATTAAAATGTAAAGCAAGTATTAAAAAAGATTAAAACCCGATTAAAATTTAAAAACCCCTAGGCCAGTCCGGCCTGCCGAAATAAGTGCGTTTTGAGTAACCGACGGAAGGCCGTGAGATCGGGGGCGGCCCTTACCTCCGAGGGTAATTCATTCCAGAGAGGGGGTGCTCCCAATGAGAAGGCCCGCGCCCTCGGGGTCGCCAGCCGTCCAGCCGGCGGCACCCCGAGGAGACCCACTCTATGGGAGCGTACCGGTCGGTGGGAAGCCGATGGTGGCAGGAGGCGGTCTCACAAGTAACCTGGTCCCGAGCCATGGAGCGCTTTAAAGATAGTGACCAAGACTTTGAAGGGCACCCGGAGGGCCACCGGGAGCCAATGCAGCACGCGTAGAAGTGGCATAACATGGGAGCCCCTAGGTGCTCCCATTACCACCCTTGCGGCTGCATTCTGCACCAACTGGAGCCTCCGGATGCTCTTCAAAGGCAGCCCCATGTAGAGAGCGCTGGCATAGTCTAGGCGGGAGGTCACCAGGGCAGAAGTGACCGTGCGAAGCGCATCCCGATCCAGAAAGGGCCGCAACTGGTAGATCCTGCGGACCTGTCCAAAAGCCCCCCTGGCGACGGCCGCCACATGATCTTCCAATGACAGCCGTACATCCAGGAGGACACCCAGATTGCGGGCCCTCTCTGTGGGGGCAAGAATTTCCCTCCCCACAGCCAGCGATGGAACCAGCCGGCTGTATCGGGGTGCCGGGAAGCACAGCCACTCAGTCTTAGATGGGTTGAGCTGAAGCCTGTTCCGCCCCATCCAACACCGCACGGCCTCCAGGCACCGGGTCATCACTTCGACGGCTTCATCGGGGTGGCCCGGGGTAGAGATGTACAGATGGGTGTCATCAGCGTACTGATGGAACTCTACCCCAAAGCCACGGATGATCTCACCTAGCGGCTTCATATATATGTTGAACAGGAGGGGCGAGAGCACCGACCCCTGAGGCACCCCGCAAACCAGGGGCCTCGGGGCCGACCTCTGCCCCCCTGCCAACACAAATTGCGAGCGGTCAGAGAGGAAGGAGGAGAACCACCGCATAACGGTACCTCCCACCCCCAACCCCCCCAGCCGCTGCAATAGGATCATGTGGTCGACAGTATCAAAAGCCGCCGAAAGATCTAAGAGGACCAGGACAGAGGAATAACCCCTGTCACGGGCCCTCCAGAGATCATCCACCAATGCGACCAACGCCATCTCTGTGCTGTGCCCAGGCCTGAAGCCCGATTGGCGTGGATCCAAATAGACAGCTTCATCCAGGTGCTGGGGAAACTGTTGTGCCACCACACTCTCAACAACCTTCGCCATAAAACGAAGGTTGGAGACAGGACGATAATTAGATAACAAAGTTGGGTCCAGGGACGGTTTCTTGAGGAGGGGCCGCACCACCGCCTCTTTCAAGACGGCGGGTAGATATCCCTCACTCAAGGAAGCGTTAATAATACCCTGAAACCAACCTCGTGTCACCTCCCGGGTGGCCAACACCAGCCAGGAGGGACACGGGTCCAATAAACATGTGGTCGCATTCAGTCCCCGCAGTAACCTGTCCACGTCTTCGGGGGTCACAGGATCAAACTCGTCCCAAATGACTGTTCCAAATTCCGCCCCCGATTCCCCGCCCAGAGCTGCCCATTCGGAGTCCAAGCCATCCCGGATCTGAGTGATTTTATCCACCAGGAACTTTGAAAAATCCTCAGCCTGTCCCTGCAAGGGGTCCTCCCGCGCTCCCTATCTATCTCTATCATCCCTCTTTCTCTCACTTTATATCTATCTGTCTATCTATCTGTCTGTCTGTCTATCTATCTATCTATCTATCTATCTATCTATCTATCTATCTATCTATCTATCTATCTATCTATCTATCTATCTATCTATCTATCTATCTATCTATCTATCTATCTATCTATCTATCTATCTATCTATCTATCTATCTATCTATCTATCTATCTATCTATCTACCTACCTACCTACCTACCTACCTACCTACCTACCTACCTACCTACCTACCTACCTACCTACCTATCTATCTATCTATCTCTATCATCCCTCTCTTTCTCTCACTTTATATCTATCTGTCTATCTGTCTGTCTATCTATCTATCTATCTATCTATCTATCTATCTATCTATCTATCTATCTATGGTTATCTGTCTGTCTGTCTGTCTATATATCATCTCTTTCACTTCATCCATCTATCTATCATTTATTTTATTTTATTTATTTGATTTGTCAATTGCTGACAAGATAATAGGTATAAGTATAAACATGAGTAAGAATACAGGAAAGAGGCACGAATAAATGAGGGCAATAGAACAGGGACGGTAGGCACGATGATGCACTTATGCACGCCCCTTGCAGACCTCTTAGGAATGGGGTGAGGTCAATAGTGGATAGGTTAAGGTTAAAGGAGTGGGAGGGAGGTTAGAGGATGTAACAACAGAGTCAGGTAGTGCATTCCAGGCATTGGCCACTTGATTGCTGAAGTCGTACTTTTTGTGATCAAGTTTGGAGCAGTTAACATTGAGTTTAAGATGGGTGAACTTCCACACCCAGAATCCCCCAGTCGGCATGCATTCAGATGGGTGGAATTCAACTCCCAGAATTCCCCAGCCAGCATACTTTAAGATGGGTGAACTTCAACTCCCAGAATACCCCAGCCAGCAGATGTCAAGCTTCAAAAGACATTTTTGCTGCTGCAATTATTATCACCTCTCAGCTTGCCAACAAACTATGGAGGGAGGGAAGGGAGAGATAGAAATTTCATTCCAGACATCACCATGCCAGCTGTGGGAACCAAGGACACTTCAGTAGGGGTTTACCAGAACTTTCCCAGACTTTCTCACAACAATACCAAAGAACTCCATTGAACAATGTGACCTGGTCTTATATAGGGGGAGGGAGAACCTGAACTTTAACTATGGGGGTCTGCGTGGGAATTAGCTAGATCTGGTTTTGCCCTCATCTTTGCTGATATGATATACTCAAGAAAGTATTGCATTCGAGATTGGATCGTCTCGATCGGCCTTGGTTTGGTTGGGTTGGAACGATGATGGCAGACTTTAAGATATGTCGGCTGGATCCCTTCCAATCGGGCTTCAGGTCCAGACATAGTACTGAAACGGCATTGGTCGTGTTGGTTGATGATCTCTGGAGGGCCCGTGACAGGGGTTATTCCTCTGTCCTGGTCCTATTAGACCTATCAGCGGCTTTTGATACTATCGACCATAGTATCCTATTGCGGCGGTTGGGGGGGTTGGGGGCACCGTGTTGCGGTGGTTCGCCTCCTTCCTCTCCGACCGTCTGCAATTTGTGTTGGCGGGGGGGTGGGGAAGAGATCCACCTCTAGGCCCCTCAACTGTGGGGTGCCTCAGGGGTCGGTCCTCTCTCCTCTCCTGTTCAACATTTATGTGAAGCCGCTGGGGGAGATCATCCGTGGCTTTGGGGTGAGATGTCATCTGTACGCTGATGATACTCAGCTGTACATCTCCACCCCAAGCCACCCCAACGATGCCGTGGAGGTCATGTCCCATTGTCTGGAGGCCGTGCGGAACTGGATGGGCGGGAACAGGCTCCGACTCAACCCTTCCAAGACTGAGTGGCTGTGGTTTCCGGCGTCCCGATATAGCCAGATAGTTCCATCGCTGGCTATTGGGGGTGAGATTTTGCCCCCTTCAGAGAGGGCTCGCAATCTGGGTGTCCTCCTGGATGTACGGCTGTCTTTGGAAGACCACATTACGGCCGTCTCCAGGGGGGCATTTCATCAGGTTCACCTGATCTGCCAGATGCAGCCCTTTCTAGATCGGGATGCCTTATGTACGGTCACTCATGCCCTGGTCACCTCCCGATTGGACTACTGTAACACCCTCTACATGGGGTTCCCGAATGGGAGCATCCGGACGTTTCAACTGGTACAGAATGTGGCCGCGCGGGTGGTTATGGGGGCGTCAAGGTTCTCTCATGTGACGACCCTCCTGCGCGAGCTGCATTGGTTGCCAGTGGCCTCTCGGGTGCACTTTAAGATTTTAGTGTTAACTTTTAAAGCGCTCCATGGCATTGGACCAGGATATTTACAAGACCGCATTCTGCCATTTTCCTCTCACCGTCCGGTGCTCTCCCACAGGGAGGGTCTCTTGTGGGTCCCGTCGGCATCTATGTGCCGGCTGGTGACCCCGAGGAATAGGGCTTTCTCTGTGGAGGCGTCTGCCCTCTGGAATGGGTTACCCCCGGAGTTACGTACAGCCACGGACCTGGGGACCTTCAGACGTGCCTTGAAAACCTGGCTTTTTGACCAGACTGGCTTGGGCTGATTTTAGATTTGGGTATTTTAATTTTTATATTAAATTTTAGGGTTTAAGGGAGGGGTTTTAACTGTTTTACAGCCAGGGTCTTTAATTTAATTTAGTTTTAACTTTTGTATATTTAATGTTCTTAATTATATGGCTGTGCACCGCTCTGAGTCCTTCAGGAGAGGAGCGGTATATAAATAAATTATTATTATTATTATTATTATTATTATTATTATTATTATTATTATTATTATTATTATTATCTCACGGGAAGGGACTCTGGAGGGCGTACAATAATCAATAAAAACAATGCACAGATCAAAACAAGCATTTTATAGCATGGTGGATCCTGCCCTGGGAGATGATCTAGATTCTAGATGGCCTCTAAGATCTCTTCAATTCTATTGAAGAGAGCCAGTTTGATCTAGTGATGCGTAAGGCATCACACCAGAAGGCAGGAGATGGTGAGTTCTAGTCCCACCACAGGCATGAAAGCCAGCTGGGTGACTTTGGGCCAATCACCAGGAGACGGTGAGATCTAGTCCCGCCTTAGGTATGAAAGCCAGCTGGGTGACTTTGGGCCAATCACCAGGAGGCGGTGAGTTCTAGTCCCGCCTTAGGCATGAAAGCCGGCTGGGTGAGACTTTGCCCCAATCACAGGAGGTAGTGAGTTCAAATTCTACCTCGGGCATGAAAAAGACGAGTGGGCGACTGAAAAAGCCTGCCAGAGGGGGGGGGGGGTTGGAAACACCCAGAGAGCCTCCATATGCATGAACACTCTACTTCTCCATTTCAATTAACAGGAAATGCTACATTTTATTTATGTAGCAAAAGAAGGCCCGAGGCTGCCCATCTTATATGCATAAACCGGATGGGTAACCATAAAATAATCTGCCAAATGGATGAATGAATAAATCACCAAACCCTCTAATGACACAATAGAAAAGAAAATTAACATAACCAGAAGAAAAAAAACAAGCTGTATTTGTATTTTTGTATACGGCCGGCTACTGCAAGAACCAGAAGGGACAGAATCATGTTTATATCCCTTTGGTTTACGTCCCAAATAAGTATTTAAGGCAGATTCTGATGGAATATTAGGAGAGGGGGAATTTCACAAGATCAGCTAAATTTAAGACAAATTGGCAGTGACCCAGACATGAGGTGGACTTTCTCACTTGTCACATTTGAAGATTGGCTAGATACAAATCTGTTGCAACGTTTTAGAACAGTGTTTCTAAATCTTGGCAGGTTTAAGCTGGGTGGATCTCAATTGCCAGAATTCCCCAGTCAGCCTGCTTTAAGAGGGATGAACTTCCACTCCCAGAATTCCCCAGCCAGCCTGCTTTAAGAGGGGTGGACTTCCACTCCCAGAATCCCCCAGCCAGCATGCTTTAAGAGGGATGAACTTCCACTCCCAGAAGTCCCCAGCCAGCATGCTTTAAGAGGGGTGGACTTCCACTCCCAGAATCCCCCAGCCAGCATGCTTTAAGAGGGGTGGACTTCCACTCCCAGAATCCCCCAGCCAGCATGCTTTAAGAGGGGTGGACTTCCACTCCCAGAATCCCCCAGCCAGCATGCTTTAAGAGGGGTGGACTTCCACTCCCAGAATCCCCCAGCCAGCATGCTTTAAGAGGGATGGACTTCCACTCCCAGAAGTCCCCAGCCAGCATGCTTTAAGAGGGGTGGACTTCCACTCCCAGAATCCCCCAGCCAGCATGCTTTAAGAGGGGTGGACTTCCACTCCCAGAATCCCCCAGCCAACATGCTTTAAGAGGGGTGGACTTCCACTCCCAGAATCCCCCAGCCAGCATGCTTTAAGAGGGGTGGACTTCCACTCCCAGAATCCCCCAGCCAGCATGCTTTAAGAGGGGTGGACTTCCACTCCCAGAATCTCCCAGCCAGCATGCTTTAAGAGGGGTGGACTTCCACTCCCAGAATCCCCCAGCCAGCATGCTTTAAGAGGGGTGGACTTCCACTCCCAGAATCCCCCAGCCAGCATGCTTTAAGAGGGGTGGACTTCCACTCCCAGAATCCCCCAGCCAGCATGCTTTAAGAGGGGTGGACTTCCACTCCCAGAAGTCCCCAGCCAGCATGCTTTAAGAGGGGTGGACTTCCACTCCCAGAAGTCCCCAGCCAGCATGCTTTAAGAGGGGTGGACTTCCACTCCCAGAATCCCCCAGCCAGCATGCTTTAAGAGGGGTGGACTTCCACTCCCAGAATCCCCCAGCCAGCATGCTTTAAGATGGGTGAACTTCAACTCCCAGAATCCCCCAGCCGTTTATCTTCAAATGGTTAAACATGTTTCCAAAACAAGTCACAATACAAGAAAAGCAAAATCAAGGCGACCGAGGAAAAATAACAACCCTGAGAGGAACAAACAGGGCTGGGCTAGATGACCTCAAGAAAACCCTTCCAACTCCCCTCCTCGTTTGACGGGGACTCTGCAATTGGCTGAGCCAATTTATCCAAGAAAAGCAACACAGCCTCTCTTTGTCAGCGACCCACTTTCGACTTCACACCGCTGAGTTTCCAAGGCCTTCAATAATCCCCAAACAGCCTTCCTTCCCTTCCCGTGCCCCAAACATTAAAAAGAGCAAGGAAAAAAAAGAAAAAAAAAAGGAAAACAGCTTAAAAATTTGCAAATCTCATCTAAAATTCACATGGAAGAGGCAGTCCTCGACTTACGACAACAGCTAAGTCCCCCAAATTTCCATGGCTAATAAGCAAGACAATTATTGCATGAGTTTCGTGTCCCGTTTTATGACCTTCTCTTCCCACTGATGTTAAACAAATCCCTGCGGTTGTTAAGTGAGTCACACCATTGTTAAGCGAATCTGGATTCCCCCCCCTGTGGACTTAGCTTGTTGGAAGGTCGCAAAAGGGATCGCACGAGTGTCGTAAGTGTCATAAATCTGAGTCAGTTGCCAAGCGACCAAATTTGGCTCAGGTGACCAGGGGAATGCTGTCAGTGTGAAAAATGGTCGTAAGTCTGGGTTTTTTCGGTGCCGCTATAACTTGGAACGGTCGCTAAACGAATGGTTGTTAAGTCGAGGACGGCCCTATATCTGTTGTGGTTAGCCGGCAGCAGGTGTGGACGGCTGAGGAGAGCGAGGGCTCAGATGAGGGGCCAGGACCGTTAGGGAGTGGACTGCTGCCTTCAGAGATTGTGGGGGCTGGCAGCAGCGATGAGGAGGTTCCCGAGGAGCCTG
Source organism: Bungarus multicinctus (assembly GCA_023653725.1). Classification (NCBI taxonomy): domain Eukaryota; kingdom Metazoa; phylum Chordata; class Lepidosauria; order Squamata; family Elapidae; genus Bungarus; species Bungarus multicinctus. The sequence continues at coordinate 4,977,291 of CM042836.1, forward strand.
TGCCAAGAGCTCATGCGCACAGGATTGCTCACTGGAAAGAGCAACTGCAGCAGCACGGGTGACTCGGGAGTGAGGCTGCAAGGTAATGGCCCCTTCTTCAAGAAGATAAAAGCCAGCTGTGAATCAGACGTTCTTTGCAGGAAGCAAAGACGTTTTGAAACTCCAGCCTCGTGGACATTGCAGTATTTTAGTTGGTATTTGAAGACTCTTGTATTGTAGAATATTTCTAGGTAGCCTTATCTGTTATTCTTGGCAGCCTTGCATGGTTTTGGCGAGACTCGTGCTTATCAAAATTATTTAGTGATAAGCAGCCTTTTATTCGGGGATTCGTAAGAATCATTAAAAGGTTTCTGTTCCCTTTGGTTCGTGTTTGTTTTATTGGACAAGGGTTTGGGTCACAACAATATCCTTCAAATGTTTGTTTGAACAAGATTTCTCCAAAGTACAGGTCCTCCTTGAGTTAACAATCGTTTGGAAGTTACGACGGGCCCCCGCAAAAGCTCCTTATGATCCTGATTCGAAGTTTCGACCACCGGTCCCCCTCTCTCACCCGTGGTCATATAACCACATTTTAGGCACTCAGCAACCAGCCTAAACCAGCATTTACGGCTATTGGTGGCATCCCGCCGTCCCATGATTGCAATTTACAACCTCTTTGCTGGAAACCTTCAGTTTCTGGCAAATCATGGAGCTTCTTAGTTGTTTCCTTGCAGACGTTTCATGATCCAACTAGGTAACATCATCAGTACTACAAAGGACATTCTGGCAACTGATGATGTTATCTACTTGGGTCGTGAAACGTCTGCAAGAAAACCACCAGGTTCTGAGAGCACCAATCCCACAGTCATCGTCCTCCTCCTCCTCCTTCCAAAAAGTGTTCTCCCTTCTAGCACTGATGATGTTACCTAGTTGGGTCATGAAATGTCTGCAAGAAAACCACCAAGCTCAGAGGGCATCAAGGACTCCATTATCCCCTCCTCCTCCTCCTCCTCCCCAAAACCCCTCTCCCTTCTTGCACTGATGATGTTACCTAGCTGGGTCATGAAACGTCCACAAGAAAAACACCAAGTTTACAAAGCACCAAGGACCCAAGAGCCACAAATATTCTCCTTTATTGAAATAATGTCCCATAGCAAACAATGGGCTTGCTCAACAACGGCATGGCTCACCCAACGATCACCGCAAAAACAAACCCCACCCCATCACAGAATTGGACTTGTGATGACACACTGCCGCGACTTACGACCGAAATTGTCAAATACTCACAGGCCAAAAGCTTTATTTTTGGCGATGAAGCCAGGAACCAGGTGTATCTCAGGTGTAGCTGTGTAAATTGGGGAAAGGAGGGCAGGTAGAGGAAGATAAACACTAAAAGAAACGTTGTGCCAGAAATAACTTTCAGTGAAATCTGGGAAGGTGTCTGGATTGCCATGTAAATATCCTTAAATCAATAACTTCGGCTTTCGTTTCATCCTACTCTTAATCCTCTCTGGGTCCAAATTTGCACAAGGGCGCCCAGTATTTTTCAGACATTCCTTCCTCCAGGTTTACTCCTCCCTGGGGAGAGGCCTCGTTGGTCGGGTCAAAGAAGGCACCCCAAAATCAGGGGTGGACCTCAAAATGTTTACCGCCGGTTCTCTGCTCGGTTGCTGGGTGGGCTTGGCCATAGTGAATATGACCTAGTTGGCCTCCTGCACTACAGCAGGGGGGGGGTGTTTTCACCGTCCCTGGACTCTGCGGGCTTTCCTTGAGCCTCCAGGAGAGCAAAAATGGTGTTCCCAGGCTCCGGAGCCTCCGAGAGGCCTATTTTTTCCCCCTCCCCAAGCCTCCACGCGGGCTCTATATTTACCTGGGATCCAAAACGGGCCGCGTGGGGACTCCTGGGAGAGGAGGGGAGGGGTGGCTGGGCCAGCCAGGGTTGGGATTTGCTGGTTTGCCAAAACCGGCCATAAAATTAGCTACCGGTTTGGTACCTGTTCACCCAAACCAGGGAGAACCGGTAGAAGCCTACTCCACCCTGTCCAAAATGTAAGCGAAGAAGGACATTTCCCCACCCCCCCCATTTTTGTTTTAAAAATGCCCTTTCCAGGAATCAGACATATTGCTCGCGATGGCAAGCGGAGAAAAAAAAAAAATTTCTTGGCTGTACAGTAGAGCCTCCAGCCTCAAGAACAGTCTACCTCCAAATATCACTCGCAGCAGAGCAATGATTACGGAAAGTCGTCCTAAATAGTAGAATTTAACTGGTGTTTTTTTTTTCTTTCTTTTTCTTGTTGTTGTTTCCTGCTGATTAACAGAAACCACCCCAAAGTCAGCAGGGGAGAAGGAAGTGAAGCAATTCTCTGAATATTTTTTGAGGTCTGACGGTTACTAAATTTCCCTCCGCTTTTAAACCGAACTCCATGCGGGAATCCCACGTGAGGGGTTTTTTTTTGCAGAATTTCACAAAGAATAGGAGGGGGGGGGGGAATTTAAGGCTGCTTTTTTATTTTTATTTATTTTATTTTTTTATTTTGTCAATTGCTTACAAGATAATAGGTATAAGTAAAAACATAGTTATGAATACATGAATACATATAAAAAAATAAAAGAAATAATAGGACAAGGGACGGTAGGCACGTTGGTGCGCTTATGCACGCCCCCTACAGGCCTCTTAGGAAAGGGGTGGTCTAAGGTTAAAGTTTTTGGGGTTTGGGGAAGAAACCACAGAGTCAGGTAGAGTATTTCATGCAATCAAGTTTGGTGCGATTAACCTTGAGTTTGTATCTATTGTGTGCTCTTGTGTTGTTATGGTTGAAGCTGAAGTATTCACTGACAGGTAGGACATTGCAATGTATGATTTTATATACTATACTTAGATCGGACCGAAGGCGGCGTAGTTCTACGTTTTCTAGATTTAGAATTTCGAGTCTGGTGGCATAAGGTATTCTGCAATGATTAGAGGAGTGGAGAACTCTTCCTGTGAAATATTTCTGGACTTTCTCAACTGTGATAATATCAGATACGTAATGTGGGTTCCAGACTGATGAGCTGTATTCGAGTATTGGTCTAGCAAATGTTTTGTATGCTCTAGTTATTAGTGTAATATTACTAGAGAAAAAGCTACGTAAGATTAGGTTAACAACTCTTAGTGCCTTTTTGGCTATGTAGTTACAGTGGGCTCTAGCACTTAGATCATTTGAGATGAGTACTCTAAGATCCTTGACAGAGTTTGGATCATCAACAAGGTCTTGATTATTCAGCCTGTATTTTATTTTCTGATTTTTTTGCCAATATGTAGAACAGAGCATTTATTTATTGAGATTTCAAGTTGTCATTTGTTTGACCATTCTGATATATAGTCAAGATCTTTTTGAAGGGTAGCAGTATTGTCTGTGGTTTTGAATAGCTTTACATCATCAGCGAAGAGAACGCAGTTGCCCTTAATATGATCACAGAGGTCATTCATGTAGAGTATGAAAAGAGTTGGTCCTAGAACACTGCCTTGGGGGACACCACTGTTGACAGGTAACAGAATTTGATAGGACGCTCCCAATTTTGACCATTTGCTATCTGTTACACAGGAATGCTTCTATCCAGTTATGCAGGTGTCCAGAGATACCGTAAGATTTAAGTTTTAGGAGTAGTTTGTCGTTTACCACTGAATCAAAGGCTTTACAGAAGTCTGTGTAAATTGCATCTATTGCTTTGCCCTGATTGAGTTGTGTAGTCCATATGTTTTTGCAGTGTAAGAGTTGCAGATTACATGATAGTTTTTTCCTGAAACCAAATTGTTTATTAGAGAGTAGGTTGTTTATTTCTAAGTGGAGGATGATGGATTGGTTAATAATTGATTGCATGACTTTACAGGTGATGCAACATAAAGAGATCGGTCTGTAATTTTCAACTAGGCTAGGGTCTCCCTTTTTGAAGATGTGGATGACCGTGGCTGGTGACCATAGTTTTGGCAAGGAGCTGGTCCTGAAAGATTTTTCAAAGATTATGCTTAGAGGTTCAGCTATGGCCGAACCTCTAAGCAATTTTTCCCTTCTCCCTCCGTGTCTCTTTTACCTAGTGCAGCGGTAGGGAACCTTGGCTCTTTTATCACTGATGGACTTCAACTCCCAGAATTCCTGAGTGAGCCATAAACGTTTCCCCATCCCTGGCCTAGTGGTTTTTCAGTTGTGAGGGAAATCAATTGTTGACTTGAATGGGACTGTTCAATATACAAATGTAGGACATACAAAGAATATTGATCATTCAAGTCAAAAATTAGGACATTTGTATATTGAACAATCCCATTCAAATCAAAAATTGATTTCCCTCACAACTGAAAAACCAATAGGCCAGGGATGGGGAACTTTTTATAGCTCATTCAGGAATTCTGGGAGTTGAAGTCCATAAGTGATAAAAGAGCCAAGGTTTCCTACCACTGACCTAGTTCATCACACTTTGTTCTATCTGCAAAGTCCAACAATCACATTCTCTTGTGCTACTGATTTTGCAAACTGGTCTCAGAAACTTTGGACCCAAAATCAGGATCATTCTTCCCTTAACAAGCTTTTTTGGGGTTTGTTTTCTAAAAGAAAGAAAAAAAAGACCTCTTCCAATGTTCTGGAATACGGGTAGTCCTCGACTTACAACAGTTCGTTTCTGTTTCTATAAAACCTTCTTTCAGTTATACAGTGCGTCAGTTGGTACATGTATCTTGTGCACAATATCTATAGTCTTTTCCTCTTAAATTTACATTCATATTGCATTGATGAATTTTCCATGCCATATTATATTATTATTAGACCATCATTAGACTTTAATTTCAATTCCATATTATCTTTTATAGCAAATCTCAATTCTTACTCATTTTTGTTTGTGTTGTAATTTATTCCAAAATAATCAGTTGTAAAGTATTTGTTGCTATTGCATTATACTTCAATTTCCTACTTTTCTATCTAGCCATTGGTAGAATAAATCCCAGATCTTACAATACTCTTTTCCTTCTTGCTCTCTAATTGCTAATGTCCATCTGATCATTTCTGCACATTCCATTGTTTTCTTAATCACTTCCTCCTCCATCAGAATTTTCTCATTTTTCCAATTTTGAGCAAATACAATTCTAGCTGCAGTTAAAACATTGATCATCAAGTGTGTCAATTCTCTGTTGTAGCCTTCAGGTAAGATTCCCAATAAAAATACCTCTGGCTTCAAATCTATATGCTGTGACTTACAACAGTTTGTTGAGTGACCGTTTGAAGTCACAACGGCGCCGAAAAAAGTGACGTATGACCCTTTTTTTCATACTTACAACCGTTGCAACATCCCCAAGGGTATGCAGTTAAAGTCCAGACTTTTGGCAACTGACTCATATTTATGACGGTGGCAGTATCCCTATGGTCACATGATTAACTTGACAACTGATTCACATTTATGATGGTTGCAGTGTCCCAGGGTCACCTGATCCCCTTTTGCGACCTTCAGACAAGCAAAGTCAACGGGGGAAGCCAGATTCGCTTAACCACCGTGTTGCTAACTTAACAACCACAGCAATTCGCTTAACAACGGTGGCAAGAAAAGTCGTAAAATGGGGCAAAACTCACTTAGTGAAGCAACATAAATTCTGGACTTCATTATGGTCATAAGTCAAGGACCACCTGAACTTTTAATATTCTTTATATCCCCATATATACAGGTAGCCCTTGACTTACAACAACTCATTCAGGGACTTTTCAAAGTTACCATGGCACTGAAAAAAATGACTTTATAACCATTTTTCACACTTACAACTTTACACACTTACAGCATCCCCATGGTCACATGGTCAAAATTTGGACGCTTGGAATGGATTCATAGTTACTATGAATAGTTAGTTCATAGTAACGTTGCTGTGTCCCAAGGTGACGTGACTCCCCTTTTGCAACCTTCTGACAAGCAAAGTCAATGGGGAAGCTGGATTCACTTAACAACGGTAGCAAGAAAGGTTGTGAAATGGGGCAAAACTCATTTAAACCACTGTTCCACTTAGTAGCGGAAATTGGGGGCCCAATCGTGGTCGCAAATAGAAAACTAGCCGTAGTTACTTACAGCTCCTGTGTCAATTTTCTTCTTGAAGTATTATAGTGATCTTTTGCACCTATAATGGCAATTAAAAAAAAGCAACTTTGCAACACAGTCCTCGCACTTACAACCTTTGCAGATCTGCAAAGCTGAAGTCCAGGCAATCCTGGTTTAATAATGATAAAGGGGAATGAAATTTCAGCCACTAACCCATGATGGTGAATCTATGGCACGCGTGTCGGAAGTGGCATGCAGAGCCACTTCTGCCAGCATGCGAGAGGTCGCCCAGAAGAGCCCCACTGCGCATACGTGCTTCCTGATAGCGGATTGTCAGCTATCTGGTGCGCATACGTGGGGGAGGGCGGGAGATGCTCGCGCATGTGCAGAGAGCATGGAGGACGCGGGGGGTCTTGCGCACATGCGCAGAAACACACAGTGCACAGGGGGATTGCACACACATGTACAGAGGTGCGCGGCGCACACGCAGGGGGTCACATGTGCATGCGCAGGTGTGGGGGTGGCCTGCGCGCATTGCAGGGGTAGAATTCTACAGTACCAGTTCGCACTTATTTGCTAGAAATGGTTATTAACATTCTAAGCAGTTTGGAGACCCAGTTGTTAGAAGAAATTACTGGCCTAATCCTGTAAGGAAGGAAACATTCTGGGATTGCTTACAGAAACTGCCTCTCCGTTAACCCTTATTACATTCTTGGCAGGACTAGACTTCCTGTCTCAGGAACTTCTCTGGAGTTTTTTTCCCCTCCTTTGCTGGTACTTTTGCTTGTGTGGAGGGACCATTCAAAGTTACAATGGCACTGAAAAAAGTGACTTATGACCGTTTTTCACACTTAATGACTTTTGCAGCATCCCCACAGTCACGAGAGGCCAGGCGAGGAGATGCGTGCCGTGATGTGAGTGATGTTGAGTTGGCCACGCCCAGCCAGTCACATGACCACCAAGCCACGCCCACCACCTAAGCCATGCCCACAGAACCGGCTGTTAAAAATTTGAATCCTACCCTTGGCGCATTGCCTTCTGGGTGCTGGCATGCGAGCACACGAGCACGAGTGCAATTTTTGGCGTGGGAGCCCAAAGAGATTAGCCACCGCTGCACTGGGCAGTGCGCCCATAAAGCACAACAGCAGTTCCGGCAGTCCTGCTTACTGCTATTAAGCAAGGATGTAGCACTATCGAACAAAATTGAAATTGATACTAAGCTGGGAGAAATAGCTAACACCCAAGAAGATAGGATCAAGATCCAGATGGATTTTGGCAGACTTGAACCCTGGGCCCTAGCCAACAAAATGAAATGCAACATAGAGAAAAGGAAAGTCCTACACCTTAGGCAAGAAAAACCCAAACCACACATACAGACTGGGTGAAACCAGGCTCAATAGCAGGAACTGGGAGAGGGATCTTGGAGTCTTAGTGGGCAACCAGCTAAATATGAGTCAGCTGTGTGCAGCTGCAGCCCAAAAAGCTAATGTAATCCTAAGTTGCATTAACAGAGGGATACAATCGAGATTAAGTGAGGTACTAATACCACTCTATAAAGCCTTACTAAGGCCACACCTAGAGTACTTCACCCAGTACTTCACCACACTATAAAAAAGATGTTGAAACTCTAGAAAAAGTGCAGAGAAGAGCAACCAGGAGGATTAGGGGACTGGAGACTAAAACGTACAATGAACGGTTGCAGGAACTGGGCTTGGCTAGTCTAGGGAAGAGAAGGGCCAGGGGAGACAGGATAACAGTCTTCCAATATTTGAGGGGCTACCCCAGAGAGGAGGAAGGGGTCAAGCTATTTTCCAAGGTACTTGGAAGCCAGACAAGGAATAATGGATGGCAACTGAACAAGGAGAGATTCAACCTGGGAATAAGGAGGAATTTTCTGACAGGGAGAGCAATCAACGCATCATCGCAAATTGAGGACTATCGTGTACATTTCCAGATGTGCAACATCCTTCTATCCCTATTGTTTTTCTCAGCTTCCCTAGCTGGTTGACTCATTCCATGCAGCTATTGGCAGCACAGGGGAACCCCAAACAGCCTGAAGTGTCAAGCAGCTGGATCTCATTGAGGAGCAATATCCTTCCAGGTGGTAGTTCTCAACCAAGAAGCGTTCCTTGGCGTTGGCAGTTTTTTCTCAGCGGTTTGGTCTGTCCCAATTCAAGGTGTTACTCAATGAGATCTCGTTAGTCATAGACTAAAGTTGCCACACTTTCTCTTGGGAGGAGGTAGGTACAAGGGATGAGTGTGGAACACCCCTGTGGTCACACTAATTGTCAAGGGGCCACTCCTTCCCTGCGGGTGCACAACCATACAATTTATTTCCTTGCATTAATCCAGGACACACCTCACTTCAAGGAAAAATAGATGTCACGGGTTCGAATTAACCGATAATCAGCGTTGGAAGAGACCTTGTAGGTCATCTAGCCCAACCCCTCTGCCCAAGCAGGAGACCCTACACCATTTCTGACAGAGGGCAGTCCAGTCTCTTCTTGAAAGCCTCCAGGGATGAAGCTCCCACAACTTCTGAAGGCAAGCTGTTCCACTGAATATAGAATACCAGAGTTGGAAGGGACCTTGTAGGTCATCTAGTCCAACCCCCTGCCCAAGAGGGAGACCCTACACCATTTCTGACAGAGGGCAGTCCAGTCTCTTCTTGAAAGCCTCCAGGTATGAAGCTCCCACAACTTCTGAAGGCAAGCTGTTCCACTGAATATAGAATACCAGAGTTGGAAGGGACCTTGTAGGTCATCTAGTCCAACCCCCCCGCCCAAGCAGGAGACCTTACACCTTTGCTGACAAATGGCAGTCCAGTCTCTTCTTGAAAGTCTCAAGTGATGAAGCTCCCACAACTTCTGAAGGCAACCTCTGTTCCATTGGTTGATTGTTCTCACGGTCAGAAAGTTTCTCCTTATTTCCAGGTTGAATCTCTCCTTGTTCAGTTTCCATCCATTGTTCCTTGTCTGGCCTTCAGGTGCCTTGGAAAATAGCTTGACCCCTTCCTCCTCTCTGTGGCAGCCCCTCAAATATTGGAAGACTGCTATCATGTCTCCCCTGGTCCTTCTCTTCCCTAGACTAGCCAGGCCCAGTTCCTGTATATTTCTTACAACGTTCCCGCAAGGTTAGGCTGAAAGACAACGGCTGACCCCAAATGTTGAAAAGTGAAGGTGGATTTGAACTCGGGCCTTCTATTCCTGAGCCAGCACTTTAAGTACAGGTACTCCTTGACCTATATCCTTTCGTTTAGCGACCGAAGTTACAACGGCCAACTAAAAAAAGCAACATTGCACACTGGTGAATGGCAAGCATTTACACAAATACCTGCACCTGAATACAGGTAGCCTTTGAGTTATGACCAGAATGAAGCCCGCCCATTAGAGTGAAAAGGCATGATGGACATAAAGTGGCTCAGTCATGTGACCGAACATTCGTCATTAAGCAAACACAAGTAAGTCTTCATCAGACCGATGGTGGGTTGCTTTACTTCCGACCTCAAACAAGTTAATTCTGGTGTTGCCACTTGCAAAGATCTTATTCACCCTTCTTACCTTAGTAACAACAATGGCATTTTTTTCAACAATCAATCCATCAGTCGTCACACTCAAGTAAATGAGGGGAGGAAATTCCTCCCTCATGAGATCTAGCAGCTTGCTTAAATGGGATTACATGAATGGGTGATTGGGAAACAGACATATCTTAAATATTAACTGCAGAGAAAAAAAAAAAAGGAAATTTAGGCAGCCCTTTGACTAACAACCAAAATTGAGCCCCAAGTTTATGTTGTTCAGTGAGACATTTGTTAAGGAAGCTTTGCCCCATTTTACAGCCTTTTCTTGCCACCGTTGTTAAGTGAATCACGGCGGTGGTTAAGTGAGTCTGGCTTCTCTAATGAGTTTCCTGATTAGAAGATCACACAAAGCAGTCACTGCAACTGTTATAACTACGAGTCGGTTGCCAAGTGTCTGAATTTTGATCCTGTGTCCACAAGGATGCTGCAACGGTCATAAGTGGGAAGAAGTGCTATTGTAATTATTGAATGGTTCCTAAGTGAACGGTCGTAAGTCAGGAAGATCTGTAATCTATCTATGTATATAAAAGCGAAATACCACTCGTGCATCATCACAAAATCTCCAGAATCGTAAAGCCTACAAACTTGAAATTTGGCACGTATGTTCCTCTTGGCTTCTAGGGGCTCACTAAGAAAGGATTTTTCAAAATAATCATCAGAGCTATTAGTATTTCCTATATTATTATTATTAACACGCTCTGATGCTAAGGAGTTCTACTCCACCTCCCCATCTGGAAAGAAATCTCTTCCAAATGCAAAACACAAGCAGAGGAGAGGAGTTTTAGTTTCAGAGCACCAAGCAGCTTTAGTACAGAACAGTTGAGCTAAGCCACGCCCAGGCTCCTTGCTGTCTCCTTCTTGCTTACACATCAAATGCTCTTTCAGTTTCCAAACAGCCCTCAACTCTCTCACACACTGACAGGATGCTAACCAGATGAATACCGATGGATTGCTGATAGGCAGAGGCAGAATTTCACACACACCCTTATTTTCCTCCCCAAAAACTAAGCCCGACCACATAGTTTCAGTAGCAAAGCATGAGTATCCGGCTACTATTTAATGTTTTGTAGCTAAAGTGTAATTATAAATAGTTCTCAATTTACAACCAGAATTAGGACTAGGATTCCCATGGCTAAGCAAAGCGGTTCTTAAGTTAGTTGCGTTTGTTAATGCCACCTTTTTTTGCCGCCGTTGTTGAGCAAATCCCTATGGTTGTTAAGTGAATCAGACAGTTGTTAAGTGAATCTGGCTTGCCTCATTGACTTTGTTTGGCAGAAGATCGCAAATGGGGATCACATGACCCCCAGGATGCTGAAACAGCCATAAATACAGGTAGTCCTCGACTTACGGCGGTTGATTTAATGACCAAAGTTACAACGGCACTGAAAAAGGTGACTTATGACCATTTTTCACAGTTATGACCTTGGCAGGAGCATCCCCCACAGTCATGTGATCAAAATTCAGACGCTGGGCAAACCGGTTCATACTTACGACTGTTGCAGTGTCCCAAAGTCAGGCAAATCTCCTTTTGCGACCTTCTCACAAGCAAAGCCAATGGGGAAGCCAGATTCACTTAACAACCTAACATAACAACGGCCGCAACTCACTTAACAACCGAGACAAGAAAGGTCATAAAGTGGGACATAACTCACTTTGGTCCTAAGGCTTTGGTCCTAAGGTCCTACTTCTTACATGCCAGTCGCTAAGTGCCTGAATTCATGACCGCAAGGATTGTTGTTGTAAGTGCAAGGACCAGTCGATTTTTCACTGCTGTTGTAGCACCGAACGGTCGCTAAACGAATCTTTGTAAATTGAGAAAAAGGAAGGCTTACTATTTGCTACATATAAAGTTTGCTAGCTTGGACCAGCAGGTAAATTTTGAATTTACTCATCACGACCATGAAAATAAAACATAAACACACATCCTTCACACTCCACACATTGAATTGCAAACCCCTGATATTGCATTCATATTGCACTACTAGACAGTAGAATTCAACAGAGTTGCTATCTTGGGATAGAAGCTGTTTTTCAGCCTGTTTGTCCTTGTTTTTATTATTATCCTGTACCGGCTGCCCGATGGTAATAGTTCCAAAAAAAAAAGGGTGGGTGCCCAGGATGAGATGGATCTTTGAGAATGTTTTGAACTTTCTTAAGGCAGCGGGACCTCTAAAGCTCTTCCAAAGAGGGGAGAGGGCAACCCATGATCCCCTGGGCAATGACGTTAACCCCCTGGAGTGCTTTCCTATCTGCTCCTGTGCAATTGGGAAACCATACAGAGGTGCAGTAAGTTAAGATACTCTCTATGGTGCAGCGGTAGAAGATCACCAGCAGTTTTCCATCCAGTTGTTGCTTCCTGAGAAGCCTCATGTAGTATAATCTCTGCTGGGCCCTTTTGACCAGGGCTGCAATGTGAGCATCCCCAGGTCAGGTCCTCTTTTATGGTAATCCCAGAAACTTAAAATGGGCCACTTGCTCCCCTCGGTCTCCCTGGATAAGCCAGGGCTGGATATCTGATCCATTCCTTCTATAATCCATTATAAGCTCCTTGGTCTTATTGGTGTTGAGGACCAAGTTATTGTCTCCACACCACGAAAGCAACCGTTGGTCCACCTCATCTCGGTAGGCAGAGTCACCCCCCCTGGAGATGAGTCCCACCACTGTGGTATCATCTGCAAATTTAGCAGTAGTATTACTAGCACGAGTGGGAATGCAGTCATGCACATAAAGAGTATAGAGTAAGGGACTCAACACGCAACCCTGTGGTGTACCAGCGTTAAGAATAAGAGCTGAAGTGGTATGATTACCTAATCTGACCCTCTGTGAGCGGCCAGACAGGAAATCCATAATCCAAAAGCAGATTGAATTAGAAAGCCCAAAGTCCAGAAGTGGAGGAATCTGTAACGTCAGAAAGGGCTCCCAGAGAATTGCAGGTAATCCTCAACTTACAACCGTTCCTTTAGGAACCGTTCAAAGTCACCACGGCACTGAAAAAAAGCAACTTATGACCATTTTCCACGCTTTACGACTTGCGGACTTCAACTCCCAGAATTCCCGACCCAGCTGTGCTCAGGAACTCTGGGAGTTGACATCCACCGGTCATAAAGAAGCCATACAGGTTGTCCTCATCTTAAAACAGTTCATTTAGTGACCATTCGAAGTTACAACGGCACTGAAAAAAGTGACTTATGACCGTTTTTTCACACTTACAACCGTTCCAGCATCCCTGTGGTCACGTCATCAAAATTCAGACACTCGGCGACTGACTCGTATTTATGACGGTTGCCATGTCCTAGGCTCATGTGATCCACTTTTGCGACCTTCCGACAAGCAAAGTCAACAGGGAAGGCAGATTCAATGAACTGCCGCGTTCCTCACTCAACCACTGCAGCGATTCACTTAACAACCGTGGCAAAGAAAGGTGGAAACGCAATTAACCACAGTCTCGCTCAGCAATGGAAATTTGGGGCTCCCTCGCGGTCATAAGTTGAGAACTACCTTTTATGCCAAGGCTGGCATTCTCTTCACAGCAGATTTTATCCTTGCTTAACAACCCGTTCTCTCTCTGTCTCTCTCACCCTCTGTCTCTCTCTCTGTCTCTATCTTTCTCTCCCTCTCCCTCTCTCTCTGTGTCTCTCTGTCTCTCTCTCTATATATATATATCTGTCTCTGTTTCTATCTGTCTCTCTGTCTTTCTCTCTCTCTCTCTCTGTTTCTCTCACTCTCTCTCTCTGTCATTGTCTGTCTGTCTCTGTCTGTCTGTCTCTGTCTCTCTCTGTCACTGTGTCTCTCTCTTTCGGTCTCTCTCTCTCTCTCTCTCTCTGTCTCTCTCACTCTCGGTCTCTCTCTCTGTCTCTCTCTGTCTATATGTGTGTCTCTGTTTCTCTCTCTGTCTCTCTCTTTCTCTCCCTCTCCCTCTCTCTCTGTGTCTCTCTGTCTCTGTTTCTATCTGTCTCTCTGTGTCTTTCTTTCTCTCTCTCTCTGTTTCTCTCACTCTCTCTCTCTGTCACTGTGTCTCTCTCTCTTTCGGTCTCTCTCTCTCTCTCTTTCCTCTCTCTCTCCCTCTGTGTCTCTCTTTCTCTCTGTGTGTCTATGTCTCTGTCTCTTTCTTTCCCTCTCTGTTTCTATCTCTCTCTCTCTCTCTCTCTCTCTCTCTCTCTCTCTCTCTCTCCCTCCCTCCCTCTCTCTGTGTGTGCAGGAGGATCGAATCTTGGCCATACCAAGCCAGCAGCCTACAGTCCTTGGCACTTCGGGGCTGTTGGGGCCAGCAGTAGCTTTCCCAACCTAACGCCCTCCATGTGGGGGCGGAGGACAGCCCACCTCCATGATGTCACCCCTCGGGAAGGAACGAGAGGGGGGGGGGTCTCAGCCCTCCTCTCCCCACCCCCACCCCCCGCTGCAACTCGGCAGGAGACGCTTTCCCTTCGCAAGCAACAGGTTCGATCCCCGCGAAAGCGCTCTCGAGTTGGCCGGAGTTGGCGCTTCTCGGCTGTGCTCGCCGGCTACTTTTGGCACGGCACGGCTCCCCTCCCTCCCCGGTTCCCTGAGCAGATCCGGGTCGGCGGGGGTGAGGTGGGGTGGGGGAATCTCCCGCCGCCTTCCTCCGGGATGCCGCCCGGCTTCCTCGCCCTTTCTTCCTTCCTTCCCTTCCTCCCCCGCCCGGTGCCAGCCAGTACCTGCCGCTGAGAAGGATCCGGTCCTTGAGGCTCCATGCCGGAGCGAGCCACCGCAGGCTGCGGATGGAAGCGGCGAAGAGAGCCGGGAAGAAGACCAAGCCCAAGGCCAGAGTCTGCCACATCCCCCAACCGGCCCGCCGGGCTTTCTCTGCACCGCCCGGCCTCCAGGAGCTCCCGGAGAGTCGGTCGGCGCTCCCCACCCGCCCAACGGGGCAGAGGCAGGCAGGGACTCCGGAGCCGCTCCCCGCAGTCCAACGACCCGCCCTGGCCGTGTGTGTTTGTCAACAGCAGGCCGGGCGGCGGCGGCAGTGGCGGGAGGAGAGGGCGGAGGAAAGCGGAGGGGAGGAGGAGCCGTGGCCACCGCTGCGACCGTCGGCCGAGAGAGACGGGAGTTGGACGGGAGGGACGAGCGTGGGGAACTCGAAGGCGACCGGGGCGCTTCCTGGCAGGACCGGCTTTAAAACAGAGAGAGAGAGAGAAGCGCTCCGACTCTCTCTCTCTCTCTCCCTCCCACCCCGCCCCCTTTCCCTTCCACTGAGCCTCCCCCCCCCTCCCCCCCCCCCCCACGTAGGATCCGCTGCAAGCAACGGGCCGGTTCGGGAGGGAGGGGTGGTTCGACTGGAACGCGGTCTTTGCGGGCCAGCGGTGAAAGTTCCATTGGAACGCTGGAGAGGCGAGCGTTCCATCCGGTCGAACGCTGAGACCCTGAGCGTTCCATCCGGTCGAACGCTGAGACCCTGGGCGTTCCATCCGGTCGAACGCGGAGGCCTCGAGCGTTCGTTCAAGCGCGACCCCCCGAGGCTGCGGGAGATGGGTTGCTTGGCGCGGAAGTCCCCACCTCACTCGATGTGGAACAGAACTGAATTGAATTGAATACAATAGAGTGAATAGAATTAAATGGATGGAATAGAAGGAATAGAATGGAATAGAATAGAATGGATAGGATAGAATGAATAGAATAGAATGGATGGAATATAATAAACAGAATAGAGTAAAGAATAGGAATAGAATGAATGGAATAGAATAGAATAGAATGATTAGAATAGAATGAATGGAATAGAATAGAATGAATGGGATAGAATGAATAGAATAGAATGGATAGAATAGAGTAAAGAATAGGAATAGAATGAATGGAATAGAATGGAATGAATGGAATAGAATGAATAGAATAGATTGAATAGAATAGAATGAATAGAATAGAATGTATAGAATAGAATGCATAGAATGAATGGAATAAAATGAATAGAATAGAATAGAATGAATAGAATAGAATAGAATGAATAGAATAGAATAGAATGTATAGAATAAAATGTATAGAATGAATGGAATAGAATGAATAGAATAGAATAGAATGAATAGAATGGAACAAAATAGAAAAGAATACCTTTATTGTCTTTGCATTCAAAATACAATGAAATTTGAAAGCTACTCCAGCACAGTGCCCCAAACACCACATCACAATCACACTACAGAGTATTTAAAAATTAAAATAATTAAAGTAATAATAGTAATAATTAAAAGTCTAAACCTTATTTAAAACATATATTAAGTTAGATAGTTTTAAAATGCTGCTATGTACATAGGACTAAGTCACATATGCATTGTTTGATTCATGACAATTATTGCCTTGGAAACAAAACTGTTTCTCAGTCTATTAGTCCTCATTTTAAGACACCTATAGCATCTCCCTGATGGTAACAATTTGAAATATGAATGACCAGGATGAGAACGGTCTGGGGAGATTTTTAGTGCTCTAGAGAGGAGTCTGGTCTTCGCAGTCTCTTCCAAAGAAGAAAGAGAGCAACCGATGATTTTTTTGTGCTGTGTTTATAACTCCCTGGAGCATCTTCTTATCCACTGCGGAGCATCCAGCATACTACACTGTTACACAGTATGCCAAAATGCTCTCGATGGTAGAACGGTAAAAAGCAACCAGCAACTCTCACCCAAACCACTCTTTTTCAGCAGCCTCAGAAAATGCAGGCACTGTTGGGCCTTCTTTGCACTGGCCATAGTGTGGACCAGCCAAGTAAGATTGTTGGAAATATGAGTTCTTAGAAATTTAAAACTATGAACTCTTTCCACACAATCTCCATTGATAGATAGTGGGAGAGGCGCTGCTTTGCATTGTCTGAAGTCTATAATCAATTCTTTGGTCTTTTTGATGTTCAGGGTGAGGTTATGATTCTTGCACCACAAGACCAGAATGTATAGAATAGAATAGAATGAATGGAATATAATAGAATGAATAGAATAGAATAGAATGTATAGAGTAGAATGTATAGAGTAGAATGAATAGAATAGAATGTATAGAAGATAAGAGAATGAATAGAACGTATAGAATAGAAGAGAATGAATAGAAGAGAATGAATAGAATAGAATGAATGGAATAGAAGAGAATAGAATGAATAGAATAGAATGTATAGAATAGAATAGAATGAATGGAATAGAAGAGAAGAGAATGTATAGAAGAGAATGAATAGAAGAGAAGAGAATGAATAGAATGTATAGAAGAGAAGAGAAGAGATTGAATAGAATGTATAGAATAGAATAGAATGAAGAGAAGAGAAAGAATAGAATGTATAGAATAGAATAAGAATAGAATAGAATGAATGGAATAGAAGAGAAGAGAATGAATAGAAGAGAATAGAATGAATAGAATAGAACAGAACAGAACAAGAATAGAATAGAATAGAATAGAATAGAATAGAATGAATGGAATAGAAGAGAATGAATAGAAGAGAAGAGAATGAATAGAATGTATAGAATAGAATAGAATGAATGGAATAGAAGAGAAGAGAATGAATAGAAGAGAATAGAATAAAATGATTAGAATGTATAGAATGGAATGGAATAGAATGTTGTTGTTCCAACATTTGCTCTTAAGATGCAAAGTTCCATGCGCCATGCACGCCATGCGCCATTATTGGGGAGACGAAAGTGGAGGGGGGGCGCATTCCTGTGACTCCCTCACCCTCGGTTGGAATTTCCCGCCCCGGAGACCGCAGCTGGTAACCGTTTCCCCATGTTGCTTTCAAACGCCCCAGCCATCCCCAATCAATTTGGGGGATCGGGGAATCCACACTCAAAACAACCGCGTCCCTGCGAGGATTAAACTCAGCTGAGCAGATGGTGGATCTAAGCGCACGAGATGCCCACCGTGCTTTTCGGCCGTTGTTTGAATATTACTTGTTGCGTAGCCGCTGTATAATTATTATTTTTTTAAAGCCGGATTAAAGGTTTGCGTGTTCCTGAAATAACCCTTAAGAAAGTAAAACAACATTTTGTAAATTATATAAAGATATAAGAATAGTAATCATAGTTAAAGCTATTATTTAATATTAGCCAAATGTAATATAATGCATTGCGATATTTAAACCAAAAAACTGTATAGATGCCAAGAACGCTGTTGATACCCTGATGCTTTAAGATGTAACAAAAGAAATTCAATAAAAATATATATTTTTTAAAAAATAAAGGTTTGTGTGTTCCAGCCAAAAAATAAGGCTAACTTAAACAAAAAAGCAATAAGAAAAAAATTGTAGCCCAACCGAGAAAGATCCACGATCAATTAAAACAAAGCATCTGTACTGGAAGCTGGGCAACTCCAAATAGTCCCCAACTTACGGCCACAACTGAGCCCCAAATTTATGTCGCTAAGCAAGACACTTGTTCAGGGAGATTTGACCCCTTTTTACACCCTTTCCTGTCTTGACTGTTAAGCGAATCACTGCAGTTGTTAAGTTAGCGACACGGTCATTAAGTGAATCCGGCTTCCCCCATTGACTGCTTGTCGGAAGGTCGCAAAAGGGGATTTATACAACCCAGGTACGCTACAATCGTCATAAATATGAGTCAGTTGCCAAACATCTGGATTTTGATCACGTAACATTGTGAACAGTTCCATTTTTTTCCCAGTGCTGTTGTAACTTCAAACGGTCACTAAATGAACTGTTGTAAGTCGAGGACTTCCTGTATGGCCCCAAGGGGCGTGGCCCAAAGGCAACACAGTCAGATAATCAGTCCCTTTATTAGCTCCAAACTTTGCCCCCAAGGTCCTGGTTACCTTCTGGGCTGGAGAAAAACTCCCCCAGGAACAGCCTTTGGGCTGCAGAGGCGTTTCATTTATCAATTGATATGTATTGATAAACCAACATTCAAAAGAGACAATAAAAAAGGGATTGGTACATATCTTACCCAATATGACTGTTGTTTCTCTGGGTCATATAATATATGTGGCTGTATGCATAATTTTGTATTTATTTATTCATTCTGTCATGTTTATGTAGTTGTATATTGGAGGTGGTGACCCATTGAGAGCTGCATGGAGCAAAATTTCATTTTAATGTATGCCGATTAGTTGTACGTTCAAAGTGACAATAAAGTTATTCTATTCTATTCATATTCAGCAGCCAACACCCAGATAAGCAGGGATTAACACCAGACAAACGATCAAGCAAAAAGCAATACTCTAATTAAGGAGAAAACCATGCTCTGTGTCATGCCCCTGGTGGAGACTGACTCTGAGGGAGAGGAGGAACAGCTGACAGGGAGTGTGGCTCCAGAGGTTGTGGAGGAGGCTGGGGAAGGGCAGAGGCTGGCTGAACAGTCAGAAGAGGACCTAGGCCCATCCTCTCTCCATCCTAGAGCACGCAGGGAGGAGAGGATAAGGGAGAGACATGGTCTACTCGGAAGGAGAGAGCCTTGATCCTCTTCATGGGCTGAAGCTGTGACAACTGGATAAGAGGACGGACATGCGTACGGACCAGTGCTGGAAACAAAGTGTAGCAATATCTCTAGTTTATTGTTCCTCTCTGAGTTTGACGTCCTTCCCAGTGTATGTTCTGATATCTGTGGATGTCCTCCATCTTACCTGGTTTGTGTTGCTTTTCTTCTTCTTGTAACTGTTTGTGGGGGAGTTTTTTGTCTTCCGTCAAGAATATTCGGAACTTGGAAGCAAAATGAAGGAATAAGGGGAGTTTCACCTGTTTTCTGTGACTGTTTTGTATCCTACCCTGGGTCATCACACACTGGCAGGCAAGCTACTCTAAAAAAAAGAGGGAGTGAACTCCACATCACCTAACACTGATGTTGTTATCCAGTTAGGTTATGCAACATTGCAAGCAAACAAGTTCAAAGAGTACCAGGGACATCACTGAAAGAGAAACCGAGATAAGAAAACCATTCATTTCTCCCCCCTCCCACCAGTTTTTTTATATTTTTATTTTTAAATAAACGTCGATATCATTACATGAACAGTGTGGCCCCTGGGTATAATTCATTTTCATACAAACATCAATGATGATATTCATAATGGTTTGGTTGTTATATTAATCAAACTTATATCATCCTAATATTAATATACATGGCTTTTCTTTAAAATAGTTATTCAATATTATATTCAACTTTAATGCCAATCTATATATATAAAAGCGAACTACCACTCACGCATCATCACAAAATCTCCAGAACCATAAAGCCTACAAACTTGAAATTTGGCATGTATGTTCCTCTTGGCTTCTAGGTGCTCACTAAGAAAGGATTTCTCGAAATGACCCTCAAAGCTATTAGTATTTCCTATATTATTATTATTAACATGCTCTGATGCTAAGGAGTTCTTCTCCCCCTCCCCACCTGAAAAGAAATCTCTTCCAAATGCAAAACACAAGCAGAGGAGAGAAGTTTCAGTTTCAGTTTTACTTTCATAGCACCAAGCAGCTTTAGTACAGAACAGTTGAGCTAAGCCACGCCCAGGCTCCTTGCTGTCTCCTTGCACACACAGCAAATACTCTTTCAATTTCCAAATAGCCCTCATGTCAACTCATAAAATATTTCTATGGTTGTTTTAGAGTTGCCAAAAGAAAGGGAGGGGGGAAAGGGATTTGAAAGAGCAAAAGTGCATTCCATACATAGTTTTTCAAAGATAGTAACCAGGTGATTGATGTTTCTGCCCTGCAAATATCTAACTGGAGAACATCAGAGGTGGGATTCTACCAGTTCACACTTATTCTCTAGAACCGGTTGTTAACATTCTAAGCAGTTCGGAGAACCGGCTGTTAGAAGAAATTACTGGCCTAATCCTGTAAGGAAGGCAGGAAGGAAACATTCTGGGGTTGCTTACAGAAACTGCCTCTCCATTAACCCTTATTACATTCTTGGCAGGACTAGACTTCCTGTCTCAGGAACTTCTCTGGAGTTTTTTTTCCCTCCTTTGCTGGTTCTTTGCTTGTGTGGAGGGACCATTCAAAGTTACAATGGCCCTGAAAAAAGTGACTTATGGCCATTTTTCACACTTACGACTGTTGCAGCATTCCCACAGTCATGGGAGGCCAGGCAAGGAGATGCGTGCCTCGATGTGAGTGATATTGAGTTGGCCACGCTCAGCCAATAACATGACCACCAAGCCATGCCCACCCAGTCACATGATCACCAAGCCATGCCCACCACCTAAGCCACGCCCACAGAACTGGTTGTTAAAAAATTTGAATCCCACCCCTGGAGAATATGATGGATGACTCTGGGCTATGGACATGCCTCATTGGAAAATATGAATTACAATACACCCAGAGGGATGGGGGAAAACCAGGGTCAAGGGTGACAGTGAATGATGTGCCTCAGAGTCGGCTACACCCAGGCAGGGCCGGACATGTTAACTCCCAATAAATCCTTTGGAAGTTTTGGAAGTTTGGCTCAAGACTCAAGATTTAAATGGGGTTAAGTGCTGGAATCCTGACAGTAATGTGCAAATTAAATATTTTATTTGCTTATGATTGAGTCTGTCATCTGCACCTCTATAACTGTCTGTTTTGGCTCTGCAACCCAACAGGACAGACACGGATTTCAGAGAGTAATTAGGACTGCAGAAGAAACAATGGCTACCAACCTGCCTTCCATGGAGGACCTGTATCCTGCACGAGTCAAAAAGAGGGCTGTGAAAATATCTACAGACCCTGACATCCTGGATATAAGCTGGAGGCTTTTAAGAAGAGATTGGACAACCACTTGTCTGAAATGGTATAGGTCTTCTGCTTGAGCGGAGGGTTGGACTAGAAGACCTCTGAGGTCCCTTCCAACTCTGTTATTCTGTTATTCTGTTGTTTTAACTTCTTTCCTCAAAGTGATGCTTATAGAGCACTGCACACCAGAACAACTAGACACAAGGAGAGTTTTCCCCCTGAACGCCATCACTCTGCTAAACAAATAATTCCCTCAACACTGTCCAACTATTGACAAAGTCTGCACTACTATTACTATTAATTTTCTCATCACTCCTTATCACCCATCCCCTCCCACTTGGGACTGCATGACTGTCACTTGTATCCTTATGATTTATATCGACAGTTTCCGAGTCTGATTTGATTGCTTATTTGTACCCTATGATTATCATTAAGTGTTGCACCTTCTGATTCTTGACGAATGTATCTTTTCTTTTATGTACACAGAGAGCACACACACACACACCAAAGACAAATTCCTTGGGTGACTAATCACACTTGGCCAATAAAGAATTCATTCATTCATTGAGCATTTAGTAAGCCTAACCTAGATATTAGATTGAATTATCAACTAACCAAACTGGCTGGATTGCACAACGTGCTAAAACATGCTCACATATTAGCGTAAGCCTTGTTAGGTCTTTACCTGACCCGAATATGATTCTGGGATCACCTGGTAGTCTCCCATCCACCAAATATTAAATTATCTTCAGCTTTTCAGTGTCAGTCAAGGTAGAAAGGTTCAGGGAACAGCTTGCCCTCAGAAGTTGTGGGAGCGCCATCGCTTGAGACTTTCAAGAAGAGATTGGACTGCCATCTGTCAGAAATGGTGTAGGGTATCCGGCTTGGGCAGCGGCAGGGGTAGGATTCAACCGGTGTAACTATCGGTTCGGTGATTACGTATGCAGCAAGCCATAGTTTTTAATGGTTTATTTGTTTAAATTAGAATGTATAACACCACCCAAATCCTAATTTATGAGTCTGGGCAGCGTAAAAAAGCAGTATAAACTGCCACAAAATAATAAATTGTGTACACCCTCCTGTGACAGGTCTTTCTTTCTTTCTTTCTTTCTTTCTTTCTTTCTTTCTTTCTTTCTTTCTTTCTTTCTTTCTTTCTTTCTTTCTTTCCTTCCTTCCTTCCTCTTCTTCTTTCTTTCATTCTTTCTCCTTCTTTTTTCTACTTTTTCTCTTTCCTTCCTTCCTTCCTTCCTCTTCTTTCTCTCTTCTTTCCTTCTCTCTTTTCTTATTTTCCTTCCTTCCTTCCTTTCTTCTTCCTTCCCTTTTTCTTTCTTTCTTTCTCTTTCTTTCTTTCCTTCTCTTTTCTTTTTCCTTCCTTCCTTCTCTCTCTCTCTTCCTTTTCTCTTCCTTTTTTCCTTCCTTCCTTCCTTCCTTCCTTCCTTCCTTCCTTCCTTCCTTCCTTCCTTCCTTCCTTCCTTCCTTCCTTCCTTCTTCTTCTTCTTCTTCTTCTTCTTCTTCTTCTTCTTCTTCTTCTTCTTCTTCTTCTTCTTCTTCTTCTTCTTCTTCTTTCTTCCTTGATTTTTGCCCCACCATTATGACTTTATCAATAAGTCAAGGTGGCAACCATTTAATTATTTATTCTTTTGTCTCACCCCTCTGAGGTCCCTCTTCTGTTATTCTGTTGTTTTAACTCCTATCCTCAAAGTGATGCTTATGGAGCACTGCATATCAGAACAACTAGACACAAGAACAGTTTTTTCCCCAAAAGCCATCACTTCGCTAAACAAATAATTCCCTCAACACTGTTCAACTATTACAAAGTCTGCACGACTATTACTGCTAATCTTCTCATCACTCCTTATCACCCATCCCCTCCCACTTGTGATTGTAGGACTGTAACTTTGTCCCTTGTATCCTTATGATTTATACTGACTATTTCCTGGTATGATTTGACTGTTGATTGTACCCTATGACTATCATTAAGTGTTGTACATTATGATTCTTGATTCTTAACAAATGTATCTTTTCTTTATGTATACTGAGAGTATTTACACCAAGACAAATTCCTTGTGTGTCCAATCACACTTGGCCAATAAAGTATTCTATTCTGTTCTATTCCATTCTATTCAACTCTATTCTATTCCATATTTTCTATTCTATTCTATTATTTTTACAAATAACTCATGGTGGCAAATGTATCCAACACACCTTTCTCCTCCTTGTTATGATGGTGTCCCCACCACCACAACCCTGCAAGGTGGGTTGGGCTGAGAGACAATGATTGGCCCCAAGTTCACCCGGCTGTCTTTCATGCCTTTGTCAAGACTAGAACTCACCATCCCCTGGTGATTGGCCCCAAGTTTCCCTTTCATCTGGCTTTCATTTCCTGGTGATTGGCTCAGTCACCCAATTGTGGTGGGGTTTTTTTTTTTGTGGACTCAATTGTGGTTGTAAGTCAAGAAGGATCCAGGGGTGAGATTCTACTGGTTTGGACTGGTTCGAGCGAACCGGATGTTAAATTTGCACCTGGTTTGCTGAACCGGTATTTGAACCGACCAGCTGGCCCTAGCCACCCCTCCCTTCCCTCCCAGGAATCTCCACACGGCCTATTTTCGATACAGGTAAGTGTAGGATCCATATGGAGGCTCTGGGAGGGGGAAAAATGGCCCTTCAAGAAGTACCGGAAGTCCAGAAACAGGCCTGTTTCCGGCTTTCGGAGGGCCTCTAGAGCCCAGGGGAGACCGTTTTTGCCCTCCCAGAGGCCCGAGGGAAGCCTCCGGATTCTGGGGAAGGTGAAAAACAGACCATCCCTGAAGTTCCAGTAGGCCACGCTCAATATGGCCCACCCAGAAACTGGACAGGTTGTTGGGATTTTTGAATCCCACCCCTGGAACAATCTGTATAAGGAAATGCAGCCTGTGGATTTCAGGGTGGTCTCCTATCCAAGTAGTAATCAGGTCAGCTAGATGTCTGTCATGCCCTTATTAGAGTCAGACTCTGAGGGAGAGGAGGAACAGCCGACAGGGAATGGAGGTGTGGCTCCGGAAGTTGTGGAGGAGGCTGGGGAGGGGCAGAGGCTGGCTGGGAAGTCAGAGGAAGAACCAGGCCCATCTCCTCTGCATCCTAGAGCACGCAGGGAGGAACGGAGAAGGAAACAACTTGGCTTGCGAGAGAGGAAGCGGCTATGATCCCCCTCATTGGTTGCAGCTGGGGAGAATAGTATATAAGAGAGATGGTTAAAACACAGGTTGCCAGAAGCAAGCATGTTTTATTTTGGTCTGAAGTTATCTTGGTTGGCGTCCTTCCAACAGACTGTGCCTTGTTATCTCCTTGAAGTTGATAATTACTTATCCTGGTCCGTTGTGGAAATTCCTTCACTGTAGTTTGTTTTGGTTTTTTATTTCACCTCTATCTACTCATTAAATTCGAATTGTATTGCTTTCTTTTGAAGACTATTTTTGAGTACGTTTTATCTCCAACTGAGTATTATTGAACAGTGGGGCCAAGTTGGAGGCATTAAAGGACATTTATTTACGTTTTGGAATTTGTTACGTTTGCATTACACTCTGAGTCATCACAATGTTCCTACTATCTTCACAACCATGTTCAAATGATCTTCTAAAACCTCATCAAATCAACCAGGCCCAGTCACTCTCTCATGCCTGCCTACTTCACAGGATTGCGGTTGTGAGGTCAAATAAAAGAGATAACGGTATGCATGTTGAAACAAACACCAGAAGGAAAAGGAAGGCTTGAGCCATTGTTTTGATTACAACGTGCTGGATCAACTGTGTTAAAATGACACCTTCGGCTACTGTGTGAAACCATCACGATTAAAAACATTTTAACTGCTTAGGCGTGTCAGTCGAGATGACAGATCTCGTTACACATCTCGACAAAAGTTTGTGTTCCTCCTACACATCATCCCCACGCAAAAGGTTTTTCCATGGTTGCCTTAAAAAGTGGTGAGTACATTTGCTCAGTTCTGCATTAAGCCATCATCTCAACTCCGCCCTTTCAAACTTGGCCACTTTAAGAGGAGTGGACTTCAGTTCTCAGAATTGTTCTGTTGAGGACTACCTGTAAATGAAAAAAGGGACAAAGTGTGTTTGTGTGAGTGTGTGTGTGTCTCTATATATCTAAATATATGTGTGTGTGTGCGTATACCATCAAAATTATACATACATATATACATAAACAAATCCATATATCCATATCCTCATATCTATATCTATCTATCATCTGTCGGTCTGTCCATCCATATCTATCTATCTATCTATCTATCTATCTATCTATCTATCTATCTATCTATCTATCTATCTATCTATCTATCTATCTATCTATCTATCTATCTCTATCATTGAACTTTCTCCCTCTCTCTCCCTATTATCTACATCTATCTATCTATCTATCTACCTACCTACCTACCTACGTACCTACCTATCTATCTACCTCTATTTCTCTCTCTCTCTACCTACCTACCTACCCACCCACCTCTTTCTTTCTTTCTTTCTTTCTTTCTTTCTTTCTTTCTTTCTTTCTTTCTTTCTTTCTTTCTTTCTTTCTTTCTTTCTTTCTTTCTTTCTTTCTGTCTATCTGTCTGTCTGTCTGTCTGTCTATCTATCTATCTATCTATCTATCTATCTATCTATCTATCTATCATCCAGATAGATAGAGATACAATACAGATATAGATGTACAGTAGATATAAATATGATATAGATACAATATAATAGATATGATATAGATACACTAGATATAGATATACAGTAGAGATATACATATCTATGATGTAGATACAGTTCTTCAGAGGAATTATTGATAATAATCTGCACCTCTATAACTGTCTGGTTTGGTTCTACAACCCAACAGGACAGACACAGATTCTAGAGAGTAATTAGGACTGCAGAAAAAAAAATTACTACGAACCTGCCTTCCATGGAGGACCTGTATACTGCACGAGTCAAAAAGAGGGCTGTGAAAATATTTAGTGACCTCTCACATCCTGGACATAAACTGTTTCAACTCCTACCCTCAAAATGATGCTATCGAGCACTGTACACCAGAACAACTAAGGACAGTTTTTCCCCGAAAGCCATCACTCTGCTAAACAAATAATTCCCTCAACACTGTCCGACTATTTACAAAGTCTGCACTACTATTGCTATTAACCTTCTCATCACTCCTTATCACCCATCCTCTCCCACTTGTAACTGTATGACTGTAACTTTGTCGCTTGTCTACTTATGATTTATATTGACTGTTTCCTTGTATGATTTGATTGCTTATTGTACCCTATGACTATCATTAAGTGCTATTCCTGATGATTCTTGATGAATGTATCTTTTCTTTTATGTACTGAGAGCATTTGCACCAAGACCAATTCCTTGTGCGTCCAAATAAGATACTATGGTCGATAGTATCAAAAGCCGCCGAGAGATCTAATAGGCGTGTGTTAAAAACCTGGCTCTTCGAGCAGGCTGGCCTGGGCTGACATGAGTTTTTAATTGTCTCCTCTTAATCTGGATTTTAAATTCGGGGTTTTTATATGTCCGGGGGGAGGGTTGGTTTTTTACCTGTAACAGCCCACTATTTAATTTTATTTTAACTTTTGTATGTGTATTGGGTTGGATTTGGCTGTGCACCGCCCTGAGTCCTTCAGGAGAAGGGCGGTATATAAATGTCAAAATAAATAAATAAATAAATAAATAAACACACTTGGCCAATAAAGTATTCTAGATATGATATATATACATATAGCTTATACAGTAGATATAGGTATACAGTAGATATAGTTCAGTGGTGGTATGGCACCGGTTCAGACTGGTTCCACTGACCTGGTAATAAATAAAGCTTCCGATGATCAGCTGAGAGGAGAAAGAAGAGAAAAACGCAGGATCGGCCCTCCAGCCCGCCGTTGAGTTTTTCTCTTCTTCATCCTCTCAGCTGATTGGCGCTACAGGCCTCGGCTGGTCTGTGGAAAGCTGTGTGTGCACCGTTAGGTACGCACACGGTCACCGAACTGGTAGTAGATCCCACTGTTGATATAGATCTATATAGATACAACATAAATACAATATAGATACAATATATAGATACATAGATAGATACATAGAATAGATATATATATAGGTATGATATAGATATGATATAGATTATGAATATATGAACAGGATAGAACCAGTGGTCTAGTGGCAATTGCAACTGTCTCACATGTAATACTTCCCTGGTTCGAATCCCAGTAACGGTACGGCTAGCTGAAGAGAGCTAACTAGCTCGAAATAGATCTATCCTAGTCTCCCTTGTTTAATTATTTATCAGCTCAAAACCTTACACACATACACACACACACATATGGTATTTAGGTTTCTTCAGGTATTTTCCCACATAATATTTGTGCTTTTATTATAGCGACGTTTCGGCAGAATCTCATCTGCCATCCTCAGGCTTGGTGTGGTAGGTTCTTTTTAATTTTGTGTGCCAAGCTTGGCAGCTGTTTTTTGTTAATGACTGCCAAGCCTGGCACACAAAATTAAAAAGAACCTACCACACCAAGCCTGAGGATGGCAGATGAGATTCTGCCGAAACGTCGCTATAATAAAAGCACAAATATTACGTGGGAAAATACCCGAAGAAACCTAAATACCATACATATAAATACCTGTGAAAACATCACACACACACATATATATATAATGTTTTCGTAGATTTTCATGGATACAGGTATGCAGGTCTTGGTGTGTTCGGTTCTTTTCCCGTGTAAGATTGAGAGTATCTTGGCGACGTTTTAACGATGGCAAATGGGACCTCGTCGAAACATTGCCAAGATACTCTCAAACTTACACGGGAAAAGACCCGAACACGCCAAGACCTGCATATATGTGTGTGTGTGTGTGTATGTGTATGTGTTGGGATTCAATTTTTTTTACTACTGGTTCTGTGGGAGTGGTTTGGTGGGCGTGGCAGGAGAAGGATACTGTAAAATCTGCAGTCAGAGGTGGGATTTGCTGGTTCTCTGAACTACTCAAAATTTCCATTACCGATTCTCCAAAACTGGTCAGAACCTGATGATAGATATAGATATAGATAGATAGAGAGAGAGAGAGAGAGAGAGAGTCAGAGACAGATAGATGATAGATAGATATAGATAGATATAAATATATTTGATCACCACACTAGAAAAAAGATGTTGAGACTCTAGAAAAAGTACAGAGAAGAGAAACCAGGATGATGAGGGGACTGGAGGGTAAAACATATGAAGAACAGTTGTAGGAACTGGGCTTGGCTAGTCTAGGGAAGAGAAGGACCAGGGGAGACATGATAGCAGTCTTCCAATATCTGAGGGGCTACCACAGAGAGGAGGAAGGGGTCAAGCTATTTTCTAAAGCGCCCCCAAGACCAGACAAGGAATAATGGATGGAAACTGAAGAAGGAGAGATTCAACTTGGAAATAAGAAGAAACTTTCTGACAGGGAGAACAACCAACCGATGGAACAGAAGTTCCCTTTGGAAGTTGTGGGAGCTTCATCCCTGGAGGCTTTTAAGAAGAGACTGGTCTCCCATCTGTCAGAAATGTTGTAGGGTCTCCCGCTTTGGCAGGGGATTGGACTAGATGACCTACAAGGTCCCTTCCAACTCTGATTATCTGTTAGATTTAGAGATATAGAAATATAGATATAGAGAGATACAATATATACATATAGATTTAGAAATACAGATGAACAATTGGCCTCTTGGGCCACTAGACCTGTTTTCCAGCTGTGCTAATTGTTATAATCACCCCTCATTCAACCCTTTTGTGACTAAAGTCAATTGTTGCAGTCTCTCTGGCCTTAACAGGCCAATCCACAGCTGAATTTATTTCCCAGGACGCGAATAGAACTTTACCGCAGCAAAGCTGTGAAATCATTGCCGGAGCCTCCCTGGGGCAATAGCTGCTGAGCGTGGAAACTCCCGGCTTTTCGATCGCCACCTGCGTTCGAATTCCTCGCCTCTCCTTCTCCTGAACCTGTTCGATGCAAAGAGCCGGATGCGAGTCTAATCGGGGGCGAGAGACACTCCCTGCATTGGTTCCTTGGGGGTTTTTTTTAGCCGCCTTATCGGGTATCAGGTTTATTTCGGACTGGATGATAAGAAAATCCCGCAAGCCTTAATTATCTTTTGTAATTAGCCGCCTTATCGGGTATCAGGTTTATTTCGGATTGGATGATAAGAAAATCCCGCAAGCCCTAATTATCTTTTGTAATATGCAAGATAAGTATTTTATTTTTATTTATTTATTTATTTTAGGTTTTATATACCGCCCTTCTCCCGAAGGACTCAGGGCGGTGAACAGCCAACTAAAATACATGTAGACAAATATAAATAGTTAAAAAAGAATTAAACCCTAGGCTGTCCCTATAAAAATCTAAAAACCCCAATTAAAATAAATTAAAACTTTGTACACCCATCCCAACTAATCTAAAAACCCCATTTAAAATCCCATTTGAGTCAGCTCAGGCCGGCCTGCTCGAAGAGCCAGGTCTTCAGGTCACGTCTGAAGGCCCTCAGGTCACTGGTCGTTCGTAATCCAGGGGGCATCCCATTCCAAAGGGCGGGTGCCCCCACAGAGAAGGCCCTATTCCTCGGGGTCACCAGACGACACATAGAAGGCGTCGGGACCCGGAGGAGACCCTCTCTGTGGGAGTGCACCGGTCGGTGGGAGACTACTGGCAGAATGCGGTCTTGTAAGTATCCTGGTCCGATGCCATGGAGCGCTTTAAAGACCAAAACCAGTACTTTAAAGCGAACCCGGAAGGCCACTGGCAACCAATGCAGCTCGCGCAGGAGGGGCGTCACGTGGGAGTATCTCGACGCCCCCATAACCACCCGCGCGGCTGCATTACAGGTACAGGGGTTGGGATTCAGTCGGTTTAGACTGGTTTGAGCGAACTGGATGTTAAATTTGCCTGGTTCCACTCAGTCTATATGTGTCCTTTAGTTTTTCTTGTCTAAGTGGGAGCCGTGGGACCGATGTGGAGGGCGGCGTGGTCACGGCGGCCCCGGCGGCCTTGGGTCGATTGCGGAGGTTTCCTCCAGCGGTCGGCGGAGCGGGGCGGCTATGGACGGGCAGCGAGCGGACCTGGGGCATTTTCGATAGCCCCGAAGACGACGCGGCGGCTGGGAGATCCACGGAAGGACTCGGTTGGGGAGCGATGGTGCCGATGCTCCCGTGGACCGCTTAGGTGGAGCTGTGGTGTCCCTCTCTTCCCTGGGGCCCCCACCGGTGGCAGAGGTGGTGGACCTGGGGGGGGGACTGGCTCTGCCTGTGACTCTTTCCCCCCCGGGGGTCTCACCGGTGGCAGAGGTGGGACGACCGGGAGGAGGCGGAATATACCCCAGCTGGACTGGATTCCATTTTCCACGGCCGGAGGACGGCAGACGTTGTGGACACTCTGGGACTGCCGAGATAGGGCGGCCGGGTCCACGGAAGTACCTACGGACAGAGCTTTGGGCCTTGAGGGATGCCCCCCTCTCCCTTAGGTGGCCTTCGAAGCTCTCTAAGACCTTCCGCAATGAGGGATCCTGGGATCCGGAGCGATGGTGGGGTTGGGGAAACCGGGGTAGGCGTGGTAAACTCGGGCTGGAAAAATTTTTAAGGGGATTTTTTAAAGGGGAAAAGTCCAGGGCGGGCGGGGGAGACAGCCCGCATGGAATTGGGGGCAGCCGGGCCGGCGAGCGCGCCTGTGGGGCCTCGGGGGTTCCCGTGTCGGGGTGGCAGACAGGGGGTGGGCAGCCGGGGGCCAGTTTTATCGGCACGGTAACTGGGAGAGGTAGGTATGCTAGGGGTGGAGGGCCATATCCGGTTAGGGGATCGCGCTCCCGATGTTTACAAGCGGTGGCGCGCTCCGACCCTCCTTACCTATCCTGCAGTCCTGGTTGTCCAGAATCTCAGGCCCTGAATACCCGGCTGCTGTTGTGCAATGCCAGGTCCGTGGTTAATAAGGCTCCCCTGATCTGGGAGTTGGCTCAGGAGGAGGCCGCGGACCTGGTAGGTGTTACCGAAACCTGGTTGGGCCCAGAGGGAGGTGTCCCTCTGGTTGAGATGTGCCCACCAGGTTTCCTTGCATTTCACCAGCCTAGGGCTCAGGGAAGGGGCGGTGGGGTGGCGGTGCTTATAAAGGAAGTCCTTTGTCCTAGGGAGGCCACTGTCCCTCAGACGGCTGGCTGTGAATCTCTTTTTGTGAAGTGGGGACAAGGGGTTCAGATGGGTCTTTTGTTGACGTACCTGGCTCCCTGCCACGTCTCATCGGCCCTACCCGGACTCCTAGAGGTAATAGCCGGGCTGGCGGTTGAGACCCCAAGGCTTTTAGTCATGGGGGATTTCAACCTGCCATCGCTCGGTGAAACCTCGGGGTTGGTCCGGGAGTTCTTGGCTTCCATGACGGCCATGGACCTGACCCAGTTAGTTTCTGCCCCCACTCACATGGGAGGTCACATGCTGGACCTGATTTTTGTCTCTGGGCAGTGGTTGAATGACTGTAACTGGGGGGATTTAGTTATTACACCCTTGTCATGGACAGATCATTCTCTCCTGAGGCTGGATTTCTGTTCCGCTACCCCCCACCGCAGGGAGGCGGAGCCACTTAGATGGTTCCGCCCCAGGCGCCTAATGGATCCGGATCGGTTCCAGAGGGAGCTTGGGCCATTTCCTGAATCTCTGGCTCTCAGCTCGCCTGGAGACCTGGTGGCCACCTGGGAGGGGTCGGCCGCCGGGGCCCTGGAGCGAGTTGTGCCTATCCGACCTCTGACTCGGCACAGATCCCATTTGGCTCCGTGGTATACGGAGGAGCTACGGGAGATGAAGTGCCGAAAAAGACGTCTTGAGGGCATTTGGAGGGCGAGCCGTTCTGAGTCTGACCGAACACAGGTGAGATCTCATATTAAGACTTACCTTGTGGCGATAGGGACGGCGAAATCTTCGTATTTCTCCGCCCTTATTGCATCAGCAGAAAATCGGCCTGCCGCCCTGTTTAGAGTGACCCGCTCTCTACTTGAACCGAGAGCGCGGGATGACCTCTTGCAGGGTAGAGCAGAGGAGTTTTCCCGATTTCTGCATGATAAAATCGCTCAGATTCGGGAGGGGCTCGACTCCAATTGGGTGGTCCCGGGGGAGGTGTCCGGGGCAGGTCTTGAGAGTGTTATCTGGGGGGAGTTCGATCCTGTGACCGCTGAGGGTGTGGACAGGTTGCTGGGGGGTCTGAATGCCACCACCTGTTTATTGGACCCGTGTCCTTCCTGGTTGGTTTCGGCCGCCAGGGAGACGACACGAGGCTGGCTCCAGGGGATTGTCAACGCTTCTTTGAGAGAGGGGGTGCTCCCTACCGCCCTGAAGGCGGCGGTGGTGCGCCCCCTCCTCAAGAAGCCTTCCCTGGACCCAGCTATTTTAAACAACTATCGTCCAGTCTCCAACCTTCCCTTCGTGGCGAAGGTTGTTGAGAGTGTGGTGGCACGTCAGCTCCCCCGGTACCTGGAGGAAACAACTTACCTCGATCCGTTCCAATCGGGCTTCAGGCCTGGACATAGCACTGAGACGGCATTGGTCGCGTTGGTTGATGATCTCTGGAGGGCTCGTGACAGAGGGTTCTCCTCTGTCCTGGTCCTATTAGATCTCTCGGCGGCTTTTGATACTATCGACCATAGTATCTTATTGCGACGGTTGGAGGGGTTGGGGATTGGTGGAGCCGTCCTCCGATGGTTCTCCTCCTTCCTCTCTGACCGTTCGCAATTCGTGTTGGCGGGGGGGGAGAGGTCCACCTCTAGGCCCCTGGTTTGTGGGGTGCCTCAGGGGTCGGTCCTTTCTCCCCTCCTGTTCAACATTTATATGAAGCCGCTGGGCGAGATCATCCGTGGTCTTGGAGTGAGGTGTCATCTGTATGCAGATGACACCCAACTGTACATCTCCACTCCGGACCACCCCAACGATGCTGTGGGGACTATGTCTAGGTGCCTGGAGGCCGTGCGGGACTGGATGGGCGGGAACAGGCTTCGGCTCAACCCATCCAAGACCGAGTGGCTGTGGTTTCCGGCGCCCCGATATAGCCAGCTGACACCTTCGCTGGCTATTGGGGGGGAGGTTTTGCCCCCCACAGAGAGGGCTCGCAACCTGGGAGTCCTCCTGGATGTACGGCTGTCATTTGAACATCATATCGCGGCCGTCTCCAGGGGGGCGTTTCATCAGATCCGTCGGATCTACCGGTTGCGGCCCTTCCTGGATCGGGACGCCTTGCGCACGGTCACTCAGGCCCTTGTCACCTCTCGCCTGGACTATTGTAATGCCCTCTACATGGGGCTCCCTGCGGGGAGCATCCGGAGACTCCAGTTGGTGCAAAATGCAGCCGCGAGGGTGATTATGGGGGCGTCGCGTAGCGCCCATGTGACGCCTCTCCTGCGCGAGCTGCATTGGTTGCCGATGGCTCTCCGGATTCGCTTTAAGGTTCTAGTTTTGACCTTTAGGGCGACCCATGGCATGGGACCAGGTTACCTTCAGGACCGCATTCTACCAACGTTCTCCAACAGGCCGGTGCGTTCCCACAGGGAGGGTCTGCTCCGGGTGCCGTCAGCCGCTATGTGTCGTCTGGCGGCGCCGAGGGGTAGGGCCTTCTCTGTGGGTGCCCCCGCCCTCTGGAATACTCTGCCACCGGAACTTCGTACCGGCACGGACCTGAGGGCCTTCAGGCGCGCGTTAAAGACCTGGCTCTTCGAGCAGGCCGGCCTGGGCTGAGATAATGATTTTAAATTTTTAATTCTAAATTGGGTTTTAAGGGTGGGGGGGGGGGTTTTCTAATTTTAGTTTGCAGCTAATTCTAACATTTAATTATTTTTTAACTTTTGTAATTGTGGGGTTTTTAGACGAGCTGTGCACCGCCCTGAGTCCCTTGGGAGAAGGGCGGTATATAAATGTAATAAAATAAATAAATAAAATAAATAAATAAGTGTACGATTTCCGTTTTCTGTATGTTGAATTTCATTTTGTTAAATATGGTCTGAAAACGGGCCTAGTTCCGGCTTCCAGAAGGCCTCTGGATCTTGGGGGAGGCCATTTTCGCTCTCCCAGAGGCCCGAGGGAAGGCTCCGGACCCTTGGGAAGGCAAAAAATGACCCTCCTGAAGTTCTGGTGGACTACACCGACCATGGCCATGCCCACCCAGAAACCGGGCAGCGAATCGGTTGCTGGGATGTTTGAATCCCACCCGTGTACAGGTAGTTCTCAACTTATGACCACAATTGAGTCCAACATTTCTGCTGCTAAGTGAGACAGTCGTTAAGTAAGATTTGCCCCATTTTATGATCTTTCTTGCCACCGTTATTAAGTGAATCACTGCTGTCGTTAAGCTAGTAATATGGTTGTTAAGTGAATCCCTAATTGAGTTTGGTCGCAAAAGGAGATCATGTGACCCTGGGAGACTGCAATCATTGTAAGTACATGTCAGTTTCCAAACGTTCAAGTTTTGATCATGTGACCAAGGGACATACATGCTCCAATGGTTGTAAGTGTGAAAAACGATCCTAAGTCACTTTTTCCACTGCTGTTGTAACTTCGCACGGTCAATTAATGAACCGTTGTAAATCAAGGACTATCTTTAAATGAAAGTAATAAATAAATATAATGCAAATAAAAATAAAATAAATAAGAGTAAACTAAAATAAATAAGAATAAACTAAAATACTAAAATAAATAGAAATAAAATAAATATAAATAAACAAGAATAAAATAAATATAAATAAACAAGAATAAAATAAAATATAATCAAATCAAATAAAATAAAATAAATACAAATAAAATAAAAACTAAAATAAATACAAATAAAATAAATATAAATAAGCAAGTAAGAATAAAATAAAATAAATAAAAATAACCAAATCATATCAAATAAAGTAAAATGAATAAAAATAAAATAATAAAATAAATAAGTCAATAAAAATAAAATAAATATAAATAAACAAGAATAAAATAAATAAAAGTAATCAAATCAAATCGTAAAATAAATGTAAATAAAAGAAAAGAAAAATAAAAGAAAGAAAGAATAGAATAAAATAAATAAAAATAAAAAATGAACTGAAATAAAATAAAATAAATAAAATAAAATAAAATTAAATTAAATAAAATTAAATTAAATTAAATTAAATTAAATTAAATTAAATTAAATTAAATTAAATTAAATTAAATTAAATTAAATTAAATTAAATTAAATTAAATTAAATTAAATTAAATTAAATTAAATTAAATTAAATTAAATAAAATAAAATAAAATAAAATAATAAACAGAACAAAACAAAACACTTTCACCTTTCTTTGGTTGTTTGATTTGCATGGCTGAACTGACTTTTCCATGTTTCCCACTGCTCTTGACGCCATTGTAGCTGACACTATCAATAGACAAAACTTTGTCTACCAGAAAAAGACAAAACAGCTTGCCAGGCACTTGCACTGCAGTCTCCTTAGCCTCTTCTTTGCTTGTGATTATCGGCTTAGCTCTAAGATAGGATTTGGGAGCAAAATGCAGAGGAATTTCGAAATATGCCACCAAGGACCGGGATGCAGCTTGTGATTAGGTGTGTGGTCCTCAACTCACGACCACAACGGAGCCCAAAACTTATACTGCTAACTGAGAAACTTGTTAAGGGAGTGTTTTGCCCCATTTTACGACCTTTTCTGCCACGCTTGTTAAGTGAATCTGGCTTGCCCATGGACTTTCCTTGTCCAAAGGTCACCAAAGGGGAACCACGTGACCCTGGAAATCCTGCAACGGTCGTTAAGTGTGAAAAACGATCATAAGTCACTTCTTTCAGTGCCGTTGTAAGTTCGAACGGTCACGAGGTGAACCGTTGCAAGTCGAGGACTACCTGTATCGGCCTAGCTCCTCCAACCCTTGTTAAAGACTTGGGAGTAGGGCTAGGATAGGATTTTGGGAGGTAGGCAGGAAAAGAAGCCTTGGGCTGGCCTTTAAATCTAGCTGTCAGGATTCCGGCAATCACCCACCCCAATTAAATCACGAGTCTCAAGCCAAACTTCCAAAACTTCAAAAGGATTTATTGGGAGTTAACATGTCCAGCACTGCCTGGGTGTAGCCAACTCTGAGGCACATCATTCATTGTCACCCTTGACCCTGGTTTTCCCCCATTCCCTGGGTGTATCATAATTCATATCTTCCAATGGGACACATCCATAGCCAAGAGTCATCAATCATGCTTTCCAGTTAGATGTTTTGTGCGCAGCAGAAACTTGTCATGCCCTTGTTGGAGTCTGATTCTGAGAGGGAGATGCAGCAGCTGACACGGAGTGGGGGTATGGCTCCGGTGGCTGTGGAGGAAACTGGGGAAGGGCACAGGCCGGCTGGGTCTTACTGTGAAGGCCCACCTCCTCTGCATCCTAGGGCACGCAGGGAGGAACGGAGAAGGGAGCAACATGGCTTACGGGAGAGAAAGGGGCCCTGATCCCTTTCATTAATTGCAGCTGGCAGAACAGGATATAAGAAGGGCGTTTGCACACAGCACCTTGCTGGAAGCAAAGCGTGCATTATCTTGGTCGAGGCTTATCTGGGTTTTGGCATCCTCCCAACTGTGCGTGTCTTGTTACCTTTGGGAAGTTTGCAATTTATCATCCTGGTCTGTCGAGTTAATTACTTTAGTGTGGTTTGTGTTTTTTTTTTTTTAAATTTCTACTTTATCTGTATTTTGGGTTCGGACTGCATTTTTACCCTTTGTAGACTGTTTTTGGAAGAGTTTGATCTCCCGCCGAGGATAACTGGACATTGGGGGCCAAGTCGGAGGCATTAAAGGGAATTTATCTACTTTTGTGATTTTGTTATTTTTGTGCCACACCCCGCGCCACCACAAACTTCAGTCACCGAGTTACTATCTCTGAAAAACTATTTATGGAATGCACTTTCAATTCCCAAGCTGCCACACTGCTCTTTCAAACCCCTTTCCGCCCCCTCCCTTTCTGTTGGCAACTCTAAAAAGACCACAGAAATATTTTATGAGTTGACACTAGCACCTACCGGCAGTTCACGACTTACGACAGTTTGTTTAGTGACGAAAAAAACCATCCTACAGTAAGTCACTTTTTTTTTCAAGGCAGTTTGTCAGCTCATAAAACATTCCTATGTCTGTTTTAGTAGTTGCCATTTAAAAAAAAAAAGGGGGGGGGGGTAGGAAGGAAATCTGGAAGAGCGGTTGAAAGTGAAAATACATTCCACACTTATCTTACAAAGATTGTAACTAAGCTATCAAATCTTCTGCTCAGGAAAATCCCTTAATTGGAGAATGTGATTGATGACACCCAGCCCCTGAACATGCTTCATTGGAGCATCTGGTTTATGAGACACCCGGGGGGGGGGGGGAAACAGGGTCACAGGGGACTGTAAATGACATAGGCCAGAGTTGGCTTCACACAGGGCAGTGTCAGTATGTCGCCTCTAATAAATCCTTTGAAGTTTTTTGAAGTTTGGCTCGAGAATCATGATTGGGCGATTGCTGGAATCCTGACACCGTTCTCTCTTCAAACAGTCACTTAAAGAAACGGTTGTAAACCCAGAACTCCTATATAGGACTCCGCATCCCGGGACATCTGTGACTTGTGGTCATAGCCGCTGGTTGAATCTAAATAAATGCATAAATAAATAAATGAATGCATAAATAAATGAATGCATAAATAAATGAATGCATAAATAAATGAATGCATAAATAAATAATGCATAAATGAATGCATAAATAAATACATGCATGAATAAAGTCCCAAAGCCTGTTAGCATGATGTCAGCCCTATAAGGTAGATCAGACCAAGAAACTGATGCCATACAGGGAAGTCCTCGATTTATGATTTATGAACTTAGGGACTTGGCTGTGCTTTAACTTTGCTTCTTCATTAAAAAAAAAAAAAAACAGAATCACATTCGCTTTCAGAGTTCTCCGAATTTAAGACTTGCGGACTCCAACTCCCAGAATTCCTCAGGCAGCTCATGGCTGGCTGAGTACTTCTGGGAGTTGAAGTCCGCAATTCTTAACGTCGCCAAGGTTTATTTTATTTTGATTTGATTTGTCAGTCGCTTACAGGATAATAGGTATAAGGATAAACATGAGTAAGAATACAGGAAAGAGGTACGAATAAATGGGGACAATAGGACAGGGACTGTAGGCACGATGACGCACTTATGCACGCCCCCTTTAAGGACCTCTTAGGTGGGGAGAGTTCAATAGTGGATAGTTTGAGGTTAAAGGAATGGGGAGGTTAGAGGATGTAACTACAGAGTCAGGTAGTGCATTCCAGGCATTGACCACTCAGTTGCTGAAGTCGTACTTTCTGCAATCAAGTTTGAAGCGGTTTACATTGAGTTTGTATCTGTTGTGTGCTCTTGTATTGTTGGGGTCAAAGCTGAAGTAGTCATTGACTGGTAGGACATTGTAGCAGATGATTTTGTGTACTACGCTTAAGTCCAACCGTAGGCGGTATAGTTTAAGGTTGTCCAAGCCCAAAATTTCAAGTCTGGTGATATTGGGTATTCTGTTGCAAGCAAAGGAGTGTAGTAACTCTTCTCGTGAAATATTTCTGGACTCCCTCAATTGTATTAATGTCCGATAGACAGTGCGGATTCCAGATTGGTGAGTTGTATTCAAGTATTGGTGTAGCAAAGGTTTTGTATGCCCTAGTCAGCAATTCTATAATTCCAGAGGAGAAGCTTCGTAAGATTAGATTTACAACTCTTAATGCCTTTTTGGCAATGCTGTTACAGTGAGCTCTGGCACTTAGATCATTTGATATGAGTAGTCCGAGGTCCTTGATAGAGTGAGGGTCATCAATGAGGTCATATCCGCCTAGTTTGTATTTGGTTTACTATTGTTTTTTTTTACCAATGTGTAGGACAGAACATTTGTTGGTCGAGATTTGGAGTTGCCAATTGTTTGACCATTCAAACACATAATCAAGGTTGCTTTGAAGGATAGTAGCATTGTCAGTGGTTTTGAATAGTTGTATGCCATCCGTGAAGAGGACGTAGTTGTTTATAACAGTAGTCGCCAACCGGTGGGCCGCAGCCCGCTGGTGGTCCACAAGAGAATTGGGTGGTCTGCAGAGAAATGTCACCTCCCAGAGTACCCCCCCCCCAAAGCAATTAATCCAGGCTGCATGGGACCACAAGGCTGCGCCACCCACATGGCCCGCTGGAACCCTGCCCGCCCACGCACTCCTTACCTGGCAAACTTGCCTGCTAAGCTGCTATTTTTCATTCCTCCCCCCCCCTCCCCCAACCATCAGTTGTTCTGCTGTGCTGGGAGATTTAGATTAGCTAGAAAGCAAGAAATTGTTGGATTTCTTGCTTTCTAGCTAATCTTTAGATCTTCGGCTCTGCTTTTCCTTAGGACTGAAGCTTCTACTATTCAGTGCAGACTCAGGTATCCGATGGCAGAAAGATAGATCTCTGAGGGAATCTGTGATTCTGTGAGCAACTCAATCTGCCTGCCAGCTTTGCCCGTTTTTGGATAAAAGTTGCTCTTTTTTAAATAAAAAATTCAATATTTACATAAATATTTATAATATTTGCATATAAGCCATGTCCAGCCAGTCACATCGCCACCAAGCCACACCCACAAATTAGCGCACGCCCACAGAACCGGTTGTTAAGAAATTTGAATCCCACCCCTGCCTCTGTGTGTGTGTGTATGTGTGTGAGAGAGAGAGAGGGAGAGAGGGAGAGAGAGGGGTTAGATCAGATCTCTCTCTCTCCCCCACCAACGTCAGCAAGCCACCGTCAGTCAAAATTCATATTAGTGTCCCCAGGAATTAAAATAATGAATTTGGTGGTCCCTGAGGTCCAAAAGTTTGGTGACTCCTGGCTTATAAGGTGATCACAAAGGTCATTTATATCGATTTTTATATAGTCCCCTGCTTTAATGCTTTCATGCTTTAACGCAGGGGTGTCAAACTCAAGTGCAGTGGTAAGATTCAAATTTTTTTTATTACCGGTCTGTGGGCATGGCTTGGTGGGCGTGGCAGGGGAAGGATACTGCAAAATCTCAAGTCAGAGGTGGGATTTGCTGGTTCTCTGAACTACTCAAAATTTCTGCTACCGGTTCTCCAGAACTGGTCAGAACCTGCTGAAGACCACCTGTGCGGCAGTGCCTCGGTGGCCCCTGTATGGCCTGTTTTCGGCTTTCATAGCCTCCAGCAGCACTCTGCTGGTCAAAAACGGGCTGCGCGGAGGCCTTGTGGGGTAAGCCATGGAGGCTGAAAACACCCCCCCCCCTTCACCATGCTCCGTTTTGGCTGGCAACAGTGATAGGATTCAAATAATTTAACAACTGGTTCTCTGCCCTAATGGTTTCTTCCAACAACCAATTCACCAAACTCAGTGGTGGTATTCTATCGGTTCTGCCCGGTTCTGCTGAGCAGGTAGTGGTGAGGAGCAGCGGAGACTGAACTGCCGCTCTGGGCTCCCATATTCACCTTTATCCTCTGCTTTTGAAGTGCAGCTGTTTTGCGCGGCACAGCAGCGTGCCGCGCAACAGCTGCTGAAGCAACCGGAAGACTGTTGGTTTGCACGAAGTGAGTTAGAATGCCTCTGCGCTTGCGCAAAGTGCACATTGGGTACGTCCGTGCATGCAAAGTGTGTGCACACATGCAGAGTATGCCCACTAAGCCATGCCCACCGAACTGGTTATAAAACATTTTGAATCCCACCACTGACCAATCTGCTCAGAAAGTTAACAACCGGTTCTGTTGAACCGGTGCAAAACTGGCTGAATCCCACCACTGGCTGCCAAAGTACTGCAGGAGGCCAGGCCGCGCCCCCCACTGGGCCCACGGAGAACTACAATGCTGATCCAACCCTCGAAGAAATCCAGTTTGACACCCCTGCTTTAATGCATCGCCTACTTTGAAGCAGCCACGCTGATTGTAGGGGTTTGTGGGCAAAGATTGCAAAATTGAAGGCCAAAGGAATTTCTCTTAAGCCTGGAATTAAAACAGGGTCAAAATAGCTCCATATTTACACTCTGGCAGTGGACCAGGAAGGAAGTTAGGACAATGCTTGAACCAGGTCACCACACACCACCCAGAGACATGCAAATCTCTAAGTAGCAAAACAGAATTTCTAAGGAATTTCTCCACCTCTTGGAAGGATGCAACTAATTATCTAAAGTCATTGAGTAGACTTAAATAGAATAGAATAGAATTCTTTATTGGTCAAGTGTGATTGGACACCCAAGGAATTTGTCTTGGTGCAAATGCTCTCAGTGTATATAAAAGAAAAGATACATCGTCAAGAGTCAAGAATCATCAGGTACAACACTTAATAATAGCCATAGGGTACAATAAGTAATCAAATCTTACTAGGAAATAGTCAATATAAATCGTAAGGATACAAGCAACAAAGTTACAGTCAAACAGTCACAAGTGGAAGAGGATGGGTGATAAGGAGTGATGAGAAGATTAATAGTAATAGTAGACTTTGTAAATATTTGGACAGTGTTGAGGGAATTATTTGTTTAGCAGAGTGATGGCTTTCAGGAAAAAAACTGTTCTTGTGTCTAGTTTTCTGGTGTGCAGTGCTCTATAGCGTCGTTTTGAGGGAAGGAGTTGAAACAGTTTATGTCCGGGATGTGAGGGGTCTGTAAATATTTTCACAGCCCTCTTTGACTCGTACAGTATACAGGTCCTCGACTGAAGGCAGGTGGGTAGTAATTGTTTTTTCTGTGGTCCTAATTACCCTCTGGTGTCTGTGTCTGTCCTGTTGGGTTGCAGAACCAAACCAGACAGTTATAGAGGTGCAGATGACAGACTCCATCATTCCTCTGTAGAACTGGATCAGCAGCTCCTTGGGCACTTTGAGCTTCCTGAGTTGGCGCAGAAAGAACCTTCTTTGTTGTGCTTTTTTGATGACGTTTTTGATGTTAGGTGTCCATTTTAGGTCTTGTGATAGAACCTAGAAATTTGAAGGTCTCTACTGTTGTTACTGTGTTGTCTAGTATTGTAAGAGGTGGTAGTATGGGAGGGTTTCTTCTAACGTCTACCACTATTTCTACGGGTTTTAATGTGTTCAGTTCCAGGTTGTTCCGGTTACATCACGAGGCAAGTTGTACAACCTCCTGTTTGTATGCGGATTCATTGTTTTCTTGAATGAGACCAATCCCTGTTGTATCATCTAAACTGCTATTTTTTTTAAAAAAAAAAATACATTTCTCTGCAGCAAATCACCCAGCTTCTGCTTTCTCCCCCACCTAACACAGAGTGCAGAAGATCACACCAGGAAAAAATATTAACAGGGAGACATCAAAGAGCTCGACATCTGCCTTGTTTGTTTATTGATTAGATTTTTATCTCAACTTTATTATTTTATAAGTAACTCAAGAGGGAGAATATGCCTAATCCTCCTTCCTCCTCCATTTTTCCTCATTATAACAACCCTGCGAGGTGGGTTGGGCTGAGAATGGGACTGATCCAAAGTCACCCAGATGGCTTTTATGCCTAAGACGGGGCTAGAACTCCCAGTCTCCTGGTGATTGGGCCCAAAGTCACCCAGCCAGTTTTCTTGCCTAAAGTGGGACTAGAATTTACTGTCTCCTGGTGATTGGTCAAAAGTCAATCATCCGGCTTTTATGCCTAAAACGGAACTAGAATTCCCAGTCTCCTGGTGATTGGCCCAAAGTTATCCAGCTAGTTTTCTTACCTAAAGCAGGATTAAAACGCATCGTCTCCTGGCAATTGGTCCAAAGTCGCCCAGCTGGCTTTCATGCCTAAGGTGGGACTAGAACTCACAGTCTCCTTGGGATTGGCCCAAAGTAGTCAACTTAAGCTTTCATGTGTAAGGCGGAACTAGAAGTCATCATTCTCTTCCTCCTGCTCCCTCTTTTCCATTCCTCCTTTCTTTTCTCTTCTTTTAAGTATCATTCTTCGTATTTCATCCCACTCCAACCACTCCCACCACCACGGCTCTTTTCCAACGTTCTCCTCCTAGCCCCGACTCTTTTTTTTCTCCTCCTCCTCTTTGTATGCTTTTTAGCTTTCTCTTCCTCTCCTCCCCCTCCCCCAATCCTCTCCTTGCTATTCCTCACATCTCCTCCTCCTCCCTCCCTCTTATTTTCCCTCTCCTCCTCTCTGCTCCACTCCTCCTCCTCTCTCATTTTCCCTCTCTTCCTCCCTCTCCTCCTCCTCTTCCTCTTCCTCCGCCTCCTATATCCTCCTCCTTCCTCTTCCTCCTTCCTCCAATCTCTCCTCCTCCTTTTTCTCTCCTCCCCCTCCTCCTCCTAGTCCTCCCCTCTCATCCTCTCTCCCTCTTCCCCTCCTCCTCCTCCACTCTCTCCTCCTTCTTCTACTCTTCCTCCACTCTATCGCCTCCTTCTATCCTCCTCATCTCCTACCTCTCCTCTTCCTCCTCTCCTCCCTCTCTTTATCCTTCTCCTCCTCCTCCTCACTCTCTCCTACTTCTCCTCCTCACCTCTACATCTCCTCTTCCCCTTCCTCCTCTCCTCTCCTCTCCTCCTCTTCCTCCTCTCTTCTTCTTCTCTCTCCTCTCCTCCTCTCTCCTCCTCTTCTCTCTTCCTCACTCTTACTCTTTTTTCTCTCCTCCTCTCCTCATCCTCTTCCCTCCTCCTCTTCCTCTTCCTCTTCCTCTTCCTATTCTTCTTCTTCTTCTTCTCTATCTTCTTCTTCTTCTTCTTCTTCTTCTCTCTTCTTCTTCTTCTCTTCTTCTTCTTCTTCTTCTTCTTCTTCTTCTTCTTCTTCTTCTTCTTGTCTTCCATGAATGGTTTGTGGGACTATCTCAGCTCAACACAGCAAGCAGAACCTAATGTACCAGCCTCCTAGTCATTTGAATTGAATCAAACAAATAAAGCAAGGAAGGGAATACATTTGTCTGGACATGTACGCCCCGGGACTTGCAGGACTGGCCTGTGTGGCAAAAAAGAGACAAGGCTCCTTGCAGTCTAATTTGTGCAACTTGATTTGCAAGTTAGGGCAACGACAGCCCGGCTTTTCAAACAGCCCAGATCAGGAAAAGGCTTGGCAATGTCTTGGGACATTGTTTACAGCCTGCCGTATGTCAGTCACCCAGACATCTTTTATACATGTCTCAGTTGACACAGGAGGAGCAAAGGCAAATAAATAACATATTTAGTGAAGCTCAGCAAGATATGAATTCTTGTACATTCAAGTGGCTAGCCACTAAGAGTACCGAGAAGAGCAACAAGGGGAACCGATGGCTAAGACATATGAAGAATGGTTGCAAGAATTGGGTATGTCTAGTTTAATGAGAAGAAGGATGAACGGAATAGAACAGTACAACAGTGTTGGAAGGGACCTTGAAGGTCTTCTAGTCCAACCCCTTGCTCAAGCAGGAGACGCTATGCCGTTTTAAGACATATGGTTATCCAATCTCTTCTTAAAAACCTCCACAACTTCTGGAGGGAAGCCATTACACTGATTTATTGTTCTCACTGTTAGGAAATTCCTCCTTAGTTCCAGATTGCTCCCCTCCTTGATTAATTTCCATCCAATTGCTTCTTGTTCTCCCTTCTGATGCCTTAGAGAATATGTCATGTCCCTGGTGGAGAC
The DNA here is from genome assembly GCA_023653725.1 of Bungarus multicinctus. NCBI lineage: Eukaryota > Metazoa > Chordata > Lepidosauria > Squamata > Elapidae > Bungarus > Bungarus multicinctus. The sequence goes on from CM042836.1 coordinate 5,022,114, forward strand.
TGACTCTGAGGGAGAGGAGGAACAGCAGACAGGGAGTAGAGGTGTGGCTCCGGAGGTTGTGGAGGAGGCTGGGGAGGGGCAGAGGCTGGCTGGGCAGTCAGAGGAAGACCCAGGCCCATCCCTTCTGCATCCTAGGACATGCAAGGAGGAGAGGATAAGGGAGAGACATAGTCTACTGAGGAGGAGAGGGCTTTGATCCTCTTCAGGGGCTGCAGCTGTGACAACTGGATAAGAGGACGGACATGCGTATGGGCCAATACTGGAAACAAAACATGGAAATATCTCTAGTTTATTGTTCCTCTCTGAGTTTGGCGTCCGTCCCAGTGTGTGTTCTGATATCTGTGGACATCTTCAAGCCTTGATCTTGCCTGGTTTGTGTTGTTTTTTTAACTCTTTATAATTTAAACGGCATTTCCTCCTTCTTGTAACTGATTGTGTGGGAGTTTTTTTTTTTTTTTGTCTCCAATCAAGGATATTTGGAGCTTGGAAGCAAAGTGAAAGAATAAGAGGGGTTTCACCTGTTCTTGGTGACTGTGTTTATCCCACCCTGGGTCATCACAGAATAAGTCAATCCCCTCTATAAAGCCTTAGTAAGACCACACCTAGAGTACTGCACCCAGTTTTGGTCACTAGACTATAAAAAAACGTTGAAACTCTGGAAAGAGTGCAAAGAAGAGCAGCCAAGATGATGAGGGGGACTGGAGGCTGAAACATACGATGAACTTTTGCAAGAACTGGGCATGGCTAGTCCAGTGGAGAGAAGGGCCAAGAGAGACAGGATAGCGGTGCTCCAATACTTGGGGCTGCCACAGAAAGGAAGTGGTCAATCTATTTTCCAAAGCACCTGAAGGCAAAACAAGGAACAATAGAGAGATTCAACCTGGAAATAACGATAAATTTTCTGACAGTGAGAACAATCAACCAATGGAACAGAAGTTGCTTTCAGAAGATGTGGTAGCTTCATCACTGGAGGCTTTCAAGAAGAGATTAGACTGCCCTCTGTCAGAAATGATATCAGGTCTGCTGCTTGGGCAGGGGTTGGGCTAGATAACCTCCAAGGTCCTTTCCAACTCTGTTAATCTATTTCTAATCATTTCTTCTTTGTGGCAGCCTCTTTGATATTGGAACTTTGCTATATCACTCCTAATCCTTCTTTTCATTAAACTAGACCTACCCAATTCCTGCAACCGTTCTTTATATTGTGGGAAGTTAGCATCCACCCCTCTCCTAGAAAAATTGAAAGAGCCTAGGAAATATTAAAAGGCAGAATATTTCTCCTAAAAAGGAACTCACCCCAGAAGCAGAAACTCACCCCCATCTTTGTTAATGGGTGGGCCATTAAGGCCTGGGCCAGAATACTTTACATAAGAAGGAACTCTAGGGTGATGGGATTAAGGATGGCCCTCAGGAAATGATAGGATTACCCATCTCACCACATGGTCTGGGAAGATTGCATTAGCCAGCATTCAGGTAAAGCCATGTGGTCCAGACCAAGCCTACAGAGTTAAGACCCCCGCCCCGGGAGTCTGACAGCCAATTAGAATACAAGCTCCAATTCAAATCCCAACAGAGGGTATTGTCAGATCCGTGTATCTGTCATTTCTTCAGAGGAAGAGGAAAGGGGGGGGGAACTGATAAAGAAATCCTTGCTTGATGTAACCTGAATATATTTAACCTTGTATCGAATATGCACACCCATACATGATACAATGGGGGGGGAAGGAAACCAGATGGCCGGAACCTATCACCTTTGGGAGGCACAGCCAGGAGATGAGGGATCCATAAAACTCCGCAATGAAGTGCTCTGGGAAATCTCAAAAAACAGTCCGTTCTAAAAAGGGGGTGGGAGGAGGAAGCTAGGTACGTCTTGGGAAAGTTACACGAGGAAAAACCCTTCCTAAAAGGGAAGAATCCCCTCCCAGAGGAGCTGGGAGGGGGATTAACATATTGGCTTTTGTTTCCCTAAGTAAACATTGGGAGGAGGGGGGATTCTAAACCCCTTTATCTATCACTGTATGCCTGAGGGTCCTCAGACGCTGCTTTGAACTCCTACAGGATTCTCTCATCCCAAATAAAGAATTCCTTTTGATACGTTTGGTTCTCAGAAGTTCATTCTTATTGTTTAAATGAGAAGAAGTTCTGTAGCCTGACATAAAGCAGCGTCTGCAATAGAGATCAACCCGGAGAGGGAATTTTTTTTTAAAAAAACAATTCACTCTACTGAGGGGATCCTGCAAGAAAAGAAAAAAATGTCTGAATGCAGCAAGGAGCAAGGTGGAGCCGAATGCTGGGGAGAAACAGTTACCCAGTCAGATACTGACTCGATGCACCCCATCGAAAACAGCGAGGCTGCCTGCGAATCCTCCACCAAGCCCCGGTGGTCTATAGGTGTAGGAAAGAGAGACACCTGGAATGGAAGGACCAGGGGAGTAACCCTCACCCGAGGGAATCGCAAACCCGTGTGGAAATTGGAGCTAGAGGCCCTATCGAATCAGGAAGAATGGGATGAGGAGCCGCCTGGCCGATGACCGTATGAGACGGTACATCAATCACCTAGTGAGGGAAGCCCTGGAAAACCTCGACATGGGGGATGCACAAAGACGACAACGCAGGAGAGCGAGGGAACCAGAAAGTGAGAGAACCCGAGCCGCCACCCCGGATTCAGCGGAGATCGAGCGGGAAGAGGGACAAGCTGAAGAAACAGCAGCCACACCAGGTACCCGACCCTTAAACGCCCCGGATCAGGGAATTAACCCTGGCCAACCCAGAAACATACAATTACAGAGGAAGGTCCCGCCCTTGGGGGTAAAATTCGATGGAGACCCCCAGAAATTGGGATTTTTCCTGGCACAAGTGCTCACCTACATGCAAGAATATGGACAGGATTTACCAACCCAAGGGTCCCGGTGCGAATTGTCACCCTAGCTCTGGAAGGGGCGGCAGCCAGATGGATGGTAACACTCCACAACGTCAATGCCCCAGAATTAAGAAACTTAGATCGCTTTATGACGGCCTTACGCCACCGTTTCGAGGACCCGCTTGCCGATAGAAAAGCCCGGGACCGCATCAGAGTCGTGAAACAAGGTCGTCGCCCGGTAGCAGAATACACCGAGGAATTTCGTGACCTGGCCGGCCGGGTAGATTGGCCAGAGGATATCTTAGTCTGCTGGTTCAAAGATGGACTAAATGATGATCTTTACGCTGCCTGCCTGGCCCGTGGGGCCCCAAACCTCTTGCATGAATGGTACATGATGGCAGAGGAGGCAGAGATAGACATGACTCGGAACAGGTACCGTGCTGGTAAGTTTTGGAAAAGATCCCCACCCCTGGAGAAACGGGAAGTTTTCAAACCCCGATCCACCATGACTCCAAGAACGCCTGGTTGCTTTAAGTGTGGAAAGGAGGGGCACCGTGCAGCAGAATGCCACTCGAAGACCCCCGCCAGAAGGCTAGACCACCATTCAGGGAGGAAACCCACAACATCCAGCCCTCGAGGGAAGGAGACTGGCCTGAGCGGCCGGGTAGATGTGGGATTCCGAACCTCTCCCAAACCGGAGGAAGAACCCCAAACGCTCCAAGGGGACCTGAGCCAGTCCGAAAGTGATCCGGAGGATGACCCGCTGGTAAGCAAACCAATTGTACCAATCACCCTACCCCTGAGACTGTTTATCCCCAGCCAAGGGAAGGGGGAGGAAGTTACAGCGTTGCTGGACTCGGGATGCACTCGATGCCTAATCAACCCCTCCCTGGCAGATAAATTGGGAATCCGACTGAAAAAAATGGAAAATCCCATCGCTTTCTGCCAATTAGATGGAACCATAGCAGGGGGGGAGCCAGCCAGGTTTACCACAGAACCATTGAAAATACGACTAGGAAAACACAGGGAGATGCTCACATTCATTGTAGCCCCAGGGATGGAAGAGCCACTAATTCTGGGCCTCACATGGCTACAGAAATGGAATCCAAAAATAAATTGGAGGACAGGGACCATACAATTCCAGAGAGATGTAATAATTGCAAAAAGACCTGAGGAAAGGATAAAGAATGGGAAAGAGGACAGAGAATCAGCCATGACTGGACAGTCTGTGGAACCCATTAACATCCCCAATGAGTATCAGGATCTGGCCCAAGCATTTAGTGAGGTAGCTTGTGATGAACTCCCACCCCATCGAGCCACAGACTGCGCTATCGAAATCCTACCAGGGGCTAAACTCCCAAAACCACAAATGTACAGCATGTCTCCCAGAGAACTGAAAGAACTCAGAGCATTTATCGATAAAAACTTAAAGCGGGGTTTCATCGAACCCGCCAGACCAAAAATAGCGGCCCCAGTGTTATTCCGTGAAAAGAAAGATGGCTCCTTACGTCTCTGCGTTAACTATCAAAAACTTAACTGTATTTGCATAGAAAATATGTATCCACTCCCCCTCATGAAGGACATGTTAGCCCACCTCTCGAAAGGAAAAATTTTTTCAAAGTTAGACCTACGGGAAGCATATTACCGCATCAGAATAAAGGAGGGGGATGAGTGGAAGACTGCTTTTAACACACCATTGGGATGCTACCAATTTAAAGTGCTCCCGTTTGGACTGCAAGGAGCACCTGCAGTGTTTATGCAATTGATCAATGAAACCCTTCATGAATTTTTATTTAAAGGGGTTTTAGTTTATCTTGACGATATTTTAATCTACACGGAAACGATGGAAGAACACATCAAACTACTCCGTGCAGTCCTCACAAAACTCTTAGACGCTAAACTATATGCAAAACTCTCCAAATGTGAGTTCCACCAAGAGAAAATTGACTATTTGGGGTACAGAATATCCCATGAGGGAATAGAGATGGACCCACAGAAAGTGAAAGCTGTATTGGACTGGGATCCACCCCACACACGCAAACAATTGCAAAGTTTTCTGGGGTTTGCCAATTTTTATCGCCAATTCATTCCAGCTTTTGCAAACATCGCCCTCCCTATCACAAACTTGCTAAAAACGAAGGGGGGGGGGGAAACCCAAGCCTAGGCAACCCCTCATCTGGACAATGGAATGCCAAGCAGCATTTGAGAAACTCAAACGCCTGTTCGCAGCAGAACCGGTCCTTAAACACCCAGATCCCGAACAACCTTTTGTCATCCAAGCAGACGCCAGTGATGTTGCAGTTGGGGCAGTCCTCCTCCAAAAGAATGGAAGTGGACAATTACAACCATGTGCTTATACATCTAAGAAACTAACGGAAACCGAGCAAAGATGGGCTGTATGGGAGAAAGAAGCATTTGCTATGCGGTGGGCAATGCTCACATGGAGACATTTCCTGGAAGGAAACCAAATCCCCTTTGAAGTATGGACTGATCACAAAAATCTGGAAGCTCTGAGAAATCCACGGAAACTCTCCGAAAAACAAGCAAGGTGGGCTCGACATTTTGAACGTTTTAATTTCACCCTCAAATATTTTCCTGGGAGAAAGAATTTCTTAGCAGATGCACTGTCCAGGAAACCCCAATACAACAGCAAAAAGATTGAAGTTATAAAACCGATTATCCAACCGACCCAACTAGCAGCCAAGGTAATCACCCGGGCACAAGAGAAAAAAAAATCATCCCTGACTGAAGACACAACGACGTCAATTTTTAAGGAGTCACTACTTAAAGATGATTGGTTCCAGGCTAACAGAAACACGTGCTCACTCAAAGACGGACTGGCTTGGGTAGAAAACAAGCTTTATGTCCCTGCAAGCCAGAGAATGGAACTCATGAAACGCTGCCACGACTCTAAAACAGCAGGACACTTTGGTTTTGTAAAAACCCTGCACCTCATCAAAAGACAATTTTGGTGGCCGTCCCTCAAAAAGGACATTGAAAACTATGTTGCGAGCTGCCCCATCTGTGCTGCTGCAAAGAGAAGACAAGGAAAATATCCTGGACTTTTACAAACAGTAGCAGACCCTTCTGCCCCATGGAAAGAGATCTCTATGGACTTTGTAGTGGAACTTCCCGAAAGTGCTGGGAATACTGTCATTTGGGTTGTAACTGACCTTTTTTCCAAACAGGTTCATTTTATTCCGTGTCAAAAGATCCCAACTGCCAGATCGTTGGCAAAGATGTTCCTAATACACATTTATCGCCTTCATGGAGCCCCCCAACGAATTATCTCAGATAGGGGTGTTCAGTTCACATCCAAATTTTGGCGGGCGTTTTTAAACCTATTAGGCTCCACCCAGGGATTATCATCTTCGAACCATCCCCATACTGACGGAGCTTCAGAACGCGTGATTTGCGTATTAGAACAATATTTAAGATGTTTTATTAATTACCAGCAGGACAATTGGACTGACCTTCTTCCTTTCGCAGAGGTAGCATACAATAACTCAGTCCATAGTAGCACAGGGTTCACCCCATTCCACGTAGCAACGGGCCAAGAATTCAACCCCATGCCGGAACTACCCACCAAAGAACCTGAAATCCCCTCCCTTAAGGAGTGGATGGATAAATTACAAGCCATGTGGCCAGTGGTAAGATTATCTCTACAGGAAGCTAGAGCAGTTTACAAAACTCAAGCAGACAAAAAACGCTGTGAACCTAAACCTTTCAAGATTGGAGACCGTGTATATTTGTCCACAAAATACTTAAAATCATTACAACCTTCTAAGAAATTAGGGCCAAAATTCATTGGACCATTCCCCATCTCCAGAATTATCAACCCCGTGACGGTAGAGCTTCATCTTCCAAAAACTCTTAGGCAGATTCACCCAGTATTTCACTGTAGCTTGCTCAAACCGGAGATCACTTCAAACCTCAGACCTCCCCTTCCCACACCCCCAACCCCCATCATGATACATGGGGAACAACATTTTGAAGTTAAAGACATCCTTGATTCACGCACTTACCGTGGACACACACAATATTTAGTAGCTTGGAAACACCTTCCTTCCTCAGAAAACGAGTGGGTAGCCAAAAGACATGTAAAAGCACCCACATTACTACGAAAGTTCCACCTAAAATACCCTGATAAACCATCCTGAACTGCACATGTAACGCATGATTTTTATTTTCCAGGTAGACCCATCTGCTTTTTAAAGGAGGGCAGGATGTCAGATCCGTGTATCTGTCATTTCTTCAGAGGAAGAGGGAAGGGGGGGGGGGAACTGATAAAGAAATCCTTGCTTGATGTAACCTGAATATATTTAACCTTGTATCGAATATGCACACCCATACATGATACAATGGGGGGGGAAGGAAACCAGATGGCCGGAACCTATCACCTTTGGGAGGCACAGCCAGGAGATGAGGGATCCATAAAACTCCGCAATGAAGTGCTCTGGGAAATCTCAAAAAACAGTCCGTTCTAAAAAGGGGGTGGGGGGAGGAAGCTAGGTACGTCTTGGGAAAGTTACACGGGGGAAAACCCCTCCCAAAAAGGGAAGAATCCCCTCCCAGAGGAGCTGGGAGGGGGATTAACATATTGGCTTTTGTTTCCCTAAGTAAACATTGGGAGGAGGGGGGATTCTAAACCCCTTTATCTATCACTGTATGCCTGAGGGTCCTCAGACGCTGCTTTGAACTCCTACAGGATTCTCTCATCCCAAATAAAGAATTCCTTTTGATACGTTTGGTTCTCAGAAGTTCATTCTTATTGTTTGAATGAGAAGTTCCGTAGCCTGACAGGTATAAAACCCAGGTACTCTCAGCACCTCAACACTTTTTTTCACTTTTTCCCCCTTTCTCCTTTTTCCCCTTCTCTTCTCACCTTGAAGCATGCGATCATTCTTCTCTGGACCTCCAGGCCATGTGGCCCTGTAACCATTAAACGTTCCAAGCAGCCTCCATGTTTCCAGTGTCTTTTTTCCCCACTTGGAACTGAACCCAGAAGGATATTTCTCTCAACAATATGTTTTACCCTCCAGTCTCCTAGTTATCTTTGTTGCTCTTCTCTGCACTGGACTGTGCTTTTCATTTATTTTTTTATTAAATACCGGTTGTTATTAATTGATTAATAGAATATAATAGAATAATAGAGTTGGAAAGGACCTTGGAGGTCTTATATCTAACCCCTTGGTCAGGCAGGAAACCCTATAGCATTTCAGACAAATGGCTGTCCAACCTCTTCTTAAAAACTTCCAGTGTTGGAGCATTTACAACTAAATTAAATGTATATATGCTAAATGTCAGTCACTATCCAAAGAGACTCTGTTCCCCTTACAATGCAGTACTGTGCCTTTTTTTCCCCTGCACTCCTTAAACAGAAAGTCCTCTGTGCTTGCTCGTAGACACTGGGGCCAGAAACTTAAAGCTTTAATTAAAAATATTTAAAAAAAAAGAAATATAATGATGATGATAATAATTTTTTTATCACAACAATTATAATAAACAACTCTCGCTAACAAAACTCGAACGCAGCGCCAGCGCCACCTAGCGGCTCCCCTTTTTACAGACAGGAACCTCGAGAGGGCGTGGCGCTCATTTGGCGGTGCTCCATCCCACCAGCGCGCGTGCGCCGTTTGCCGGTCCTCCAGCATCCCAGAATGCCGCTGCACCCGGAAGCCGCGCCTCCGCCTCCACCTCCGCCGCCGCTGTGCGGGGAGGAGAAGCCGGGATGGAGGACGAAGAGCTGGATTTGGCCGACGAGCTAGAAGCCGCCTTGCAGCTGGCTCCGGAGGTGCAGCTGGCCATCGAACAGGTGAGGGGACCAGGGGCGTGGCCGGGAGGGCGAGAGGGCGTGGCTTGGGCGAGGGCGGAGCCCTACTATGCTAATTTAAACCAGTGGAAGGGTGGGGGGGTGACTGAGAGGGTCCATATTTAAGAGGGGGGGGGCTTGTTGGGGGGGGCACTCCGTCTTTAGGGAGGGGACCCTGGAGGTGACCCTTAATAAGGGGACAGGGACTCCCTGAGATTTGGACCCCCAGGAGCTTTGGACTCCAGTTCCCAGCAGGCACAGCCAGATGGAGTTGCGGGGTCCCTTTGGAGGTGGGGTTGTACAGGGGAAGACAGGGGTATCCATTGGGGTCCTCCAGAAGGGATAAAATGGGTGGGTGGGCTGGATGCCTTTAGCATGATAAAGGGGGTGGCAGCACCCCAAAAAGCTAAATTGATTAGGTGCCCTCAAGTCATTTCCCACCCCTAGCCAGCAAGGTAGATATAAAGGTGGGTATCTCGATCAGAATAGAATTGGAAGGGACCTTGGAGGTCATCTAGTCCAACCCCCTGCTCAAGCAGGAGACCGTATACCATTTCAGACAAGTGGCTGTCCAGTCTCTTCTTCAAAACCTCCAGTGATGAAGTACCCACAATTTCTGGTGGCAAGTAGTTCCACTGGTTAATAGTCCTCACTGTTAGGAAGTTTCTCCTTAATTTCTGGTTGCTTCTCTCCTTGATTAGTTTCCATCCATTGTTTCTTGTCCTGCCTTCAGGGGCTTTGGAGAATAGCTTGACTCCCTCTTCTTGAGGGACCAGCCCCTCAAATATTGGAATGCTGCTATCAAGTCCCCTCTAGTCCTTCTTTTCTCTAGACTAACCATATCCAATTCCTGCAACCGTTTTTCATATGTTTTAATCTCCAAGCCTGTAATCATCTTAGTTGCTCTTCTTTGCACTTTTCCCAAAGTCTAGACATCTTTTTTGTAATATAGTGACCAAAACCGATGCCGTATTCCAGGTGTGGCCTTACTAAGGATGTATAAAACGATACTAATACTTCAAGTGATTTTGATTCTATGCTCTGTTTATAGGATTGTATTAGCGGATGGATGGATGGATGGATGGATGGATGGATGGATGGGAGAGAGACAGACAGACAACTAGACAACAAAAAGTTATCTTAGATTCCCTCCCTGATATAAAATCATCAATCTTTTTATATTTTCTTTTCAATTTTACCATTCTTCCATCCCAATCTAGTTGTCAAACATGTTATATTTTCTGTTCCTGTGGATATTTGTGGAAGAAAATACAGGGCTGCCTTTTCATGCAACAGCACAGATGGCATTTGAGTATTGTGATTTTTAAATCCCACATAAATGGTATTACGTATCCCACATTACCTGAATCCACACCATTCCATTTTATGTAAAGTAGGTAGTGGGTTCAGGAACTCGAAGAAACTAGGCATGGAAAATTTGAAATGTAAATGTTGATATGTTTGTCAATTAAATGTAATAATAAATGTAGTGATGACTTAAATTTATTTTTAACCAAGTCATAGAGGAGTTATATAAAACAAAACAAAAATATGTATATCATCTCTATCAGTCTTAGATACCGTAAGTGTTTCTCAGTCTTGACCACCTGAAAGTATGTGGACTACAACTCCCAGAATTCTCCAGCCATGCATGCTGTCTCTTTGTATACAAGTAGCTTGCTGTTCTGACCCAAGCCTCCATCCAAGCAAACAAACACCAAACAGAGATAAAAGCAAAACCTTTTTAATGCTTCTCTGTGAATTCTCTTCATTCACAGTAAAACACTATTAAAAACTTAATTGTGCCAGATAAGAACGAGCCTTGTGCAAGGCTGCCAAGAACGCTAGGTTAAATTGCAAGGAAATAATCAAAGCCAAAAATCTCCAAACACAAACCAGGATTGTCTGGACTTCCACAAGACTTGAAGGGCAAGAACTTCTTTGCTTCCTGCAAAGAATCCCACCTCTGAGGGCTGGCTTTTATCCCTTCCATCACCTTGCAGCCTTACTCCTGAGTCGCCCGTGCTGCTGCAGCTGTTTTGTTCTTTCCTTCGAAACAGGAAAGGCTCTTTGGGGGCCTCCATAAGCTCTCAAGGCAGCCCTCCACTCCCTGATGATCCTGGCCCCATCCCTGCATCACACGCAGGCCCCTCATTTGAGTCTTCGCTCTCCTCAGCCGTCTGCACCAGCAGTCGGCGAACCACAACCCTTGCCTTGTCGGTCCCTTGCAGCACTGATGATGTTACCTGGTAGGATCATGAAACGTCTGCAAGAAATCAATGGAACCCAGACAGCACTAAGGGCTCCATGTTTACTAGATTTTAACAAACAATACCAGGTAACTACGTTAACATAAATCCAAGATACGTACGGGAACGAAATACAAAAATATTCAAAATATAATGCTGCTCAGCAGCTTAAATTGTAGAATCCGTGTGCAATTTAATGTTGTTTGCAATTGCAGTACGCGCCATTCAATTAGTAATTTTTCTTCCTTCCTTGATCGGTAGGTATTTCCCAGCCAAGATCCACTGGACAGGGCTGATTTCAACGCCGTGGAATACATCAATACTCTTTTCCCAACCGAGCAAGTGAGTTGAATCTACATCGCTGTATGATACCATGGGATTTTGAATTATTTTCATATTCTTTTGTCTATGGAGATTCTCGGTCCTCCATGGTTCATGGTTGTCCCAAAGGTGGTTTTTTCAAGAGGCAATTGGACTTCTTGTTTTTCTTTGAAGACGTTTAGCTTCTTATCCAAGAAGCTTCTTCAGCTCTGACTGGATGGGGGAGGGGGGGAAATGGAAGGATTTATATTCCTTGCAGACAGCTGGTCATTTGCCTCCTTTTAACAAGTCATTAAAACTAATCAGGACTAGATTTAGCAGTCCATCTGCATTTACAAGACAAAGGCCACTCTTTTGAAGACAGCAAAGTCCACATTTTGGACAGAGAGGTTCTGCTGGTTTGAAAGAGGGGTCAAAGAGACCATCTATTTCCAAATTGAACACCCCTCTGTCAGCAAAAGGGGGAGGAATACGACATCATCTCTCCAGCCTACAACACAGTCCTTTCAACCGTTCCAAGAAGCCTTCACGCTCATTTGCACCATTCAGGTGACCCCGAGGACACAGACAAATCTCCAAGTGGCCTGAATGACCCTTTAAAAGGATGCAAACGACCAGCTGTCTGCAAGGAGTAGAAATCCTTCCATTCCCCACCATCCAGTTCAGAGCCGAAGAAACTTCTTGGATGAGAAGCTAAATGTTATCCAAGAAAAACCAGAAAGTCCGGTTGCCTTTATTAGTGCAATTCTGAGACTGCAAACGAGGCCTATCGGAAAGTACAAGTAGGCTAATTAGTGTTTGTTTAGTAGCAATAGCACTTAGACTCACACACTGCCCCATAATGCTTTGCAGCCCTTTCTGAGCAGTTTACAGAGTCAGCTTCTTGCCTCCAATAATCTGGCTCCTCATTTTACCGACCTCGGAAGGATGGAAGGTTGAGTCAACTTTGAGCCGGTCAGGATCGAACTTCCTGGCTGTGGGCAGAGTTAGCCTGCAGTTCTGGATTCTAACCAGCAGGGCTCCTAAAGGCACAATACTGGAACTATCACTTCATATAGAAGGACAGGCAGAGTCTGGGTGGGTGGGTGGAGCCAAGAGAGGAATCAGCCTGGAGTACTTACGTTCCCACAAATGGTCTAAGTTCATCCCCTCTTCAATTCCGTTGACTCTTTATCTGGCACCCATTTGGTACTGACCGTTAGTTGGCTTGATTCTTGTGTACAAGTACTCCTTGACCTACAATCATTCATTTAGTGACCATTCCAACAGCAATAGCAAAAGCACTTAGACTTATATACCACTTCACAGAGCTTTACAGCCCTCTCTTAAGTGGTTTGCAGAGTCAGCCTCTTGCCCCCAACCGTCTGGGTCCTCATTTTACCGACCTCGGAAGGATGGAAGGCTACCTTGAGCCGGTCAGGATCGAACTCCTGGTAATGGGCAGAGTTTAGCCTGCAATATTGAAGTTTACCCACTGCGCCACCAGGGCACAGGGTTTGAACCTTTAGCAATGGTTCAGAGTTACGACAGCCTCAGAAAAAGTGACTTGTGACCTATACTCAACCTATATTCACCATCACTTGAGACTTTCAAGAAGAGATTGGACTGCCATTTGTCAGAAATGGTGTAGGGTCTCCCGCTTGGGCGGTGGGGTTGGACTAGATGATCTACAAGGTCCCTTCCAACTCTGATGATCTGTTAAACTGTTACATCACCCTGCTGCCAATTCATTGCAATTTGGGTGCTTCATGAATGGCATGTTATTTTAAGGTTTTAATATTTAATGCGCAGTATTGGTCATTATTATCAACAAGCGGATCCTGTCATAGGGCAGGAGTAAGTTATGTTAATTGACTGTATTATTTATGGTACTATAAATCAGGGGCAAAATTTGAATTTCAATGATTTATCTAGTTTTGGACCCATGAATGGTTTGGGGGACAGGCAGGCTGCTCAGAGTTGGTTAATTGGAGGTGCCCCTAAGCCTTGTAAAATGGACTAATAAATATTTCAGAGTAACAGAATAACAGAGTTGGAAGGGATCTTGGAGGTCTTCTAGTCCAACCCCCTGCCTGGGCAGGAAACCCTACATCATTTCAGACAAATGGTTATCCCAACTCTTCTTAAAAACTTCCAGCGTTGGAGAATTCACAAGTTTTAGAAGCAAGTTGTTCCACTGATTAATTGTTCTAACTGTCAGGAAATTTCTCTTTAATTCTAGATTGTTTCTCCCCTTAACAGATAACAGATAATCAGAGTTGGAAGGGACCTTGTAGGTCATCTAGTCCAACCCCCTGCCCAAGCGGGAGACCCTACACCATTTCTGACAAATGAGAGTCCAATCTCTTCTTGAAGGTCTCAAGTGATGGCGCTCCCACAACTTCCGAAGGCAAGGTGTTCCATTGGTTGATTGTTCTCACTGTCAGAAAATTCTTCCTTATTTCCGGGTTGAATCTCTCCTTGTTCAGTTTCCATTATTCCTTGTCTGGCCTACAGGCACTTTAGAAAATAGCTTGATCCCTTCCTCCTCGATTCGTTTCCATCCGTTGCATCTTGGAAACTAATCAAAGAGAGAAGCAACCTAGAACTAAGGTGAAATTTCCTGACAGTTAGAACAATTTAACAATTTCTGGTGAATACTGTATGTTTGACGAATGCAGATTGGGCATTTGATTCAATCGACGGTGCATAGTGAAAAAAATAAGTCCTGATTTTTCTCTTACAGTCTCTGGCCAATATTGATGATGTAGTGAACAAAATCAGATTGAAAATAAGGTAAGTGAGGGTGTGTTTGCTTTCCCTTCTAGGAGAGATGGCAACCATTTTTTATCTCCTTAAAATGGAACATCTACACCAGAGATTCTCAACCTTGGCAACATATAGTTGCATGGACTTCAATTCCCAGCATTCCCTAGCCAGCTGCTTGCCGGGAGAATTCTGGGATTTGAATTCCAGCTACCTTAAAACATGCTAGTTGGGGAATTCTGGTAGTAGAAGTCCACCCATCTTCAAGCAGGGTGACTGGGGGATTCTGGGAGTGGAAATCCTTCGAATCAAAAGCATGCTGATTAGGGAATTCTGGCAGTGGAAGTCCATCCATCTTTAAAGGATGCAGGCTGGGGAATTCTGGGAGTTGAAGTTCACACATTTTAAAGTTGATAACGGTTTATTGCCTCTGGTGATTTTATCAATGCTGTAGGGTTACTTGACATTGTCAAGAGATTATTCCAGGTTCCTGGAATAAACTTCCAATTTTAAAAGTGGATTGCCAAGGACAATTTTTTTTAAAGCTTGAAATGTCTCAGAGTCTTATTAATTTTAAGAATATCTCGGCAATCTTTTGCTGAATCAAAAAAATCGATTTGTTGAATTATTTTTAGTCTTTTTATATATAATAATAATAATTTATATATATATATATATATATATATATATATATATATATATATATATATATATATATATATATAAATTATATATATATTCCTTTCCAGACGATTGGATGATAATATCCGGACAGTGGTAAGAGCCCAGACCAACGTGGGGCAAGATGGCCGGGAGGTAAGTTCTCATCTCTGTGTGAAATCTTCTTCTTCTTCTTCTTCTTCTTCTTCTTCTTCCTCTTCCTCTTCCTCTTCCTCTTCCTCTTCCTCTTCCTCTTCCTCCACCTCCTCCTCCTCCTCCTCTTCCTTCTCCTCTTCCTCCTCATCTTCATCTTCTTTCTTCTATACATATAAAAGCAAAATACCACTCACGCATCATCACAAAATCTCCAGAACCGTAAAGCCTACAAACTTGAAATTTGGCATGTCTGTTCCTCTTGGCTTCCAGGGCATCACTAAGAAAGGATTTTTCGAAATGACCCTCAGAGCTATTAGTATTTCCTATATTATTATCATTAACACACTCTGATGCTAAGGAGTTCTATTCCCCCTCCCCACCTGAAAAAAAAATCTCTTCCAAATGCAAAACAGAAGCAGAGGAGTTTCAGTTTCAGTTTCAGTTTCACAGCACCAAGCAGCTGAGAACAGTTAAGCTGAGACACGCCCAGAATCCTTGCTATCTCCTTCTTGCTCAGTCAGCAAATACCGTTTCAGTTTCCAAACAGCCCTCAATTCTCTCCCACACTGATAGGATGGTAACCAGATACATGCTGGTAGGCAGAGGCAGAATTTATTTTTCCTTATTTTCCTCCCCAAAAACTAAGTCCGACCACATAGTTTCGTAGCGAAGCACGGGTATTGAGCTAGTAAAAGATATAATGATGAATTGTTTCTTTTGATCTGCTCTGTCCACAGTCCTTAGTCACAGCAAGTTCTTATAAATATTACTTAATAAGAAAATATGACCATGCGATTCAGAGTTCCAGCCGGCCATGCACAGTTAGTCCTCGACTTACGACCACAATCGAGCCCAAAATCCTTCGCTGCCAAGCAAGACGGTTGTTAAAGTGAATTTTGCTCCATTTTACGACCTTTTCTTGCCACAGCTGTTAAGTGAATCACTGCGGTTGTTAAATTAACAACAAACACAGTTGTTATGTGAATCCGGTTTCCCCATTGCCTTTACGTGTCAGAAGTTTGCAAAAGGGGAACCACACGACTCATGCATACCACAACCGTCATAAATACGAGTCAGTGGCCAAGCCTCTAAATTTTGATCACGTGGCCAACGGGGATGCTGCAATGGTTTTAAGCGTGAAAACCTTTTTCCCCAATACTGTTGAAACTTCAAAATTCCCCTCTTTTCAGTGCGGTTATAATTTAGAACGGTCGTCAAATGAATTGTTATACAGACCCTGTCTTATATTTTTTTTGCCACCAAAAAGGCACCAGGTCTTATTTTCGGGGGCATGTCATCCACTGACGAACCTCACTTGCGCGCATCGCCCCCGGCCTCCATTTTACTGTCAGAGAGGCCTTCAGGAAGTTCTTCTGCAACCGGCAAGGCTTTCCTGAAGGCCTCTGCAGCCAATAACAGAGCTCTGGATCGATCCAGAGCTTCATTACCAGCTCCAGAGGCCTTCAAAAAAGCCTTGACAGCCTTGCTGGCTGCAGAAGAAATGGGCCGGTGAGGGAGGTTGTTGGGGTGTGCGAGGCCTGGCTACAACTGTCCAAAGGTTAATAGTAGGGCAGCTCCACACAAACCCCATCTCCATCCTACCTTAATTTTTACCCGTTCACTCTGGAACGGCGAGATCTTAATTAGGGCTTATTTTGGGGGGTAGGGTTTATATTGGAAGCAGGTGAAAAAAAAAATCAAACTAGGGCTTACTTTCAGGGTAAGTCGTATTTTTGGGGAAACAGGGCAAGTTCGAGGACTACCTGTAATTCCAAATAGTCCGTGCTCCATGCTGCTTTCAATGTGTTTCTGTCCAACATCCCCCACCCCTTTTTTTGCATTTATTTTATTCTGTTTTTGGGGGGGGCAGGGGGCAGGCTCTGTTTCAGCTTGCACAAAATTTGCAGAAAACACTGGGACAAAAAAAAAGAGAGAGAGAGAATTTTCCCCAACCTGCGTGTCTGATGGCCCCCTTCCCAGCGAGGAGAAGAAATTAGCACCATAACATTCCAGAATGGGGTGTCATGTCGGGTTTTCCTTCGCCGTTCCAGACGGCGGCTGGGCCTGACGCCTTGGCAGGGGCTAGGGAAGACAGATCCCCTTACCGCGGGCGGTTGGTTGGGCCAGCATTTGTAGCTAGTGCAGCTGAGGGTGTTCCCTCCTTCCCCAAAAAACCCTCGCCGGGTAGCATTTCACTTCCATTCAGATGGGAAAATTATCCAGAGGGCTGCAGCTGAATCCCTCATGGCATGCTGGCAGCTGGTTCAAAGCCTCCTTTGTCTCCCACGATGCCCTGCAGCTGTGATGGAATGGAGGAATTCTGGGAAATGGATCCGGATTCATATCGACTGAGCCTTGGGGAAATTCGGCAAGAAGTGTCAGTTTTTGCTTGAAATATGTCGGCTGTTAAATTTCTCGGTGGATTATTTTGAATGCTGTAATCCAGTCTTTCTCAATCTGGGCTCTTTTAAGAGGGGTGGACTTCAACTCCCAGAATTCCTCTGCCAGCATGCTTTAAGCCGCAGGGACTTCCATATTCCTTAAAGTCTGCTGGCTGGGGAATTCTGGGGATTGAAGTCCACCCTTCTCAAGTCATGCTGTCAAGGGAATTGTGGAAGTTCATCCATCTTAAAGCAAGGTGGCTGGGGAATTCTGGGGATTGAAGTCCACTCCTCTTAAAGCATGCTGGCTAGAGAATTCTGAGAGTTGGGGTCCACCCATCTTAAAGCATGCTGACTGGGGAATTCTGGGAGTGGAAATCCGCCCATCTTTAAATCCTGCTGGCTGGGGAATTCTGGGAATTGAAATCTACCCATCTTTAAATCCTGCTGGCTGGGGAATTCTGGGACTGGAAGTCCATCCATCTTTAAATCCTGCTGGCTGGGGAATTCTGGGAATTGAAGTCCACCCATCTTTAAATCCTGCTGGCTGGGGAATTCTGGGAATTGAAATCCACCCATCTTTAAATTCTGCTGGCTGGAGAATTCTGGGAATTGAAGTCCACCCATCTTTAAATCCTGCTGGCTGGGGAATTCTGGGAGTTGGAGTCCAGCCATCATAAAGCCTGCCAGCTGAGGAATTCTGAGAAGTGAAATCCACTCATCTTAATGCAACTTGGCTGGGGAATTCTGGGAGTGTAAGTCCACAAGTCATAAAAGGGCCCAGGTTCTCCACTCCTGTGATAAAGGAAGAATGCAAAGATGTAATTCACCCCACCCCACCCCTGTTCCTGACTCAGGAAATTTGTTGCATGGCCCATCCTGGCCTGGCCACCTTGAATTCTAGGTACCCATCAAGAGGATGAGCTGGTCATGTGGATTCAATTGGTGGGGTCCTCAATGTTCAATATGTTTCTTCTCCCCTCACCCTCCTACCCCCACCCCCACCCCCAAATCTTTCGCCAGGCTCTTGAAGAGGCTCAGAAAGCCATCCAGCAGCTCTTTGGCAAGATTAAAGACATTAAAGATAAAGCAGAAAAATCGGAGCAGATGGTGAGCGCTTTATTGTTTCTCCTTGATGCTTACAGAGTGCGATTGATAACTCTTGGCTGCTGTATGAATGTTGTTTGTTGCTTAGGAATCTATGGATCGAAGGGAAGGAAGGAAGGAAGGAAGGAAGGAAGGAAGGAAGGAAAGAAATGATAGAGAGAAGGAAGAGAGAATGGTGAAAATAAGAGGGGAAGGGTAGGAGAAGGAAGGAAGGGGTAGGAGAATGATAGGAAGGAGGGAGGGAGGGAGGTAAAAAGAGGAAGGGAAGGATGAAGGGATAAGAGAAGGAAGGAAAATTGAGAGGGGGGGAGGGAGAGAGAAGAGGAAGGAAGAGAAAGGGAAAAATGCAAAGAAGAGAGGAAAGAAAGGAGGAGATAAGAGAAAGAAGGAAGGGAGAATGATAAAAAGAGGAATGAGGGAGGGAGGGATAGGAGAAGGAAGGGATAGGAGAACGGGAGGGAGGAAGAAAGGAAGGAAAGAGGAAGGGAAGGATGAAGGGTTAAGAGAAGGAAGGAAAATTAAGAGGCAGGGAGGAAGGGAAGGGAAGGAAGGAAAAAAGATGGGAGAGGGAAGAATAGGATAAGAAATGAAGGTACAGGATTGGGGAAGAGAAAGGAAGAGGAAGGAAGGAAGAAAAGAAGATGAGATCAAGGGAAAGGAAGAGAAAAAAGGCCTAATGGAGGGAAGGAGGGAGGAAGGAATAAAGGAATAACTAACTGTAGGCAGTGTTTGATGTTTGTATGATTTATTACACTGAAGCCCAGGGTGAGTTGGATGGCACTAAAACTTGTCACACATCAACACCTCTGAGAAAACGGGAGTTAAAAGCCTGATTTTTCTACTGTACTTCCACCCCAGCATATAACTTGGGGCGGGGTGGGGCTAGATGATCTCCGAAGTCCCCTTCCCTTTATTTTGTGGATTGCATTTCTTTTTCATTTCACCAAAGCCCACAGTTAGAAAAAAGAGTTGTGTCATGCCCTTGTTGGATTCTGACTCTGAGGGGGAGATTGAGCAGCTGACAGGGAGTGGGATTGTGGCTCCGGTGGCTGGGGAGGAAACTGGGGAAGGGCACAGTCCGGTTGGGCCTTCAGAGGAAGACCCAGGCCTACCCCTTCTTCATCCTAGGATACGCAGGGAGGAACGGAGAAGGGAGCAACATGACTTACGGGAGAGAAAAAGGCTCTGATCCCTTTCATTAGTTGCAGCCGGGAGAACAGGATATAAGAAGGGTGTTTGCACACGGCTCCTTGCTGGAAGCAAAGCGTGCATTTTCTCGGTCGAGGCTTATCTGGGTTTTGGCGTCCTCCCAACTGTGGGTGTAGCATTATCTGTTGGAAGTTTGCAATTTATCATCCTGGCCTGCCGTGTTAATTACTTTGTGTTGGTTTTTTTTAATTTCTAATTATCTTTACTTTGGGTTCGGACTGCATTTCTGCCCTTCGTAGACTGTTTTTTCTGGAAGAGTTTTGATCTCCAGCCGAGGATCACTGGACCTTGGGGGCCAAGTTGGAGGCATCAAAGGGAATTTATTCTACTTTGGTGACTTGGTTAGTTTTGTGTCACGCCCCTTTGGGTCATCACAGGAGGCTGTTCCTGTCTCTTGAATCTTTTGCTAAATACCTGTGCGTGCTTCCATCTTCTAACAGGTTAAAGAGATCACGCGGGACATCAAGCAACTGGATCACGCCAAACGCCACCTGACCACCTCCATCACAACGCTGAACCACCTCCACATGTTAGCTGGGGGAGTGGATTCCCTGGAGTGAGTTATCTGGGATCCGTCGTAACTTTGAAGGGTTGGCCAAGTGATTCGTCGTAAGTCGAGGACTACCTATGCAGGTGATCCTCGACTTACGAGCACAGTTGGAGCCCCAAAATTTCTGTTGGTCAGGGAGACCTTGGTTCAGTTTTGCCCCGCCTATTGCAGCCTTTCTTGCTACCGTTGTTAAGTTGATGTCAACTCATAAAATATTTCTATGGTCTGTTTAGAGTTGCCAATAGAAAGGGAGGGGGGAGCAGTGCGGCAGCTCGGGAACCGAAAGTGCATTCCATAAATAGTTTTTCAAAGATTGTAACTAGGTGACTGAAGTTTCTGCCATGCAAAATTCTAGCGGGAGAACATGATTGATGACTCTTGGCTATGGACGTGTCCCATTGGAGAATATGAATTATGATACACCCAGGGTGGGTGGGAGAAAACCAGGGTCAAGGGCGACAGTGAATGATGTGTCTCAGAGTCGGCTACACCCAGGCAGTGCCGGCATGTTTTACTCCTAATAAATCTTTTTTAAGTTTTGAAAATTCAGCTTCAGACTCATGATTTAAGTGGGGGGTAACTGCCATAGGTTCGCCATCACGGCCTTACACCATTGTATAGGAAGAGTTCAAAATGGAGTGGTGCGGGTGGCCTAGAGGTGGAGCTGTCGCCTCACAATCCGGAGGCTGTGAGTTTGATCCTAACACGGAGGTAGAAATTTCTCTCTCTGGCCACAATGAGAATATATCTGCCGAACAAAACTCCTCATTGGCAACAGGAAGGGCATCTGGCCAGTAAACACTCAGCTCCATTCAGTTGCCCAGACTCCACCCCGCAAGGGATTATAGAGTCATTAAATGAAGATGATGATAGGAAGAGTTCAAATAAGAAGGAATTTTGAGGAGTACCTGCATATTTTTTGAAAGCTTTCTTGGTGTTTTATGGGGTCGGGTTGTTCGTGATTTTGTCTCTGGTGGGGACCCCCGTGCATGATTTGAGCATAGTGAAAGAATGAAGCCGCATGGATGGAGGGAAATCATGGACGCCAGCTTCACACACGTCTCTCCCCTTTTCGGCTACCCTAGGGCTATGACCAGGAGGAGGCAGTACGGAGAGCTCGCGAACCTTCTACAAGGTGTTGTCAATGTGCTGGAACATTTCAACAAATACATGGGAATCCCACAGATCCGCCAGCTTTCCGAAAGGTAAGTATAGTCTCCCAGGTGCAGTCAGGGGAGGAAGATGGACTCTTGGTACAAAGTATGAGCTGAATTTCATGGTAGGCCCCTTGGTGCTCTCAGAGCTTGGTTGTTTTCTTTCTCCTCCTCCTTCTCTTCCTCCTCCTCCTTTTTCATTCCACAAGCTCCATTCCTTTCCAGACCTGATGATGTTACCTAGTTGGGTCATGAAACAACTAAGCTTGGAGAGCATCAAGAACCTCTCACTCCTTCTTTCTCCTTCTCTTTCCCTTCTTCTCCTCCTCCTCCTTCTCTTCCTTCTCTTCCTCCTCCTCCTCTCTTCCTCTTTCTCTTTCATTCCACAAACTCCACTCCTTTCCAGACTTGATGATGTTACCTAGTTGGGTCATGAAACGTCTTCAAGAAAACCACCAAGCTCAAGAGAGCACCAAGGAGCTCTCAGTCCTCCTTTCTTCAGTGCTTCTTCCAGATTAATATCTATAGAATGGTGACAGATTCTATAGATTAATATCTATAGAATGGTGACAGGACATGGTGGTATCTGCTAATGGTTATGGTTTGTAAGAGAAGTTCTGGAGGACAGATCTATGAAGGGCTTCGTCTTTGAAGTGTTGGGGTTGTTACCAGGCAACTGTTAAAAAGGAGTGGAAGGGGGAAGTATGTCTGCATCTCAAGCATGGGACCTTCCCAAGAGCATGTGGTGAAACACAAGATAATAGACCAAGATAGACCTTGGCAGGACTGTCCTGACATGTTTTCATAAAGACAGTTATCAAATGCGTGGAGAAAGGCAGGGAGCTATGTTAACAGTATTTAATTAACCGACTTAAATTTCAGTGGAGTTAAAATTTAGCATTTCTCCCAGCTCCAGTATTTTTTGTTTTAGTACAACGGTACAAAAAAGCCCCTCTTAACAGCCAGTTTCTTTAGTTTCTTTTACCCATACTAGTCCTCAACTTACGGCCATTCATTGAGTGACCGTTCGATGTTACGATGGCACTGAAAAAGACGACTTCCAATTCCTTATGACCCCGGGACACCGCAACCGTCATAAATGTGAATCATGTCAACTTCTAAATCATTCCTATGCCATTCGTCGGAAACCTTGACAAAATCATGTGACCGTGAGGATGCTGCAACGGTCATAAGTGTGAAAAACAGTCATAAGTCACATTTTGCAGTGCTGTTGTAACTTGAATGGTTACTAAGTGAATTGTTGTAAGTTGGGGACTGTCTGTATATACTAAAGTAGATAGGCAGATGGGCATCCTGAGGTAAATCAACACAGCAGGAGCAAATTGAGGTAAATCAACACAGCAGGAGCATCCTGAGGTAAATCAACACAGCAGGAGCATCCTGAGGTAAATCAACATAGAAGGAGCATCCTGAGGTAAATCAACACAGCAGGAGCAAACTGAAGTAAATCAACACAGGAGCATCCTGAGGTAAATCAACACAGTAGGAGCATCCTGAGGTAAATAAACACAGCAGGAGCATCCTGAGGTAAATCAACACAGCAGGAGCAAACTGAAGTAAATCAACACAGCAGGAGCATCCTGAGGTAAATCAACACAGCAGGAGCATCCTGAGGTAAATCAACACAACAGGAGCATCCTGAGGTAAATCAACACAGCAGGAGCATCCTGAGGTAAATCAACATAGCAGGAGCATCCTGAGGTAAATCGACACAGCAGGAGCAAACTGAAGTAAATCAACACAGGAGCATCCTGAGGTAAATCAACACAACAGGAGCATCCTGAGGTAAATCAACACAGCAGGAGCATCCTGAGGTAAATCAACACAGCAGGAGCATCCTGAGGTAAATCAACATAGCAGGAGCATCCTGAGGTAAATCAATACAGCAGGAGCATCCTGAGGTAAATCACAGAGCAAACAGGTGGCACACAGAAGAAAAAGGCAGGAAAAAGGAAATGCCACTTCACACCCACAGCAACCAATCACAGAACGGATTGCCTCACGCAGGAGCCAGTGCTCTTCAACCAATCAGCTATAACTCTGTGTTTTGGCTCATTGTACAACCCCAGTGCTCCAGGTCAGGGGTAGGGAAACTTGGCTCATTTATCATTTATGGACTTCAACTCCCAGAATTCCTGAGTAAGCCATAAAAGGTTCCCCATCCCTGGCCTACTGGTTTTTCAGTTGTGGGGGAAATCAATTTTTGACTTGAATGGGACAATATGTCCTACATTTGTATATTAAACAATCCCATTCAAGTCTTAATTAATTCAAGTCAAAAATTGATTTCCCCCACAACTGAAAAACCAGTAGGCCAGGGAGGGGAAAATTTTTATGGCTCACTCAGGAATTCTGAGAGTTGAAGTCCATAAGTGATAGAAGAACCAAGTTTCCGTACCCCTGCTCCAAGTAGTCCTTGACTTACAACAATTTGTTTAGTGACTGTTCAAAGTTACAACAGCACAGAAAAAAGTGACTTACGACCATTTTTCACGCGACGGTTGCAATATTCCCATGGTCACACGATCAAAATTTGGATGCTTGGCAACAGCTTCATATTTATGATGGTTGTCATGTTCCGGGGTCACGTGACAAATTTCTGACGAGCAAAGTCAATGGGGAAGCCAGATTCATTTAATGACTATATTACTCACTTAATGACTGCAATGATTCACTTAATAACCATGGTAAGAAAAGTGGTAAAATGGGGCAAAATTCACTTAACGAACATCTCACTTAAGAGCATGACTTTTGGGCCCAGTTGTGGTCGTAAGTCAAGTACTACCTGTACTAAATTTAAATAGTAGACTAGGAGACCTCCAAGGTCTCTTTCAGCTCTATGATTCTATAATTCTAAGTAATTTTGAATTTAACGTAAAATGGAGCACAAATGGGACTACAGGTGGTCTTCGACTTTCAACCATTCGTTTAGTGACTGACTGTTCAAAGTTAGAATGTGGAGTGGAGTGGAATGGAATGGAATAAAATAGAATAGTTGGAAGGGACCTTAGAGGTCTTCTAGTCCAACTCCCTGCTCAGGCAGGAGGAAACCCTATACCAGTTCAGTTAAATGTTTATCCAGTCTCTTCTTAAAAAGTGTCGGAGCATTCCCATGTCATTGAAAAATAGTGATCTATGACCATTTTTCACACTCCCAACCATTGCGGCATCCGCACGATCGCCTGATCAAAAATTCGGATGCCTCGCAAGTGTCTCGTATTTATGACGGTTGCAGTTGTGAACAAGAATGGTCGTAAAACGGGACAAAACATATTTAATAGCTGTCACGCTTGCCATCAGAAATTTTGGGCTCCGCTGTGGTGGTTTTAAGTCGAGGACTGCATGTATTCCCTGTTTGCAAACAGGGTTCTGGTATTCTTTTAGCTTTCAATTATCGCTCTGGATGAAAGGACACCAGATCCGCCCCGGGATTCCTGGCTCGTCAAGCATCGTCTTTTGGGCTGAGGGCCAGCCCCATGTTTCCTTCTGCAGCCAAAGGATGACAGGAGTTTCCATGTTCTCTCTTTGACAGGGTGAAGGCAGCCCAGAACGAGTTGGGACAACAGATCCTGGCTGATTTTGAAGAGGCTTTTCCTTCCCAAGGCACAAAGGTGTTTATTTATTTATTTAAAAAAAAAAATACCTTGATGTTTTCTGTTTGCAAAATTGTTGCTAATGGCAAGAAGCCGCTTGCAAGGGAAACTGAGGCGCTGCAAGCTTTAATGACCAAGGCGCCTCCAAACTTGGCAACTTTTAAGACTGGTGGACTTCTCAACTCCCAGAATTCCCCCACCGGAATGGCTGCCTAGGGAATTCTGGGAGTTGAAGCCCGTTCATTTTAACGTTACCGAGGTTAAGAAACACTGCAGTAGACACTCCAATGGAAAAGAGGCTTGCAGCTTTTGAGCTCTACAATCACCAAGCACAGCGGATTTTATTTATCAGAATTTTATCCCACTCATTTATATCGTAAATAACTCAAGGCATACTTAATACTCCTTCCTGTAAGGTGGGGATTGCTGAGAGAGAGTGACTGGCGCAAAGTCACTCTCGGCTAGCTTTTATGTCTAGAACTCACCATCTCCTGGTGATTGGCTCAAAGTCACCCAGCTGGCTTTCATGGCTAAGGTGGGGCTAGAACTCCCCGTCTCCTGGTGATTGGCTTAAAATATCCCAGGTGGCTCTTGAGCATAAGGTGGGATAGAACTCACAATCTCCTGGTGATTGGCTCAAAGTCACCCAGCTGGCTTTCATGGCTAAGGTGGGGCTAGAACTCACCATCTCCTGGTGATTGGCTCAAGGTCACCCAGCTGGCTTTCATAGCTAAGGTGGGATTAGAACTCACCATCTCCTGGTGATTGGCCCAAAGTCACCCAGCTGGCTTTCATGACTAAGGCGGAACTAGAACTCCCCGTCTCCTGGTGATTGGCTCAAAGTCACCCAGCTGGCTTTTGTGCCTAACGCGGATCTAGAACTCACCATCTCTTGATGGTTGGCCCAAAGTTGCCCAGTCACTTTTCATACTTAATGCAGAACTAGAACTCACCATCTGCTGGTGTTTTTTTTTTTTTCCAAAGTCACCCAGCTGGCTTTCATGCCTAAGGCAGGACTAGAACTTCCAAGGGTAGCAAAAGACCTGGGCAGCTTAATTCTCTGGGTTTCTTTCTTCTCAGCAGAGATCAGCCGGTCCCAGCAACGTTCTCCGTGATGCCTGTTTGGTCGCCAACGTCTTAGATCCCCGGATCAAGCAGGAAATCATCAAGAAGTTTATTAAGCAGCACCTCTCAGAGTATCTGGTGCTTTTCCAGGAAAACCAAGATGTGAGTTGGACTCTACCATTCCTTTTGGCCGGACACGCACTTTGAAAAATTCAGAAATCTTTTCGGTCTTGCAGAGGCCCTGTGTTTTCCTGCTGTTCACAAAAGCTCTTCGTTTCCATTTTAATTGATGCTAAAAACAAAATTACACCTGCCTTAATTGGAGCTGAAGCTACTTGATTGGAGTTAAGAGACAGAACTGAAGAATCTTCTAGGAATGAGAAGCAAAATGTCTTCAAGGGAAAAAAAAAAACCAAGAAAGTCCAGCTGCCTTTTATAAAAAGCACTTTTGGGATGTTCCTTCAGGGATTAAGCGATTTGCATCCTTTAGCCCCCACTCGCCCACCCTCTTAAAAAAACGCTTCACAACGTGCATTGTACATCTTGATATCAACATGGAGGAGAAAGATGGCTGAACTCTCTTGTGTTCTCCCTCAGGTGGCTTGGCTAGACAAGATCGACCGGCGTTACGCCTGGATCAAACGACAGCTGGTAGACTATGAGGAGAAATACGGCCGGATGTTCCCAGGAGAGTGGTGCATGACGGAACGGATCGCGGTGGATTTCTGTCATATTACAAGGTGGGATTCTAAAATACTGTTTCCCCCCACCCCCCCCTCCATTTTTAGGAATGTTTGTCCTGGGTCCTTTTCACCCACACCATTAAAAAGTGCAAACAGCACTTTAATTTTTAAACTTTCATTTTAAAAGCTGAATGTCAACTCAATAAAATATTTCTATGGTCTTTTTAAAGAGGGAGGGGGGAGCAGTGGGGCAGCTTGAAAATCGAAAGTGCATTCCCTAAATGTTTTCAAAGATAGTAAGTAGGTGACTGAAGTTTCTGCCACACAGAATTCTAACTGGAGAGCATGATCGATGATTCTGGGCTATGAATGTGTCCCATTGG
The DNA here is from genome assembly GCA_023653725.1 of Bungarus multicinctus. Taxonomy (NCBI): domain Eukaryota; kingdom Metazoa; phylum Chordata; class Lepidosauria; order Squamata; family Elapidae; genus Bungarus; species Bungarus multicinctus. The sequence continues at coordinate 5,049,060 of CM042836.1, forward strand.
AGAATATGAATTACGATACACCCAGGGGGTAAGGGGAAACCAGGGTCAAGGGTGACAATGAATGATGGGTCTCAGAGTCGGCTACACCCAGGCAGTGGCGGACATGTTGACTCCCAATAAATCCTTTGGAAGTTTTGCAAGTTTGGCTTGACACTCATGATTTAATTGGGGGGGGTGACTGCCAGAATCCTGACAGCTAGCCTTAGACTCTGAGACCCATAATTCATTGTCACCCTTGACCCTGTCATGCTTCTAAATCCCATTTTAAAGGCTGAATTGCACAAATTGAGCCCAAAAGGTTCTTCTTTCTGTGTTATTGCAAAAAAAAAAAAATCTCTTTTTGTCGGGTGCCAACAATCAGAATCGCACGCAAGTTCCAATTCAGGTGACTTACCGCTCAAACCTATGCAGGTAATTCTCAACTTCTGACCGCAATGGAGCCCAAAATTTATGTCGCAAAACGAGACAGTTGTTAAGTGAGCTTTGCCCGATTTTATGACCTTCCTTGCCACAGTCGTTAAGTGGATCGTTGCAGTTAAGTCAATGGACCTACCAGGGGGTATTGCAAATTTGCAAGCTGGTTCTGAAGTTCTCACACGTGCATCACAGTCATAACCGCACATCAGCTGCTTAGTAACTACACTGCATACACAGCTGCTCACAGCATCCCATAATCCCATGACCGTATTTTAGGACAGTTTCACTGAAAATCAGCATTTCGTTCGGATTTTAGGCAAAACGTGCCCATAGCTGCACACCGCCCGAAGTCCCATTGCGGGAGAGGGGGTGGTATAAAAATTTAATAAAATAAATAAATAAATAGCAAACCATTGATTTGCTTAACAACCATGGACGTTGATTAAAATCACACGAGTGACTGGTTTTACAACTGTCACGATTTACATCCATGTTGGGCAGGCTCTGTTTCGTTGTAAGTTGAGGACTACCTGTGTGATGACCCGGAGTGTAACACAAACGTAACAAAACCCAAAACGTAAATAAATGTCCTTTAGTGCCTCCATCTTGGCCCCACTGTTCAATAATACTCAGTTGGAGATAAAACTTATTCAAAAATAGTCTTCAAAAGAAAGCAATACAGTCTGAACTTAATGAGTAGATAGAGGTGAAATAAAAAACCAAAACAAACTACAGTGAAGGAATTTCCGCAACGGACCAGGATAAGTAATTATCAACTTCAAGGAGATAATAAGGCGCAGTCTGTTGGAAGGACGCCAACCAAGATAATTTCAGCCCCAAATAAAACATGCTTTGCTACTAGCAACGCTGTGTTTTAATTGTCTCTCTTACATACTGTTCTCCCCAGCTGCAACCAATGAGAGGGATCATGGCCGCTTCCTCTCTCGTAAGCCAAGTTATTTCCTTCTCTGTTCCTCTCTGCATGTCCTAGGATGAAGAGGGGATGGGCCTGGTTCTTCCTCTGATTGCCCAGCCAGCCTCTGCCCTTCCCCCAGCCTCCTCCACAACCTCCGGAGCCACATCTCCATGTCCTGTCAGCTGTTCCTCCTCTCCCTCAGAGTCCAACTCTAACAAGGGCATGACAACCTGTCAGTAAATGAACTGTTGTAAGTCGAGGACTACCTGTAAAATCTGAGCAATGTGATGATTTATAAAAAGGCTGTGTGGTTTTCCAGCCTTTCTGTTATGGATGCCACATGTTGGAACGAGTACAGATAACAGATAATCAGAGTTGGAAGAGACCTTGTAGGTCATCTAGTCCAACCCCCTGCCCAAGCGGGAGACCCTACACCATTTCTGACCAATGGCAGTCCAATCTCTTCTTGAAAGTCTCAAGTGATGGCGCTCCCACAACTTCAACAAGGGCAACTTCTGTTCCATCGGTTGATTGTTCTCACTGTCAGGAAATTCCTCCTTATTTCCAGGTTGAATCTCTCCTTGTTTAGTTTCTATCCATTATTCCTTGTCTGGCCTACAGGATTTTAGACAGGTAGTCCTCGATTTACAACAGTTCATTTAGTGACCGTTTGAATTTACAACGGCACTAAAACTGGTGACTTTTTCACACATGACCATTGCAGCAGCAGCCCCAACATTATGTGATTTACATTCAGATGCTTGACAACTGACTCACATTTATGTTTATGTTTTATTAGATTTTTATACCGCCCCCTCTCCCAAAAACGGGACTCAGGGCGGTGTACAGCCAGCTAAAACAGAAACAGTATAAAGTTATAAAATTAAAAACAATTTAAAATGATTAAATTGGAAAAAATTTAAAAATTTATGACGGTTGCCCTGTCCGGGCATCACATGATCCCCTTTTGCAATCTCAGTGGGGAAGCCGGATTCACTTAATAACCGTGTGACTAACTTAACAACTGCAGTGATTCATTTAAGAACCATGTGACCAACTTAACAATTCACCGAACAAGGGTGACCAGAAAGGTCGTAAAATGGGACAAAACTCGCTTAACAAATGTCTCACTTTTAGCAACATCAATTCCCGGCTGAATTGTGGTCGTACGTTCGAGGACTCCCTGTACTGGCGTGACAGATTTTGCTTCCTTCTCCTTGCAGGATGGAACTGGGGAAAATCATGCGCACCCGGGCAAGAGAGATCGAAGTTAAGCTGCTACTTTTCGCAATCCAGAGGACGACCAACTTCGAAGGGCTGTTGGCCAAACGGTTCTCTGGCTCCACGCTAACAGAGACGGTGACGGTAAAAAATGGAGCCCTAGTTTTTGTAGGTTCCCCCCCTCCTGCAGTTACAGAGCGGGATCCCTGTGTATAATCCTCCCCCCCCCTCACTCCATTTGCAAGTTTGTGCCCTCCGGTCCCAGAGCTAAGCGGCCCTGTGGGAAAAAACGGGGTTTTCTTCTCACGTAACGTCACTCTGATCGACGTTACGATGGAGCCCCCCAAAAGCTCAGAGTGCGACAATTCGCCACAACCAACTCACTAAGGGACAATCCGATATGGCCAACTCGCTGCGAGACAATTCAACAATTCAGTTTAAATATTTAAAATAATTTTTTTAAAAAATTTAAAAATTATTTTAATTTTTTGCCATTCACATTTCACTTTGGTCTCCTTTAATGATTCTAGTCCGCTACTAGCTGGATACACGTGCTTCGCTATGAAAACTGTGGTCGGGCTTAGTTTTTGGGGAGGAAAATAAAAGAATACCTGCACTGCCCCTCACAGCTGATTTTTCAGCCGGTTTGAGGCCTTTTTCGGCCTCCCGGAGGCTTGAGGAAGGCTTCTGCAGGCTTTGCAGGCCGAAAACTAGTCCTGTTTTGTCACTTCCGGTATTTTCGGAAAAACAGGAAGTGATGAAACAAAGCTGGTTTTCGGCCTGCAGAAACCTTCCTCAAGCTTTTGGGAGGCCGAAAAAGGCCTCAAACCAGCCGAAAAATCAGCTGTGAGACGTCTGCATGTACAGTGAGGTAAATTTGCCTGCAGCTCGCGTGCCAGCACAAATGGCTGTGTGTGCCACCTCTGGCACGCGTGTCATAGGTTCGCCATCACAGACCTATACTGTTTCAGACAAGTGTCTGTCCAGTCGCTTCTTAAAAACCTTCAGTGATGAAGCTCCCACAGCTTCTGGTGACAAGCAGTTCCACTGGTTAATTGTCCTCACTATTAGGAAGCTTCTCCTAAATTCCAGGTTGCTTCTCTCCTTGATGAGTTTCCACCTGTTGTTTCTTCTTCTGCCTTCAGCTGCTTTGGAAAACAAATTGACCCCCTCTCTTCTTTATGGCAGCCCCTCCAATATTGGAAAACTGCTATCATGTTCCCCCTGGTCCTTTTTTTCTCTAGAGTAGCCAAACCCAGTTCCTGCAACCGTTCTTCATATGTTTTAGCCTCCAGGCGTATAATCCTGTTGTAGTTGCTCTTCTTTGCACTTTTTCCAAAGTCTCAACATCCTTTTTGTAATGCAAGGACCAAAACTGGACCCTGTATTCCTTTACTAAGACTTTATAAAGCGGTACTAATGCTTCACCTGATTTATACAATCAAGGATCGTCTTCGCTTTTTTGGCTGCTGCCACACAGGGCTAGCTCATACAGACTGGGTGAAACCAGGCTCAGTAGCAATGACTGTGAGAGGGATCTTGGAGTCTTAGTAGACAACCAGCTAAATAGGAGCCAGCCGTGTGCAGCAGCAGCCAAAAAAGCCAATGCAATCCTAAGTCGCGTTAACAGAGGGATACAATCAAGATCAAGGGAGGTACTAATACCCCTCTATAAAGCCTTAGTAAGACCACATCTAGAGTATTGCATCCAGTTTTGGTCACCACATTACAAAAAAGATGTTGAAACTCTAGAAAAAGTGCAGAGAAGAGCAACCAGGATGATGAGGGGACTGGAGGCTAAAACATATAACGAACGGTTGCAGAAACTGGGTTTGTCTAATCTAGTGAAGAGAAGGACCAGGGGAGACAGGAGAGCCACCTTCCAATATTTGAGGGGCTGCCACAGGGAGGAAGGAGTCAAGCTATTTTCTAAAGCGCCTGTAGGCCAGAGAAGGAATAATGGATGGAAGCTGAACAAGGAGAGATTCAACCTGGAAATAAGGAGAAACTTTCTGACAGTGAGAACAATCAACCCATGGAACAGAAGTTGCCCTCGGAGGTTGTGGGAGCATCATCACTTGAGACTTTCAAGAAATGTTTGGATTCCCATCTATCAGCAAAGGTGTAAGGTCTCCTGCTTGGGTGGAGGGGGGTTGGACTAGATGACTTACAAGGTCCCTTCCAACTCTGTTAATCTGAATGTGTCTAAGATAATCGAAGGCCTGGAGACTAAAACATATGATGAATGGTTGCAAGAATTGGGTATGTCCAGTTTAATGAAGAGAAGGACCAGGGGAGACAATGATAGGAGTCTTCCAGTATTTGAGGGGCTGCCACAGAGAGGAAGGGATCAGGCTATTTTCCAAAGCACCGGAAGGCCAGACAAGGAATCATGGATGGAAACTGATCAAAGAAAGAGATTCAACCTGGAAATAAGGAGGAATTTTCTGACAGTGAGAACAATCAACCAATGGAACAGCAGTTGCCCTCGGAGGTTGTGGGAGCTTCATCCCTGGAGGCTTTCAAGAAGAGACTGGACTGCCATTTGTCAGAAATGGTGTAGGGTCTCCTGCTTGGGCAGGGGGTTGGACTAGATGACCTACACGGTCCCTTCCAACTCTGACTATCTGTTATCTGTTAAGTGGTCGCCTTTTCCCTCAAACTTCCCATTTTTTTTCTCCCAACAGAAAAAACCGGATCCTCCACCGGTCTCCACCAACCCTTTTCTCGAGGAAGAATCCACGACGGATGAGGAGGAAACCCCGTCAGAAAGGCTCGATATTGACAAGGTAAATGTCTTTGTTTCTGAGATTCCACGTTTCCCCCCCACACACAAACAGGTGGGCCTTTTCTTCCTCTCTTTTCCCTACATTGATATCCACTTGGACTACAATCCCCATCGTTCCCAGCTGTGCTGGAGACCCTTCGGGTGGAGGATGCTAAAGGGTCTCTTCTTCCCCTTTCTGGCTGCAGTCTTCCTTTTTTGCAATGTTCTTAGCTATTGCCAGGGGTGGGATGCAAATATTTTTTAATACCAGTTCTGTGGGTGGGGGCTAGGTGGGAGTGGTTAGGTGGGTGTGGCCATGTGCCTGGGTGGGCGTGGCTTCTTTTTTGTGTGCAGCAGCCACCCACCCCACTCCGGTTTTTTGCGGGGAGCCTCCTGGGCCTCAGGGAAGCCTCGTGGAAGTAGGGGTGGGATTCAAATTTTTTAACAACTGGTTCTGTGGACGTGGCTTAGGTGGGCTGTGTGGTTTGGTGGCCATGGCTTGGTGGTCATGTTATTGGCTGGGCGTGGCCAACTGTATATCACTCACATCGAGGCACGCATCTCCTCGCCTGGCCTCTCATGACTGTGGGGATGCTGCAACAGTCGTAAATGTGAAACATGGTCTTAAGTCACTTTTTTCAGTGCCATTGTAACTTTGAATGGTCCCTCCACACAAGCAAAGTACCAGCAAAGGAGGGAAAAATAACTCCAGAGACGTTCCTGAGACAGGAAGTCCAGTCCTTCCAAGAATGTAATCAGGGTTAACGGGAGAGGCAGTTTTTGTAAGCAACACCAGAATGTTTCCTTCCTACCTTCCTTACAGGATTAGGCCAGGAATTTCTTCTAACAACCGGTTCTCCGAACTGCTTAGAATGTTAACAACCGGTTCTAGCAAAGAGGTGCGAACTGGTAGAAACCCACCCCGCGTGGAAGGCGTTTTTGCTCCTAGGAGGCTTCCCTGAGGCCCAGGAAGGCAAAAAAACAGCACTGGGAGCCAAACAGCACAATCCCCCCATGCGGTCCTTTTTGCCCCCTGGGCCTCAGGGAAGCAGTAAGACAGTGTTGGAAGTTAGCACCCACCCCTCTCCTAGGAAAATGAAATATTTTAGGATACACTAAAAAGGCAGAATATTTCCCCTAAAAAGAGTAGAAACTCAGAAGCAGAAGCTCCCCCCCACTTTTGTTAATGGGTGGGCCATCAAGGCCTGGGGCAGAATATTTTACATAACAAAGATCTACTCCAGGTAAAGCTATAATAGGAATTGCCCAAAGCCCTTTCATTACATCATTATCCAGCAAAGCTCAACCAAGCCTGGCACTCAGGACAGCCTACAGAGTTGCCCCTGCATGGCCCCATGGGAGTCTGACAACCAATCAGAATACAAGCTCCAATTCACATCCCAAAACAGGATATAAAACAATTGCACTCTCAGCCTATCAACCCTTCTTCTTCTTCTTCTTCTTCTTCTTCTTCACCTTCCTTCTTTCTTCACCCAAGCCGTGTTGTCCTGTCCACCATTAAACCATCTTTCCAAGCAGACACCATGTTTTCAATATCTTTCTTCCCCACTTGGAACTGAACCCAGAAAGATATTTCTTCTAACAACAGCAAGGGGGAATCACTGGCACAGCTGATTGTCAGAAGCTGTTTTTTTTTTTTGCTACCAGTTTGGTTGAACCGGGCCGAACTGGTAGAATCCCACTGCTAGCTAATGCAGATATAAGCAGCGTGAATATTGTCTTAATGTAGTCCTCAGCTTATAACCGTTTCTATGGTGACCAGTTATAAACATCTTGAATATTATCTTCGACTTATAACATTGGTTTAGCAACCAGTTAGAAGCACCTTCAGCGCTTATATAGTCCTTGGCTTATATCAGTTTGTTTAACGACTGTTTGAAGTTACAATGGCATTGAAAACAGTGACAACCGGTCCTCGCACTTACGACCCTCACAGCATCTCCATGGTTGTGTGATCATTACTCCCATCAAGAAATGAGAGACTGCATGTTGATATTGCATGTCTTAAGAGCAGCAAGAATTGTATTTGCACAATACTGGAAAAATGAGGAAATACCTACAGAAGAGAGTGTAATTTAAAAAAAAAGACTAGAATGTGCAGAAATGGATAGGTTGACATTAAAGGATAAAGAAGGTACCGAATACTTTTTAACATGGGATTTGTTTTATCAATGGTTAGACAATAAGAGGTAGAAATTATAAATTGAAAATTATGATCATGTATACGTAAATGGATCCAGATAATACATTGTTTACTAAGCAGTTACGCATCTTAAAGAAAAATGGATATATAGTATTAGGTGTAAGTAAATTGACCCAAACAATACACTGTTCACAAATCAATTGTGCATGTATAAGAAAAAAGTTTAAATAAATTATTAAAAAAAGAGAAATGAGAGACTGCAAAAAACTCATTTGTAGGAGAAAATCCATTAGCAGCAGCAAATACAATACCAAGGCCAAAACCTAGAACAGAAGGAGAAAAAAAAATATTTAGAATTATTCAATAGTATTTAATGCTGGTTTTATTGTTTTTCCCCCAAAATCAAGCACACTTATAACACAAAATTCTTTAATATTTCATTAAAATTCACTGAGTTACTCAAAAACAGTAGAGACTGATTTTTAGCCAGACCCTAAATCCGTGATGGCGAACCTGTGTGAACAGGTGGCATACAGAGCCATTTGTACTGGCACGCGAGCTGCAGGAAAACTTACCTCACTGGGCATGCGCGCGCCTCACAGCTGATTTTCGGCTGGTTGGAGGCCTTTTTTGGCCTCCCAAAGGCTTGAGGAAGGTTTCTGCAGGCTTTGCAGGCCAAAAACTAGCCCCGTTTTGTCACTTCCTGTTTAAAATACCAGAAGTGACGAAACGGGCCTAGTTTTCGGCCTGCAAAGCCTGCAGAAGCCTTCCTCAAGCCTCTGAGGGGCTGAAAAAGTCCTCAAACCGGCTGAAAATCAGCTGTGAGGTGCAGTGCAGGTAAGGGGGCGGCAAGGTGGGTGGGTGGGGATTACATGTGCATGCGTAGGGGTCGTTGGGGGGGCGCACATTGCCTTCTGGGTGCTGGCACGCGAGTGCGAGCGTGCAAGCGTGCAGACAATTTTTGGCACAGGAGCCCAAAAAGATTAGCCCTAACTCTTTATGAAATTACAGAATAAATATAACTAATTTTATATAAATTATTAGCCCAAGGAATTACTAAAATAAAAAGCACAATACAAGTAGGCCTTGACTTGCGGCCACAATGGACCCCAGAATTTATGTTGCTAAGTGAGAAATTTGTTAAGTGAGTTTTGCCCCATTTTACAACGTCTCTCGCCACAGTTGTTAAGTGACTCGGGCTTCCCCATTGGCTTTGCTTGAGAGAAGGTCGCAAAAGGGGATCAGGTAACCCTGGGACATTGCAACCATCATAAATATGAAACCAGTTGTCAAGCGTCCGAATTTTGATCCAGGTGACCATGGGGTTGCTGCAGCGGTCGTAAGTGTGAAAAATAGCCATAAGTCACTTTTTAGTAACTTCGAACGAACAGATCACAAAATGATCTGTTGTAAGTCGAGGGCTACCTGTGGTGGCATTCTTTTCCTGACAATCTTTACTGGGTTTTATAATCTCTCTTATCTCTTTTTTTTTATCTTAGCCACAAAAGCCAAAAATTCCAAATAATCCGTTCCATGGGATTGTTTCTAAGTGCTTTGAGCCCCATCTGTATGTCTACATTGAATCTCAGGACAGGTGAGTGACAATTATTTCTAGGCGGGGGGGGGGCACGACGTGGGGAGGACACAGCGGGAGAAGAAAGCGTAGCTCATTTACAAAAGGAAAGAATCAGCTTAGAGCTAGAGTTTGAGAAGAATTGACAAAATACTTCAGGTAGTCCTCTACCTACAACAGTTCATTTAGAGTTAGAATTACCATTTTTTATTGGCCAAGTGTGATTGGACACACAAGGAATTTGTCTTGGTGCAAATGCTCTCAGCGTACATAAAAAGAAAAGAGACATTCGTCAAGAATCATCAGGTGCAACACTTAATGATAGTCATAAGGTACAATAGAATAGAATAGAAGGATATAGGAGTAGAATTTAAATAGAATGGGATGGAACCAGAGGTGAGTATTCAGCAGGTTCTGACTAGTTCTGGAGAACCGGTAGCAGAAATTTTGAATAGTTTGGAGAACCGGCAAATACCATCTCTGATTGGAGATTTTACAGTATCCTTCCCCTGCCACGCCCACCAAGCCACACCCACAGAACTGGTAGTAAAAAAAACTTGAATCCCACCACTGGATGGAATGGGATAGAGAATAGAATAGAATAGAATAGAATAGAACAGAACAGAATAGAATTCTTTATTGGCCAAGTGTGAATGGATACACAAGGAATTTGTCTTTGGTGCAAATGTTCTCAGTATACATAAAAGAAAAGATACATTCTTTAAGAGTCAAGAATCATCAGTTACAACACTTAATGATAGTCATAAGGTACAATGGAATAGAATAGAAGGATATAGGAATAGAATTTAAATCGAATGGGATGGAACAGGATAGAGAATAGAATAGCATCGCATAGAATAGAATAGAATAGAATAGAATAGAATAGAATGGAGAGTGAACAGCCTCCAGGTCTGGAGGTGGCTGATAAGGAAGAAGTGGAACAGTTGGGCCCAGTGCCTGAAATGCAGATGTGCAGAAGGCAGAGGAGAGGAGAGCAGTGGAAATCTATGGGCCGGTCCTTGGGATGGAAGAGCCATCGCTGCTAGCGAAGCCCCCACCCTAGCTCTAGGGATAAAAGGCAGGGGGCGGAGATGAATAGGTGTGGCAGACTATCTCCCTGCCGGACGGACTGGTTAGCCTGCGGTGAGAGAGAAACTTTTTGCCAGGGCTGCCGGCGCTCCTAATAAAGGAATCTTTGAGTTCACTTGTTTGGGGAACTGGATCAGAACATGTACAACTTTATAGAAGCACAAAATAAAACAATCAGAACATTAAAAACATTGGGCAGTAAAACATTAAAAGTTGACAAAAATAAAAAGGATAAAAGGATACATAAATGGGATATTGGTGGGATTTTCTCCTAAGTCCTAACCATATACTGTAGTAGCTCGATATCCGTGCTTTGCTACGAAACTATGTGGTTGGGCTTAGTTTTTGGGGAGGAAAATAAGGAAGAATAAATTCTGCCTGTGCCTACCAGCATCCATCGGTATTCATCTGGCTAGCATTTTGTCAGTGTGTGAGAGAGTTGAGGGCTGTTTGGAAACTGAACCAGTATTTGCTGTGTGAGCAAGGAGGAGACTGCAAGGAGCCTGGGCGTGTCTTAGCTCAACTGTTCTGTACTAAAGCTGGTTGCTGCTGTGAAAGTGAAAGTGAAACTCCTGTCCTCTGCTTGTGTTTTGCCTTTGGAACAGATTTCTTTTCAGGTGGGGAGGGGGAGTAGAACTCCTTAGCATCAGAGCGTGTTAATAATAATAATATAGGAAATACTAATAGCTCTGATGGTCATTTCGAAAAATCCCTTCTTAGTGAGCACCTAGAAGCCAAGAGAAACCTACGTGCCAAATTTCAAGTTTGTAGGCTTTACGGTTCTGGAGATTTTGTGATGATGTGTGAGAGGTCTTTCGCTTTTATATATTTAGATTTTTCCTAAACACATTGTGTTTCTGCTTTCGTGGGTCCTCAGAAACCTCGGAGAGCTGATTGACCGCTTCGTGGGGGACTTCAAAGCCCAGGGACCCCCCAAGCCGAACGTGGATGAGGGCGGGGCCGTTCTGCCCAGCTGCGCCGACCTCTTTGTCTATTACAAGAAATGCATGGTCCAGTGCTCGCAGCTAAGCACCGGGGAGCCCATGATCGCCCTGACTACCATATTCCAGAAATACCTGCGGGAATACGCCTGGAAGATCCTCTCCGGAAATTTACCCAAGTGAGTTTTGATGTCAGGGTTCCGGCGATCGCCCTAATTAAATCATGAGCTTGGAGCCAAGCTTCAAAAAAGAATTCAAAAGATTTATTAGGAGCAACATGTCAGCATTAGGGAGCCTCTGTGGCGCAAGTGGTTAGAGTGCAATATTGCAAGCTACTTCTGGGTGTGTCATAAATCAGATTCTCCAATGAAGCACATTCACGGGCTGGATGTCATCCATCACGTTCTCCAATGACGGATTTTCCAGGCAGAAGATTCAGTAGCCTAGCTACAATCTTTGTAAGATAAGGTTGGAGAGTACTTCTGGTTTTACACTGCCACTCTTGCTCCTTCAGATTTCCCCCCCCCCCCCCGTCTTGTTTATGGCAACTCAAGAAGAGGCATAGGAATGCTTTACGAGTTGCCATTTGAATCGAATTGCATTGGATATAGGTAGTCCTCAACTTACAACAGTGTGGGCGGGAGGTTGGACTAGATGACCTGTAAGGTCCATTCCAACTCTGATTATCTGTTATCTGTTCGTTTAGTGACCGTTCGAAGTTACAATGGCACTGAAAAGGGTGACTTAAGTCCCGTTTTTCACACTTATGACCGTTGTAGCATCCCCATGGTCACGTGATTTACATTTGGATGCTTGATGACTGGTTCATATTTATGACTGTTGCAGGGGGGTGTCATGTGATCCCCTTTTGCGACCTTCTGACAAGGAAAGTCCATGGGGAAGCCAGATTCTCTTAATATCAGCGGTTACTTATTTAACCGCTGCAGTGTTTCACTTAACAAAAAGGTATGGAGCAAAATTCACGTCACAAATTTCTCACTTAGCAAAACAGATGTTGGGCTCAATTGGGATCTTAAGTCGAGGACCACTTGTACTTTATTTGGCCAACTGGAATTAGGAATTTGTGCCCGGTGTAGAAGCTCTCAGCATACACAAAAAAAGCAACAGAATAAATTATAATTATAATTCTTTTATTGGCCAAGTGTGATCGGACACACAAAGAATTTGTCTTGGTGCAAATGCTCTCAGTGTACATAAAAGAAAAGATACATCTGTCAAGAGTCAAGAATCATAAGGTACGACACTTAACTATAGTCATAGGATACAATCAGCAATCAAATCGTACTAGGAAACAGTCAATATAGATCATAAGGATACAAGTAACAAAGTTACAGTCATACAGTTACAAGTGGGAGGGGGTGGGTGATAAGGAGTGATGAGAAGATTAACAGTAATAGTAGTGCAGACTTTGTAATAGTTGAAAAGTATTGAGGGAATTATTTGTTTAGCAGAGTGATGGCTTTTGGGGAAAAACTCGTGTCTAGTTGTTCTGGTGTGCAGGGCTCTATAGCATTGTTTTGAGGGAAGGAGATAATATAATAATAATAATAATAATAATACCAATAAAAGGGGGAGTAAAGAAGATAATAAGGATAAATAATACTACTACAGTCCCACTATCTGGGTAATTACACATAGCCATTAGACAGCACTGTGAGAATTAGGTGTTCAACAGAGTGTTATGACCATCATAACATCGTAATTCGAGGATGACCAAGCTGCAGTGTTTCTGATGTTGTGACTCCCATCTAGTGTCCAACCTGAAGCCGACCTGACGGAGGCCATTTTGAGGCTTTAGTATTGCCACACTGGAGCTGAGGGATGGGGGGGCGGGAATAGAGATAGTTGGGGTTTTGTAGCCAAAACAAAATATTTTTTTCTGGGAACCAAGGTGGCCGGAGAGAGAAGTGAAGGTACCAGGCAACCGGATGGCACCTTGATTAGACCATGTGACTGATGGTTTGGGAAAGGGGGAAAACTTTTAATTAGGTGAAAACCATGGGAACTTTCAGAATCGGTTTTCACCAGTCTGTGCCAATATGATAGGTCCAATAAAACTGTTCTTTGAGGAATCTACCTGCCTCGGAGTTCTCTTTGCTATGGGTATATTACTTGGAACTCTAACATCTAAAGCAGGGGTGTCAAACTCAAGGCCCGGGGCCCAGATCCGGCCCCCGGAGTGCTTAGATCTGACCACAGGGCCGCCCTAGAAACAGGAAAAGACTGGCCCACAATGCCTCTGCCAGCGTTTTCTCTGGCAGAAGGTTGCAGCAGGCCATCCTAGCCAAAAATGGAGCTTGCTCAGGCCACGTGTGGCCCTCCCCGAGCTCTGTTTTCATTGACAGAGGATTGCAGGAGGCTGTCGCAGCCGAAAATGAAGCTCGGGAGCCATTTTCACTGGGAGAGAGCTCAGACCACCACAAGCACCCCGCCTGACATGAGTGACATGCTGGCCACACCCATCCTGGCCATGCCCACCCTGGCCCCCTGAGGTCAAACACAAGTCTGATGCGACCTTCAATGAAATCGAATTTGACACCCCTGATGTAGAGCGATCGGGAGTCGTGCGGCATGCAGTTGGATAAACTATTATTTTTGTTTGCGACCACAACAGGACGACAAACACCAGCAGCAGTGGCCTGACCATCACCAGCTTACTGAAAGAGAAGGACGGTTCAGAGGTGGCCAAATTCACCTTAGAGGAGCTTTGCCTGATCTGTAGCATTCTGAGCACGGCCGAATATTGTTTGGCGACCACCCAACAGGTTAGGACATTACAGCCGTCCTCCGAGACAGATTCCTTGGGGCTTTGCAGCATGCCAATTCTGACTTTTGGTGGAAAAAGGGGGGATACCATACCACCTTCGAGGCTGGTATCACAGCTTTTTATAAGAGGCATGGTGGCGCAGGGGTTAGAATGCGGTATTGCAGGCTAATTCTGCTGACCGTCAGAGGTTTGATCCTCACCGGCTCATGGTTGATTCAGCCTTCCGTCCTTCTGAGGTCGGTAAAGTGAGGACCTAGATTGTTGGGGGCAAGAGGCTGACTCTGTAAACCGCTTAGAGAGGGTTGCAAAGCACTGAGAAGCGGTATATAAGTCTTAAAGTATGATTGCTATTGCTATCTAGTCTTGTTCCAGGCCTCGTTTCCTAAGGTCAAAAAGAGTGCTGAAATACCATTTCACCTGCAAAAGGAAACCACCGAGTTTCAAGCACTCTTTTTTTTTTAAAAAAAAATTGCTTTTAGATAATAACAGAAAAAGGAAAGAAACGCAGGAGAAAAATAATTGAGGTGGAAATACATTCTGAAAGAAAAAAAAAATGCATAAAGTCCTTGAAAAGTGAAAAAATGCAAGAAAAAAGTATAATCCATCATTATGACAGTTAACCGTGAAAATTCTATATATAATGTAGTATAAATAATATCAATATTCAAATAAATTAGACAAAGAGGCATCATTGGGGAAATTAACAAGGCTGCTACTAAACAGAATATTTCATCAATGATTCCAAATGTTTTACAACATTTCCAACACTGTTTTAAAGTTTTTACTTGTTTTCGTACATTTTAATACACATTATTAAATAATAATACATTAATACATTTTAATACACATTATTTATTACACTTCGCACAGTCACTTCCGCCCTCGTTATCTCCCGCCTGGACTATTGCAATGCTCTCTACATGGGGCTCCCCTTGAAGAGTCTCCGGAGGTTGCAGCTGATCCAGAATGCAGCCGCGCGGGTGATCGTGGGTGCCCCTCGGAGCTCCCACGTAATACCGCTTCTCCGCAGGCTACACTGCCTTCCTGTGGCCTTCCGGATTCGATTCAAGGTGGTACTGATGGTATTTAAAGTGCTCCATGGCTCGGGACCTGGGTACTTACGGGACCGCCTACTGCCATCATCAACCTCCCGCCGCCCAGTACGCTCCCACAGGGTGGCCCTACTTGGGGTCCCGCCGCCTGGCTGCTGTCGGCTGACGGCCCCGAGAGTTCGGGCTTTCTCTGTGGGAGCTCCCTCCCTATGGAATGATCTCCCCCCGGAGATACGGGCCATGACGGATATCCTGACCTTCCGGCGCGCAGTGAAAACCCTATTTTTTAGACAGGCTGGCCTGGCCCAGTAATGGGTTCGGGTTTTAAATTTAATTGGGTTTTAACTGTTAATTTTATATTTTTAACTTTTAACTTAATCCCTGATTTTACATTTCTAAATTTTCAATTGGATGGGATACAGCCGGACCAATGTATTTAATATATTTTTAAACTGTATTTAAATTATATTTATTTTTGATGTCAGTTATGTGTTTTTAGTAGGCTGTACACCGCCCCGAGTCCCTTTTTGGGAGAGGGAGCGGTATAAAAGTTCGAATAAATAAATAAATAAATTATCAACAATTTGACAGATTTTTATCTGGTTATGTCTGGTGGTCAAAGCAATAAATAAATTGATGGATTGATACATATTAATTTCTAATAGACATATATAACATTATTTTTGTAATTTATATAAGTTTTTTAGCCCTCATGGGTCTTGGGTAGTGAAAGAACCCTGACTTTTAGTCAGGATGCTTAAAAGCCGAAGGAGTTGCAAATTTGGAGAGATGATTTTAATATAGATTAGCTCTGTACCCATGCTTTGCTATGCTATTTTAAACAATGCTAATATTTGTACAATAGTTTCTGACCATCATATTCTAATATGTCACCTGTCATTCTAGTACTTACATTCCTATATCGATATTACAAGTAATATCTCTTTCCATGTCCACCTAACCAGATTCTTTCGTGTTCCAACTTCTATCTCGTGTTTCTAACCATTGATAAAAAAACTATTCCGTGTTAAGAAGTATTCTGTATCTCCTTTATTTTTTAATTTTAGTGTTAGTCTGTCCATTTCCGCACATGGCTGTTTTTTTGTAGAAGTTTCATAACCCAAGTGACATCATCAGTGGTTAGGGACTGGCATTGAGGAATAATTTCTTCCCTGTTCCTCCAGCTTGAAGAAAAACTCAAGGAGAAAGTGGATGACAGCTTGGTTGAAAGAATCACCCTGATGGGAGAGATGGATACCTTCAGCACGTAAGTCCCCAGTGGCACAATTAATTTAACTTATTCCTTTGATTCCTATCCCTTATGATTGTTTATAAAAATCTCAAGGTGCCGAATACACTTCATATTCTTTCTTCCTCCTGTTTTCCCCACAACAATCTTGTGAGGCGGGTTGAGCTGAGAGAAAGTGACTGGTCCAGAGTTACCCAGCTGGCTTTCTTGCCTAAAGCTGAACTAGAACTCACCAACTCCTGGTGACTGGCTCAAAGTCTCCCAGCTGGCTCTCATGGTGAAGGCAGGATTACAATTCACAGCCACCCACAAGGGAGAAGGAAGAGAAAGAGGAGGAGGAGGAGAAGGACTGTGGGCCCTAGGTGCTCTCCAAGCTTGTTTGCTTTCTTCTAGACATTTCATGCCCCAACTAGGTAACATCGTCAGTGCTAGAAGGGTACAGGATTTCCTCTCTGTTTGCCAAAAAGGCACTAAGAGTTGTTAACCTAATCCTACATAGCTTTTTCTCTGGTAATATCACATTACTAACTAGAGCATACAAAACATTTGCTGGACCAACACTCGAATACAGTTCATCAGTCTGGAATCCACATTAGTATCTGATATTAACACAGTTGAGAAAGTCCAGAAATATTTTACAAGAAGAGTTCTCCACTCCTCTACTCGTTGCAGAATACCTTATGCCACCAGACTTGAAATTCTAGACCTAGAAAATCTAGAACTATGCCGCCTTCGGTCCGATCTAAGTATAGTACATAAAATTATATATTGCAATGTCCTATCTGTTAATGAATACTTCAGCTTCAACCATAACAACACAAGAGCAAACAATAGATACAAACTCAAGGTTAATGGCACCAAACTTGATTGCAGGAAATACGACTTCAGCAACAGAGTGGTCAAGGCTGGAATACTCCACCCGACTCTGTGGTTTCTTCCCCAAACCCCAAAAACTTTAACCTTAGACTGTCTACTCTTGACCTCACCCCTTTCCTAAGAGGTCTGTAGGGGGCGTGCATAAGCGCACCAACGTGCCTACCGTCCCTGTCCTATGGTTTCTTTTATATATTTTCTTTATTTTTCTTATATGATCCATGTATTCATAACTATGTTTTTACTTATACCTACTATCTTATAAGCAATTGACAAATAAAATAAATAAATATAAATAAATAAATGAAATATACATCTGCAGTGGCTTGTCCTATCATTGTTGGTAGGAGTGTGTTTTCCTCCTTGATATTTCCTTGATTAGAGTGTTGTCTTTGATTGTTTGTCTGAATTCCTTAATGAAGGTATATTGTTTACCATGTCATTGTTGACGAATGAAACTAAAGTCTGTGCCCTTTTCTCCCTCTGTTTCAGAGTGATTTCCAGCAGCATCCAGCTTCTGGTACAGGATTTGGATGGAGCTTGTGATCCAGCCCTCACCGCCATGAGCAAAGTAAAATGTTTAAGGAATTTCAGAAGGATTTGGGGCTTCAAAAATTTCAGCAACCGGTTCTCTGCATGGTTGCTGGGTGGGCGTGGCCTAGTTGGCCTCCTGCACCACGGCGGTGGCGGGACACACAGGTTTTCCTCAAGCCTCCAGGAGGGCGAAAACAGCCTCCCCCGGACTCCTGAGGCCCTCTGGAGGCCAGAAACGGGACTGTTTCCGGCAGCTCCAGGAGGCCTGTTTTTCGCTCTCCCCGACCCTGCATGCAGGCCCTGCACTTACCTTGCATCCCAAATGGGCCGCGTGGAGACTCCTGGGAGGGAGGGCAGGGTGGGCGGGGCCAGCCAGTGGTAGGATTTGCCGATTCACTGAACCGGCCATAAAATTAGCAACCAGTTCACCCAAACCAGGACGAACCGGTTGTAGACCACCCCTGATTTTTTGGTGGGGAGGGGCAGGGGGGTCTTTACCCAACCCACTCCATGCTCCATGCAGAAATCTAACCAATTCTGCACCCCTGGTTTTTGCTTGCTGCTCTTTGGCTTAGAACATATTTATTATTTTGGAAATCATTTCTTCTCGCTTATCTTTTAGGAGCTATTTTTAGGTAGAAAAGAGGCCCAGTCTTATTGAGGGGTGGGAGAGAAATACTCAGTCCCTTTCTTGTTTCAAACCCTTCCCTTTTTGTGCTCCTGGGAAGCTGTCACAGTTGCTGAGAAAACTTGAAACTTGAGAATTGGGGTTTTGGAGGCTTTAGAAAAAGAGGACGGCTGTCACGTTCAAGCCCACAAAAGTGTGTAACATTTGCTAGATTGACGCTCCTCCCTCAGGGAATTGTCTCCATGCCTGAAAGCTTTTTTTTTTTTAATTGTGTGTGTGTTTGGGTGTGTGTGTGTGTGTGCGAACACGGGGTTGTCTGCCAAAACGAAGGGAGACAACTACGGAAGGTTTTGAGTGAAAGAGAGCTTGGGTTTGTAAGGTTTCAGCTTTGTATTTAGTTCCTCGGATTTTTTAACAATTTTATTCAAGTCGATCATAGGAATAGAAACAAAACTAGAGAAATACAAATAGGAGCAAAAATGGAGAAAGTTAAAGAGATACGGGCTATGACGGATATTCTGACCTTCCAGCGCGCAGTGAAAACCCTATTTTTTAAACAGGCTGGCCTGGCCCAGTAACTGTATTTTAGTTTTAACTTAATTTTAATCGGGGTTTTATTAGCTTTTAATTTTTAACTGAATTTTTGGGATAGACAGCCGGATCAATTTGGTTTAATTTATTTTAATTATATTTATTGGGTATTTATTGTATGTTTTTAGTAGGCTGTACACCGCCCCGAGTCCCTTTTTGGGAGAGGGAGCGGTATAGAAATTTAATAAATAAAATAAATAAATAAAGAAGAAAGTTTTAAAAAGAAGGAAAAAAGTGCAGAAAGAGGAAAAATCAGTAGATGAGATGGGCAACACATAAATCTAATAAATTATGATGCAGTACAATACAATACTAATATATAATATAATATAATATAATATAATATAATATAATATGATTTCCAACTTTTTTTTGTGCAATAAAATACAAAAATAAGTTACAACCTCAACCTTTGGCTGTACACTGCTAAAGGTTTTGAGCTGTTTCTATAACAACAAAATTATTCTGGTCCTCAAAATCTAAAATCAAAGTTTCATTTTTTCCTCCAGTTGGTTTCCAGATGGCAACATACCTGTTCTCTTTAATTAGAGCAATTGGTTTTGCCAACTCCAACAGCTCTATCAACAAATAATCTTATCAGGTTATTTATAAAATACTGGCGAATATTTATGTATTTGTATCCTGCCTTTTATTTTACAAATAGCTCAAGGCAGCGAATATATCCAACACATGTTCCTCCTCCTATTTTCCCCATAATGACAACCTTGTGAGGTGGGTAGAGAGAGGGATGGCCCAATTGGCTGTCATGTCTAAAGTGGGACTAGAAATCACCATCTTTTGCTGATTGGCCCCAAATCACCCACATGACTTTCATGCTTAAGGTGCGACTAGAACTCACTGACTCCTAGTAATTGGCCCAAAATCACTCACTTGGCTGTCATGCCTAAGGCAGGACTAGAACTCACAGTCTCCTGGTGATTGGCCTAATATCACCCAACTGGCTTTCATGCATAAGGCAGGACTAAAACTCACTGACTCCTGGTGATTGGCCCAAAGTCATCCAACTAGCTGTCATGCATAAGGCAGGACTAGAACTCACTGACTCCTGGTTATTGGCCCAAAGTCATCCAACTAGCTGTCATGCCTAACGCGGGACTAGAACTCACTAACTCCTGGTGATTGGCCCAAAGTCATCCAACTAGCTGTCATGCCTAAGGCGGGACTAGAACTCACTAACTCCTGGTGATTGGCCCAAAGTCATCCAACTAGCTGTCATGCGTAAGACGGGACTAGAACTCACTGACTCCTGGTGATTGGCCCAAAGTTATCCAACTAGCTATCATGCCTAAGGCGGGACTAGAACTCACTGACTCCTGGTGATTGCCCAAAGTCATCCAACTAGCTGTCGTGCATAAGGCAGGACTAAAACTCACTGACTCCTGGTGATTGGCCCAAAGTCATCCAACTAGCTGTCATGCATAAGGCAGGACTAGAACTCACTGACTCCTGGTGATTGGCCCAAAGTCATCCAACTAGCTGTCATGCGTAAGACAGGACTAGAACTCACTGACTCCTGGTGATTGGCCCAAAGTCATCCAACTAGCTGTCATGCCTAAGGCGGGACTAGAACTCACTGACTCCTGGTGATTGGCCCAAAGTCATCCAACTAGCTGTCATGCCTAAGGCAGGACTAGAACTCACTGACTCCTGGTGATTGGCCCAAAGTCATCCAACTAGCTGTCATGCATAAGGCAGGACTAGAACTCACTGACTCCTGGTGATTGGCCCAAAGTCATCCAACTAGCTGTCATGCCTAAGGCGGGACTAGAACTCACTGACTCCTGGTGATTGGCCCAAAGTCATCCAACTAGCTGTCATGCCTAAGGCAGGACTAGAACTCACTGACTCCTGGTGATTGGCCCAAAGTCATCCAACTAGCTGTCATGCATAAGGCAGGACTAGAACTCACTGACTCCTGGTGATTGGCCCAAAGTCATCCAACTAGCTGTCATGCCTAAGGCGGGACTAGAACTCACTGACTCCTGGTGATTGGCCCAAAGTCATCCAACTAGCTGTCATGCGTAAGACAGGACTAGAACTCACTGACTCCTGGTGATTGGCCCAAAGTCATCCAACTAGCTGTCATGCATAAGGCAGGACTAGAACTCACTGACTCCTGGTGATTGGCCCAAAGTCATCCAACTAGCTGTCATGCCTAAGGCGGGACTAGAACTCACTGACTCCTGGTGATTGGCCCAAAGTCATCCAACTAGCTGTCATGCCTAAGGCAGGACTAGAACTCACTGACTCCTGGTGATTGGCCCAAAGTCATCCAACTAGCTGTCATGCCTAACGCGGGACTAGAACTCACTAACTCCTGGTGATTGGCCCAAAGTCACCCAGCCTGCTTTCATGCCTAAGGCGGGACTAGAACTCCCAGTCTCCTGGTGATTGGCCCAAAGTCACCCACCCTGCTTTCATGCCTAAGGTGGGACTAGAACTCCCAGTCTCCTGGCGATTGGCCCAAAGTCACCCAGCCTGCTTTCATGCCTAAGGCGAGACTAGAACTCCCAGTCTCCTGGCGATTGGCCCAAAGTCACCCAGCCTGCTTTCATGCCTAAAGTGGGACTAGAAGTCCCAGTCTCCTGGCGATTGGCCCAAAGTCACCCAGCCTGCTTTCATGCCTAAGGCGGGACTAGCACTCCCAGTCTCCTGGCGATTGGCCCAAAGTCACCCAGCCTGCTTTCATGCCTAAGGCGGGACTAGAACTCCCAGTCTCCTGGTGATTGGCTCAAAGTCACCCAGCCTGCTTTCATGTCTAAGGCGAGACTAGAACTCCCAGTCTCCTGGTGATTGGCCCAAAGTCACCCAGCCTGCTTTCATGCCTAAAGTGGGACTAGAACTCCCAGTCTCCTGGTGATTGGCTCAAAGTCATCCAACTAGCTGTCATGCCTAAGGCGGGACTAGAACTCCCTGACTCCTGGTGATTGGCCCAAAGTCATCCAACTAGCTGTCATGCCTAAGGCGGGACTAGAACTCCCTGACTCCTGGTGATTGGCCCAAAGCCCCCAATGGCTGTCACGCCTAGAACTCGCATGTCATGACTAGAACTCGCAATCTCACACTTTCCAGCCCCACTAGACCAAAATGCCTCTCTTTACCTACAATTCTCTTCGCCCCTTTAAGGGTTTCAAACGCAAACCCACACAAAAATTTTCCCGACGATGTCATCTTCAAAAAGCTAATTTTGAAAGCCAAAGCTAGGACTTAACTTTCAGGGTAGGTCGTATTTTCAGGGAAACAGGGTAGCTGTGCCTTTTTTTAAAAAAAAGAACTTTTTATTCTTTCATTGCCTCTGGTTGTCCTGGCTCGGTGAGTGCGCACGAAGCTGCACGTATTTGGGTGAAAACCTGATTCATGCATGATACATATTTTAAAGATAAGGTTTGATTTTATTTACTTTTCCCAGCCCTTGGCTCCTTCACCTGTTTTTTTTTGTCGACACGTAGGGGTGAAATATCTCACGCTTCAATAAGGGCAGTTTGATTTCTAAGAGAAGTCAAGTACTTTTCAGATGTGGGAATTCCCACGCCGCGAGATTTCAATCCATTATTTAAGCGGGCATCTATCTGGTCACCGTGGGAAAAACTTTTTCCGCTGTTGAGCAGAGGTTAAATTTTGGAATCACAGGGAGTCCTCGACTTAACAACCAAAATGGAGCCCACAATTTGTGTCGTTAAGTGGAGAGATTGGTTAAGTGAGTTTTGCCCCCTTTTTTGGCCACCGTTGTTAAGTGAATCGCTGCAGTTAAGTTAGTAACTCCGTGGTTAAGTGAATCTGGCTTCCCCCATTGACTTCGCTGGTTAGAAGGTCGCAAAAGGGGATTATGTGACCCCAGGACGTTGCAACCGTCGTAAATATGAGTCAGTTTCTAAGCATTTGACGTTGGATCATGCGATCGCAGGGAAACCGCTGCAGTCGTAAGCGTGAAAAATGGTCACGTCACTTTTTTCAGTGTCGTAACTTCAAACGGTCACTAAGTGAACTGTCGTGAGTCGAGGACTACCTGTAAGGAGATTAAGATGCCCATTTAAATTTAGAATTTAAAAAGTTTAGGCCCTGACCCACCTCGCCACAATGCCTCCACAGGGTTGCTGTGAAGAGGCTTTTAACGTGGAGAAGCAAGGGACTTTTAAAAGGTTTTTAAAAATAACAATAATTGGTGTAATTAATCGATGTGGAAATACCAAGGATTGTAGAATAGAAGAAAATGAATTGGAGAAGATCCAAATGCATCAAGATCTGAAAATCACAGCTGGAAGATTGTGGCATAAACTGGCTGTGGAGGTCCCAGGGGTTAATTCGCATACCGGGTGCCATACTAAAAAAAATCTCGGATGGTGCATAGGAAGTCTGGGCATTGGCCAAATTTTTATCGGTCAATTGCAAAAGGCCACGGTGCCTGGATCTGCACATGGAACCAGGGTGGCGTGGTGGTAGTGTTAGCTTAGAAACCAGGAGACGGTGAGTTCTAGTCCTGCCTTATGAATGAAAGCAGGAAATGGTAAGTTCTAGTCCTGCCTTAGGCATGAAAGCCGATTGGGTGATTTTAGGCCAATCACCAGGAGATGGTGAGTTCTAGACCCGCCTTAGGCATGAAAGCCGGTTGGGCGCCTCTGACCAGTCACTCACTCTCAGCCCAACCCACCTCACACGGTTGTTGTTCTGGGGAAAATAGGAGGAGAAAGGAGTATTAGATATGTTTTCTACCTTGAGTTACTTATGGAAGTAGTAAAAGCAGGATAAAAATCCAATAAATTAACAATACTATACAGCTACCTTACGACATCCTAGGTTTTAAGGAAGACTTTGATGTAAAGGGAGGCCAGGGCCAGGTGAGGGACGGGCAGCTGTGGCGCCATACGGTTGTGAAGAGAGAATTATAATAACATTAATACGTATAATAATAGTTTTTACCCTATATGCGGCTGGCAATTCAAGAGCAGTCCAGGAATGCTCGAGGCTCATGAATTAATTAGGGCAGGGGTCGCTAACCTTTTATTTATTTTATTTATTTTATCATATTTTTATACCGCTCCCTCTCCCAAAAAAGGGACTCGGGGCGGTGTACAGCCTACTAAAAACATATAAATACATTATAAATACAATTAAAAATATATTAAACGTGATTTTCCGGCTGTATCCCATCAGAACCAAATACAACAATGTAAAATCAGGGATCTTAGATAAAAATTAAAAGTTAATTACTAAAACCCAATTTAAAACCAGAACCCATTCATTCGGCCAGGCCAGCCTGCCTAAAAAGTAGGGTTTTAACTGCGTGCCGGA
This sequence comes from Bungarus multicinctus, assembly GCA_023653725.1. Classification (NCBI taxonomy): domain Eukaryota; kingdom Metazoa; phylum Chordata; class Lepidosauria; order Squamata; family Elapidae; genus Bungarus; species Bungarus multicinctus. The sequence goes on from CM042836.1 coordinate 5,073,173, forward strand.
AGGTCAAGATATCCGTCATAGCTCGTATCTCCGGGGACCTCAGGGACCACCAAACTCATAATTTTAAATCCTGCGGACCACTAATATGAATTTTGACTGACGGTGGCTTGCTAACGTTTTCCCAGGGCATCTGCAGAAAGCAGCAGAGAGACCCTGGGAAAATCCCCCAAAAAGTTTGCAGGAAAATCCCCCACTTCTTTTTCCTACCGGTCGATTATTTTGTATTTGGGATCGCAGGATACTGTCCCCAGCTCCGTTCTCAGGGGGAAGAAAGAGAGACTTTTGGCTTCATGCAAGGAAAGCAGCAGAAGCAGCAGAAGTCTTTCTTTCTCTCCCCCAAACTCTGCCAGAAATGAGTCTTTGCCGGCGGAGCCTCTTGGAGCAGGAGGCCTTGCAGGATCCTAAAGACTCATTTCTGGTGGAGTTTGGGGGAGAGAAAGAAAGACTTTTGCTGCTTTCCTTGCGTGCAGCCAAAAGCAGAAGAAGAAAGAAGCGGAAAGAAGCAGCCCGGTGGCCAGGCGAGGCGCGTGGGGCAAGTTCCCCCCCCCTGCCCTTTCCCCCCTCCCCTCACTACCTCGTGTTGTTCACAATGCAAGCGACGCAAGCCTTGTGTTCCCGCAGGCCATGTGGGCGGCGCAGCCTTGTGTTCCCGCACAGCCTGGATTAATTGCTTTGGGGGGGGACATTTCTCGCGGACCACTGGTCGGCGACCACTGACTTTAGGGCATCCGTCGGAACCCTGACAGCGACAGCCTGGGAATGGCTGCCGTAATTCTCTTCCCTATCCCAGCTTGGGTCGAGCTGTCTCCTTTCTTTCTTTCCTTCTCATTATTTTGACAGTCAAGGTTTTTTTTTTACTGAATTAGAAAAGCATTGTAAAATACAATCTTTATCGTTGTTACGGTCTTCGACAGATGCAGTGGCAAAACGTGGAGCACGTCGGGGACCAGAGTCCTTACGTGACGTCGGTCATCTTGCACATTAAGCAGAACGTCCCCATCATCCGGGACAACCTGGCCTCTACCCGGAAATATTTCACCCAGTTCTGCATCAAGTTTGCCAAGTGAGTCCCTCGCTCGCGTTCTGACCTGGGCTTCCCCAGCAGCACAAAGCCGACTCCTCGTCCCGATAAAACCCCTTTTGTTTATTTTACATTGAATTCCTCTTCAGCAAAGTCCCGGCCAGCAGCCTTTTCAAGAGATTTCCCAGTTACAGACCTTTATCAGGCTTGGAGAGTTGCCAGGCCGTTATCTTTTAGACGCCACACTGTAGCAGGCAAGAATGCAGGAACAGATCTTCACCCCAATGAACGAATTGTCTCCTGCAAAACCTCTTTCGCTTCTCTTTTATTCCCTATGGGAGGGGCCGTTCACTGTCCACCTGTGTCTTTACTCCCGAGTCAACCCTTGTTCCTTAGCTGTTCCCTTCTCCTGGCAGCTCTGCGCATGCCCACACTGGGAACAGGCTCCAGCTCTTCTTCTTCCCTACTGATCTCCGACTCCAAAGGCAGCTGATAACTGTCAGACGGCCCCGGCCCTGGGGAATTCTGGGAGTTGAAGTCCACTCATTTTACAGTGGCCAAGACTGAGAAATGCTGGATGAGAGAAATTTGTTTTTCCTTTAAGCTTCACGGAAAAGCTTAAATTTGTTCCCTTCTTTCTTGCAGCTGTTTCATCCCCAAGTTCATTAACCACCTTTTCAAGTGCAAGCCGATCAGCATGGTTGGGGCCGAACAGGTGGGTATCCCAAGTTTAAATCTGGGCAAGGGGTTGTTGGGAAACAGTCAGTGAGAGGTGGGTTCAGGAGACTGGCTTGATCCTTCTCAGAATGTTTTAGACTGTCTGAACCGTTTGTTGAATACATGACAAATCACAGCAAGATTGTGTTTGTATTTGAAGGGTCTTTAATGCTCTCTGAGCTTGGGGTTTTTTTTCCTTGCAGACATTTCATGACCCAACTAGGTAACGTCATCAGAGCTAGAAGGGAGTGGGCTTTGCTCCCTGTGGATATTCTTGCTTGGTCAGTGTTGGTGGGGAGTGTATTTGGTGATTGGGGTTTTCTTTGCTGTTGGATTGTTGGATAAATACCCAGATAAGCAGAGATTAACCCCAGAATTAAAAGCAGATGAACAATTAAGCATTGATGATGTTACCTAGTTGGGTCATGAAACGTCTTCAAGAAAACGACCAAGCTCAAAGGAGCACCAGGGACCCCATAGTCCTCCTCCTTCTCCTCCTCTTCCTCCTCCTCCCTGCAAACCCCTTTCCCTTCTAGCACTGATGATATTACCTAGTTGGGTCATGAAACGTCTGCAAGAAAACTACCCAGCTCAGAGGCCACCAAGATCTCCACCTACTTAATATTCCTCCTTCCTCGTCCTCTTTTCCCCACAACAATGACTCCGTGAGGTGGGTTGGGCTGAGTGAGAATGACAGGCCCATCCAGCCAGCATTCATACCTACGGCGGGGCTAGAATTCACCGTCTCCTGGTTTCTAACTTGGTACATTAAACATTAGACCAAACTCCTCCTCTTTCTCTTCCTCTGTGCATTCCCCACTTTGGTCTGATGATGTTTCCTAATTGAGTCATGAAATGTTTGCAAGAAAACCACCAAGCTCAGAGAGCACTAAGGACCCTATAATCCTCCTCCTCCTCCTCCTCCTCCTCCTCCTCCTCCTCCTCCTCCTCCTCCTCTTCCTCCTCCTCCTCCTCCTCCTCTTCCTCCTCCTCCTTCTCCTCCTCCTCTCCACAAGCCCCTCTCCCTTCTTGCACTGATGATGTTACCTAGTTGGGTCATGAAACATCTGTAAGAAAGCCACCAAGCTCAAAATTGGAAAAATGAGAAAATTCCGATAGAGGAGGAGGTGATTAAGAAAATAATGGAATGTGCAGAAATGAGTGGGATTAACATTGGCAATTAGAGAGCAAGAAGAAAAAGTATATTTTAAAATATGGGATATATTTTATCAGTGGTTAGATAGAAAAGTAGGAAATTGAAGTATAATACAATAGCAATGATATGCTATAATTGATTATTATAGCATGGATTATAATATGAATTAAAATCAGTTAAAATTTGAGATTTGCTGTAAAGGATAATGTGGATTTGGAAGTAAAGTCTAATGAAGATGTAATAATAATATAATATGACATGGAAGATTGGTTGATTAATGTAATATGAAGGTAAACTTAAATCTAAGAGGGAAAGATTATAGAATAGAATAGAAGAGAAGAGAAGAGAAGAGAAGAGAAGAGAAGAGAAGAGAAGAGAAGAGAGCAAAATAAGGAATAGAATAAAATAGAGAATAGAATAGAATAGAATACTTTATTGGCCAAGTGACACACGAGGAATTTGTCTTGGTGTAAATACTCTCAGTATACATAAAAGAAAAGATACGTTCGTTAAGAATCAAGAATCATAATGTACAACACTTAATAATAGTCATAGGATACAATCAACAATCAAATCATACTAGGAGACAGTCAATATAAATCGTAAGGATACAAGGGACAAAGTTACAGTCCTACAATCACAACTGGGAGGGGATGGGCGATAAGGAGGGATGGGAAGATTAACAGCAATAGATTCTGTGCACAAGAAATATGCCCCAACCGACTGACTCACTGCATAATTGAAAGATTTTATTTGCTATGTTATGTTTATATTTGTTAATCACCAAGCTCAAAGAGTACCACTTCAACTCTGCGATACAAACATTCTCCTTTATCGGTATGCTTGTATTTGATTAGAGAGATTTCAGATGCATCGGGAGAAACTCCTAGGATTGAATTAAATCAGCCTGGCATCCCAGGCCAGGTTGGTACTGGGGCGACGTCACGACGAGAGCTTTGGGTGGCGCATCCAAAATTGGTTGAAAATTCTGGGCATTGAAATCCAACCCACTTAAAGTTGCTGAGGCTGAGAAACACTGTGAAAAGATAGTCCTCGACTTACAAACGTTCACTCGGAGACCGTTCAGAGAAGTTACAGTGGCACTGCCAAAAGTTGACTCATGACTGTTTTTCACACTTAACGATCATCGCAAAACCCATGTAGTCAAGGGGATCAAAATTCACATCCCTGGCAACGGACTCGTATTTACGACCATCGCCATGTCCCGGGGGGGTCACGTGATTCCCCCTTTGCAACCTTTCGACAAGTAAAGATTCACTTAAGAACCGTGTGACTAACTTAACAATGGCGGTGATTCACCTTAAAGGCGGCGACCAGAAAGATCGTAAAGTGGGGGCGAAACTCATTATATCAACTGTCTTGCTTAGTGACAGAAGTTTTGGGCTGAATTGCGGTCGTAAGTCGAGGAACTACTTATATCAAATTCACCTCGAAATCCTGCACGCACACCCAGACAAGATAAAAGTCAAACCCAAAAGTTTTGGCAGAAAATTCAGAAATGGTTAGAAGGGATGTGTAAGATTAAAATAGAATGCAAACCTGAAATTTTCTCGTTAGGAATTATTCCTAATAATATTAGATATTCCTGATCCCTAACAATTCATGTAATTACTGCTGCAAGCTTGGCCTATGCACAACAGTGGAAACGTAAAGAAACTCCAAATTATATAGAAGTAGTCAGGAAAATTGGGATGTGCGCTGAAATGGACAAATTGACAAAAGAATTAAAAAATAAGGATGAATCGGATCATTATGAAGTATGGGATAAGTTTTATTGTTGGTTAGAAAAGAGGAAGGATCAGGATAATGAGAAATAATTATATGTGTATAATATATACTATGCATATAGAATGTAAATATGTACTATTTTTATATGTGACTTAGCAATGTAAGACAACTAGGTGAGTTAGGAGGATTGCACTATGTTCACTGTTTTTAATGTTCTTTTCTTTTGTGTGTGTTTGTCTAATAAAAAATTAATTTTAAAAAAAGATAAAAGTCAGAGGTATGGTAGGGATTTAAACCAACACTATCTAGATCTGGCTACCTGTAGAAAGAGGGAGTATCACCTCTCATCTAGGTATTCCTTATTTTATTTAACTTAAAAGATAGTGAAAAGCACTTTCGGTTCCCCAGCAGCTATTTATAATCTTTTAATTGTTCTACTATCCACATTGATCTGTGCACGTACATGCACCCAGGACTGTGGCTTACAAGTACAGGAGACAAAGAATGTTCTCTGTTTTTTTTTTCTTATTGCATTCCAACGTTTCTTTTTTATTAGTCAAGTTTTTTATTGTATTTTATATTGCTTATACATATCGATGCGTGAACCTGAACACCTAGTAAGACCATACTTGGAATACTGCATTCGTTTTTGGTTGCCACACTATAAAAAGGATGTTGAGACTCTAGAAAAAGTACAGAGAAGAGCAACAGGATGATTAGGAGACTGGAGACAAAGGCATATGAAGAACGATTGCAGGAACTGGGCCTGGCTAGTCTAGGGAAGAGAAGGACCAGGGGAGACATGATAGCGGTCTTCCAATATTTGAGGGGCTGCCACAGAGAGGAGGAAGGGGTCAAGCTATTTTCTAAAGCGCCTGTAGGCCAGACAAGGAATAACGGATGGAAACTGAACAAGGAGAGATTCAACCTGGAAATAAGGAGAAACTTTCTGACCGTGAGAACAATCAACCAATGGAACAGAAGTTGCCTTCAGAAGTTGTGGGAGCTTCATCACTTGAGACTTTCAAGAAGAGACTGGACTGCCATTTGTCAGCAAAGGTGTAAGGTCTCCTGCTTGGGCGGGGGGGTTGGACTAGATGACCTACAAAGTCCCTTCCAACTCTGTTAATCTGAATCTATCTAAGATAATTGAAGGCCTGGAGACTAAAACAGACGATGAATGGTTGCAAGAATTGGGTATGTCCAGTTTAATGAAGAGAAGGACCAGAGGAGACAATGATACTGTAGCAGTATTCCAGTATTTGAGGGGCTGCCACAGAGAGGAGGAAGGGGTCAAGCTATTTTCCAAGGCACTCGAAGGCCAGACAAGGAACAATTGATGGAAACTGATCAAGGAGAGATTCAACTTGGAAATATGGAGGAATTTCCTGACAGTGAGAACAATCAACCAATGGAACAGAAGTTGCCTTCAGATGTTGTGGGAGCTTCATCACTTGAGACCTTCAAGAAGGGACTGGACTGGCATCTGTCAAAAATGGTGTAGGGTCTCCTGTTTGAGCAGGGGTTTGGACTAGATGACCTACAAGGTCCCTTCCAACTCTGTTTATCTGTTATCACTGTTACCTGGGTATCATACATTTTGGTACAAATAAACATTATCACCCGTGACTATTACATTTCATTTTCATTGTTTCATATTGTTTAAACACACCTGATACTACTGCCGTTCAATTTCTAAACCTCCCTCTTGTTATTACATTATATCTTATTATATTAAAATCTGTGTATTGTTCTTCTGCTTCAGCTGCTGCTAGACACTCACTCCCTGAAAATGGTCCTGCTCGACCTGCCATCCATCGGCTCGCAGGTGGTGAGGAAGGCGCCTGCCAGCTACACGAAGATCGTGGTCAAGGGCATGACGCGAGCCGAGATGATCCTGAAGGTAGACCTTGTCTCGCTTCTAGACCGGCTTCTGAGGAGGGAAGGGACTGGATACCTGCCTGAAGCCATCTCGTAGGACAGATTTTATTTATTTATTTATTTGCTTGGTGATTGACCCAAAGTCAGCCAGTCCGCTTTCATGCCTAAGGCGGGACTAGAACTCCCAGTCTCCTGGCGATTGGCCCAAGGTCAACCAGCTGGCTTTCATGCCTAAGGCGGGACTAGAATTCCCAGTCTCCTGGCGATTGGCCCAAAGTCACCCAGCCTGCTTTCATGTCTAAGGCGAGACTAGAACTCCCAGTCTCCTGGTGATTGGCCCAAAGTCACCCAGCCTGCTTTCATGCCTAAGGCGGGACTAGAACTCCCAGTCTCCTGGTGATTGGCCCAAAGTCACCCAGCCTGCTTTCATGCCTAAAGTGGGACTAGAACTCCCAGTCTCCTGGCGATTGGCCCAAAGTCACCCAGCCTGCTTTCATGCCTAAGGCGGGACTAGAACTCCCAGTCTCCTGGTGATTGGCCCAAAGTCACCCAGCCTGCTTTCATGCCTAAAGTGGGACTAGAACTCCCAGTCTCCTGGTGATTGGCCCAAAGTAACCCAGCCTGCTTTCATGCCTAAGGCGGGACTAGAACTCCCGGTCTCCTGGTGATTGGCCCAAAGTCACCCAGCCTGCTTTCATGCCTAAAGTGGGACTAGAACTCCCAGTCTCCTGGCGATTGGCCCAAAGTCACCCAGCCTGCTTTCATGTCTAAGGCGAGACTAGAACTCCCAGTCTCCTGGTGATTGGCCCAAAGTCACCCAGCCTGCTTTCATGCCTAAAGTGGGACTAGAACTCCCAGTCTCCTGGTGATTGGCTCAAAGTCACCCACCCTGCTTTCATGCCTAAGGTGGGACTAGAACTCCCAGTCTCCTGGCGATTGACCCAAAGTCACCCATCCTGCTTTCATGCCTAAGGCGAGACTAGAACTCCCAGTCTCCTGGCGATTGGCCCAAAGTCACCCAGCCTGCTTTCATGCCTAAGGCGAGACTAGAACTCCCAGTCTCCTGGCGATTGGCCCAAAGTCACCCAGCCTGCTTTCATGCCTAAGGCGGGACTAGAACTCCCAGTCTCCTGGCGATTGGCCCAAAGTCACCCATCCTGCTTTCATGCCTAAGGCGGGACTAGAACTCCCAGTCTCCTGGCGATTGGCCCAAAGTCACCCAGCCTGCTTTCATGCCTAAGGCGGGACTAGAACTCACCGTCTCCCAGTTTCTAGCTTGAACCACTAGACCAAACTGTCTCTTTTCCCTTTCCTCCCCACCCCAATTGTGCATTTGTCGAGCTGTCACTCACTTTTAAAGGCAACCGAGTGGAGAGACCTTCCCCAAATTCCTTTCCCCGTTCTGGAGTTGAGCCTTTCGGCCTTTTCCCAGGGTGGGTTTTCCTTCGGCGGCATTTCTAGTCAGGCCCCAGACAAGGCTGGTGACAGCTGCTTGGTGCCTGGGTGAGGACAGCAGCGGCCAACGCATTCCCCTCACCCCCCCCCTTCTAGTGCAGCTTCTCCATTGCCGGGTTTGGCCTCCGGGATGCCGAAAGGAAGAAAAATCCTGAAAAATCGGGAAGAGGGCTGGAATCGGATGGGGAAACATGGGACAGACTTCGCTAGGCCCCTTTCTCGAGAGGCAGATGGACTTTCTGCTTTTTCCTGGAAGACGTTTCGCTTCTCATCCAAGAAGCTTCTTCGGCTCGGACTGGATGGTGGAGAAGGGAAGGAATTATTATCAATGACCAGCTGTCTGCAAAGAATATAAAAACCTTCCCTTCCCCACCCTCCAGTCAGAGAAATACGATAAAGGGAATATATATATATATTTTACATATATAAAAGTGAAATCCCATCACGCATCATCACAAAACCTCCAGAACTGTAAAGCCTACAAACTTGAAATTTGGCATGTATGTTCCTCTTGGCTTCTAGGGGATCACTAAGAAAGGATTTTTCCAAATGACCCTCAGAGCATTTAGAGTATTTCCTATATTATTAACACGCTCTGATGTTAAGGAGTTCCTCTTCCCCTCCTCACTTGAAACGAAATCTCTTCCAAATGCAAAACACAAGCAGAGGAGAGGAGTTTCAGTTTCACAGCACCAAGCATCTTTAATACAGAACAGTTGAGCTAAGCCACGCCCAGGCTCCTTGCTGTCTCCTTGCTCACACAGCAAGTACTGTTTCAGTTTCCAAACAGCCCTCCACTTTCTCACACACTGACAGGAGGCTAGCCAGATGAATACCGATGGATGCTGATAGGCAGAATTGTTTTTTCTTATTTTTCTCCCCAAAAACTAAGCCCGACCACATAGTTTCATAGTGAAACATGGGTATTGAGCTAGTATTTAATATCACATGTCTCGACAGCAGCAAGAATTGTATATGCACAACACTGGAAAAACATCCCCCCTCTGAGCAGTTTACAGAGTCAGCCTCTTTCCCCCAACAATCTATGTCCTCATTTTATCGACCTCGGAAGGACGGAAGGCTGAGTCAACCTTGAACCGGTCAAGATCGAGTTCCTGGCTGTGGGCAGAATTACCCTGCAATCCTGCCTTGTAACCACCGCGCCGGCACGGCTCTTGTAATCAGCTGCTCTTCTGTCCCTGCAGGTCGTGATGGCGCCCCACGAGCCCGCGGTGGTCTTTGTGGACAACTACATCAAACTCCTCTCCGACTGCGCCACTGACACGTTCCAGAAGATTCTGGAGATGAAGGTGAGCCGGGCAGGTGGGCAGCGAGAAAGGCCAGAGCTCTTCCACTTGCTCCGGAGCATGTAAAAAAAAAATTGGGACGATGGGTGTTGAAGAACTTAAATTATCCGGGACCAGTTTGGTTCCACCCCAACACACCTGGGTAAAAAGAAGACAATTTAGCCTGCCCTAACTTGCCCTAATATACTTCATTTTACAAACATTTTGATTCCCTGTGATTCAACTTTCCAGCCATCCCTTTAAATACGGCTTAAGTAGTTCTACAGCTGTCAAATTTCCCAGGCAGATTTCCCTGATATATCTAGAAGCGTGTCTTCCAGATGTTTTGGGGGGGGTCCCTAGTGTTCTGGAGCAGGAGTCGCCAACCTTTTGGACCTCAGGGACCATCAAACTCATAACTTTAAATCCCAGGGACCACTAACTGGTTCTGTTTGCCATGGCCTAATTTGTGGGTGGTCATGTGACTGGCTGGGCATGACTGGTATGTAAATATTATAAATATTTATATAAATATTGAATTTTTTTATTAAAAAAAGAGCAACTTTTACCCCAAAGCAGGCAAAGGAGGCAGGCAGATTGAGTTGCTCACAGAATCCTCCAGTGATCTATCTATCTGCCATCGGCTACCTGAGTCTGTCACATAAAATTTGCTTGCCGTGAGTCTGCACTGAATAATAGAACCTTCAGTCCTAAGGGAGGTTCAGCTGGGCTTAAAAGCAGAGCCGAAGATCTAAAGACTAGCCAGAAAGCAAGAAATCCAACCATTTCCTGCTTTCTAGCTAATCTAAATCTCCCGGCACAGCAGAACAGATGATGGTCGGAAAAAGCAAAAATAGCAACTTAGCAGACAAGTTTACCGGGTAAGGAGTGAGTGGGTGGGGAAGGTTCCCGCGGGCCATGTGGGCTGAGCAGCCTTGTGTTTCTGCGCAGCCTGGATTAATTGCTTTGGGGGGGTTGCTCTGGGGGTGAGATTTCTCAAGGCCCACCCAAATTTTCTCACGGGCCACCAGTGGCCGCGGCCCACCAGTTGGCGACCGCTGTTCTGGAGGCGCGTCTTCCAGATGTTCTGGTCTGTGTCTTCCAGGCGTTCCAGGTTGAGTCTTCCAGATGTTCTGGAAACACACCTTCCAGATGTTTTGGACAATCTTCTGGGGGCTCATCTTCCAGATAGTCTGGTTGTCTTCCAGATGTGTTGGGTTGTGTCTTCCAGGTGTTCTGGGGACCTATCTTGAAGTTCTGGGGTGTGTCATCCAGACATACTGGAGGTATGTCTCCCAGATGTTCTGGGACACGTCTTCTAGATGTTCCAGAGGCACATCTTCCACATATTCTAGGTGTGCCTTCCAGTTGTGCTGGAGGCATGTCTTCCAGATACTCTGGGGCATGTCTTCCAGATGTTTTAGGACGTGTTTCCCAGGCTCTGCGGCATGGCCTCCAGATGTTCTGCAGGAACACAACCCCTCCTTACCCTCCTCTTTCTTTCTGTATGGCCATCAATCCACAATGAAACAATAAACCTGTCAACTCATAAAATATTTCTAGGGTCTTTTTAGAGTTGCCAATAGAAAGGGGTTTGAAAGAGCAGTGCGGCAGCTTGGAAATCGAAAGTGCATTCCATAAATAGTTTTTCAAAGATAGTAACTAGGTGACTGAAGTTTCTGGCCAGGCAAATATCTAACTGGAAGGCATGATTGATGACTCTGGGCTATGGATGTGTCCCATTGGAGAATATGAACTACGATACACCCAGGGGATGGAGGGAAAACCAGGGTCAAGAGTGACAATGAATGATGTGTCTCAGAGTTGGCTATACCCAGGCAATGCCGGCATGTTAACTCCCAAATAAATCCTTTTGAAGTTTTAGAAGTTTTGCTCGAGACTCAGGATTTAATTGGGGTGGGCGACTGCCGGAATCCTGACAAAACCACAGCCTTGGAGGTCCTGCAAAGCCCATCTTAGCTTAAGCTCTGAAGCCAAATGTGGCTCCCGAGTTTTGCCTTCTATGGTGACCCCCTCCTCTTCCTCCCTGCGTCTCCACAGGGTCTCAAGCGAAGCGAGCAAAGTAGCATGTTGGACTTATTCCGTCAGAGGCTCCCGGCTCTTCCCTCGGGCACCGAAACCGGTGGCTGCGTCTCCCTAGCGGCTCCCACACCCGAGCAGGAGTCCTCCCGTATCCGCAAACTGGAAAAACTGATCAAGAAGAGACTCTAGCCGCTATCCAGCCAACTTCTTCTCCAGCTGCTTGAAGGCATCGCGGTCCAAACTTAATCGTTGGTTTGCAGGTTGCGTTCCTCCCCCATCGAGGGTCTTCCGGATAGCAGAAATCCGATACCGGCTGTCTCCGGCAGGTCTCCCCGATGAATTCGAGCGTGCCCCAAATCGCAGGACGGTCCTAATTTTTGGCAGGAAGTTGATATTTTCCAAGGTCTTATCTCAGAAGTGAGATCCCCTGGAATTTTTGCAAGAGTTAATTTTATATTTAAGAGGTAGCCGTGTAGGATGATTGATCTCTATCTCTGCACATGTTGGAATTTCCTTTTGCGGCTCTCCTTCGTAGACTTCCTCACCCCTTCCTCTTTCCATGGTTATTTTTTCTCCGAGCTGTTTTCCGATGTAACACTGTGATGATTTTATCCGCTTCATTACATAAAGCACTGTTTCCCAAACTCAGCAACTTTCAACGCTGTGGACTTCCAATTCCCAGAATTCCCCAGCCAGCTGGCTGGGGAATTCTGGGAGTTGGAAGTCCACAGAGCTGAAAGTTGCTGAGGTTGGAAGAAAGTGACACAGTCAGTCTTTAACTAGCTCACAACAAAACTCATTGGGGCCCAGTCAAATTCAGAAAGCATCAATTCCAGAAGAAATTTCAGTCAATTTCAGAAAGCGTCAATTCCAGAAGAAATGTCAGTCAATTTCAGAAAGCGTCAATTCCAGAAGAAATTTCAGTCAATTTCAGAAAGCATCAATTCCAGAAGAAATGTCAGTCAATTTCAGAAAGCGTCAATTCCAGAAGAAATGTCAGTCAATTTCAGAGTCAATTCTGGAAAAATTTCATAGTCAGTTTCAGGGGGAAAAAGCTACAACTCCCTGAAGTGGGAGAAATAAACTTCAAAATTTACATTTCATTCATCAGTCCCACATTCGATAAACCCACTTGACAAATTAATAATCCCTTATTGGGTTCCTTCTACCCCCGCATCACCCCACCTTTGGTGGGCATTCCTTCCCCTCCTCTCGTTTTTTTTTTTGCAACCGGGGAGCAGAAACTAAACTTCTCCCTTTTTGCCGAGTAACCTGACCCAAGCAGAAATCTTCGCCGAGATTCTCACCTACCTCGGATTCAGTCCAAACAATGAAACCTCTCTCCTCCAGCCAAATGGTATTACCCTGTTTCCCCCAAAATAAGACCCAACTTGAAAATAAGCCCTAGCACAGCGATGGCGAAGCTTTGTGTTGTGGTATGTCAAAAGCGCGCGTGCCGGCATCCACAATGCAATGCGCCCCACTCTCCCACGCATGCACATACAATACCCCCTCCCCCTTACTTGCACTGCGCATGCGCGTGCCTCTCAGCTGATTTTCAGCCTGTTTGAGGCCGTTTTTGCCCTCTCGGAGGCTCAAGGGAAGCTTCTGCAGCCTCAGGAGGCCGAAAAACGGGCCCGTTTTGGCACTTCTAGTATTTCTGGAAGGCCCATTTTTTGGCCTTCCGAGGCTGCAGAAGATTCCCTTGAGCCTCCAGGAGGGTGAAAATGGCCTCAAACTGGCCGAAAATCAGCTGGGAGGCGCACACATGCCTCAGTGCTGGTAATTTTGACTGGGGCTCGCGTGCCCGCACCAATGGCCCTGCGTGTCACCTGTGGCACGCATGCCATAGCTTCGCAATCACGGCCCTAGCATCATTTTCCAGAATCGTATTATAAGCTTGTAATATAAGCCCTACCTCAAAAAATAAGCTCCAGTTAAGATTGTCAGCCAGACGGACGCATTTAGTACTGTATTTCCCAGAAAATATGACCTAACTGGAAAGTAAGCCCTGATAAGCCCTCTTTTGGAGCAAAAATTTAATATAAAGACCTGGTCTTATTTTCGGGGAAGCACGATAGCTACTGGTTTTTGCCAGGATGAAACATTCCATATTATTATTATTATTATTTTAACAAAAGCCACTTGGGAAGCCGCTAGGTTTTCCCAAATTCAGATTGTGCACAGCCCTTGTTCTTTCTTTGTGTGTGTGTGTCTCTCTGTGTGTTTTTCAAAACTGCCTGCTGGTGATTATTATTTAAAATTTTGCTTCCTCTGCCCTTTATTTGTCCCGAACGGAACAAGGTTGTTGTTTTTTTAAAAAAAAACTTCCTGAATTCCTGGATGTTTGGATTTTTTTTTTTTTTTTTTAAAGATACTTTTTCCTCCCTGAGAATTTCTGGATCTGGAATGTGCCCCCGGGGTGTTTTTTCAACATCTGCTGGGTTTCGAGTTTTTCCTTTCGGCTTTCCAGAGACGAAAAGCTTTTGAGATCTTGCACTCCACAGTTTTTGGCCTGGGGTATCACTCCATGCTAGGGAACAACCCCCCCCCCCCCCCCTGCAAATTTCACTCCTACAAAACCCAGGCTTCTTGGCATTTTTAATGCAAAGGGGGGTAGGGGGACGATGAGGTTTCTCCTTCCCCCAAATTCTTGCGGTTGCCGGAGTTTGCAATTGGTTTTTTTTTAAAAAAAGGCAAGGGGTTTTCATCTTCCACAAGGGGCCTTCGGAGGTGGATCCTGTTTGCAAATTGAGGGGGTTGAGGGAGGCCTGCAGACAGCCAGTGTCTGACCTCCTCCCCCCCCCCCCCGTGCATGCACCCTCAAAGCCGAAGGCCATTCACGTCCCCAGGAAGTGGGGCAGGTTGGCATTCGTTCCCTTGGCCCTTTGCCCCCGTTGGTTGCGATCCCGGGTGAGCAATGTTTGCCCTCGCTTTTCTTGTGAAAGGCAGAGTCTAATCAAGAAAGGTGTAACCTGGACCTGCCTGGTTTTATGGACCTCCCAGGAGATCATTTGGCCTGCTGGCATCTCGGCCTTCCCCTCCCCACCCCTCTCAGCCATCGAATAGCAGAAAGGTTGAACAAACAGGAAGAGGGTTTGCCCTCTTGAGAAATCTGCTGCCTCGTAAATAGTAATTTTTTTCTTCCTTTCTTCTTTCTGTCTTCCTTTCTCTTCCTATTTTTATTTTCCTTCCTTCTGTCGTTCCTTCCTTCCTCTTTCTTTCCTTTCTTCTCTATTATTCCTTCCCCTTTCTTCCTCCCCCCCTCCTTCCTTCCCCCCTTTGTTCCTTCCATCCATCCATCCATCCATCTTCTCTCCCTATTTTTCCTTTCCTTCCGTCGTTCCTTCCTTCCTTTCTCTTTCTTTCCTTTCTTCTCTATTGTTCCTTCTTCCTTCCCTCCCTTCTTCCTTCTCTCCTTTGTTCCTTCCTTTCATCCATCCATCCATCCATCCATCCATCTTCCTATTTTTCCTTTCCTTCCTTCCTTCTTTCCTTTCTTTCTTCTCTATTGTTCCCTCCCCCTTCCTTCCTTCCTTCCATCCTTCCCTTTGTTCCATCCATCCATCCATTTATCTATCTATCATCTATCTATCCTTCCTATTTTTCCTTTCTCTCCTCCCTCCCTCCCTCCCTCCCTTCCCATTGGTTTTTAAAATGGTTACCTAATTTATCAGACCCAAGTAATTCTAGTAATTAATTATAAGTAATTAATTCTAATAATTAGGACTCCTCAAGTTGTACATTTCCTGTTAATAAAGTGGATTCTCCAGTCTCTTAATGAGTTTGGTTTCAATTTGTTGGGTTTTTCCACGAAGGAGGAAAGGCTGCGAGACAGCAGATTAGACTGGGCTCGGCGGCCGTTTTGTTCTTTTTCTGCTCTTTTGTCGTTTCTTCATCTCCATTTTTGTTCTCTTCCTTTTTATTCTTGTCCTGGTCTCTCCCAGGCCAGGCGGGCGGCTGTTTCAATCCATATGATCAACGAAAACAAGAAATAAACCCGGCGACAGGTAGCCCTTCAATTTATGACTGTAATTAAGATGGGAATTACGGCCGTAAGTCATTCTGGTCATAAGCCGAGACATCACACATAACTGAATCCAGTTTTCTGGCATTTCGTGAGACGGGCACTTAAGCAAATACCAGGGGGTAGTTTTTTTCCAGTCACAGGAAAGAAATGCCAGAAACCACCAAACCCTCCCCACCCCACCCAAAAAAAAAAAACATTTAAAATTGTGGTCAGGTGATAAAGCAAATTACGACACAGTCCCCATTGCCAAGTTCCCCAAAATATGATCACGTGACACTGTGTGTGTAAGTGTGTGTGTGTGAAGGTTCCAAGCAAGGCACCCATCGAAAGCAAAACTTGGAGGCACGTACCGTCTTTCCCTGAAAATACGACCTACTCTGAAAATAAGTCCTAGCTTGATTTTTTTTTTACGCCCAATATAAGCCCTACCCCCCCACACAAAATAAGCCCTAATTAAGATCCCACCCACTCCAGGGTGCACAGGTAAAAATTAAGCCAGGGTGAGGATGGGGCGGTGATGGAACTGCCCTACTACTTATCTCTGGATAGTTGTAGCCAAGCCTCATACCCCACAACACCTGCCTTGCTGGCCCATTTCTTCTGCAGCTGGCAAAGCTTTCCTGAAGGCCTCTGGAGCTGAGAACAAAGCTCAGGATCGATCCAGAGCTCATTTATCGGCTGCAGAGGCCTTCAGGAAAACCTTGCTGGCCGCAGAAGAAGTTCCTGAAGGCCTCTGACAGCGAAAACGAGCCCGGGGGGGTGATGCACGCAAGTGAGGTTAGTCAGTGGATGATGTGCCCCCAAAAGAAGTCCTGGTGCCTTTTTGGGTGGCAAAAAAATTATAAGACGGTCTTATTTTTGGTAGATTTCTCAACGAATTTATTGGATAATAAACTGGCATAACTGGTGAAAACCGACTGAAAGTTCCCACAGTTTTTATCTAATTAAAAGAGAAAATCCTCCCCCTTTCCCCCCCCCCCAAGTCATCAGTCACATGGTCTAATCGAGGTGCTGGCCGGTTGCTTGGTTACTTTGCTCCTCCTCTCCCCAGCCACCTGTTGGAATGACCTTGGTTCCCACAAGGAAACTTTTTGTTTTGACTACAAAATCAGCTGGGAGGCGCATGCATGCGCAGTGAGGTAAGCTTGCCTGGGGCTCGCATGCCCACACAAATGGCTCTGCATGCCATGGGTTCGCCATCACGGCTTTATACCATTTCAGTCAAGGGGCTGCCCAGTCTCTTCTTAAAAACCTCCATTGATATGAAGCATCTACAACTTCTGGTGGCCAGCTGTTCCACTGGTTAATTGTCCTCACTGTTTTGGAAGGTTCTCCTTAGTTCCAGGTTGCTTCTCTCCTTGAGTAGTTTCCATGCACTGTTTCTTCTCTTGCCTTCAAGTGCTTTGGAAAATAAGTTGACCCCCTCCTTCCCTTTGTCACAACCTCTCAAATATTGGAAGGCTGCTGTCATGTCACCCTCCCACTTCTTTTCTCTAGACTGGTCATACCCAAATCCTGCAACTGTTCTTTGTATATTTTAGTCTCCGAGCTCCTTTGGCTTTCCTGCTTGCATCTGTCTCGGTCTTGGATGGAAACACCCAGCCAATAAATCCCACTAAATAACTCAAATGCTTAAACCGGCTTTCGTTGGCTCTTCAGGCGTCCTGATGGATGCAAAGCTGGGGTCATCCAAGGCCGGCTGATCCATCCCGGCTACAGAATGTGGCATTCCTATTGGTGGCGGCAACTGGCCGGTCGGTGGACGATCCCCGGCCGGGATCCCTTTTCCATTCCCGAAAGAACAGAATGCCAATCTGGCCAGGCTGGCTCAGACACCAGGTGCCCACTTGCCTTAGCCCCAGGCCTCCCCTTCAAAGGGTGACCTTGTGCAGAGGGGACTTTCTGAAGTGGTACCCTCTGCATCCTGGGTGGGTAGGAGTTTGGCCAGGTAAGCAGAAGAGTACTTGTATCCCTTCCATTTCTGCTAACCGAATCTCTTGGAGAATGAATAGAATAGAAATAGAAATAGAAAAGAAATTAGAATAGAATAGGTTTATTAGCCAAGTGTGATTGGACCTACAAGGAATTTGTCTTGGTATAGAATAGAATAGATTACAAATAGAAATAGAATTGAATCGAATACAGTTAGAATAGAACAGATTAGAATTAGAAATATTTCTAATATTTACCTGACTCTGTGGTTTCTTCCCCAAACCCCAAAGACTTTAGCCTTAGACTGTCTACTATTGACCTCACCCCTTTCCTAAGAGGTCTGTAAGGGGCATGCATAAGCGCACCAACGTGCCTACCGTCCCTGTCCTATTGTTTCTTTTATATTTTATTTTTCTTATATGTATCCATGTATTCATAACTATGATTTTACTTATACCTATTATCTTGTAAGCAATTGACAAATAAATAAATAAATAAATAAATAAATAAATAAATAAATGAACAGAAATAGAATAGAACAGAATAGAAATAGAAGAATAGAAAAGATTATAAATAGAAATAGAATAGAAATAGAAAAGAATAGATTAGAAATAGAATAGAACAGAATAGAAATAGAAGAATCAAATAGATTAGAAATAGAATAGGAATAGAATAGAATAGAATAGAATAGAATAGAATAGAATAGAATAGAATAGAATAGAATAGAATAGAATTCTTTATTGGCCAAGTGTGATTGGACACCCAAGGAATTTGTCTTGGTGCAAATGCTCCCAGTGTACATAAAAGAAAAGATACATTCGTCAAGAATCATCAGGTGCAACACTTAATAATTATCATAGGGTACAAATTATTTGGCTTTTATTTGAATAGTTTGGGATCTTGCAGTCCTAGAGGACAATCATTTAAACATAAGCCAGCCATGTGCTGCAGCTGCCAAAAAAGCCAACACAATTCTAGGCTGCATCAACAGAGGGATAGAATCAAGATCAGGTGAAGTGTCAATACCAATTTATAAAGCCTTGGTAAGGCCACACTTGGAATACGGCATCCAGTTTTGGTTGCCACGATATAAAAAAGATCTTGAGACTCTAGAAAGAATGCAGAGAAGAGCCAGAAAGAGGATTAAAGGACTGGAGGCTAAAACATATGAAGGAATTGCAGGAATTGGGTATGTCTAATTTAATGAAAAGAAGGACCAGGGGAGACAGGATAGCAGTCTTCCAATATCTGAGGGGCTGCCCCAAAGTAGAGGGAGTCAAGCTATTCTCCAAAGCCCTGAAGGCAGGACAAGAAGCAACGGGTGGAAACTAATCAAGGAGAGAAGCAACCTATGGAGGAATTTCCTGACAGTGAGGACAGTTAATCGGTGGAATGACTTGCCACCAGAAGTTGTGGGTGCTGCAACAACACTGAAGGATTTTAACAAGAAATTGGACAACCATTATAGAAATGTATAGGGTCTACATGAGCGGGGATGGGTAGGGTTGGACTAGATGACCTCCAAGGTCCCTTCCAACTCTGATGATGATGAGCCACACCTGCCTATCTCAGATCCTTAGGAAGGAGGACCCAATAGGTGGGCAAAAATGCCAAATCCAGTCTAAACATCTGGCGGACTGTGTGTTGAAACATAATACCGGTACCAATGAAACGGGCAGTAAAGAATAAGGATAAATAATAATACTACAGTTACACGACATGGGGTAGCATACATGACATTAGAAAACACTGAGAGAATTAAGTCTTCAGCAGAGTGATGGGCTGAGGGGGAAAAATACTGTCCCTGTGTCTAGTTGTCATGGCCTGCAGGGCCTTAAAGCAGGGCCTTATAGCTCCTATAGCAGGAGCTTCAAATTTAGCAACTTTTAAGATTTGTGGACTTCCACTCCCAGAATTCCCTAGCCAGCCCTTGGCAAATTTAAGACCTGTGGACTTCAAGTCCCAGAATTCCCAAGCTGGTATTTAAGATCTGTGGACTTCAACTCCCAGA
Organism: Bungarus multicinctus; assembly: GCA_023653725.1. Lineage (NCBI taxonomy): Eukaryota > Metazoa > Chordata > Lepidosauria > Squamata > Elapidae > Bungarus > Bungarus multicinctus. The sequence goes on from CM042836.1 coordinate 5,092,454, forward strand.
ATTCCCCAGCCGGCACTTGACAAATTTAAGACCTGTGGACTTCAAGTCCCAGAATTCCCAAGCTGGCATTTAAGACTTGTGGACTTCAACTCCCAGAATTCCCCAGCCGGCACTTGACAAATTTAAGACCTGTGGACTTCAACTCCCAGAATTCCCAAGCCGGCATTTAAGACCTGTGGACTTCAACTCCCAGAATTCCCCAGCCGGCACTTGACAAATTTAAGACCTGTGGACTTCAACTCCCAGAATTCCCCAGCCGGCACTTGACAAATTTAAGACCTGTAGACTTCAACTGCCAGAATTCCCCAGCCATTCAAACTTAACCACTTTATAACTTGTGGACTTCAACTCCCAGAATTCCCTAGCCAGTGCTTGATAAATTTAAGACCTGTGGACTTCAACTCCCAGAATTCCCCAGCTGGCATTTGGCAAATTTAAGACCTGTGGACTTCAACTCCCAGAATTCCCAAGCTGGCACTTGGCAAATTTAAGACTTGTGGACTTCAAGTCCCAGAATTGTCAGCCATTCAAACTTAACCACTTTATAACTTGTGGACTTCAACTCCCAGAATTCCCCAGCCAGCTTGGAGACCCCCTTCCCTATAGCACCATCCTGAGGGGAGTTGTTGAAACAGATTATGTCCAGGATGTGAGGGATCTGCAGTTGTTTTCCCAGCTTTCCTTTAGACCTGTGTAATAAGCAGGTCTTCTAGGGAAAGGAGGCTGGTTGCAGCAATTATATTTTTTATAATCATTGGAAAAGGATTCAACTTTTTGTATGAACCCCGCTGCCAGTTCCCGCTGTGGGCACCGAGTTCCAATCCCACGAGGGGAACCTTTGTGGCCTCGTTCCTGACGGGAAACGAGCTGAGAGAGATGCTCCCCTCTGGAGAGGCTCTGGCGTCTCTGCTTGGAAACGATCGAGACTAAACGCAGAAGAGCTCGCTGGGCAACGGGGAACGTGGGAATGGCACACCCTCGTTCAGAGGTGGAGGGTTTAGCTTTTGCCCCTTCGAGGCCTCGTTTGTGCTGGACACAAAAGATTGCAAAATGGGAAGCTCTGCACACGAGGCAAAAAGGAGGGAAGTAAAACGTAAAGTTATGATATAGATAGATAGATGATTGATAGATAGATGATTGATAGATAGATGATAGATAGATGATAGATAGATAGATAGATAGATAGATAGATAGATAGATAGATAGATAGATAGATAGATAGATGATTGATAGATAGATGATAGATAGATAGATAGATAGATAGATAGATAGATAGATAGATGATTGATAGATAGATAGATAGATAGATAGATAGATAGATAGATAGGTGATTGATAGATAGATGATAGATAGATAGATAGATAGATAGATAGATAGATAGATAGATAGATGATTGATAGATAGATGATAGATAGATAGATAGATAGATGATTGATAGATAGATGATAGATAGATAGATAGATAGATAGATAGATAGATAGATAGATAGATAGATAGATAGATAGATAGATAGATAGATGGATGATTGATAGATAGATGATAGATAGATAGATAGATAGATAGATAGATAGATAGATAGATGATTGATAGATAGATAGATAGATAGATGATTGATAGATAGATAGATAGATGATTGATAGATAGATAGATAGATAGATAGATAGATAGATAGATAGATGATTGATAGATGATAGATGATTGATAGATAGATAGATAGATAGATAGATAGATAGATAGATAGATGATTGATAGATAGATAGATAGATGATTGATAGATAGATAGATAGATAGATAGATGATTGATAGATAGATAGATAGATGATTGATAGATAGATAGAGATAGATAGATGATTGATAGATAGATGATAGATAGATGATTGATAGATGATAGATGATTGATAGATAGATGATTGATAGATAGACGATAGATGATAGATAGATAGAAAGATGATTGATAAATAGATGATAGATAGATAGATAGATAGATTGATAGATTGATAGATGATTGATAGATAGATAGATAGATACATAGATACATTGATGATTGATTGATAGATGATTGAAAGATGATAGATGATAGATATAGATAGATGATTGATTGATAGATGATTGAAAGATGATAGATAGATTTATTTATTTATTTACATATTTATATACTGCCCTTCTCCTGAAGGACTCAGGGCGGTGTACAGCCAACTATAAACATTCCATATTATAAAAGTTAAAAGAAGATTAAACATCCTAAGGCTGCCATTAAAATTTGTACCCAACCCCAATAAATTAATAAAAACCCCAAATATTAAAATCCTGAAATTTAAAACCCAAAATTCTAAAATTGCTCTAAAACTCCCATTTCAGTCCAGGCCGGCCTGCTCGAAAAGCCAAGTTTTCAGTGCACGTCTGAATGCTCTCAGGTCGGTGTTGTTATGTAGCTCAGGAGGCAGACCATTCCAGAGGGTGGGAGCCCCCACAGAGAAGGCCCTATTCCTTGGGGTCACCAGGCGGCACATAGATGCCGTCTGTACCCGAAGAAGGCCCTCCATGTGGGAGCGCACAGGTCGGTGGGAGACTACCGGCAGAATGCGGTCTTGCAGATAGCCTGGTCCAATGCCATGGATCGTTTTAAAGGTGAAAACCAGAACAAAGCGAACCCGGAAGGCTACTGGCAACCAATGCAGCTCACGCAGGAGAGGCGTCACATGGGAGTTTCTTGACACCCCCATAACCACCCGCGCGGCCGCATTTTGTACCAGTTGCAACCTCCGGGTGCTCCCCACGGGGAGCCCCATGTAGAGAGCGTTACAATAGTCCAGGCGGGAGGTGACCAGGACATGAGATAGATGATTGATAGATATGGTAAATAGATACAGATAGATAGATAGATAGATAGATAGATAGATAGATAGATAGATAGATAGATAGATAGATAGATAGATAGATAGATAGATAGATGATAAATAGGTAGACAGAGATAGATGATTGATAGATACGGTAGATAGATATAAATAATAGAAGATAATTATCTATCTATAAATGCAAAGAGTGTAAAAACAAGTGCAAATTAATAATAAAAATTAAGAGCAGAAAAGAAAAAAGACAGAAATGTAGAAAAAAATAAAAAGAAACTAACAGAACCAGAAAAAAAAAGAAGATTCTGAAATCCTTCGTAGCTTTCATGCCTTAAGGCAGGACTAGAACTCTCAATCTCCTGGTGATTGGCCCAAACTCACCCAGCCAGTTTTCATGCCAAAGATGGGACTAGAATTCACTGTTTCCTGGTGATTTAGTCCAAAGTCATCCAATCAGCTTTCTTATGTAAGGCGGAGGGACTAGAATTCCCTGTCTCCCACTTGCTAGCCTGGTGCCTTAATCACTAGACCAAATGAACTTTCATAAGGGACTGCCATCCATCAGAAATGGTGCAGGGCAGGGGTGGGATTCTACCAATTCGCACGTGTTCGCGGTTGTTAACATTCTAAGCAGTTCGGAGAACCGGTTGTTAGAAGAAATGACTGGCCTAATCCTGTAAGGAAGGCAGGAAGGAAACATTCTGGTGTTGCTTACAGAAACTGCCTCTCCGTTAACCCTTATTACATTCTTGGCAGGACTAGACTTCCTGTCTCAGGAACTTCTCTGGAGTTTTTTTCCCCTCCTTTGCTGGTACTTTGCTTGTGTGGAGGGACCATTCAAAGTTACAACGGCACCGAAAAAAGTGATTTATGACAATTTTTCACACTTACGACTATTGCAACATCCCCACAGTCATGAGAGGCCAGGTGAGGAGATGCATGCCTCAATGAGAGTGACATTGAGTTGGCCACACCCAGCTAATAACATGACCACCAAGCCATGACCAACCAGTCACATGACCACCAAGCCACACCCACCACCTAAGCCATGCCTACAGAACCGGTTGTTAAAAAATTTGAATCCCACCTCTGGTGTAGGGTCTCCTGTTTGAGTGGGGGGGGGGGAAGAGGGTTGGACTAGATGACCTCCAAGGTCCCTTCCGACGGTTATTCTGTCTGTTAAAAGCTCAGCAAAACAGCTTAGAGAGGATAGTTGGGCCTTAAAATCCTGAATGCACGATACCTTCACTGAAGTGACTCCATCTATTTAGTAAAATGTAAAATAGTAATAAAGTGCTTTTGACCTTTAAAAAAAACAACACACCACCTTTTCCATGAGGAGGGACGGTTGTGTGATTGACTGAAAAGTGCAAATTCCACACCGCTCCCAGCTGGCTGGTGGTGGAGGAGGCCTGTTTTCAATTTGAAATATTTATGCTTGCAAATGGCTTGCCCTTTGCGCCAATGTCCCTCCCCGAGAGCCTTTTCCCCCCACTTTTTTAAAAATAAGATATATATATATACTGTATAACTTTATTGTTTTTTTTTAAAATGGAAAAGAAGAGTCAAAAAAGAGAAAGGATGAACTGACCAGGAACGACATCTGTCTTTCCCTTGGTAAAGATATAAGTTTTTTTTTTAAAAAAAAACCTCAACTTTTTACCCTAAAGGGAAACATGTTTCCGCATCAAAACACTTTAATCTTCAAATCTCCCGACTCACCTTTAATTTCTTTTAGCTTCTTGCAAAAGGTACAAAGGAGATTCCGAGTAAAACTACATTTCGTCAACCTTTCTCAAGAACTTCAAAAAAATTTTTTTTAAAAATTATCTTCAGATTCTGGACAGGATCTTTCCTAATCGTGAAAAAAAATGAGGATTCTAGTCCTCATAGTTCCCACGAATGCACTCCCTGACATATGAGCAAGCAAAAATGCTTTTCTCTCAAGCTGAAGCAAGCCATGGTTTCATCTAGGTCTATAATGTCTGGTGGGCGTCCTAAAAAGTCTTAGTCAGAAGTTCTGGCTACGTTAAACCTAGACGAATTTTTTTTTCTATGAACTAGAACTAAACTGGTTCAACTTGCAAAAATGCTATTCCAGGCAGTCCCCGATTTATGACCAAAATGGAGCCCCCAAATACTCATTGCTAAGCGAGACAGTTGTTAAGTGGGGGTTTGGCCCCATTTTATGCCCTTTCTCGTCACCGTTGTTAACTGAATCGCTGCAGCTGTTAAGTTAGTCATGCGGTTGTTAAGTGAATCTGGCTTCCCCATTGATCTTGCTTGTCAGAAGGTCACAAAAAGGGATCACAAGGACTCTGGGACACTGCGTCTGTCATAAATATGAGCCGGTTGCCAAGTGTCCGGACTTTGATCATGTGACCACGGGGATGCTGCAACAGTCATTAAATGTTAAAAGTGGTCGTAAGTCGCTTTTTTTAATGCCGTGGTAACTTCGGTCACTAAATGAATTGTTGTAAGTTGAGAACTGGAGGGCTGGACTAGATCTCCAAGAGGAGATCTGTAAGTTGAGAACTGGAGGGCTGGAGGGATCTCCAAGATCCCTTCCAACTCTTGTATTGTATTGTATTGTATTGTATTGTGTTGTACTATATTCTATTATATTCTAATTCTAATTTCTATTCTATTCATTTCTATGCTATTCTCAATAGATTCTATTCTATTCTAATTTCTATTCTATTCTAATTTCTATTCTATTCTGATTTCTATTCTATTCTATTCATTTCTGTTCTGTTCTCAATAGATTCCCTTCTCTTCTAATTTCTATTCTCATCTAATTTCTATTTTCTTCTAATTTCTATTCTATTATATTCATTTTTATTCTATTTTCAACAAATTCTATTCTAATTTCTATTCTATTCTGATTTCTATTCTATTCATTTCTGTTCTGTTCTCAATAGATTCCTTCCTCTTCTAATTTCTATTCTCATCTAATTTCTATTTTCTTCTAATTTCTATTCTATTCTATTCATTTTTATTCTATTCTCAACAAATTCTATTCTAATTTCTATTCTATTCTGATTTCTCTTCTGTTCTATTCATTTCTATTCCATTCTGTTTTCTTTTTTTTCCTATTCTATATTCTGTCCTATCCTATCCAAAATCTATTCCATTTAATTCCATTCCGTTTCATTCTAATTTAATCGCTATTCTATTTCTATTCTATTCTAATTCTATTCTAAATTATTCTCTATTCTACTCTACTCTACTCTTCATTCCTCCTATCCTATCCTATCCTATCCTATCCTACCCTACCCTATCCTATCCTATCCTATCCTACCCTATCTTACCCTACTCTACTCTACTCTATTCTACCCTACCCTACCCTACCCTACTCTACAAAAGCCTACCAGTCTTAAAGTTGCCAAGGTTGGGGACTCCTGTTGTAGATGACTCCGCCCCTCCTCCTCTCCAGCCCTGGGATTCCCTCCCCCTCCCCCCCACTCTTGACAAGGGGCGTGGCGTGGCGTGGCGAGGCTCCACCCCCATTCCCGGGACCAGCCTGGCATTGCAGCGGCTGGGCGAGCGGGCAGGGCAGGGCAGGGCAACGCCGCGCAGCGATGGTGGGGCGGCTGAGCTTGCCGGAGGCGCCGGAGCTGCCGGACTCTAAGCGTCGGGCCGAGCGGGCGCTGGACAGTCCCGACTCCGGCTTGCCTCCCAGCCCCAGCCCGGCCAGCTGGCTCGCTCAGGGGCTGCCCGAGCCGGAGGGTGCCGTCAAGCCGCCGACCAAGGTGAGCGGAGGGAAGAAACGGATGGAAAGAGCCGCGCGCGGGGTCGGGGGGGGGGGGAGTGTTCCTTGCGCGGGGTTTGCGCGCGATCCAGCCTGGCTTTTTTTGGGGGGGGGGGGGGAAGGGGAAGGAGAAAGGGAGTTTTTGGCAACCCCAGATGCCGATCGACACCCCTCCCTCCCTCGCCACTAGCCAAAGGGAGCCAGCCGGCCGCGCTTGGCAAGCGGATCCCCGCAACGAAGCAGACCTCATGGGGATCGAGCCGGGATCGCACAACTGCCCCCACCCGCTTCCTCCAGCAAGGGAGCGATGACAGCTGGGCGGGTTGGAAGAGGAATTGGATGGGGGAGGGTAATGCTACGGGATGCGCGGGGAGAGGGGCACCCGGTTGGGAAAGGGGTGAATTCACATACACGCACGCACGCACATCCCCAAAAAAAATCTTAATCCGATTTAAGCGTGGAAGAGGATTGGGGTGGTTGGTGGTGGAGGCTACGACTCTCGCTCCGGATTTTGCGGGGCACAAACGAAGCCGGAGCGAAAGGACTTCAATCCATCAGAATCCGAATAGAGCTGGGAGGGACCTTCGAGATCCTCTAGTCCAACCCCACCCCCGCCCCCAGCTCAAGCAATAAAAATGTGGAGACTCTAGAAAAAAGTGCAGAGAAGAGCAACCAGGATGATGAGGGGACTGGAGACTAAAACATATGATGAATGGTTGCAGGAACTAGCCAGGACTAGCCTGGACTAGCCAGGACTAGCCTGGCTAGTCTAAGGGAAGAGAAGGACCAGGGCAGACAGGAGAGCAATTTTCCAATATTTATTGGGCTGCCCCAGAGAGGAAGGAGTGAAGCTATTCTCCAAAGCACAGTTGAAGGCCAGACAAGGAATAATGGATGGAAACTGAACAAGGAGAGATTCAACTTGGAAATAAGGAGAAACTTTCTGACAGTGAGAACCATCAACCGTTGCCCTCGGAAGTTGTGGGAGCCTCCCGTATTGGGTCACAACCCACAAGTTTTGGTGGCTAGCAGTTCCGCTGGTTCATTGTCCTCACCGCAAGGAAGTTTCTCCTTCATTCCAGGTTGCTTCTCTCCTTCCTCCGTTGTTTCTTGCCCTGCTTTCTGGTGCTTTGAATCCTAGAATAACAAGAGTTGGAAGGGACCTCGGAGGTCATCTAGTCCAACCCCCCCCCCGCTCGAGCCAGGAGAGTCTATTCCAAATAGGAGCCTCTACCTGGGATTGAACTCACAGCCTCCTGATTGTGAGGAGAGACCTCTAGGCCACAGGAGCTGCCCTTTGGGGGAATGGCTTGACTCCCTCTTCTTTGGGGCAACCCCTCAAATGTTGGAAGACTTGCTTTCATGTCCCTCCTGGTCCTTCTTCTCTCTAGTTTGGCCAAACCCAAATCCAAATTTCCAGTTTGGATTTGGACTGGGAAGAACTTTTCTTGCACCGGGTTGGATTATGGTTTTTCATTTATTTATTTATATTTATTTATTTATTTGTCAATTGCTTACAAGATAATAGGTATAAGTAAAACATAGTTATGAATACATGGATACATATAAAAAAATATATAAAAGAAACAATAGGACAGGGATGGTAGGCACGTTGGTGCGCTTATGCATGCCCCGTACAGGCCTCTTAGGAAAGGGATGAGGTCAATTGCAGACAGTCTGAGGTTAAAGTTTTTGGGGTTTGGAGAAGAAACCACAGAGTCAGGTAGAATATTCCAGACATTAGCCACTTTGTTGTTGAAGTCGTATTTCCTGCAATCAAGTTTGGTGCAGTTAACCTTGAGTTTGTATCTATTGTTTGCTCTTGTGTTGTTATGGTTGGAGCTGAAGTATTCATTGACAGGTAGGACATTGCAATGTATGATTTTATATACTATACTCAAGATTGGACCAAAGGCGGTGTAGTTCTAGATTTTCTAGGTCTAGAATTTCAAGTCTGGTGGCATAAGGTATTCTGCAACGAGTAGAGGAGCGGAGAACTCTTCTTGTGAAATATTTCTGGACTTTCTGAACTGTGTTAATATCAGATACGTAATGTGGGTTCCAGACTGATGAGCTGTATTCGAGTGTTGGTCTAGCAAATTTAATCTTTCTTTGTTTCGATACTTAAACCTGTTTTCATGTTTTGTCCTTTGGCTTTGAGGGCGTTGTAATGTAAACTTCCTGGAGTTGCTTGATTGAGAGATAGGTCTACTAGGCTTCTCCTCCACTTACAGGAGTTCGTTTAGTGACTGTTCGAAGTTGCAACGGCGCTTTAAAAAAGTGACTTAGTAAGCGTCTTTCTCGCTTACCACCGTTGCAGCATTAACCCTGGCTAGGTGATCAAAATCCAGGCGCTCGGCAGCTGACTCGTATTTATGACGGTTGGCGTGTGATTTACCTGTCACAAGCAAAGAAAAAGCTTTGAGACCTTCTGACAAGCAAACTCAATGGGGGAAGCCAGATTCGCTTAACGACTGTGGCAAGAGAGGTTGTAAAATAGGGCAGAACCCACTTAACAAATGTCTCACTTAGCAACAGAAATGTTGGGGTCCATTGTCATCATAAGTCGAGGACCTCTATAAATTCTCTCTCTGTCTCTTGCCATCTGTCTCTCGATCTTTCTATCTCTATCATCTCTCTCTATTTACGTATCTCTATCTCTCCATCTGTTTATCTAACAAGCTATCTATATCTATCTCTCCAGCTATCACTCTATCATCTCTCTAACTCTCTCTACCTATATTCCTATCTTTCTGTCTTTCTATCTGTCTATCTATCTATCTATCTATCTATCTATCTATCTATCTATCTATCTATCTATCTATCTTATCTATCTATCTACTATCTATCTATCTCTTTATCTGGCTATCATCTGTATCTAATCTATCATCTATCTCTAGCTATCTATCAACTATCACTCTCTCTCTACTATCTCTCTCTAGCTGTCTCTCTAATCTAGCTGTATCTCTACTATCTCTCTAATCTCTCTCTAGCTGTCATCTGTCTATCTAATCTATCATCTACCTCTAGCTATCTAGCTATCATCTATTCCTCTATCTATCTAGCTCTCTTCTATCCCTCTCTCTGTCTCTCAAGCTCTTTATAGAATAGAATAGAATAGAATAGAATAGAATAGAATAGAATACTTTATTGGCCAAATGTGATTGGACACACAACGAATTTGGCTTGGTGTAAATACTCTCAGTATACATAAGGAAAAGATACATTCGTTAAAAATCAAGAGTCATAATGATAGTCATAGGGTACTATCAACAATCAAATCAGACTAGGAAACAGTCAATATAAATCGTAAGGATACAAGCAACAAAGTTACAGTCCTACAATCTCAAGTGGGAGGGGATGGGTGATAAGGAGTGATGAGAAGATTAACAGTAATAGTAGTGCAGACTTTGTAAATAGTTGGACAGTGTTGAGGGAATTATTTGTTTAGCAGAGTGATGGCTTTCAGGGAAAAAACTGTCCTTGTGTCTAGTTGTTCTGGTGAGTAGTGCTCTATAGCGTCGTTTTGAGGGAAGGAGTTGAAACAGTTTATGTCCGGGATGTGAGGGGTCTGTAAATATTTTCACAGCCCTCTTTTTGACTCATGCAGGGTACAGGTCCTCAATTGAATCTCTCAATCTCAATCTCTCTCTCTCTGTGCTATTTCTTTCTTTCTTTCTTTCTTTCTTTCTTTCTTTCTTTCTTTCTTTCTTTCTTTCTTTCTTTCTTTCTTTCTTTCTTTCTTTCTTTCTTTCTTTCTTTCCTTCCTTCCTTCCTTCCTTCTTTCTTTCTTTTCTTTCTTTCTCTCTCTCTCTCTCTCTCTCTGTCCATCTCGTCTCTAACTTTCTCTCGATCACCTCTCTATCACATCTTTAAACTGCCCCTCCCCCTCTCACATAAATTTAAAAAAAATAAGGACATAAAGCCTTTCCCCACCCATTCCAGCCTCAGGCCAGGTTATTCAGATTTGGGACATGTTTTAAGGGCTGCCAGGTAGTATTTAATAACAAATCAAATCCTATCAAATTCTGTACCTGCCAACAGTGGTGTCCCCCAAGGCAGTGTTCTAGGACCAACTCTTTTCATACTCTACATAAATGACCTCTGTGATCATATCAAGAGCAACTGTGTTCTCTTCGCTGATGATGTAAAGCTGTTTAACACCACAGACAATACTGCTACCCTTCAAAAAGATCTTGACTATGTATCAGAATGGTCAAACAAATGACAACTTGAAATCTCAACAAATAAATGCTCTGTCCTACATATTGGCAAAAAAATCAGAAAATAAAATACAGGCTGAATAGTCAAGATCTTGTTGATGATCCAAGCTCTGTCAAGGATCTTGGAAGACTCATCTCAAATGACCTAAGTTCTAGAGCCCACTGTAACTACATAGCCAAAAAGGCGCTAAGAGTTGTTAACCTAATCTTACGTAGCTTTTTCTCTGGTAATATTACACTAATAACTAGAGCATAGAAAACATTTGCTAGACCAATACTCGAATACAGCTCATCAGTCTGGAACCCACATTATGTATCTGATATTAACACAGTTGAGAAAGTCCAGAAATATTTCTCCACTCCTCTACTCGTTGCAGAATACCTTATGCCACCAGACTCTAAATTCTAGACCTAGAAAACCTAGAACTACGCCGCCTTCGTCTGATCTAAGTATAGTATATAAAATCATACATTGCAATGTCCTACCTGTCAATGAATACTTCAGCTCCAACCATAACAACACAAGAGCAAACAATAGATACAAATTCAAGGTTAATTGCACCAAACTTGATTGCAGGAAATACGACTTCAGCAACAGAGTGGTCAATGTCTGGAATACTCTGACTTTGTGGTTTCTTCCCCAAACCCCAAAATCTTTCACCTTAGACTGTCTACTATTGACCTCACCCCTTTCCTAAGAGGTGTGTAGGGGGCGTGCATAAGCACACCAACGTGCCTACCGTCCCTGTCCTATTGTTTCTTTTATATATTTTTCTTATATGTATCCATGTATTCATAACTATGTTTTTACTTATACCTATTATCTTGTAAGCAATTGACAAATAAATAAATAAGTGCCCAGAATGCTGGAATCAAGTCCAACAGATAACAATTGCGATTTTCCCCCTAACCCTGTAGGACAGGAATAGGTTAGGAGGACATTCTTCCAGCTTGATTGACATAATTCATGAAATTAGCAAGATGTAATGTAAAGTGGCATTTTTATCAGATGAAGTGGAAAAAACTTGCTGACATGGTCACTGAAATGAGCTTGATCCTGGGGTCTTTCCAATGCATTGACCATAAAGGGGACAATGGGCTTGTGTGAATTCAGCCACTGGGATTTTAATGGCTTGACTTAAAGGGGTGTTGGAAGTCCATTAGATAAAGATTAGATGAACAGAGTTGGAAGAGGCCTTGTAGGTCATCTAGTCCAACCCCCCCAAGCAGGAGACCCTACACCATTTCTGACAGAGGGCATCCCAGTCTCTTCTTGAAAGCTTCCAGGGATGAAGCTCCCACAACTTCCGAAGGCAACTTCGGTTCCACAGGTTGATAGTCCTCCTGTCAAAAAATTCCTCCTTATTTCCAGGTTGAATCTCTGCTTGTTCAGTTTCTATTCATTATTCCTTGTCTGGCCTACAGGCATTTTAGAAAATAGCTTGACCCCCTCCTCCTCTCTGTGGCAGCCCCTCAAATATTGGAAGACTGCTATCCTGCCTCCCCTGGTCCTTCTCTTCCCTAGACTAGCCAGGCCCAGTTCCTGCAACCATTCATTGCATGTTTTGGTCTCTAGTCCCCTCATCATCCTAGTTGCTCTTCTCTGCACTCTTTCCAGAGTTTCAACCTCTTTTTGACCTCTCTTCTTTGTGGCAAGTCCTGAGATGTTGGAAGACTGCTATCATGTCTCCCCATCCTTCTTTTCCTTAAACTAGACATATCTTCTGTCCATCCATGGTTTGCTCAGATTTCTTTCTTTTCCTTTCTTTCCTCTCTCTTTCTCTCTTTCTCTCTCCTTTCTTTCTTTCTTTCTCTCTCTCTCTCTTTCTCTGTCTTCCTTTCTTCCTTTTGCTTTAGAAAATAGCTTGACCCCTTCCTCCTCTCTGTGGCAGCCCCTCAAATATTGGAAGACTGCTATCCTGCCTCCCCTGGTCCTTCTCTTCCCTAGACTAGCCAAGCCCAGTTCCTACAACCATTCCATCGTATGTTTTAGCCTCCAGTCCCCTCATCATCTATCATGTGAATGTACCTTTCTTGGGTGCAGGGAGAGGAAGAAAGCAAGGACAACCCCTGGGTTTTAGCCCCCCAAATATAACAGGGGGTCATAATGTGATCCACATCCCTCCCAGGACTGTAGCTGGGAAACCACACCAGCTGCCTAGGTAAGTCCTTGACTTTTGACAGCTTGTTGAGTGACCAAAGTTAGGATGGCACTGAAAAATGACCACTTTTCATACTTGTGACTGCTGCTTTGGTGAGAGTCACAGAGGATGGACTTTGTGATATTGGAAACATGGTTTTTGTAATACCATTGCACCGGCTAATGAACCATGGGTTTAAATTGAAAAGCAGATTTAAAATCCAAGAAAACCCAGGTTCGTTAGTCAGTGCAACAGTATTACAAGAGCCATGTTTCAAGTATTACAAAGTCCATCCTCTGTGGCTCTGAGCGGCCACCTGATCGAAATTGAGGTGCTTTGGCAACTGACTCGCATTTACGACGGCCGCAGTGTTCCGGGGGAACGTCATTCCCTTTTGCGACCTTCTGACTAGCAAAGCCAATGGGGAAGCCAGATGCGCTCAACCACCATGTTACTGGCTGCAGCGATTCACTTAACGACGGCGGTGAGGAAGGTCGTAAAACGGGGCAAAACTCACTTAACCATGATTTTGCATAGCAGCGGAAATGTTGGGCTCCGTCGTGGCCGTTAAGCCAAGGTCTATCTGTATCCCAGCGTGCATTTTTGCATAAGAATCCAAAACTTTTTTTATAGTGCAAAAAAAACACCTTCAAAGTCAGGGCAGCCTTTCCAAACTGTCTTTGGGGAATTTTTAGCTGGGGGGGGGGGGGGGGGAATGGGGGGGGGGGGCTGCAGTCTCAGGCCTTGAGCTTTGTCCCTTAAGCCTCTTTGCTGCCTTTCTTCTCTCTCTCCTCCCCACAGCCCCTCCACCCCTGCGATCCCCTTTCCCTGGCCAGGAAATACAATGTCTGTGCAATCTCTCGGTCGCCTTCACAGCTGCAAGCAACATTTGGCGGGCAGCTGCTATATCAACCAACATGCGTAACCGGATTTCGGTTGCAAAGGGGTGGGAAGGTTTGGGGTTTTTTTTTGCAGGAGGTTGGGGGTGTTGCAACCACAACTGTAGATCAGCTGTGGGGGGGGTGGGGGGGTGGGGGGAGGAAGGAAAGATAGACGAAATTCAAATTGTTACCGTAGCCACTTCCTCCCACCTTCCCAGTTAATACTCTGGATTACAACAAAGTCAAGTTTCCGATTTCACAGTCGAGTAGGGCGGCGAAGGCGCCCACGAGCAGAGGGGAGGCCATGAATTGGGGCTAAAAATGGTCGCACGGGTGAGCCACGGCTTAATCGGAGAGCCGGTTTGGGGTAATGGGGAAGGCACCAGGCCAGAAACTGAGAGTCTGTGAATTCTAGTCCCGCCGTAGGTGTGAAAGCAGGCCAATCACCAGGAGACCGTGAGTTCTAGTCTCGCATTAGGAATGAAAGCCAGCTGGGGGAATTTGGGCCAGTCACCAGGAGATGGAGAATTCTAGTTCTGCCTTAGGCCTGAAAGCCAGCTAGGTGACTTTGGGTCAATCACTAAGAGACAGTGAATTCTAGTCTCATATTAGGCATGAAAGCCAGCTGGGGGACATTGGGCCAATCACCAGGAGACTGTGAGTTCTAGTTTCATATTAGGCATGAAAGCCAGCTGGGGGACTTTGAGCCAGTTACCAGGAGATGGTGAGTTCTAGTCTCATATTAGGCATGAAAGCTGGCTGGGTGACCTTGGGACAATCACCAGGAGACAGTGAGTTCTAGTCCTGCCTTAGGCATGGAAGCTGATTAGGTGACTTTGGGTTAGTCTCTCTCTTCTTCAGCTCAGCCTGCCTCATACGGTTGTTGTTGTAGGCAGGGAAAATAGGAGGAGAAAGGTATGTTTGCTGCCTTCAGTTGTTTATAAAGTAATAAAGGTGGAATAAAAATCTAATATAAATGAATGTATATATTGGTCTGAGAAGATGCTCTCAGACTCCTCCTGATTTTGGACTCTTATAGACTAACATAGGCACCATCCCACAAAGGTTATAAACAGAAAGGTTTGTGGTTCACCTAGCAAATGCCCCCTTTTATAATGCCCCATAATTTTCTGCACCATCTTCATCCCCCCTGCTGCTGCAAAATCCTTTTGTGGCGTTCCCTGTCAGGGCTGCCCCATTCCAAGCTGGAGAATCACCCTTAAACTTTACTTTCTGTTGAACTTAGGGTAGAACTGTGAGATCTTTTGTGTTCTCTGAACATGGATGGCACTGATGGTGTTACCTAGTTGGGTCATGAAATGTCTGCAAGAAAACAGCCAAGCTCAGAGACCACCAAAGACCCCACAGGCCTGCTTTTCCTCCTCTTCCTCCTCCCACCTCCCCCTTCCCTTCTAGCACTGATGATGTTATCTAGTTGGGTCATGAAATGTCTACAAGAAAACAGCCGAACTCAGAGAGTACCAAGGACTCTACCGTCCTCCTCCTTTTCCTCTTCTTCTTTCTCTTCCTCCCCCCTCCTCCTCCTCCTCTTCCCCCTCTCGCTTCTATCCCTGATTATGTTACCTAGTTGGGTATTGAAATGTCTGCAAGGACACACTCAGGCACAGAGAGCACCAAGGACCCCACAACTCTCCTCCTCCTAGCACTGCTGATGCTACCTACTTTGGTAATGCAACATCTGCAAGAAAACAACCAAAGGACCAAGAACACCAAGGACCCCACAATCTTCCTCCTCCTCCTCCCCCCCCCTACAAACCCCCCCTCCTAGCATTGTTAAAGCTACCCAGTTGGGTAATGCAACATCTGCAAGAAAACCACCCAGCTCAGAGAGCACCAAGGATCCTACGGTTTGCTCCCTAACCTTCCACGGCTGTTCAGCGCCTCCTTTTTTTAGCAAGATGGCAAAGCCAAATGGCAGACAAAGTGGATTTTTAAGGCTGTCTTCGGTGCCCTCTTTCCGGCATCGTTTTTCTCCTGAAATGGCAGTTTTTCCTAACCGGGGGGGGAAAAAGGAAGGGTCTGGCACGGGTGGCGATGCGGCTGCGTTTGGCCCTGGCTCAGGCAGAAACTAAAATGGTTTCTAACGCAGCTTGAAGACTGGATCGAATTAAGGGCAGGGAGTGGTTAGCAATCGGTTCCAACTTTTCCCCCGTGCCAAGACAGTAGCCCTTTCTGCTCCCTGCCTGAGAGAGCCGGCTCAGTCCAACATTGGGGAGTTCGTAATTCACTCGCAGTTTCCATCATGTGACCTTAGGGATGCTACGATGGCCATCCGGGTAAGGAGTTTCTTTTCTATGCCCTTGCCAAAGAAATGGCTCAAAGTGGAGGATTGCCTTTAAAGCAGGCTGGCTGGGGGATTCTGGGAGTGGAAGTCCACCCCTCTTAAAGCCTGCTAGCTGGGGGACTCTGGGAGTGGAAGTCTACCCCTCTTAAAGCAGGCTGGCTGGGGGATTCTGGGAGTGGAAGTCCACCCCTCTTAAAGCCTGCTAGCTGGGGGACTCTGGGAGTGGAAGTCTACCCCTCTTAAAGCAGGCTGGCTGGGGGATTCTGGGAGTGGAAGTCCACCCCTCTTAAAGCCTGCTAGCTGGGGGATTCTGGGAGTGGAAGTCTACCCCTCTTAAAGCCTGCTAGCTGGGGGACTCTGGGAGTGGAAGTCCACCCCTCTTAAAGCCTGCTAGCTGGGGGACTCTGGGAGTGGAAGTCCACCCCTCTTAAAGCATGCAGGCTGGGGGATTCTGGGAGTGGAAGCCCACCCCTCTTAAAGCAGGCTGGCTGGGGGATTCTGGGAGTGGAAGTCCACCCCTCTTAAAGCAGGCTGGCTGGGGGATTCTGGGAGTGGAAGTCCACCCCTCTTAAAGCCTGCTAGCTGGGGGATTCTGGGAGTGGAAGTCTACCCCTCTTAAAGCAGGCTGGCTGGGGGATTCTGGGAGTGGAAGTCCACCCCTCTTAAAGCCTGCTAGCTGGGGGACTCTGGGAGTGGAAGTCCACCCCTCTTAAAGCATGCAGGCTGGGGGATTCTGGGAGTGGAAGCCCACCCCTCTTAAAGCAGGCTGGCTGGGGGATTCTGGGAGTGGAAGTCCACCCCTCTTAAAGCAGGCTGGCTGGGGGATTCTGGGAGTGGAAGTCCACCCCTCTTAAAGCCTACTAGCTGGGGGACTCTGGGAGTGGAAGTCTACCCCTCTTAAAGCAGGCTGGCTGGGGGATTCTGGGAGTGGAAGTCCACCCCTCTTAAAGCCTGCTAGCTGGGGGATTCTGAGAGTGGAAGTCTACCCCTCTTAAAGCAGGCTGGCTGGGGGATTCTGGGAGTGGAAGTCCACCCCTCTTAAAGCCTGCTAGCTGGGGGACTCTGGGAGTGGAAGTCCACCCCTCTTAAAGCATGCAGGCTGGGGGATTCTGGGAGTGGAAGCCCACCCCTCTTAAAGCAGGCTGGCTGGGGGATTCTGGGAGTGGAAGTCCACCCCTCTTAAAGCAGGCTGGCTGGGGGATTCTGGGAGTGGAAGTCCACCCCTCTTAAAGCAGGCTGGCTGGGGGATTCTGGGAGTGGAAGTCCACCCCTCTTAAAGCAGGCTGGCTGGGGGATTCTGGGAGTGGAAGTCCACCCCTCTTAAAGCCTGCTAGCTGGGGGATTCTGGGAGTGGAAGTCCACCCCTCTTAAAGCCTGCTAGCTGGGGGACTCTGGGAGTGGAAGTCCACCCCTCTTAAAGCATGCAGGCTGGGGGATTCTGGGAGTGGAAGTCCATCCATCTTAAAGCCTGCTAGCTGTGGGATTCTGGGAGTGGAAGTCCATCCATCTTAAAGCCTGCTATCTGGGGGATTCTGGGAGTGGAAGTCCATCCATCTTAAAGCCTGCTATCTGGGGGATTCTGGGAGTGGACGTCCATCCATCTTAAAGCCTGCTATCTGGGGATTCTGGGAGTGGAAGTCCATCCATCTTAAAGCCTGCTATCTGTGGGATTCTGGGAGTGGAAGTCCATCCCTCTTAAAGCATGCAGGCTGGGGGATTCTGGGAGTGGACGTCCATCCATCTTAAAGCCTGCTATCTGGGGATTCTGGGAGTGGAAGTCCATCCATCTTAAAGCCTGCTATCTGGGGGATTCTGGGAGTGGAAGTCCATCCATCTTAAAGCCTGCTAGCTGTGGGATTCTGGGAGTGGAAGTCCATCCCTCTTAAAGCATGCTGGATGGGGAATTCTGGGAATTGTGGGAGTCCACCCCTCTTAAAGCATGCAGGCTGGGGGATTCTGGGAGTGGACGTCCATCCATCTTAAAGCCTGCTATCTGGGGGATTCTGGGAGTGGAAGTCCATCCATCTTAAAGCCTGCTATCTGGGGGATTCTGGGAGTGGAAGTCCATCCATCTTAAAGCCTGCTAGCTGGGGGATTCTGGGAGTGGAAGTCCATTCATCTTAAAGCCTGCTAGCTGGGGGATTCTGGGAGTGGAAGTCCATTCATCTTAAAGCCTGCTAGCTGGGGGATTCTGGGAGTGGAAGTCCATCCATCTTAAAGCATGCTGGATGGGGAATTCTGGGAATTGTGGGAGTCCACCCCTCTTAAAGCATGCAGGCTGGGGGATTCTGGGAGTGGACGTCCATCCATCTTAAAGCCTGCTATCTGGGGATTCTGGGAGTGGAAGTCCATCCATCTTAAAGCCTGCTATCTGGGGGATTCTGGGAGTGGAAGTCCATCCATCTTAAAGCCTGCTATCTGGGGGATTCTGGGAGTGGAAGTCCACCCCTCTTAAAGCATGCTGGATGGGGAATTCTGGGAATTGTGGGAGTCCACCCCTCTTAAAGCATGCAGGCTGGGGGATTCTGGGAGTGGACGTCCACCCCTCTTAAAGCATGCAGGCTGGGGGATTCTGGGAGTGGACCTCCATCCATCTTAAAGCCTGCTATCTGGGGGATTCTGGGAGTGGAAGTCCATCCATCTTAAAGCCTGCTAGCTGGGGGATTCTGGGAGTGGAAATCCATCCATCTTAAAGCCTGCTATCTGAGGGATTCTGGGAGTGGAAGTCCATCCATCTTAAAGCCTGCTAGCTGGGGGATTCTGGGAGTGGAAGTCCATCCATCTTAAAGCCTGCTAGCTGGGGGATTCTGGGAGTGGAAATCCATCCATCTTAAAGCCTGCTAGCTGGGGGATTCTGGGAGTGGAAGTCCATCCATCTTAAAGCCTGCTAGCTGGGGGATTCTGGGAGTGGAAGTCCATCCATCTTAAAGCCTGCTATCTGGGGGATTCTGGGAGTGGAAGTCCATCCCTCTTAAAGCATGCTGGATGGGGAATTCTGGGAATTGTGGGAGTCCACCCCTCTTAAAGCATGCAGGCTGGGGGATTCTGGGAGTGGAAGTCCATCCATCTTAAAGCCTGCTATCTGGGGGATTCTGGGAGTGGAAGTCCATCCATCTTAAAGCCTGCTATCTGGGGAATTCTGGGAGTGGAAGTCCATCCATCTTAAAGCCTGCTATCTGGGGGATTCTGGGAGTGGAAGTCCATCCATCTTAAAGCCTGCTATCTGGGGGATTCTGGGAGTGGAAGTCCATCCATCTTAAAGCCTGCTAGCTGGGGGATTCTGGGAGTGGAAGTCCATCCATCTTAAAGCCTGCTAGCTGGGGGATTCTGGGAGTGGAAATCCATCCATCTTAAAGCCTGCTAGCTGGGGGATTCTGGGAGTGGAATTCCATCCATCTTAAAGCCTGCTATCTGAGGGATTCTGGGAGTGGAAATCCATCCATCTTAAAGCCTGCTATCTGAGGGATTCTGGGAGTGGAAGTCCACCCCTCTTAAAGCCTGCTAGCTGGGGGATTCTGGGAGTGGAAGTCCATCCATCTTAAAGCCTGCTGGCTGGGGGATTCTGGGAGTGGAAATCCATCCATCTTAAAGCCTGCTAGCTGGGGGATTCTGGGAGTGGAAATCCATCCATCTTAAAGCCTGCTATCTGGGGGATTCTGGGAGTGGAAGTCCACCCCTCTTAAAGCCTGCTAGCTGGGGGATTCTGGGAGTGGAAGTCCATCCATCTTAAAGCCTGCTGGCTGGGGGATTCTGGGAGTGGAAACCCACCTATCTCAAAGTTGCCACAGTTGAGAAACCCTGGTTTAATTGCTGCAAACAAATTGGGACAAATATGGGCCAGCCCAGCCCCACAGGAAATCTACAAAGCTGCACATCAAAAGCCAGAGAGCATCTCCGGCTGGGGTTTCCCCGCAGGAATGTACATTATCCCTGCTGGGAAATACAAACTGCCAGAGATGCTGCAGAGCTATTTTATTTCTTCTTCCAGAAAGTGGATTAGAGGCAGCTGTTGAGTTGGATGTGGAGTATTGCTGGTATGTCATGACCCATGAGCTGCAAGTAAATATGCTGGCCAGGCAGAAGACACTGAATAACTCTTCTCCCATCTCACTCCCCTTTTTCCTACGTGGGTTGGGATTCCCACCAGTAACGATTCCTCAACGTACTTTGCAGAGACTGGTTTAGGTAGTTTGCAGAGCAGATGATCTAAACTCAGCAACTTTAAGATGGGGGGACTTCAACTCCCACAATTCCCCACTCAGCATGCTTTAAGAGGCGTGGATTTCAGCTCCCAGAATTCCACAGCCAGGATGCTTTAAGATGGGTGGACTTCCACTGCCAGAATCCCCCAGCCAGCCTGCTTTAAGAGGGGTGAACTTCCACTGCCAGAATCCCCCCAGGCAGCGTGCTTTAAGATGGGGGGACTTCAACTCCCACAATTCCCCACTCAGCATGCTTTAAGAGGCGTGGATTTCAGCTCCCAGAATTCCCCAGCCAGGATGCTTTAAGATGGGTGGACTTCAGCTCCCAGAATTCCCCAGCCAGCCTGCTTTAAGAGGGGTGAACTTCCACTGCCAGAATCCCCCCAGGCCGCGTGTTTTAAGATGGGGGGACTTCAACTCCCACAATTCCCCACTCAGCATGCTTTAAGAGGCGTGGATTTCAGCTCCCAGAATCCCCCAGCCAGCATGCTTTAAGATGGGGGGGACATCCACTCCCACAATTCCCAGAATTTTGATCATGGGGGTGTTGCAATGGTCACAAGTGTGAAAAATGCTCAGAAGTCAAGGATCAGATACTGTTGTTTGGCTGGGTTTTCCTTGCTCTTGAGTTAGACATGACTTCGTTCTTTTAAGTCTGTTTTTTTTTCACATATATTTTGTCTTTCTTTTATGTCCACTGAGAGCATTTGCACCACGACCAATTCCTTGTGTGTCCGATCACACTTGGCCAATAAAGAATTCAGAATTCAAAGACCTCCTTGTGTTGGCTGTTTTGCAGGAGTCCTCGTCTTGTTCTCCCAACCCTCTGCGGCTCTGCCCACTCTCCTTTGGCGAAGGAGTGGCCTTTGATCCGTTGCCACCCAAGGATGTAAGGTAGCTTATTTTATTTTTTATATTGCTTTGGTTTTTTTTAGGGAACTCTTTGGCAAGAGAACAAGAAGCCAGGTTGAAAAGGAAATAGCTGAAGGCCTGTTGAATGTGTCCAAAGTTTAAGACCTGTGGACTTCAATTCCCAGAATTCCCCAGCCAGCCTGCTTTAAGATGGGTAGACTTCCACTCCCAGAATTCCCAAGCCAGCATGTTTTAAGATGGGTGGACTTCAATTCCCAGAATTCTTCACTCAACCTACTTTAAGATGTGGGACTTCAACTCCCAGAATTCCTTAGCCAGCATGTTGTAAAGGAGGGGATTTCACTTCCCAGAATTCCTAAGCCAGCATGCTTTAAGAGGGATGGACTTCCAGTGCCAGAATTCCCCAGCCAGCATGTTTTAAGATGTGGGACTTCAACTCCCAGAATTCTTCAGTCAATCTGCTTTAAGATGTGGGACTTCAATTCCCAGAATTCCCCAGCCAGCCTGCTTTAAAATGGGTAGACTTCCACTCTCAGAATTCCCAAGCCAGCATGCTTTAAGATGGGTGGACTTCAATTCCCAGAATTCTCCACTCAACCTACTTTAAGATGTGGGACTTCAACTCCCAGAATTCCTTAGCCAGCATGTTGTAAAGGAGGGGATTTCACTTCCCAGAATTCCTAAGCCAGCATGCTTTAAGAGGGATGGACTTCCAGTGCCAGAATTCCCCAGCCAGCATGTTTTAAGATGTGGGACTTCAACTCCCAGAATTCTTCAGTCAGTCTGCTTTAAGATGTGGGACTTCAACTCCCAGAATTCTTCAGTCAATCTGCTTTAAGATGTGGGACTTCAACTCCCAGAATTTCCTAGCCAGCATGTTATAAAGGAGGGGACTTCACTTCCCAGAATTCCCTAGCCAGCATACTTTAAGATGGGTGGCCTTCCACTCCTAGAATTATTCAGTCAACCAGATTTAAGATCAGTGGACTTCAATACCCAGAATTCCCCAGCCAGCATGCTTTAAAACAAGGGTCTTCAAACTTGGCAAGTTTAAGACGTGCGGACTTCAACTCCCAGAATTCCTGAGCTAACATGACTGGAGGCGGCACTCTGGGAGTTGAAGTCCACACCTCTTAAAGCTGTCAGGTTTGAAGACTTCACATCCCAATGAGCCAACTCAGCATCCTGTCTGAGGAATGCTGGGAATTGAAGTCCACCAATTCTCAAAGGTGCCATGTTTGAAAAACATTAAGCAGCGCCGTGGAATGAGTCTCCGTCTCCGTCGGGATGAAAAGGCAATGGGGTCTCGTCTCACATTACAGCTTTAAATAGATAATAAAAACAGATTTCTTCGCTAGAAAAACAGAACAGCTGTGTGAATTCAACGTCTCCCTTGAAATCGTCAGCCTTTGGAGATGGGATTGGTTTCCAAGTCTCTCCACATGGAATCCCACATTAAAAAAAAAATCTCCCACAATAGTCAGTTAAACCCGCACAAAATGTGATAAAAAGACACAACAGAAATCTTCGGGGGAGTTCTCAACGATCACAACTGAGCTCAAAATTTTCCCACCTATCTTGCCACCGTTGTTAAGTGAACCACTGCAGCTGGTAACATGGCCGCTAAGCGAATCTGGCTTGCCCATTGACTTTGCTTGTCAGAAAAGGGGATCGCGCAACCGTCGTAAAGACGAGTCAGTTGCCAAGCGTCTGAAATTTTGATCGTGTGACCCCGGGGATGGTGCAACGGTCGCTAAGTGCGAAAAAAGGTCGTGTTTTTTTCAGTGCCGTTGTAACTTCGCAACAGTCATTCAATGAACTGCTGTAAGTCAAGGACTACCTTACATCTAAGCACAGATTCAAAATTACAACAGCACTGGAAAAAGTGACTTATGACCATTTTTTTCCACGCTTATGACCGCCCGCAGCATCCCCGTGGTCACGTGATCAAAATTCAGATGCTTTTGACTCGTATTATGACGGTTGCAGTTTTCCTGGGGTCACGCGACCCCCTTTTTCTGACCAGATTCACTTAACAACTATCCTACTAACCTAACACTTGCATTGATTCAGTTAACAACTGTAGCAAGGAAGGTCCTAAGATGGGGCAACACTCACTTTACAAATGTCTCATTTAGCAACATTTTTGGGCTCAATTGTGGTTGTAAAGGAGTGGTGTGATGGCCAAGCTCTTGCCGTACAATCAGGAGGCTGTGGGTTCAATCCTAGGTAGAGGCAGATATTGCTCTCTCTGGGCACAATGAGAATATATCTGCTGAACAAAACTCCTCCTCGGGGACAGGAAGGGCATCCGGCCAATAAACACTTTGTTAGCTCCATTCAGTTGCCCAGACTTCACCCTGCAAGGGATTATGAGAAGGTTATGATGATGATGAATTGTGGTTGTAAGTCGAGGAGGTCCTGTATTTTTTCCTCCCAAGACAATGATGTTAACCAGTATTTATTTTCTTCTTTGCCCAGATATACCTCCTCGGTTAAGTATGACTCCGAAAAACACTTCATTAATAATATTTACATGCCAGTCCGGCTTGGGGTGTCGTCTTGCAGTCAAACCATCATCTGTGTTCCCGACAGCACGTGGCGCAGTTACAAAGCGGAGGTGCAATTCCACCTTTGCAACCGACCCGGGAATTTCAAAAACACCACCATTGTGTACCCAAAGCACACCAAGACTGTGTACACCACCACCCTGGATTACAATTGCAAAAAGTTCAACCGGAAATTCTTGTCTAGCGTGGAGTTGGAATCGTCTGGCAATGAGAACCACCCAGAAAGCTCCTGACTTCCATTTCTCTCTTGCTGAAATGCGGGTGGCTTCCACACACCGCCATCTTTTTTCACACTCAAAACTAAAAAAATAGCATCGGAGGGACCTGTTGCACCAATATGGATTCAACAGGCAACAGGAACGAGGAATCAACGGTTTGCTGGGCTTCCTGCTACTTGTCACAAGCCATGGAGTTAAAAAAAAAAATCCTCTAATCTCTGATTGCTCCAAAAAATGATTTATTTTTTTTTTAAATCAAATTTTCTCTCCCTTCATCCATGTTCTTATTTCTCCTCTTGTTAGGTTCAACGGGGAAAAAAAATAAATCTGGATGGTTGATTGGAAGTGGTTGCAAAGCCGTTGAGCCACCATTCCTATGAAAGGACCTGCAAAGTTAGCTGAAGCTCAAGGCAAGGGGGGGGGGGGAGATTTCCTTGAATGGAAAAATGGGAGAAGAGAGAGATGGCATTTCAGAGTCTTTGGAAGAGAAAGCACTGCTTTTATGTAGATTTTCAAATCCATCTTGAATAACGCCAGAAATAAATCAACTGCCACCCGCCACTGATGTGGTGGAATTGAAAAAAAAAAATGAAAATCAAGAGCTACTTTAAATCAATGTGGAATAGTAAAGAATCTCAAGTTCCACCCACAGTCACGTTAAAAGTCAGTTCCCTTCTAACATGTCCCTTTTTGCTTAAAAGTTCCCGTACTTCATTTTTTCTTTTATGTATAAAAATAGCAATTTCCCCCCTCTTTTTTTTTGCTTTCCTTTTTTTTTAAAAAAAAACCCCACTTTATTGGTGGTTTTGATGTTTTCTTTTACGGGGTGAAAATCAGGATCTGTTTTTTCAGAGGGAACTTATCTTAAATAAATTTAACTTAATTTTCCTCTTACTTAAAATAAGAACTTTAAGAGATTGTAGAAACTGATTTTGGCTGATGTGGTTTTTCCCTGATCCGGAGAGTTTAAAAAACAAACCTTTTTTTTTAAATCTCATCTTTTAAAGCCATTGTGATTTTAAGGCTAAATTCAGCACTTCCTTTGTTAAGTTAAAGCAGTGTTTTTCAAACGTGGACACTTTAAAAGAGGTGGGCTTCAATTCTGGGAGTAGGAGTCCATCCATCTTAACGTTGCCAACTTTGAAAAACATAGAGCTAAAGTATAATATATAGATTTTGCCTAGAGCAGTTCCTAATTTTAAATTGATGTAGAATTTAAAAAAAAAATGTTATTCAATTCAGGATATTTGAAGAATTCAGAATGGCTCCAGACAGTTGTTTGAAATGATTTTTACATTTAAAGAAAAAGACCAATGAGATATTATAGAATATAGAGTAGATGTACTTTAACATATCTTATTTGTTATAAAATTACCTCTCCATTTTTTGCCCGTGATTTTTGCTAAGTTCTGCTTATAATGATCGAACAAAAGCATTTTGTTTCAGGCAGGCCTTTTAATAATTAATTCCAAGCAATGAGACCATTAAATGCTTCACTTTTGATAGAAAAATTTACTTATCATGGGATAATTTATATAGGCAAGGCAGAAGAGAGGAAAAATAGGTAATTTTGTGCACTTTTGGGAATTGGCCATTAATTTTGAGGAAGGGGCAGCAGCAAATTTTCCCCCAGGATGAAGTTTTTACATCTGATTAAATGTAATGTGTGTTTTACTGTCTTCCACCTGTTTTCCTGTGTGAAATAAATTGTGGTTTTAGGATCAATACCACATGCGAGGAAAAAAATCAGCAAAAGGTTGAAAAGAGGTATTTGTTTTTGTGTGTGTGTTCAGGATCAGTAATCCCTAATCATAAAATGAGAGAAAAATTAAGCACAGGTTAAAAAACAAATATTTGCTTTTGTGTTCTCAGGATCAATAATCCCTAATCACAAAATGAGAGAAAAATTAAGCAAAGGTTGAGAAACAAATATTTGCTTTTATGTATTCAGGATCAATAATCCTTAATCACAAAAAGGAAGAAAAATTCAGACAAGGTTTTGCATAGGCAGTTGCATAACTAAGGTTGGGTTAATCATGGTTTGTAAGAGAAGCCCCAGTGGGCGCATTCTTACAGCACGCTGGACTGTAAGCCATAGTTTAGGCACTTTTGGTAAATCCAGAAAATATTCCATAAAAATGGTAGTCACACATTCGAAGAAAATGTTTTAAAAACAACAACATAGCCCAGCGCAAACAGATTTAATGGATGGAATATAAATAATCTAAAATGTTGAGCAGGACCCAATGCTTAGCTTTAATTGAGAAAGTTCTTTGAGAGTGATAATAAGAACAGAGAAGTATTTTGTGATATTTGTGTTAAGTCTGATTCGTGGGGAGGATTTTGTTGGAGCGAAGCTGTGTTAATTTATTACAATTTTTTTTTTCAATATTGGCAACCTTAAAATGGGTGGACTTCAACTCCCAGAATCCCCCAGCCAGCCTTCCTAGACCTAGACCACAGTTAAAATGGCCAACTTTGAAAAATGCCGATCTGTAGCACCCACCAAAAATCAGGACTTTCTAAGCCAATTTTTTCTTTATGAAAAACTTTGTGAGCCTTTTAACAAAATCACACTATTTACCGGTCACAAAACCTGGAAAATCTCTACCTTTAAGTCAAATTTGTTAGGACTCTTGGTTTTCACTCACCGTGAGGATTTAGAGCGAATCACTTGTTAGAACTGATTTATTTTTTTTTATTTTTTTTTTGCTGGATAGGAAACTTGAGAAGTAAAGAAAGAAGGGGGGAGGAAGCACATTATAAGGAAAGCACATTCCTTTATGCAAACATTGCATTTCTCCAGGCAGCTTTCCTAAAATAGCCTCTGGCTGAAAGAGAACTCCAGTTTTTAGAAGTCTCGAACCCAGAACAGGGTGCAAATAAATTATGAGATCTCATCTCAGCCATCACGTGCGGTTTCAACCTTGCCAAAGTGGGGGAATAATAGAGTTATTCTTTGGAAAAAAAAAAACGTTCCTAAAAGGAGCATGTTAGGGAAACCGCCGTGGGCTGTTTTGCAAACCAGCCAAAACTTAAAAGTTGCTCTGAATTGCTGACACGAGCGATATTTCAAGCCAACTGCCTTGATTTAAAAAAAAAAAAAAAAAAAATCTGGCAGCAGAAAGGAATTCCTTAAATTTGTGAAAGGACCTGTTTGAGACCCACTAGCTATTGTCTCTCACACACTCGGGTTTAAACGAGGAATATTTTAGTAGGGCACGGTGTTCCTTGTAAAGGAACATAACTCAAGTCATCGGTGGTGCATTCCAGCAACGTTTAATAATAATAATATTTTTTTAAAAAAAAAAAATCTGTAAAACGATCCGAGGGTGGAAAAATTAAAAATAACGGTTTGTTATGCTACTGCAAGTTTTACGGGAGAGCTCTGGTTATTTGCACTGTGCAAAAAAACAAACAAACAGCTTTCTGCTTTCTTTTTAAAATTTAGAATAGAACTGGAAGGGACCTTGGAGGTCTTCTAGTCCACCCCCTATACCCCTATACCATTTCAGATAAGTGACTGTCCAGTCTTAAAAACCTCTTGTGTTTGGAGCACCCACAACTTCTGGTTAATTGCCCTCACTTGTTAGGAAATTTGTCCTTAATTCTAGGTTGCTTCTCAGTTTGATGAGTTTCCGTTGTTTCTTTTCTTGCCTTCTGGTACTTTGGAAAATAAAGTTGACCCCCCTCTTGTTTGGAGCAGCCCCTCAAATGTTGGATGACTGCTAGTATGTCACCCCCAGGTCCTTCTTTTCTGTAGACTAGCCAAACCCGGTTCCTGCTACCATTCTTCATACGTTTTAATCTCTAGGGTTTTGCTCTTCTCTGAATTTTTGGTAATCCTCGATTTATGAACATCGTTTACCAACTGCTTGAAGTTGCCACGGCCCTGAAAAAAGTGACTTATGGCCAGTTCTCACACTTAAGATTGTTGTAGCATTCTTAACTGTACCGTGATCAAACTTCGGGCACTTGTCAATGGATTTATATTTACGACGGTCGTAGCATCTGAGTGGTACGTGATCAATATTTGTGACTTTTCCAGCCGGCTTTCGACAAGCAAAGTCAATGGGAGGGAGTTGGATTCACTTAACGACTGCCTGATTCACTTAACAACTGCAGTGATTTGCTTAACAACCCTGGCAAAAAAAAAAAAAATCATAAAATCGGGCACAGCTTACTCAAGAACTGGTTAGCAATGGGAATTCTTCGTAAATCAAGAACTACCTACATATCCTGAACTGAAAACCACCATAAGTCAGGTTTGAGGAATTGTGCTGAAGGCAGGATTGGGTGGGAGTTTATTTTAAAAAAATATTGTTTAAAAGTGGGTCAAGGAATACTTTAGCAATACAAAGGAGATAGGGTTGGTTTTTGCATTTTATGTTAAGAAATTCGAATTGTTGCATTCTTGGCCAGCTTCTGCATTTTATTGTATTGGGCTGTTTCCCCATGTTAAAATTCTTTGCCATGATCCTTTGTCCTGCAAAATTACTTTAAAAAATAGAACTTTGGGGGGTTTACCTGCCCAGCTAAACTTGGAAGCCAGGGATCATAAATTATCTGAAAGAGACCTTCCTGCAACAAAAAAATAAAAATAAAAAATCGTCCATGTTCATTTGACATGTTGTAACAATGGTCTTCTGTGGCCTCCTGGGGTGCGTTTTGCATACACAAAATACACACCTGGCGAGGTTTCTCACCATCTGGCATTTTCCCAGCGTGAATTTCCCTAAAGACAGCATCAGCTTTCGTAGGATAGATAGTAGATTTTTTTTTAAAATATGTCTGTCTTGCAATAGTACTCTGGAGTAAGTTTGCTCTGGGCTCTTTTAAGTTGCATGTATAAAAATGAATCCTTTGTATAAATCCTTGTTTCTTTTTAAAGAAAAAAGTCTTGTTCTTGTGTCATTTTTCAACAGGAATGCTTTGAAATAATTGTGTATTTTTTAAAGGTTTCAAATGTGTGATTTAAAGCTTGTCAGGCCAAAGATAATTTGCTTTTGAAATCCCTCTTTTTCATGCCATAATAAATTATCTGAAGAAAATAGCCTGAGCTGTGCTGTTATGTGATGGGGGTGAGTAAAATTGCTTAGCGACTTTCTCAACTTTAAGGTGCATGTGTTCTGACCAAGGCTTCCTGAGACCGTAATCAGATCCTGAGGCACACGCTTAGTTAAAACAACTCTTGTTTTATTTCAACGCTGGGAATTATTTTCATTCCCAGCCGCTGAGTCCCAAACAGTCCCTCGAGATAAGCACCCGCTTTTCTTTCCTTTGAATTGCTGCCAACAACTAGAGTGCCAAATGAATTATAAAAAAATCAACTGAAGTACAAAGTCCACACAGAGTTTCAAGGATTAATCCGAACAGAACGAACGACTTTGCTTCCTGCAAAGGTTTCTTCACCTTTGCCTGTCCTTTATAACTTATGGGAAAGGTAATCATCTCCCATCTCCTAAGTCACTTTTCTCTCAGCTGCTCTTGCCTTCCGGCAGTTCTGCACACACGTGCACTGGGAACAGGCTCCCGTTCTTCCTCGGCCTCGCTGGTTGCCAGACTCTGGAGGCTCCAGAGTCAGCACCCCACTCCCAGATAGTCCTGGCCCCATCTCCGCATCGGACGCAGGATCCTCATCCGAGTCCTCTCCAGACTCCCAGATTGGTCCCTGTTTTTCCCCACTGTCCGATTCTGCTGCCATCTGCGCAGGCTGCTGGCAAACCACAACAGCATTGACTTTAACTCCCAGAATTCCATGGTTTATAGGTAGCTCTTGACTTAAAGCCATTTGTTTAGTGACCGTTCAGTTACAATGGCACTAAAAAAAGTAATGTAATGACCATTTTACACACTTATGGCTGTTGCAGCATCCCCTTGGTCACATGATCAAAATTCTTGGCGACTGGTTTCATATTTATGATGGTTGTAGTGTCGCGGGGTCACATGATCCCATTTTACAACTTTCTAACAAGCCAAGTCAATGGGGAAGCCAGATTCCCTTAACAATCGTGTTACTGAGTAACTGCAGTGATTCATTTAACAACTGTGACAACAGTTGTAAAATGGGGCAAAACTCACCTTACAACTGTCTTGCTCAGCAGTGGGAAATTTGGGCTCAATTGTGGTCATAAGTTGAGGACTACCTGTATAAGGAACATTTCGTAGAAGAGGGAAAGAGAGTTGGAGAGAAGCCTGTCCTTGGATTTTTTTATTCTTCCCCTCCCCAGGACTACAGGTAATCCTCGACTTACAACAGTTCATTTAGTGAATGTTCAAAATTACATTACTGAAAAAAGTGACGTATGACCGTTTTTCACACTTATGGCCGTTACAAGATCCCCGTGCTCAGATGTCGGCAACTGACCCATATTTATGACAGTTGCAGTGTCCCAAGGTCATGTGATCCGCTTTTGTGACCTTCTGACAAAGTCAATGGGGAAGCCGGATTCACTTCACAACTGTATTACTAACTTAATAGCTGTGGTGATTCACTTAACATTAACAACCGTGGGAAGATAGCTCATCAAATGGGACAAAACTCAACAATTGCTTCGCTGAGCAACAGAAATGTTGGACTCAGTTGTGATCATAAATCGAGGATTACTGTGTAATCATTCCAGAAAGTATTTGCATTTTTGAATAAAAAAATATGTACCTGAGCCCTTGGATTTTATCTCTTGCTCTATTTATGCAAATAAATTTGTTAGTTCAGGTCCTGCCAACCTGTTTTCCATCTTGAATACACCTATGAAGAATATCCCTTTTGTGCAAATTTCACGCATTCCCCTCGCATATGACTTATGCAAACACAAGCAGGTGCGACTGTCAAACACAGCATTTTATTCTTCAACACGGAATTTGCAAAAACCGAAAAATACACCTGGATCATTGCAAGACTCTCAGGCCAAAAATAATAATAATTCTGATCTTTCGCTTTGGCTGTGAAATAAAAATAAAAAGCATACTCAAAATTCGGGGCGTTTCACAGAACACTCTAAGATTTACTGGACGGCAATGCTGACAGTGGCCGCTTTGGGGTTTTGCTGCCCTGCTTCGAATTTGGACGCTTTTTGTTTTTGGCAGCCATAAGAAAAGATGATTTACTCTTGTGTAAGGAAAGTTCTTTCTCCGCCTCGGCGACTTTGTCCAGATCGGGCAACTGCTGGCACGGAAAGGGCGAATCCAACCGGGGGTTTTGCTGCAAGAATTCGCCGTAGCGTTTTCTTCGGCTCAACCGATAGTTGCACAGCCTCTCTTCTTCGGCTTTGGGGTCATCCAGCACACCGTCCCAGCGAAGGCTCTCGTTGGGCAGGATGGTGTCTCCTGGGGCAGAGACCGAAGTGGCCGAGGAGCAGGCCGAGAGCGAGTTCCTAGTAGCTTTGCTTGGTCCTCGCTTGCTGTGACCTTCCTGCGCTTCGTATTTCCAGCGCTGGAGCAAATCCAGAGGAAATATGGCAAAGATGGATTTTTTCTTGACTTGGCTGGAATGCTTGTCTGTTTTTTTAAAAAAATCAAAATGAAAAGTGATTGGGAGCAATTTTGAATTTTTACAGGATAGGGGTCTTCGACTTACGACCAATAGACCAAAATTTCCACTTCTAAGTAAAGTGGATGTTAAGTCAATCCTGCCCAATTTTACCTTTTTTGGCATGGCTATTAAGCAAATCAATCACTGTGATACTTTTATTTTGTTTTATTCAGAGTTGAATGTTATGTCTCTATAATTTGTAGAGGCTTCTGACATGAATAAAGAATTGAACTTGTTAAGTGAATCATGCGGTCGTTAAGCGAATCTGGCTTCCCCACTGACTTTGCTTGTCAGAAGCCATTGGGAAGATTACAAATAGTGATTATGTGACTCAGAACATTGCAATTGTTGTAAATATACGCCAGTTGCCAAGCTCCTGAATTAGGATCAAGTGATCTTGGAACTCAAATCAATCAGAATATTGCTGGATCACTAAAAATCTCCATAGACTTAAAAGGATCAGATACTCATTTGCTTAAATGGGGCAAAATTCACAACTGTGTCAGGGAATTGTGGAGTAAGTGTCCAAATGAAGTCAGAGACATTGACACAAACGTGTAGTTTTATATAAATATTTTACAACCACATATACAGCAAACTAGATAGTCAAGCAAACAGGAGCATCCTGATTAAATCGACACAGCATGAGCATCCTGAGGTAAATCAACACAGCAGGAGCATCCTGAGGTAAATCGACACAGCAGGAACACTCTGAGGTAAATCGACATAGCAGGAGCACCCTGTGGTAAATCGACACAGCAGGAGCAAACTGAGGTAAATCGACACAGCAGGAGCATCCTGAGGTAAATTGACACAGCAGGAGCACCCTGAGGTAAATCGACACAGCAGGAGCACCCTGAGGTAAATCGACACAGCAGGAGCATTCTGAGGTAAATCCACACAGCAGGAGCATCCTGAGGTAAATCCACACAGCAGGAGCATCCTGAGGTAAATCCACACAGCAGGAGCATCCTGAGGTAAATCCACACAGGAGCATCCTGAGGTAAATTCACATAGCAGGAGCATCCTGAGGTAAATCACACAGCACAAAAGGACACACAGAAGAAAAAGGCAGGGAAAAAGGGAAACTCCCCCTTTACATCCACAGCAACCAATCACAGTGCAGATTGCCTAATGCAGGAGTCAGCGCTCTCCAACTAATCAATCACAATTGTGTATTCTGGCTCACTGCACAACCCCACTGTTCCAGCTACTAAATTTAAATATCTTTAACAAACTGTCTTGCTTAGCAATATAAACTTTGGGTTCAATTGTGGTCCTAAGTGGAGTACTACCTGCATTTCTACGGTATCCGTTTCGCTTATCACTTGGCCCAACCATCAGTTTCCAGAGCCTGTAGGTATCCCTCCGGACCATGCCAAAGGGACAGATCTGTGAGCTTCCATAATAAATTTCCCTCAGTCCCCGATTATTGAATTACAGGTAGTTCTTGACTTACAACCATTCATTTAGTGACCGTTTGAAGTTACTGGAAAAAGTGACATGACCATTTTTCACAATTACAACCATTACAACATCCCCATGGTGGCATGATCAAAATTCGGACGCTTGGCAACTGACTCATATTTATGACGGTTGCAGTGTCCCGGGGAGGTCATGTGATCCCCTTTTTGCAACTTTTTGGAGAGCAAGTCAATGGGGAAGCCAGATTCACTCAACAACCGGGTTACTCATTTAACAACTGCTGGGATTCATTTAACAACTCTGGCAAGAAAGGTCGTAAAATGGGACAAAAGTCACTTCAAAACTTTTTTTGCTTAGCAATGGAAACTTTGGGCTCCACAGTAGTTGTAAGTCGAGGCCTACCTCTTCCTGCCATGCAGATGGTACAGCCAACGACTCTGTGCGATCCTAGAGGTTGCTGAGCTAAAAAAAATGGGACTGCTAATGGCCCCTTCAGAATAACAGAATAATAGGGTTAGAAGGGACCTTAGAGGTCTTCTAGTCCAACTCCCTGCTCAAGCAGGAGACCCTTTACCATTTCAGACTGGTGTCTGTCCAATCTCTTCTTAAAAGCCTCCAGTGTTGGAGCACCTACAACTTCTGGTGGCCAGCTGTTCCACTGGTTAATTGTCCTCACTGTTAGGAAATTTCTCCTTAGTTCCAGGTCACTTCTCTCCTTGATTAGTTTCCATCTGTTGCTTCGTATCCTGCCTTATGGTGCTTTAGAGAATAGGTGGATCCCCTCTTCTTTGGGGAAGTCCCTAAGATATCGGAAGATATCGCTATAACAACCAAAACATCATTTAAAGATTTTATTTTACCTGGAACGGTTTTCTTTTTCTTCTTTTTCTTGCTGACTTTCTTCTTGCTGGGCGACGGGGGCAATTTTGCTGTCAGCTTGCCGCCTTTCGCTCCCTCCCCATCAGACATGGCATCCTGCCGGCCCACCTCCATCCTTCCGGGAAACGGTTGTCGGCCGCTGAGTCTGAACCCGAGACAAACAACCAGGACAGATGTATGGTTATTTTTCCTCTCTCAAACTCTGGCGCTGCAGCCGCACACTTTAAAGAAATGGGGTGTCAAATCCCGTCAAGTTATCAAAAATCCACACAAGAACGGAGTAACTATGTAGACTGGGTTGGCGAAGCAACCCCTAAACCACCAACTAGCGGACATTCTCGCTGTTGCTATTATACAAGTAGTCCTCGACTTACGTCAATTCCCTTAGTGACCGTTCAAAGTTACAACGGCACTGAAAAAAGTGAGTTATGATCGTTTTTGACGCTTACGACCTTCAAAAATTCAGTGATCAAAATTCAGGTGCTTGGCAACTGGCCTGTACAGCCAGCCAGCTCTCTGGGGCTGAGGACCCATGGATGGGTGTTCCTCCCCATAGAGGTTTGCCTGGTCTCCAACATTAGCACCCTTTCAGTGCCGGGTGAAGGCTTTTAAAATTTCCCCAGGTTTTCTTTTTAAAAAATTGCATTTTAATTCAGGTTTAACTGTTAAAAGTTTTAGCTTTTAGGTGCCTATTTTGCAGTGGGTAAATTGTCTTTATTGGTTTTTTTTTTAATTTGGTTTTACTGGGTAGGTTTTAACTCAAATGGATTTCTTTAATTTTTCATTCTTTTTTCTATTTTTGTTCCTTTCTTTTCTTCCTCCCTTCCCTCCCTCTTTCCATTTATCCTCTCCATGCCTCCCATTTTCCTGCCTGCCTTCCTCTTTTCCCCTTCCTTTTCTTCCTTCCTTCTTCCCTCTTTTCTTTTCCTTCCTTTCTTCCTCTGCTTGCTTCCTTTTTTCCCCCTTCCTTCCCTTTCCTTCTTTTCTCCCTCTCTCCTCCCTCCCTCCTTCCCTTCCTTCTTTCCACTCCTTGCTTCCTTTTTCCCTCTTTCCTTTTTCCTTCCTTCCCTTCTCTCCCTCCTTCCCTTCATTTTCCTTCCTTCCTTTCCTTGCTTCCTCCTTCCCTTTTTCCTTTTTTCCTTCCTTCCCTTCTTCTCTCCTCCCTCTCTTCCTTCTTTCCTCTCCTTGTTTCCTCCTTCCCTTTTTCCTTCCTTCCCTTCCCTTTTCCCCTCCCTCTCAACTCCTTCCTTCCTTCCTTCCTTCCTTCCCCTTCCACTGTAAACTGCCCACAGAGCTTGGCTATTGTTTGGTTTTAAAACGTATAACCGAATTATACATTTTATCATTATAATAAATAGCACGTAGCCTTATATGCCTCTCCACAGTGGTTTCTAAGCAGTTTAGAGTCAGCCTCTTGCCCCCAACAATCTGGGCCCTCGTATTATATTAGTCATTAGTATTAATTTCCAATGGTTATATAGTATTAATTAATAAATAAGATTGTTAATAAGTTTTGTTTTTGTTACTTATTTCATTTTAAATTAAATATTCCTCATGTTATGACTCGTGCTATCAAATCTGTATTTTATTTATTGCTTTCTTTATATCAAACCTTCATTATTGTTTATAACCGTTTATTGCTTTTATCCATCGGTCGCTTTTTAATTACATTTCATTCCTTTTTTTTATTGATTAAAACACAATGGCTCTCCCCCCCCCCCCCGCCCGCCCTAGGCGGGGGGAGGGGCGTCTTTCCTCCCCCTCCCCCCTTGAAGATTTCGGGGTCCACCCTCCCCCCCGCCCCCCCCTTCCCCCCCCCCTCGGGAATTACAGGCTCGCGCAGGGTGGGGGGGGAAGGGCGCCCCACTTCTCGGCTTCTCCTTCCTCCGCCGGCGCAGCGCTCTTTCGCCGCCTGTCGGTGGGTCGTCGCGTCTCCACGGCGACGCGCGTCTCCAAGGCAACGGTGCTGCGTCTGTCTTTGGCAACCGCCCTCTAGAGACTCCAATCCGCGCGGCGGGAACTGACAGAAAGTAGTCCCGGCAGACAGATATAAATCCTTTTGTTGCGGTGGTGTTTTTTTCTCGACGCCCGGGGATTCGCAAGCGGACCCAAGAAAGATAAAAGGTGGTTAGAAGAAATGACAGCCCAACATATAGATGTAAAACAGAGCGGGTTTTTTTTTTTTAATTAGCTATACTACCGGGGAAATAGAATAAAAAAGAATTGCATACTTAATGTTTACATGTCAATAACAGCAGCTAGAATCACATATGCACAAAACTGGAAATACGAAAGTATACCCACAGATAGAATAGAATAGAATTCTATTTTAATTTTTTTTAAAAAATATTCTTTATTGAAATTCAAGATATTAAAAAATTTACAAAATACAAAATATTAAAAAGAGTTGCAAAAGTTTCTGTAGAAGAAATTATGTCAATATCTTTCAACATCACTTTCTTGGCAGTATCATAAATGCCGTAGATACACATAATATTTGACAGTTATTTATCGTATTAGTGGTATTAATTCACAGTGGTTTGCTACTATTAATAAACAAAAATATTTCTTCTTTATAGGTTAATAGTTCAAGTATGAAAAGGAATATCATGTTAATACTGAGTATATATATACACTGCTCAAAAAAATAAAGGGAACACTTAAAGAACACAATGTAATTCCAAGTCAATCACATTTCTGTGAAATCAAACTGTTCACTTAGGTAGCAACACCGATTGACAATCAATGTCACCTGCTGTTGTGCAAATGGAATAGACAACAGGTGGAAAGCATAGGCAGTTAGCAAGACATCCCCGGTAAAGGAGCGGTTCTGCAGGTGGTGACCACAGACCACTTCTCAGTTCCTATGCTTTCTGGGTGATGATTTGGTCAGTTTTGAATGCTGGTGATGCTGTCATTCTAGTGGTAGCATGAGACGGAGTCTACAACCCACGCAAGTGGCTCAGGTAGTGCAGCTCATCCAGGATGGCACATCAATGCGAGCTGTGGCAAGAAGGTTTGCTGTGTCTGTCAGCGTAGTGTCCAGAGCATGGAGGCGCTACCAGGAGATAGGCCAGTATATCAGGAGACGTGGAGGAGGCCGTAGGAGGGCAAGCAACCCAGCATCAGGACCGCTACCTCCGCCTTTGTGCAAGGAGGGACAGGAGGAGCACTGCCAGAGCCCTGCAAAATGACCTCCAGCGGGCCACAAATGTGCATGTGGCTGCTCAAACGGTCAGAAACAGACTCCATGAGGGCGGTATGAGGACCCGACGTCCACAGGTGGGGGTTGTGCTTACAGCCCAACACCGTGCAGGACATTTGGCATTTGCCAGAGAACACCAAGATTGGCAAATTCGCCACTGGCGCCCTGTGCTCTTCACAGATGAAAGCAGGTTCACACTGAGCACATGTGACAGATGTGACAGGATCTGGAGACAGCCGTGGAGAACGTTCTGCTGCCTGCAACATCCTTCAGCGTGACCGGTTTGGCAGTGGGTCAGTAATGGTGTGGGGTGGCATTTCTTTAGGGGGCCGCACAGTCCTCCATGTGCTCGCCAGAGGTAGCCTGACTGCCATTAGGTACCGAGATGAGATCCTCAGACCCCTTGTGAGACCATATGCTGGTGCGGTTGGCCCTGGGTTCCTCCTAATGCACGAGAATGCTAGACCTCATGTGTGTCAGCAGTTCCTGCAAGACGAAGGCATTGATGCTATGGACTGGCCCGCCCGTTCCCCAGATCTGAATCCAATTGAGCACATCTGGGACATCATGTCTCGCTCCATCCACCAACATTGCACCACAGACTGTCCAGGAGTTAGGGGATGCTTTAGTCCAGGTGTGGGAGGAGATCCCTCAGGAGACCATCTGCCACCTCATCGGGAACATGCCCAGGCGTTGTAGGGAGGTCATACAAGCATGTGAGGGCCACACACGCTACTGAGCTTCATTTTGACTTGTTTTAAGGACATTACATCGAAGTTAGATCAGCCTGTAGTGTTTTTTTCCACTTTAATTTTGAGTGTAACTCCAAATCCAGACCTCCATGGGTTGCTAAATTTGATTTCCATCGATAATTTTTGTGTGATTTTGTTGTCAGCACATTCAACTATGTAATGAACCAAATATTTAATAAGAATATTTCATTCATTCAGATCTAGGATGTCTTATTTTTGTGTTCCCTTTATTTTTTTGAATATAAATATATTCATATACATACATACATACATACATACATACATACATACAGAGAGAGAGAGAGAGTCAGGAATAATTATAATCTATGTATTACATTTTAACATTCCGTAAGCATGGAAGGAAATTCGTCAAGAGTCAAGAATCATCAGGTACAACACTTAATGATAGTCATAGGGTACAATAAGCAATCAAATTATACTAGGAAACAGTCAATATAAATCGTAAGGATACAAGCGACAAAGTTACAGTCATATAGTCACAAGGGGGAGGGGATGGGTGATAAAGAGTGATGAGAAGGTTAACAATAATAGTAGTACAGACTTTGTAAATAGTTGAACAGTGTTGAGAGAATTATTTGTTTAGCAGAGTGATGGCTTCCGGGGGGAAAAATGTCCTTGTGTCTAGTTGTTCTGGTGAGCAGGGCTCTATAGCAGTCGTTTTGAGGGAAGGAGTTGAAACAGTTTATGTCCGGGATGTGAGGGGTCTGTAGATATTTTCCCCATTCTCTTTTTGACTCATGCAGTATGCAGGTCCTCAGTTGAAGGCAGGTTGGTAGTAATTGTTTTTTTCTGCAGTCCTAATTACTCTCTGAAGTCTGTGTCTGTCTTGTTGGGTTGCAGCACCAATTATTAGAATGTGCCGAAATGGACAGGTTAACGATGAAAATTAAGGATAAAGAGGAAACAGAGTAATATTTAACATGGAATCTACTGTAAAATGGTTAGAAAACAGATGCAGAGATTAGTAACTCTATAATGGAAAAAGATTAACAAAATAGAACTTAAATACAGATAGATAGATAGATAGATAGATAGATAGATAGATAGATCGATCGATCGATCGATCGATCGATCGATATAGATAGATATAGATATAGATATAGATATAGATATAGATATAGATATAGATATAGATATAGATATAGATATATATAGAGAGAGATAAGCAGAGATAAGAGGAAGAAGGAGAAGTAGAGATGGATGGATGGATGAAGAGGCAGAGAGGAATAGATAGTTAGATAGATAGATAGACAGATAGATAGGATATAAGTAATATTAATAATGGATTGTACTTGATTACAGATTAAAGTGACTAGAGGTGAAGACTATATGGTGTAACTGTGAGAATAATGGTTTTAATTATGATGTAAAATATATGTATATTCAAAAGAAATTATTGTATAATTAGGAGAAAAATGGTTACAATCAGGGTGTGTAAAACTATGAATGCTTAAATGAGATTTGATACAACAGCACACATTGCAGAAATGAAAACATGATGTATAATAAATCAAAATGTGCAATTAAAAAAAATAATACAAAAAAGAGAAAGGACACGCGTGCAATCGCGTGCAATGCGTAGACTTCTTATTAAACTCAGAAGGCGTGGAAAAGCTAAACAAAACAGGGCGGGAGCTGATTGGCCCTTCATTGAGAGGCCTACAGAGTTTTAAAGCCAGCATTTCTCAACTTTGGACCGGTTTCCAATGGTGGACTCCAACTCCCAGAATTCCCCAGCCAACAATCTGAGCTTTTCCAGCCTAGATCTCCACCTTATAGGCAGTCCTCGACTTACAACCATTCGTTTAGTGTCTGTTCGAAGTAACAGCAGCACTGAAAAAAGTTAGTTAGGACCAGTTTTCATACTTATGGTCATGTGATCAAAATTCAGATGCTTGGCAACTGACTCATATTTATGACGGTTACAGTGTCCCAGTGTCATATGACCCCCCTTTTCTGACCTTCTGACAAGCAAAGACAATGGGGAAGCCAGATTCACTTAACAACTGAGTTACTAACTTAACATCTACACTGATTCACTTAACAACCGTGGCAAGAAAAATCGTAAAATGAGGCAAAATTCACTTCACAACTGTCTTGCTTAGCAATGGGAATTTTGGTCCCCAGAACTACACATTCCTCTGTTGGGCACAGGGTTAGACTAAGTGACCTCTAGGATCCTTTCAATCCTCGTATTTTTAATCATATGATTGTACCACCAATATTTTAGCTCAGCTGTTGCACAGACAGACTCTGAGAGGGGTTTGTGGTGAAGGGTAGCAATAGGACCCTCAAAACTGTGTTGGAATAAACCAGGATTAACATAGCGCTGGAAGAAAAATCCAGTTCGGTTACAAGGCAGGAGAAAGGCGCTGGAAATACAATGGACACTGATTGGAAAGAAGGTCTGTTTATTGATGAGGATAACCAACCACAGCTTGTAGTTCTGGAACAGCTGACAATTTTGTTTGATGAGTACATGGATTGTTACGGGCTTCTGAGATGCTCCAGGGGGTTTGCAATGTAGTGAGCCTTGTGTCTTTTGCTATTCTGATGGTGGTGGGTTAATCCTATGATTTCCTAGAGGCCCTATTAGAAATTGGGTGGAGGGGGATGTAAATTTTTAATCCCATCATTTGGAGCGGAAGGTGTTTGGTTTGTGAATAGGCTGGCCTGGATTTCTTAATACACCCAAAAACTCTTATCTCTAAAGATTCTGGGCATCTGCTGGAAGCTGTTGGGTGTTGCTTCCTGCCTTTAAGAACATGTTTCTCCATTTCTCCTTTGGGGGAAATATAATATTTGGCCTTTTTTCAATACTCCTCAAAATATTTCTAGGGTGGGGAGTTTCCAACAGTAGCATGGGAATGTAACCACTCAAGAAATTAAGTGGCTGATTTGTAACCACAAGCTGATTTGTAACCACAAACGTATTGCAAATACTGATATCTAGCAAGCTCTCGTCCAAAGTTTTTAATGCAGACCAGGTAAGAAATCCATGCCTCCGTTTGTGTGTGTGTTTTATTGTGCGTACACACATTGAGTTTATTGTGTGCGCGCACACACACACAATAAACTCAATGTGTGTACGCACAATAAAACTATATTTGCCCAGGATGCTTCTTTTGACCCTTCATTGAGGCATATTGCTTTCCATCATTGCACACCCAATTATTCAAGTTACTGCCTTGCCCCCATTTGCATAAATCACAAAACTAGCCAACCCTAATGCTAGCCTAGCAGATCGTGTGAACCTTGCAAGCCAAATGAGTTGTGTGAACAGAGCTTCCAAACTTGAAACTTGCATGCCTAACGAATTGTGTCAACGCAGCTTCCAAGCCTAACCAGTGTGAACATAACTTCCAAGCTTGAAGCTCCCACGCCTAACGAGTCGTGTGAACGCAGCTTCCGAGCTCGCACTTCGCACTGCCAAACCAGCAGCTTCCAAGCTTGAAACTCGCCAAGCCAGAGGAATATGGACCACGGATCTCTAGAAACTGTGTTCGCTCCAGCTGGGGAAGAGGGGCCAATGCCTGGGCTCCGTGAGGGTAGATTTACTCCGTCGCGTGTTTTCTGAACGCGAGCCAGGCTCGTACTACCTCTACCTCGAAAACGGCAACAGCCGCTAGAGGGCAGCAGCGCCGCGCAGGAGAGGCTGGGACCTTCGCAACGCTAAGAGGCGGAGGGAAAAGACAATAGTTTGTGTAGGATACGTGTGAAAGGTTGGGAGCCAGGCAAGAATCCGAATGGGCAGGCGAGGTTACCAGATTTGGTTTGCAAAGATGTGCGGACGATCAGCTGGATGCTGAACGAGAGCTTTTTGTGGTACCCTGCTGCCATCACCTGCATCTTTGTGGTTCAGACCTGCAGCGAGGAAGGAAGGAAGGAAGGAAAGAGGGAAGGAAGGAGGCAGGGAGAGGGAATGGAGAGAGGGAGGAAGAAGGAGGTGAAAGGAAGGAGGAAGGAAAAATGAAGAGGAAGAGAGGGAGAAACGAAGGGAAGGAGAATGGAGAAGAAAGAGGAAGGAAGGAAGGAAGGAAGGGAAGGAAGAAGGTGAAATGGAGGCAGGGAGGGAGGAAGTGGGAGGGGGAAGGGAAGGAGGGAGGGAGGAAGGAAAAGTGAAGAGAGGAAGAAATGAAGGGAAGGAGAACAGAGAAGGAAGGAAGGAAGAAAAGAGGGAAGGAAGGAAAAGTGAAGAGGAAGAGAAGGAGAAAAGGAAGGAAGGAGAATGGAGAAGATTAAGGGAGGGAGGGAGGAAGAAAAGAGGAAGGGGAAAGGGAAGGGAGGGGGAAAGGAAGGAAGGACGGACCCTGGAACTCTCATAAATACAGGTAGTTCTCAACTTACGACCACAATCGAGCCCAAAGTTTAGGTTGCCAAGTGAGAAATGTGTTAAGTGAGTTTTGGGTCCCATTTTACGACTTTCCTTGCCACATTTGTTAAGGGAATCGCTGCAGTTGTTCCATTAGTCACCTGGTTGTTAAGTGAATCGGGCTTCCCCGTGGACTTGGCTGGTCATAAGGTCGCAAAAAGGGGATCCTGTAATTCCAGGACACTGCAACCATCATAAAGGTGAGTCAGTTGTCAAGCATCTGAATGTAAACCATGAGAATGCTGCAATGGTCATTAAGTGTGAAAAACGGTCATAAATCACCTTTTTTCCAGGGATGGGATTCTACAGGTTCAGGCGAACCGGTAGCTGCGAAAATCAGCTGGGAGTGAACCGGTTCCAGAAGATCAAGGTATTTCCTTTTCCTCCCCCATCGATCAGCTGTTTTCCGAAGATCAGCTGTGCCACACGATTTAGATTAGTAGAAAGTGGGAAATAGTTGGATTTCTCTCCCCCTCACTGTTGTACTGCTTAACCCAGATAGCTTTCCTGAAGCCCAGTTGGCAAAAAACAGGGTGACTAGGTGGGGTGCTATGCGAGGCCCCACATGCCTCGTTTTTGCTCCCAGAAGGCTTCCCTGAGGCCCAGTAGGCCAAAAAAAAATTAAAAAAAATTTTTTTTTGCCTACTGGACCTTAGGGATGCCTCCTGGGGGGGAACCACGCCCACCTAGTCACCTGACCACCTGGCTACACCCACCTGGTCACGCCCACAGAACCAGTAATTTTAAAACGTGCATCCCACCCCTGCCTTTTTCCGTGCCGTTGTAACTTTGAACGGCCACTAAGCAAATGGTTGTAAGTCAAGGACCCCCTGTAATAGAATGCGGAAGAGGTTACACCAAGGGTGGTTTTCTACCGGTTCTCGTCCACCTCTGTAGAACCGGTAGCTCTGAAGGGCAGCAGACATAGAACCGGTTCTATGTCTGCTGATGTTTTTGCCCACCCGCCCACCCGGGCTCTTACCTGACCTTTATTTCCTGCTTTTTCAACTTCAGCTGCCCGTGCGAGGCACAACTGCAGTTAAAAAAGCTGCTTCTCGGCACGCAATGCTGCTTAGCTGTCAAGGCACCAGGCTGATAATGATTGACAGGCGCAGCGTGCAGGGAAGCACATTGTAAATCATTAAACCTGGTAAATCACCGAACCGATAGTTAACCCTGTCGGATCCCACTCCTGGGTTAGACCCAAATTCAAGCCCATCTCAGCACGCAAACTCCTTGGATGACATTTTCCCTCAACCAGCCTACCTCACAGAGTTGTTGTTGGGGGCCCAACACAGGAAAATCGAGTGGAAGAAAACCTTTTTGGCTCTTTGGAAATTTCACAGACACGTCAATATTGTTTTCTGGATGATTTAACTCCAATTTCCCATCGCCTTCTGGACCTGTAATTCAGATCGACCTACAATGTGGTGTGGAGACAATAACTTGGTCCTCAACACCAATAAGACCAAGGAGCTTATAGTGGATTATCGAAAACAGATCAGACATCCAGCCCTTGCTTATCCATGGAGACTGAATGGAGCAAGTGGCCAGTTTTAAGTTTCTGGGTGTTACCCTAAAAGAGGATCTGACCTGGGGGTGGTCACATTGCAGCCCTGGTCAAAAGGGCCCAGCAGATATTAGACTACCTGAGGCTTCTCAGGAAACAACAACTGGATGGAAAACTGTTGGTGACCTTCTACCGCTGCACCATAGAGAGTATCTTAACTTACTGCACCTCTGTATGGTTTGCCAATTGCATAGGGGCAGATAGGACAGCACTCCAGAGGGTTAATGTCCATTGCCCAGAGGATCCTGGGTTGCCCTCTCCCCTCTTTGGAAGAGCTTTATAGCTCCCTGCTGCCTTAAGAAAGTTCAAAACATCCTTAAAGATCCATCTCATCCTGCGAACCCTTTTTTTTTAACTATTACCATCTGGCAGCCGGTACAGGATAATAATAAAAACAAGGACAAATAGGCTGAAAAACAGTTTCTATCCCAGGGCAGTAGCTCTCTTGAATTCTACTGTATAGTACACTGAAGATGGTATTTAATTTCATTGTATGATGTGCAATGACAATAAAATAAA
The DNA here is from genome assembly GCA_023653725.1 of Bungarus multicinctus. Lineage (NCBI taxonomy): Eukaryota > Metazoa > Chordata > Lepidosauria > Squamata > Elapidae > Bungarus > Bungarus multicinctus. The sequence goes on from CM042836.1 coordinate 5,136,741, forward strand.
AATAAACTAAACAATCCTTAGTGGATTGCACAAGATCTCTTAGTGGTCTCCCATCTAAGCAGAAAACCAGCTTTTTAAACTCAGCCAAGCTTGGCCGGCTACAGATTAAAATATCTTAATTGGCAGCGATGAATCATGGTGAGATTAAAATGAAGAAGGGAAAAAAACAAACCCCAACCCTCAAAAGTAAAGCAATGATCAGATTTTATGGGAAGACACCAAATTCTGAAATACATCAGAAAGTAAAATCATTTGGTGGAGAGAAATAAATTGGTTGCAAAAGGGTGCAAAAAAGGTGTCAACCCACCCCTGAAACCCCTAAAGAGGTTATCTGAGAAGGATGAGCATCCTCCGTACATCCCTGTCCATCACTCTGGCTGGTAACCGAAGGGGACCACTTGAGAGATGAAGGTTGCTATGGCAACTGGCAGGGTTAGGCCTGGTTGAGCGCAGCAGGCCAGAAACTTCGACCTTGGTTTGGTGGTGAAATAACTATAGTTTAGAAGCAGGAATCATTTGGCAGAGAAGATATTTAGTCTCAAAATCTCCAAACAGAAAGGGGGCATTTATATTGTTTTGCGCTGTCCTCCGCTCTGCTCAGCACAGAAATATTATTATTATTATTATTATTATTATTCTAGCAGGGTATCCGTGCTTCGCTACGAAACTATGTGATCAGGCAAGTTTTTTGGGAGGAAAATAGGGGAGGGGGGATTCTGCCTCTGCCTACCAGCATCCGTCAGTATTCATCTGGCTAGCGTCCTGTCAGTGTGTGAGAGTGTTGAGGGCTGTTTGGAAACTGAAACAGTATTTTCTGTGTGAGCAAGAAGGAGACAGCAAGGAGCCTGGGCGTGGCATAGCTCAACTGCAGTTGGAACAAATTTCTTTTCAGGTGAGGAGTGAGAGTTGAGGGCTGTTTGGAAACTGAAACAGTATTTGCTGTGTGAGCAAGGAGACAGCAAGGAGTCTGGGCATGGCTTAGCTCAACTGTTCTGTACTAAAGCTGCTTGGTGCTGTGAAACTAAAACTGAAACTCCTCTCCTCTGCTGGTGTTTTGCATTTGGAAGAGATTGTTTTCCAGGTGGGGACGGGAAGTAGAACTCCTTAGCATTAGAGAATAATAATAATAATAATAATAATAATAATAATGCTCTGATGGTCATTTCGAACAATCCTTTCTTAGTGAGCACCTAGAAGCCAAGAGAAACATAGATGCCAAATTTCAACTTTGTAGACTTTATGGTTCTGGAGATTTTGTGATGACGCATGAGAGGTATTTCGCTTTTACATATATAGATGAACAACAATGTGAAATCGCAGCTGTCAGTTCTACAGCTGGTGTTGGATTTCACGTGCATCATATTATTGTTGCTAGGACAACAATAACATGATGGCCACAATGAGTTTTGACCCCATTTTAAGACTGTTCTTGCCACCGTTGTGAAGTGAATCACCGCAGTTGTTACGTTAGTAACGCGGTTGGTTAAGTCAATCTGGCTTCCCCGTTGAATTTTCTTGTAAGAGGGTCGCAAAAGGAGATCACATGACAACCCCCCCCCCAAAGACACTGCAAACCGTTTACAATTGCGATGCGCAGGTGCCATTACGGTCGTAAGTTGAGGACTAGCCTCATACAAAAAGGAGAGCGTCAACAATGTGTCAACTCATAAAACATTCCTATGTCTGTTTTAGTAGTTGCCATTAAAAAAAAAAAAGGGGGGGGGAGGAAGGAAATCTGGAAGAGCGGTTGAAAGTGAAAATACATTCCACACTTATCTTACAAGATTGTAACTAAGCTACCGAATCTTCTGCCCGGGAAAATCCCTTAATTGGAAGAATGTGATTGATGACATCCAGCCCCTGAACTGCTCAATTGGAGCATCTGGTTTATGAGACACCTGGGGGGGGGGGAAACAGGGTCACAGGGGACTGTAAATGACATAGGCCAGAATTGGCTTCATAGAGGGCAGCGCCACCATGTCGCCTCTAATGAATCCTTTGAAGTTTTTGGAAGTTTGGCTCGAGAATCATTTATTTATTTATTTATTATTTATTTATTTAATTACTCAGGGCGGTGAACAGCTCATCTAAAAACCCACAAAGAATACAAAAGTTAAAAATATTAAATTTCAATCGCTTGATAAAACAATTTAGAATTAAATATGGAGACATTCCATATCTCAGCTTTTTAAAGAGTCCGTGCCATACACAAGGGGGGTGGGAGAGATGCAGGGCGGGTCAAAACTAGAACCTTAAAAACCCGGAGAGCCACCGGTAACAATTCCACACTTATTTTACCAAGATTGGTGGCACACCCAGCCCGTGAATGTGCTTCATTGGAGCATATAATTTATGAGACGCCCAGGGAGGGAGGTGGGGAAACAGGGTTACAGGTGACTATAAATGACGTATGCCAGAGTTGGCTTCCTACAGGGCAGTGCCTATATGTCGCCTCTAATGAATCCTTTGAAGTTTTTTGAAGTTTGGCTCGAGAATCCTGATTGAATTAGGGCGATTGCTGGAATCCTGACACAATGTTCAGGAAAAGGCCTTAGATTCAGCATTCAGTCAGAAAAGATCCAGTGTGAAGCCGAACAACAGAATTCAGCAATTAAAAGGGATCCTTCCCACATCGGAAGCATGCAGTGGTCTTGGATTTTGCCACTGTTCCTCCCTTTTGAGGTTTTAAGGCTTCTTGAGGGCTGGTGTGGGGGGACTTCCTCAAACCAAAGCCCCCCCCCATGGCGTCTGTTTCTGGTCAGGTCAATTTCCACCTCTGCTGCCAGCACGTACCACAGCTGCAGCTCACTGGGGTCTCTCTTCTGGCAACACAGCGTTGATAAACATCTTCATTCAAGCCATCTTTAAAAGCTTCTATCAGGGCTCCCTGGGACCAGCCTCGAATATGGCACGCCAGCTCTCTAAATTCCTGGGTGTAATCGGCCATTGATCTCCGCCCCTGATTTATGGTTTTCATCCTAATTCTAGCCTTGCGTTCAGCTAGAGGATCTTCAAACCTGGCACGCTGCGCTGTCATGAACAGGTCATAATTCAACAGTTGAGGGGCATTATCATTATGCAAAGTCAACATCCACTTTGCAGCTGTTCCCTCCAGAGCCCCGGTCACACACCTGACTTTGACTGCTTCCGAGGAAAAATCCTGCCCATATTCCTCCATATGGCTCCAGACTTGTGCTAAGAAAAATCCTAACTCTTGGGGATCTCTTCCATATTTTACTTCCAATGGAGGCATATTCGGAGATCTACGCCTTCTGGCAATTACTCCCCCAGCCGGGGGGCCCCTGGGTTGCTGCTGCCTGTTGTGCCGGCCCAGATTGATTTATGGGGGTGGCTGCTCTAGTTCTTTTGCCTGGGGCTACCTGCCCCTCTTCCCCCTTATACCTTTGATCAGTTTGAGCTTCTCCGACAGCTTCATGTAGAAGGTGAATGGCTTGTGTTAGTAAGAAATTTCTTCTTTCCTTCTCTTGCCATGTCTCTTCCCTTCTTCGCTGACGGGTAGTGGTCACTCCTGGAGGAGGCTTCCAACCGACTCCCAGGGACCATTTGGGCTTTGCAGCTGGGTTTTCGCCAAGACTTAGTTCTGCTAAGAAATCGGCCTCCCCTGCTTCCTCCATCAACAGGGAGTCTGGTCCTCCAGTCGCTCCCAGGTCTTCTTGGTCGCTGGCTGGATTAGACATTGTTTTCAAACCCCCTCGGAAGAAAGTTTGTTATTTCTCTGGGTGGGCTGGTAAAGAGAGATTCAGATTAATGTCAGCTGGTGCTCCATTCAAAATCCAAGAAAGAAATACTGAGACTTCATTATTTAGAGAAAAGATGTATTTTACTGGAAATCAAGTGGTAGCAACAAAAGAATTCTGAATCTGAGAAAATGAGCGCGTAAATCACATATACAAAGTGATGGCAACGTTCCCACCCCCAATAGTTCAATTGGCTCCTCTAATTAAAAGTTGCGTATAGCATCATGTGAGCATCTTCAGGTGGTGATGAGGCCTCTGTCCATTGACCTTGACATATTCTGATCAAGAGTTGCAACTGCACATAGCATAGGATAGAAGCCTAAGCAAGAATCTCCCCCCTCCCAACTTATACAGTTCTGTTTTGTAACACCTCCAGCTCGCTTCCCATAACCTTGGCCCTCTCCCTCCCCCCGTTACTTATGACAACCGAAAGATGCAAAACAAAGGAAGAAAATCTTGAAGGCTGACATAGTCCTTGACTTACGACTTAAGTTTCACTTAGTGACCATTCAAAGCTACAACATTGCTGGCGGGAGTGACTTATGACCGTTTTTCACACTTAACAACCATTGCAGCACCCACATGGTCACATGATTTACATTCGGATTCTTGACCAGTGACTCACATTTATGACGGTGGCAGTGTCCAGGGATCACGTGATCCACTTTTGCGACTTTCCATCGAGCCAAGTCAATGGGGAAGCCAGCTTCATTTAATAGCATGTTACTAACTTAACAACTGCAATGACTCACTTAACAACAATGGAAAGAAAGTCACAAAATGAGGCCAAACTCACAACTCTCAGTAGCAGAAAGATTGGGCTGGGTTGCAGTCGTAAGTCGAGGATTACCTGTGTAAGTCACTTTTTTGGGACATGTCGTAACTTGGATATCAGGATTCTGAGAGTTACCCCCAATTAAATCATGAGTCTCGAGCCAAACTTCCAAAACTTCAAAAGGATTTATTGGGAGTTAACATGTCCGGCACTGCCTGGGTGTAACCGACTCTGAGACACATCATTCACTGTCACCCTTGACCCTGGTTTTCCCTCCATCCCCTGGGTGTATCATAATTCATATTCTCCAATGGGACACCTCCATAGCCCAGAGTCATCGATCATGCTCTCCAGTTAGAATTTTGCACAGCAGAAATTTCAGTCACCTGGTTACTATCTCTGAAACCATTTATGGATTGCAGTTTCGGTTTTGCAAACTGCTTCACGCCTCCCCCTTCCCTTTCTGTTGGCAATTCTAAAAAGACCAGAGAAATATTTTATGAGTTGACATTGGGTTGTTAAGCAACCAGTCGTAAGTCGAGGACTACTTTTCCAAGGATATATTTCCCCAATCTAACCACAGTGTTAGAGTAATAAAGAAAGGAAAGAAATAAAATATAAAGAGAGAGTAGAGAGTTATTGTATAGGCATGTCTTACCTTGATGTTAGGCAGTTGTTTTCCTATGTATCTAGAAGTATATATCTCTATAGGAATTTCTTATCTTGCTGTTGTGGAAAATATTTCTCCAATCTTTTATAAAACACATGCCTGCAATTAGTTACATCTCTCTCTCATATGAAGACACATGATTATCCTATCTAAATCAATCTGAATGGAATGTACTCCGTGGGAAAGTAACTCCCTACATCTGGAGCAATATACACCTTTTGAAGTATGCTGTTAATAGCCCTCTTAAATGGTAAATGGTGATCGATTAACAGACAATAGGAGAAAGGATACTGAAAGATAAACAAATGCCAGGAGGACATTTGTCTTTTTGCAGGAAAGATGTAAATCAAAGTTAGAGTGTTTTACAATGCAATTACTCTACTTCTAAAAGAATCTTAAGGTATAAGAAGAGTTACTTTTGCCTATATGCTTTGTAACTTTCCTCACATATCTGTGTGTGTGAGAGGAGAGGTCTTACCCTTTTATTGATCAATAAAAGTTAGATTTTGTTCTTCAAAGTCTCTGCTTAAGTTCATTTTTGGCACATTGTGATCTTAAGTTACAGCTGAACCTTACAACAGTTTGGAGAACGGCCTGTAACGATAGAAAACTATCATTTGTCTGCTCATCAGGACCAGTGGAGGTATTCTAACGGTTCGGCCCGGTTCTGGCGAGCCGGTAGCAGCGATGAGCAGTGGAGACCGAACCGGTTCTCTCCCCTGTTCTGCTGTTGGGCCCTGCCACCCGCCCGGGCTCCCCTACTCACCTTTATCCTCTGAATTTGAAGCGCAGCTGCTTTGCGTGGCACAGAATCGTGCCGCGCGGCAGCTGCTGAAGCAACCAGGATCATGCAGGCTTGCAGGAGGCGAGTTGCAACGCCTCTGCGCCTGTGCAAAGTGTGTGTTTGGCGCACGCGTGCACACAAAGTAGTGTGCACGTGCGCAAACCACGCCCACCAAACCGGTGGCAAAAATATTTGAATCCCACCACTGATCAGTACACAACGAATCCTAGTGGACGATCACTTAAAACGTGAATCAATCGTGTGTGGCAGCAGCCAAAAAAACCCCAAATACAATCCTTGGTTGTACAAACAGAGGCGCAGAATCAAAATTACGTGAAGCATTAATACCGCTTTGTAAAGCCTTAGTAAGGCCACACCTGGAATACTACATCCACGTTTGGTCCCCGAATTACAAAAAGAGGTTAAGATTTTGGAAAAAGTGCAAAGAAGAGCAACTAAGACGATTAAAGGCCTGGAGATTAAAACCAGGGGTGGGTTTCTACCGGTTCTGTCCACCTCTGTAGAACTGGCAGCTCTGAACAGCAGCAGACATAGAACCGGTTCTATGTCTGCTGCTGTTTTGGCCCACCCGCCCACCTGGGTCCTTAGCTGAACTTTATTTCCTGCTTTTTCAACTTCAGCTGCTTTGCGCAGCACAGCTGCGGTTGAAAAAACAGGAAAAAAAGTGCATTTTCAACCGCTGTGCACCCGCGCACAGCGCTGCTCAGCTATCCACGCAACAAGCTGACGACAATATACACGCACGCGCAGCAAAACATAAAATAATTGAACTGGTAGTTACACCGGTCGGATCCCACCCGATTAAAACATATAATAATAATATTTATTTATATACCGCTCCTCTCCCGAAGGACTCGGAGCGGTGCACAGCCATACAATTAAAACATTAAATATATAAAAGTTAAAACTAAATTAAATTAAAGGCCCTGGCTGAAAACAATTAAAACCCCTCCCTTAAACCCTAAAATTTGATATAAAAATTAAAATACCCAAATCTAAAATCAGCCCAAGCCGGCCTGGTCAAAGAGCCAGGTTTTCAAGGCACACCTGAAGGTCCCCAGGTCCGTGGCTGTACGTAACTCCGGAGGCAACCCATTCCAGAAGGCAGACGCCCCCACAGAGAAGGCCCTATTTCCTCGGGGTCACCAGCCGGCACATAGATGCCGATGGGACCTGCAAGAGACCTTCCCTGTGGGAGCGCACCGGACGGTGAGAGGAAAATGGCAGAATGCGGTCTTGTAAATATCCTGGTATGAAGAACCATATGAAGAACGGTTGCAGAATTTGGGTTTGGCTAGTCTAGAGAAAAGAAGGATTAGGAGGGACACCATAGCAGCGGTTCCAATATTTGAGAGGCTGCCCCAAAGAGGAGGGGGGGTCAATTTATTTTCCAAAGCACCAGAGGGCAGGACAAGAAACAACGGATCATGGAAACTAATCAAGGAGAGAAGCAACCTGGAATTAAGGAGAAATTAACAGTGAAGACCAGTGGAACTGCTTGCCACCAGAAGTTGTGGGAGCTTTAGGTTTTTAAAAAGAGACTGGAGAAGCACTTGTCTGAAATGATACTAAGTTCTCCTGCTCGAGCAGGGGACTGGACTAGAAGACCTCCAAGGCAGGAGTGGGATTCTATCTGTTCGGACCGGTTCTATAGAACCGGTTGTTATGATTCTGCGCAGTTCGGAGAACCGGCAAATCACGCCACTGGCTGGCCCCTCCCCTCCCCTCCCACTCTCTCCTTACCTGGTATACGCGCCATCCAACTTACCTGCTAAGTTGCTGTTTTTCCTTTTTTTCCCGACCATCAGCTGTTCCAACTATCAGCTGTGCCGGAGATTTAGATTAGCTAGAAAGCAGGAAATCCTTGGATTTCTTGCTTTCTAGCTAATCTAAAAGCAGAGCTGAACCTTCCTCAGGTTCTATTTTTCAGTGCAGACTCAGGTAGCAGATTGCAGAAAGGTAGATCTCTGAGGGAATCTGTGATTCTGTGAGCAACTCAATCTGCCTTCCTGCTTTGCTTGATTTTGAGTAAAAGTTGCTTTTTTAAAAAATAAAAAATTCAATATTTACATAAATATTTATAATATTTACAAACAAGCCATGCCCACCCAGTTACAAGACCACCAAACTACACCCACAAATTAGGCTATGCCCACAGAATCGGTTGTTAAGAAATTTGAAGCCCACAGAACCGGTTGTTATGAAATTTGAATCTTACCCCTGTTCCAAGGTCCCTTCCAGCTTTATTCGGGTTGATGGATTGATGCTCAGGGAAAGTGCCGTGTGTTTAATGAACTGGATTTTGAGCTGTGCAGATCTACGGCCCAATTAAAAAGTCAAATCTTTTAAGTTAAAACTTCGATAACAGATGCTTTTCCCCTGGAGCTCGGTTGGAGTGCAAATCCCTGCATTTTGAATTTCCCCCAGGGGTTCTTTGTAATAAAAACAGACATTTGGGAGACATTCGTAAACTGTCTACGTATGAGGAACATTGGGATTCAGAAAGCGAAAATTTGCAACCGCACAATTGCTGTGTAGGGCAGCTGTCTCAACAAGATTCACAGTGTGGACAAAATGAACCCAAATCTGGCTTTCTGTTGGTGCCCCAACACCAACATGCCTACCGTCCCTGTCCTATTGTTTATTTTATTTTTTATTTTTCTTATATGTATCCATGTATTTATATTTATGTTTTTACCTATTATCTTGTAAGCAATTGACAAAAATAAATAAATAAAAATAAAATAAAATGTGGGTTAAATGCATAACAAGTTAGCTACGTGCCCAGAAACTTTTGATATTTATTTATTTATTGAATTTATATTGCCACCTATTCGCCTATGGCTTACACAATGGCTTACACAAGGAGGCTTACACAATGTAAAATCATATTTAAAATAATAAATAAATAAATAAATAAAAATGATAAAAACTAACAAAAAGAATCAAATAAATTAATAAAAGTACAACAGAACAAAATCTGGAAAAAATAAAATATACAGTAATCCTCAATTTACAACAGTTTTCAGTGGTGGGATTCAAATTTTTTTTACTGACAGGTTCTATGGGCGTGGCTTGGTGGGCGTGGTGTGGCTTGGTGGGCGTGGCAGGGGAAGGATACTGCAAAATCCTCATTCCCTTCCCACTCCAGGGGGAAGATTATTGCAAAATCCCCCTTCCCTCCCCACCCCACTAACCTGCTTTCCAACTCCGTTCTCCTGTGCAGGGCAACCAAAGAAGACCCAGCCGATCAGCTGGGACTCAATGGGAGGCAGAAAATAGATGGGGGTGGGGCCAGTCAGAGGTGGTATTTGCTGGTTCTCCAAACTACTCAAAGTTTCCTCTACCGGTTCTCCAGAACTGGTCAGAACCAGCTGAATTCACCACGTTTAGTGATTATGTTCAAAATTACGACGGCACTAAAAATTGTGACTTGGGACTGTTTTTCAGAGTTATGACCGTTGCAGCATTCCCACGGTCAATGGGAACAAAATTTGGATGTTTGGCAACTAACTCACATTTACCACTCTTGTTAAGGTTACGCGATTCATTTTTGCGACCTCCTGACCAGCAAAATCAGTGGGGAAAATCAGATTTCATTTCACAAGCGGCTTACTAAACTAATCATCTTCAGGGATTCACTTAACTGTGACAGGAAAGGTTGCAAATGGGGCAAAACTCATTTAACAAACTGTAGTAGCTATTGAGATCCTCTAGATGGCGCTAGATGCTAGCAGCAAACTGCAGTGTTTAAAACTTATATAGCGCTTCTTGGTTACTTGCATGATCTCATTCCCTATATCTTGGTGAAGGTGGAAAGTCCCGAACTTTCCAGACATATAAGTGATCTCATTTTATTAACATCACCACTAGTCTTAAGGATTGGTTAGGAGGTTGTACCAATGTGGTTGAGAGGTTTCACTCATGTGGGATCTATTCTCCAATCTTAATGCTGCATCTATGTTACTCTTCCTTGCTTGTAAAAATGGTATAAAAGAATAAACGCTGCCCAAGCAGTCAGACATCTTGGCACCCTGCACAATGACTGATCTTTGAAATCCATCAACACCTCTCTCGCTTAACAACAGGAATTTTGGGCTCAGTTGTGGTCATACGTCAAGGACTACCTGTATTTACTTTCAACCATAAATCGTAAATCAACTGAAGGTGAGAGATTAGGAAACCTGGGGAAATGTGCTCCAGTTTTTATTTTTAATTTTAAAAGGAAGAAGTAGATTGAAATAGCTAATTCTTCCTTTTAAAATTAAAAGTAGAATTTTTTGTGTGTGAGTTCCAATAGAAGAGAATATACAGAAAAATCTTGAAAACTTCACAGTATTTCTCCTTCCCTCTTTCTGATACCAAAAAAAGTCAAAGAGAGGTAATCTTGATTTTCTTTCTCACCCTTGCCTTGTTTTCCTGGGTTAGTCTTCAGTTTTTAAAATTTGTTTTATTCATTTCTACTGCAGATTTTCTCCCAAGGTCATCTCTACAAATAAATTGTATCTAGTAGGCAGTTAATACAGGGTAGTCCTTTACTTACAACTTCGTTTAGTGACCATTCAAAGTTACAATGGCCCTGAAGCAAGTAACTTATGACCATTCTTCACATGTACGACCCTTGCAGCATTTCCCCATGGTCATGTGATCAAAATCCAAGTGTTTATCCATTGGCTTATATTTACAACGGTTGCAGGAGTCATGTGATTCCCTTTTGTGACAAGCCAAGTCCATGCAGAAGCCAGGTTCACTTAACAACCGTGTCGCTCACTTAATGACCGCACTGGTTGACTTAACTTTGGCAAGAAAGGCCCTTAAAAACTCACTTAAAAATTGTCTTGCTTAGCAATGGAAATCTGGGGGCTCCATTGTGATCATAAGTCGAGGACTCCGTGTGAAATATGCTATTTATTTCCTTCCCTTGAAAGGAAAGGATTTAGCACCTCCATAAACTTATTTACAATAGGGGGAAAAAGAAAATAGGAGTCCACCCCTTTGAGTCACATTTCCTTCTTTCTGCCTGGCCGGATCTGGCCTCTTCCTTTTGGCCCTTCTGCACAGCTTGTCACACTTTCTCGCAACAACACACAACCGGGCTGGGTAAACCGACCTAATCTCACCTGGCCTTTCCTGACAGCTGCAATCCGTTCCGGGAATCCAGCCCGGAGTTTGCCACCCGCCCAGTCCACCGTCCGCCTTTTGGACGGTTGGCCCCTGTATTTATTTAATGGTTGGTTAGCAGCCTTGGTTATTACTTTTTCGCCAAGCGTTGCTGTTGTCGGGGGTCTTACACGCTCCTGGACGACCCCCTCCGCCCCCCAGGCAAACAACTTCTTTCCAGCCTTCAGGTGAGTGTGCAATGCGTGTGAGTGTCAGGACCTTGCAAAATTCCGACTCCCCCCCTCTTTTTTTCCCAAAAGGCACTTTCTCCCACATCTGGCGGGACGCCCCCTCCTCTGAATGGCCGGGGGGGCGGGGAGGGAGGTTGCACCCTCTGCAAAGCACGCTCCCCCTTTTCTTCAGCCTTCAGGTGAGTGTGCAATGCGTGTGTCAGGGCCATGCAAAATTCCTACTTCTCTCCCTACCCCACCCCGTCCTTTTTGCAGCAAGGCACTTCAAAATGTGGCGGGAGGAAGCCCCCTCCTCTTTAAATCCCCCGGGGTTTTGGGGGGTTCTTTTTGCACTCTTTGTGCAAAGCGCCCCCCCAAACCCTTCTTCCTGCCTCTTGCATTTTCTCTCTTCGTTTCTTTTTTCCTTTTTTAAAATAATATTTTAAAAAGGGAGAGAAAGTAAAGGAAGTTTCGCTTTGCCTGTTTTGCTTCCTTTTCGGGACGCTCCCCAGTAATGAAAGGCCTGAATAAAACTCGGTTTTTATTTGCTCGCTTTTTGTTTTTCCAAAAGTCAAATTTCCTTGTTGGGAAGCGAAGCTTCTCTCTCTCTCTCCCTCTCGCCTTTGCAAACCTGTTGCTGCAGGAAAACAAGCCAGGAGGCGGCCAGGCAACTGAGCTTCAACAGAGCCGATCAAAGTTCAGCCTTGCAAAGATTACGCAGCTAAACTGATGGGGATAGGAGTCCTCGGTTTACAACCAGGAGTAGGAGTCCCAAGATTTCTGGTGCTAAACAGGACAGCTGTGAAGCGACTTTTGCCCCATTGGATGCCCTTCCTTCCTTGTCATAAGTTCAGGGAATTGCAGCAGTTGTTCAGTGAGTCACACGGTTGTTAAGCGAATCGGGTTTCCCTCGTGGCTTGTCAGAAGGTCGCAAAAGGGGATCGCACGACCCTGTCATAAATATGAGTCGGTTTGCGTTTGGATTTCAATCACGTGGCCACAAGGATGCTGAGTTTTGGTCCCGTTTGACGATTTTCCTTGCTATGGTTGTTAAGCGGGTCGCGGCGGTCGTTAAATTAGTCCCACGGTTGTTAAAGCGAATCGGGTTTCCACCATTGCTAAGGAAGGCATTGGCTAAGTGAGTTGTGCCGCATTTTACAACGTTTCTTGTCACAGTGGTTGCTCAATGAGGTGTCCCACATTTTACGACCACAGTTGTGAAGCGAATCACGGTTAAGTCATTAAGTTAGTCCCATGGTTGTTAAACGAATCTGTCTTCCCCATTGTCAGGAGGTCGCAAAAGGGGATACACTGCGACTCGTAAATACAAGTCAGTTGCCAAGCGTCTGAATTTTGATCAAGTGACCACGGGGGGGGGGGGGGGGGGAGAATGCTGCGACGGTCGTAAGTGTGAAAAATGATCCTAAGCCACTTTTTTTCAGTGCCGTTGGTCACTAAATGAATGGTTGTAAGGCAAGGACCACTTGTAGCTAAATAAATTATAAAATAAAACATGTTTAGGACCTTGGGGGGGGGAGGGGAATGGACGAGGCTGTTATGCAAAAGTCAATTAAGAGACGGAATAAAAATGGCGGTGCCGGGTTTTTATCTCCGTGACCACGTTTTCCTACTCTCCATAGAGCTATGCTTCTGAAAGTGAACCTCTGGGACTGCAACTCCCAGAATCCCTAGCTTTCCATTTCTTGGGAATTCTGGGAATTGCGGTCCAAGCACCTGGAGGTGCCATTTCATGGGGGTGGGGTGGGGTGGGAATAAATGTCTGGTCCTTCACTCTAATCTCCTGGCTGCTTGTTGCTGTGGCCTCTTCCTAGCAACCAGGACTTGTTTGTCCAGGTTGCCATGGTTGCTTCCTGGCATAATCATAGTTACCTAGGTATTGGCAAGGAAGCTGGGGTAGGCAGGTGCAAAACCGGGCCTGGAGTTTACTCTGGGTGGATTCAAGTTTTCCATTTGGTATTACCTTACCTGTCTTCCTGTCCTGGCTTCCCTCCCTCCTTTTTCCATATTTATTCTTCCTTTCTTTCTGACCTCCAACTCTTCCTTTCCTTCTTTCTTCCTCCCTAGTTCATCTTCCTTCCTTCCTGTTCCTTTTTTTCTATATTTGTTTCTTTTCCACTCATTCTTGTCTTTCCTTTCCTCCCTCTTTCTTTTTATAGACTTCCTCTATTCCTCTTTCCCTGCCTCTCATTTCTTCCTTCCTTCCTTCCTTCCTTCCTTCCTTCTTTTTCTTCTTTCTTTCTTTCTTTCTTTCTTTCTTTCTTTCTTTCTTTCTTTCTTTCTTTCTTTCTTTCTTTCTTTCTCTTTGTCTCTTTTCTTTCTTCCCTTTTTCTTATATCTTTCTCTTCTTCCCCTTCCTGCCTTCTTCTTTTTCTTTCTTTCTTTTTTCTTTTTCCTTCTTTCTTTTTTTCTTTCTGTCTTTTCTTTTTTCTTCCCCCCTCCCTCCTTCTTCTTTTTTCAGTTTTCCTTTTTTTCTTTCTCCTTTCTTTCCTCCCTTCCTCCCTTCTTTCCATCCCTCCCTCCAGTCACCTGCTGCAAAAAAACAAAAGATATTTCAATAATGAGAATTATAAGGTCTCCCCAGTCAAAGACGGGGACGTCTAGTATCTCAAAACTAATACATTCTATACCAATGCGGGATAGAGACAAACCATGGTTCCCTTTCTCCACTGCGCGACTCAAGCTGCTTGATTTTCTGGCTGGTGTGTCTGCCCTGCGAGCCTCTTGGCTTTTATTCCAAGAATTAAAAGGTCAACATCTCCTTTATTCTGACCCTGAGTTTCTACTAACTTCCCTTGGAGTTTAAAAGCCAGAGGAAACTATAGTAGTTTGCTAAACTCCGTCCTTTGGCCATCCTGTTTATTTCCAAGAAGGCCTCCTACTCATCCTTTGGGAATATAAAACCCCATTGTGCCCCCTAAAAAATAAATAATGGTAGGGTGAGGCTGCAAAAAGATGAAAAAAAAAAGAGGCCATTTTGAGGAGCGGTCATATTTAGGAGGAGGATATTTGCTGAGAAAGTTGAGTCCCGTTGTGACAAAGCAAGTCATAACTATTTATTTATTAATTAAATTTATATGCCACCCATCTTGACCACAAGGTGACCCTGGACAGCTTAAAGTGGTAAAATTGGTGGTAAAATAATGAAAGTAATAAGCTGAAGGAGAATTCTGCCAGTTCCTTCCCTCAAGATGAAACCATCTAAGCCCCGCGGCCTCTTAAGCCTGCACTGCACTCTCATGAGGACTACAGCCTTATGCAGTTTTATTTTCCAAAGGGTTTTTAAGGGAAATAAACTGGGCATCCTGTTCAAAATGGCTTTGCCTCCATTGTCCTTTGCTAGGACAGCTAAGATGGGTTATGAAGTTAGTCTGGCCTTCTCTTGCAGCTTTCGATCAGTGTTTCCTAACCTATGCTGTCTAGGGAATTCTGGGAGTGGAAGTCCACCCATCTTAAAGCATGCCGGCTGGGGAATTCTGGGAGTGGAAGTCCATCTTAAAGCATGCTGGCTGGGGAATTCTGGGAATGGAAGTCCATCCATCTTAAAGCCTGCTGGCTGGGGAATTCTGGGAGTGGAAGTCCACCCCCCCCCCCTTAAAGCCTGCTAGCTGGGAGATTCTCGGAGTGGAAGTGCATCCATCTTAAAGCCTGCTAGCTGGGGAATTCTGGGAATGGAAGTCCAAGCTGAAGTTTAGCATCCTGGCTGGGGAATTGTGGGAATGGAATTCCACCCATCTTAAAGTTGCCAAATTTGTAAAACCCTGTTTTAAATTCTAAACGTTGTAAGTAGCACAGTCCCCCTGTTTTGGTCTTGTGTGATGGAAGGGTGCACTTTTGGTGCTGGGAATCAGGGGTTGAGATTCTCCCCCACCCTTTTCCTTCTGACTGTCAGAATGGAGCCTTTTTCACCCTGGGAACAGAATAGACTGGAAAATATGTTTTTTCCTGTCTGCAAAAGAAGCCAAGGACAAGCTATTTGTAGTTTCAATACTGCTCGGGTGAGGCAGTTGTGCCGAAAACGGCCTTGACCATTTGGAAGAGGAAGAAAAACTGGCTTTTGAACAGTGTTTGCCTTTTCCTTATCAAAAAAAGAAAGAATGTGTGTGAATATATTTTTCCACAGGCAAAAATCAGACACCCGAATGAAACAAACAATAAAATCTTTCATGGATACATCTATGTTGGATTTGTGGCAACAATACAGGAAGTGCTCAACTTGCAAACATTCATTTACTGACTGTTCGAAGTTACAACGGCACTGAGAAAAGTGACTTATGACCTTTTATGCCACTTGTGATTCTTGCAGCATCCCTGTGGTGGTGTGATCAAAATTCAGATGCTTGACAACTTTTCCTTCTTTCCTTCCTTCCTTCCTTCCTTCCTTCCTTCCTTCCTTCCTTCCTTCCTTCCTTCCTTCCTTCCTTCCTTCCTCCATTCTCCCTCCCTATGTTTCTCCCTCTCTTCCTCTTCACTTTTCCTTCCTTCCTTCTTCTTTTCTCCATTCTCCCTCCCTCTGTTTCTCCCTCTCTTCCTCTTCACTTTTCCTTCCTTCCTTCCTTCCTTCCTGGGAGTTGAAGTCCACGAGTCTTAAAGTTGCCAAGGCTGAGGAATTCTGGGAATTGAAGTCCACATGTCTTAAAGTGGCTAAGGTTGGAGACCCCTGATAGTCACTTTTCTGAAATGGTATAGGTTCTCCTGCTTGAGCAGGGGGGTGGACTAGAAGACCTCCAAGGTCCCTTCCAGCTCATTCTATTCTATTCTATTCTATTCTATTCTATTCTATTCTAAAAATCAGTTTTTCTCCAAAATAATTTCTCTCTCTCTCTCTCTGCAGGTTTGACTCTATTTTCTGCAGGCCCACGGCTGACCTGATCTATGGCGGAAACCATTTTTGGCAATGGGAATGACCAGTGGGTATGTCCCAATGACCGACACCTGGCCCTTCGCGCCAAGTAGGTGGATCCGTAATTTTCTCCCATCCTTTAATCAAATCGTGATCCTAATTTGAATTTTTTTTCCCCTCATTCCCTCATGGAAATGTGCTCAATCTTGCTTGGTAGAAACTCAAATTGTAAGGCGTGATGCGGGGGGGTGTCTCGGAGACGATTTGCAGGTCGTCCTCGAGTTACGACAGCAATTGAGCCCGAAATATCCGCTGCTAAGCGAGATTGTGGGTTTTGCCCCCATTTTACGACCTTTCTTGCCACAGTCGTTGAATGAACCTGGATTCCCCATTGGCTTTTCTTGTCAGAAGGTCGCAAAAGGGGATTGTTATGGTTTGCCGGCAGCCGGTGTGGATGGCAGAGGTATCGGACAGTGAGGACGAAAGGGAAACCGTCAGGGAGTCTGAAGAGGACTCGAATGAGGGTCCTGCATCCGATGCAGGGAGGGGTCCAGGACCATCTGAGAGTGGGGTGCTGACTCCAGAGCCTCTGGGGTCTGGCAGCAGCAAGGCCGAGGAACAAGGGGAGCCTGTTCCCAGTGTGCGTATGCGCAGAGTTGCTAGAAGGCGAGAGCAGCTGAAGCAGAAGGGGCAACTCGGGAGTAAGGCTGGGAAGTGATTGCCCCTCCCATCAGGGATAAAAGTCAGTCCCCAATGACGAAGAGCTTTGCAGGAAGCAAGGTAATTCAGTAATCTTCGAGTCCTTTGTGAAGCTCTGTACTCTGGTTGTTTTTTTCTGGGTTTTTGGGTTGGTTTATGTTAGCCTTAATTGTTTATTGATTTGATTTGTCAATTGCTTACAAGATAATAGGTATAAATATAAACATGAGTAAGAATACAGGAAATAGGTACGAATAAATGGGGGAAATAGGACAGGGACTTGTAGGCACAATGGTGCACTTATGCACACCCCCTTTAAGGACCTCTTAGGTCGGGAGAGTTCAATAGTGGATAGTTTTAGGTTAAAGGAATGGGGGGGGGGGGTTAGAGGATGTAACTACAGAATCAGGTAGTGCATTCCAGGCATTGACCACTCGGTTGCTGAAGTCGTATTTTGCAATCAAGTTTGGAGCAGTTAACATTGAGTTTGTATCTGTTGTGTGCGTTTGTATTGTTGTGGTCGAAACTGAAGTAGTCATTGACTGGTAGGACATTGTAGCAGATAATTTTGTGTTCTACGCTTAAGTCCAACCTGTAGGCGGCGTAGTTCAAGGTTGTCCAAGCCCAAAATCTCAAGCTTGGTGGTGTAGGGTATTCTGTTGCGAGCAGAGGAGTGTAGTAGTCTTCTAGTGAAATACATCTGGACATCTGTTTCTTGGCAGCATTCGACAGCACTGAACAATGTGCTCTTATCTGGAGGAAATGGGTTTCGGCTAGGAATGCAAGTCATTCCCAGCGTGGCATTAAAAAGGTTTTACTTTTAAATTCAGTTTGTGTTTTATTAAGTTTGACGAAGCCTGGGTCAGAACAGGGATCACATGACCCTGGGACATTGCGACCGTCATAGATACGAGAGAGTTGCAAGGCGTCTGAATTTTAGTTCATGATGTGACCATAATTGGGGATGCTGCAGTGGTTTTAACAGAATCACAAGAGTTGGAAAGGAACCTTGGAGGTCTTCGAGTCGAACCCCTTGCTCAAACAGGAGAACCCTACACCACTTCCGACGACGAATGGCTCTTCAATCTCTTCTTAACAGCCCTAAAAAAAAAATGGTCGTAAATTTGAGCCAACCCGCATTTAGGTATGCAAATGCTGCCTTTTTAAAGAAACAGAAACCCTCATTGGCTGAAAAAAAAATAATAATTCAAAACTGGTTTGTTTCCTTTGCAGGCTTCACACCGGTTGGTCAGTGCATACTTTCCAAACAGACCGTCAGAGAAAGATGCAAGCTCTGGATTCGAAAGAAATGGAGGTCATTCTGGCGGTCATCCAAAGAGCCGAGAAGCTGGACATAATCGAGCAGAAGAGAATAGGGTATTTGCCTGCTTGCTTGCTTGCCTGCCTGCCTATTTTTCTTTTCCTTTCTTTTCTTTTCTTTTCTTTTCTTTTCTTTTCTTTTCTTTTCTTTCTTTTCTTTCTTTTCTTTCTTTCTTTCTTTCTTTCTTTCTTTCTTTCTTTCTTTCTTTCTTTCTTTCTTTCTTTCTTTCTTTCTTTCTTTCTCCATCTTTCTTTCTCCATCTTTCTTTCTGCTTCTTTATCTTTCTGTCTCTCTGTCTAGTCTATTTATCTATCTTATCTATCTATATCTATCATCTATCTCCATCTATCTCTGCCTTTATCTATCCTTCCATCTGTCTGTCTGTCTGTCTGTCTGATCTATCTATCTATCTATCTATCTATCTATCTATCTATCTATCTATCTATCTATCTATCTATCTATCATCTATCTACCTACCCATCTATCCATCCATATCTATCTATCTATCTATCTATCTATCTATCTATCTATCTATCTATCTATCTATCTATCTATCATCTATCTACCTACCCATCTATCCATCCATATCTATCTATCTATCTATCTATCTATCTATCTATCTATCTATCTATCTATCTATCTATCTATCCTTCTGCCTCTTCATCCATCCATCCATCTATCTCTACTTCCCCTTCTTCCTCTTATCTCTGTCTATCTATCTATCTATCTATCTATCTATCTATCTATCTATCTATCTATCTATCATCTATCTACCTACCCATCTATCCATCCATATCTATCTATCTATCTATCTATCTATCTATCTATCTATCTATCTATCTATCTATCCTTCTGCCTCTTCATCCATCCATCCATCTATCTCTACTTCCCCTTCTTCCTCTTATCTCTGCCTGTCTATCTATCTATCTATCTATCTATCTATCTATCTATCTATCTATCTATCTATCTATCATCTATCTACCTACCCATCTATCTATCTATCTATCTATCTATCTATCTATCTATCTATCTATCTATCTATCTATCTATCTATCTATCTATCTATCTATCTATCTATTGTATCATCTATCTATCTATCTATCTATCTATCTATCTATCTATCTATCTATCTATCTATCTATCTATCTATCTATCTATCTATCTATCTATCTATCTATCTATCTATCTATCTATCTATCTATCTATCTATCTATCTCTTCTATCTAATGACTAGTCTATCTAGTATCTATCTGGTATGTATGTATACATATACTTATGCATATATGCGCACGTGCACATACACATGCATGTAAGTATGTATGTAAATGTATGTATGTACATTCTACCTAAACAAGTCTAACTATTCATTCTAGTCACGTCATCCTTTTAATGGATGAGCCAACAGGTCATAAGCTTGTCTGGTTGAAAGATAAATGACTAAGCTGTGTTTTGTAGCCCCACCTTCTGGAAATAATTGAGATAATAATCCCGCAGCCTTCAGCAGGGTTAATGCTCTGCATTATTTGAACCTTTTTTTTTTTTAAATTGCAGCCAGGGTGACAGTTCTAAAAAGAATTACTACCTTAAAATAAAGACACCTAGGATTTGCTGCTGAGAAATCTTTAGCCATTGACGGGGTAGCTGCTCTGAGGAACGTGTTCTTTTCTACTTACTAAGTCCCTGAAAAATTGTATTTTGGGGCGAGGATAAAGTGACTTTAAATCTTGTGGTGGGTCGAATCCATTACAACCATTTTCCTAGCTGGATTTTTTTTTTTTTTTTAAATAGGTTTAAAAAAAAAAAAAAAAAGATCCAGTCACTCATACCTTTTGCCATTGTCTGGGTCTTTGGATGAAAGCCATTTATCTCTTTTATCTGTCTGCTAAAGGATTTGGAAACCTTTTAACTTTCAAGGTCGGTGGCATTAAATCGGGCAGAAGGGATTTGAGGAAAGTAGCAGAGATTATTAGTTCTGGCCTGGAAGAAGTAAGCCGTAAAGTCTTGCACGTTCACCCGATCGTGTTTAAAGCTCCCGTAGGTTGCACACGCTTGTGTGAATTGGAGATGAAAACAGTTGCTTATCTGCAGCCTTATAGTGCCTGTGTTGGGAGGGACTGTTTTTTAATTTAAATATATATATATATATATATATATATATACATATATAATTGCTTTTAAAATAATGACAACACAGGAAAAAGAAAGCTGAGATAATTGGGATATATGTGTGTATGTGTGTATGTATGTGTGTGTATGTGTATACACGCACACTGTCAAAGAAAAGGAAACAGATAATTAGGTTAAAAATATATACAATGTCGAAGAAAGAAAAAATACTCATGGAAAGGTTTTTTTCTTTTTTTTAAAGCAAATGAATATAACACAGGACAAAAGAAAATCACATGCCGTATACCGTTTTTAACTACATAATTAACAGAATAACAGAGTTGGAAGGGACCTTTGAGGTCTTGTAGTCTAACCCTCTCCCTTGCTCAGGTAGGAAACCCTATATATCCATGATGGTGAACCTATGGCACGTGTGCCACAGGTGGCATAGAGAGCCATTTGTGCCGGCACAGGAGCTGCAGGCAAACTTACCTCACTGGGCATGCGTGCATCTCACAGTTGATTTTCAGCCGCTTTGAGGCCTTTTTCGGCCTCCCAAAGGCTTGAGGAAGGCTTCTGCAAGCCTTGCAGGCCGAAAACTAGGCCCGTTTTATCATTTCCGGTACCGGCACAGTAGGGCACACCATATATCAGAAGAAAACACACACCAACCGCTACCTCAACGCCCAATCCCACCACCGTGGCGAAAACACTAATTGCCAGAACCAAACACCTGGCAGACAAGACACACATATAGACTGAACTACGCATCCTGACCAAAGTACTGACAGCCAACGGCTTCCACAAAAGCGAAATCACAGGCCTGATCCCCAAAAACACACTGAGACCTAATAGACATAATAGAGACTTAGAAGATGAACGGACGATGTCCTGCCCTGCATAAGAGGTACAACAGACAAAATCAGTAAGGTACTACACAGGCACCACATCAAGACTGCCTTCAAAAAAGACAGAAAAATAGCAGCCATCCTAAGAAACCCCCAAAGATAAAATTGACCTGGAAAACCAAGGCGTCTATGAAGTCCCCTGCGCATCATGCCCTGCCACATACATCGGACAGGCCAATAGAAGAATAAGTACACCCGCCTTGATGAACACAAAAAGGCAAGTTAAAAAGCTGGAACACACTTCCTCACACGAAAGCCACAAGTCCTAGCATCGACTTCAATGACACCAAAACCCCAGCCACTATAGAAAACCCCAGCTACAGAATCATCAGAGAAGCCATAGAGATTGAAAAACGACCTGAAAGCATGAATAGAAGAGATGACTCCACCAGACTGTCAATTATCTGGAAGCCTGCACTTACAGACAAAAAAATCTCTACACCACAAGCCAAGGAAACACCTGGGCACAAACAGACCTCGCCCCGCGATACCTCCAGCCCAAACACACCCCAACCAGCCACCCAGATGAAACCTAGCTTCCTAATAAATGATAGCCGGCCATTCACCCGAAGCCAAGCCGCGCTAAAATCCCCCAATACACGAAACACAATGTTGCCAGCCCATCATAATAAAAAAAACGTTACAAAACAGACAGAAAATATTAGAAACACCATTCAAACAGAACACAGCAAACCCCAAGACCAATAAACACAGACCAAGACTCCCAACCAATCAGGATAAAGAAAAAAACCATTCTAACAAAGCATGAGGCTAGCACCAAATTTAAAACAGAAACGGCTGCAAAAGCCTGACCCATAGACGAACCCATTCGCAACCGTTTAGAAAAACGGTCAAAAGTCACTTTTTTCAGTGCCGTTGTAACTTTGAATGGTCCCTCCACACAAGCAAAGTACCAGCAAAGGAGGGGAAAAAAACTCCAGAGAAGTTCCTGAGACAGGAAGTCCAGTCTTGCCAAGGATGTAATAAGGGTTAACGGAGAGGCAGTTTCCGTAAGCAACACCAGAATGTTTCCTTCCTGCCTTCCTTACAGGATTAGGCCAGTAATTTCTTCTAACAACCGGTTCTCCGAACTGCTTAGAATGTTAACAACCGGTTCTAGCGAATGGGTGCGAACTGGTAGAATCCCACCCCTGATACACACACACACACACACACACATATATACTTGTCTAATGCAACTTTTATTCAAGTACAGGTAGTCCTCAAATTATGACTGCAATTGAGCCCGGAATTACAGTCGTAACTCCTAGAAGTCATCAAGCAGGTGACTGCATGATTGTCTCAGATTTGCACAGTAGTCCTCGACTTAGAAGTTTGCTCAGTGACTGTTTGAAGCTCCAATGGCATAGGAAAAAGTGACTTATTTATTTATTTATTTTATCATATTTTTATTTATTTATTTAATAAAACTTTTATACCGCTCCCTCTCCCAAAAAGGGACTCGGGGCGGTGTACAGCCTACTAAAAAACATACAATAAATATACAATAAATACGATTAAAAATAGATTAAATAATTTGATCCGGCTGTCTATTCAAAATTCAATTAAAAATTAAAAGCTAATAAAACCCCAATTAAAATTAGTTAAAATTAGTTATACCGCTCCCTCTCCCAAAAAAGGGACTCGGGGCGGTGTACAGCCTACTAAAAACACATAAATACATTATAAATACAATTAAAATATATATTAAACGCAATTTTCCGGCTGTATCCCATCAGAACCAAATACAACAATATAAAATCAGGGATCTTAGATAAAAATTAAAAGTTAATTACTAAAACCCAATTTAAAACCAAAACCCATTCATTCGGCCAGGCCAGCCTGCCTAAAAAGTAGGGTTTTAACTGCGCGCCGGAAGGTCAAGATATCCGTCATAGCTCGTATCTCCGGGGGGAGATCATTCCATAGGGAGGGAGCTCCCACAGAGAAAGCCCGAACTCTCGGGGCCGTCAGCCGACAGCGGCCGGGCGGCGGTACCCCAAGGAGGGCAACCCTGTGGGAGCGTACTGGGCGGCGGGAGGTTGATGATGGCAGCAGGCGGTCCCGTAAGTACCCAGGTCCCGAGCCATGGAGCACTTTAAATACCATCAGTACCACCTTGAATCGAATCCGGAAGGCCACAGGAAGCCAGTGCAGCCTGCGGAGAAGCGGTGTAACGTGGGAGCTCCGAGGAGCACCCACAATCACCCGCGCGGCTGCATTCTGGACTAACTGCAACCTCCGGAGACTCTTCAAGGGGAGCCCCAGGTAGAGAGCATTGCAATAATCCAGGCGGGAGATAACGAGGGCGGAAGTGACTGTGCGAAGTGCGCCCAGATCCATCTTATGTCCGTTTTTCACTCTTACGACCAAAATTCAGACACTTGGCAACTGATTCGTAATTATGACGATTGCAAGGTCGCGGGATCACATGATCCCCTTTTGCAATCTTTCGGCGAGCAGAGTCAATGGGGGAAGCCAGATCCGCTTAACAGCTGGGTTCCTAACTGTACAACTGCCGTTGTCGGTTGGATTTGGCTGTTTTGACGAGAGTCTCTTGCCTCGCAGGCGCCTGGTGGAACGGCTGGAGAACATGCAGAAAAACGTCGTGGGGAACGGGTCGTCCCAGTGCCTGCTCTGCGGGGAAGGCCTGGGGTTTTTGGGGAGCACGGCGGTGTTTTGCCAAGACTGCAAAAAGGTAAGCCAGCCCCCCGCCCCCTTCCCACTCCTGCCCCCTCACCCCCAGCTTCAGGTGAGACCTAGAAAAATACTTGAGGTGTCCTTTGGAAACTTATCCTGGGCTCAGGCGACTTTTGAAAGGTGCTTTGGGGGAAAAAAATTTTTTTTGCAATCAATTCCGGTAATATGCTTGCCATTCTAATGCTTCTTCCCACACCGATCTTAAAACAAGTAAGTCCTCGACATACAACCCTTTCGTTTTTAGTGACCGAAGATACGACGGCAATGAGAAAAATGACTTGTGACCCATCTTTCACACTTAACAATCATTGCAAGTACAGATATGGGCCTTGGTGATGCAGGCTGTTAATCATCTAGCACTTAACTCAATTGCCTGCAATTAGTGCAGGTTCGAATCCCACCAGGCTCAAGGTTGACTCAGCCTTCCATCCTCTCGGGGTAGGTAAATTGAGGACCCAAGATTGTTGGGGGCAATAAGCTGACTTTGTAAAAAATGCCGCTTGGGGAGGCCAAAAAGCCCTAGTAAAAAGCAGGCATATACAATGGAATGAAGGCTATTGCCGAGCACTTAGCATGGTGCTCCATAGACTGTAAGCCGCCCTGAGTCTCCGGAGAAGGGCGGCATATAAATGTAATTTAAAAAAAAAAAAAGATAGTCCTCGACTCTACGGCTACGATTTATGTTGTTGAGAGAGGCGGTTGTTCAGGGAGTTTTTGCCCCGTTTTACTACCATTCTGGCCATAGTTGTTATTAAGTGAGTCCCTGCAGTTGATAAGTTGGTAACTCTGGCTGTTAAGGTGTCATGCCCCTGTATCCAAGACGTGTGAATCCAAGAAGTGTGGCTCCGTTGGCTGTAGAGGAAACTAGGGAAGGGCAAAGTCAGACTGGGCAGAGCAGGAGAGAGGTAGAACAAGGGAGAGGGAGTTCAGAGGAAGACCCAGGCCCACCCGCTCTTCATCTTGCGTGGGTTAAGGGGGAGGAAACTCTTTATAATTTAACCGGCGTTTCCTCCTTTTCGTAACTGTTTGTGGGGGAGTTTTTTGTGTCCAGTCAAGGATATTTGGAGCTTGGAAGCAAAGTGAAGGAATAAAAGGGGTTTCATCTGTTTTTTGTGACTGTGTTTATTTTGTATCCCACCCTGGGTCATCACACTGCGACGGTCATAAATAAGAGCCAGCCATTTGCCCATTTTGTTCATCTGACCATGGGAATACTGCAATGGTCGTAAGTGTGAAAAAACGGTCATAAGCCACTTTTAAATGCCGTTGTAACTTTAAGTGGTCACTAAATGAATGGTTTGTAAGTCGGGGACCACCTGTAGTTCCCTGCAATTGTGGAGTGATGGGATTTGTAGTCCCAACGGGTGGATGAGTGGGTAGTCCAGCCATTCTCCTATACTTCTTCCTGCTCTACCCCCTCCCACCTTCTGACAGCCGATATCAGTCAAAGCAGAAATTCTGCAGTTAATTAGGCTATAAATTAACAGCCTTCTAATTATTCTTGGTCTTCCCTTTGAACTGTTAAAATTAACATTTCGAAAGGTCCTCGAGGCTATTTTATTTTGTTTTATTTTTTTACTTCGTAAAAAAAATTGGTGTTTTAATTAACTGTCAATAATCTCCGCCCGAAATGTTATTTATTGATTTATATTTATTCTCTCCGTCTGGCCTTTCTGAAGGGAAGGAAAAGTGCTGTTTCT
This sequence comes from Bungarus multicinctus, assembly GCA_023653725.1. Lineage (NCBI taxonomy): Eukaryota > Metazoa > Chordata > Lepidosauria > Squamata > Elapidae > Bungarus > Bungarus multicinctus. Next base: position 5,162,374 of record CM042836.1, read on the forward strand.
TGGGCGATATGGCAAGGTTTTTTTTTTGTTTTAATGCTGTATTATAAATAATAATGACAAAGGAAAAGCAGGTGAGTGGATTTGCCAATTTTATAAGCTCCACAAGAGGGAAGGCTTGGCATCCAAATGCAATTTAGCACGATCGTCTGTTTTTTACAAGGATAATGAGCAAAATTAGAAAACTGGAATTGGGTTCTGAACAAGAGGACAAAATCACTCAAGGAAGCTCTTACGAATTCGCTTTCACAGCAGCCATTCATTTAGTAACCGAGTGGTGCAGTGGCGCCATTCAGTTGCCCACAATTCACCGTCAGGAAATTTCACCTCAGTTCTAGGTTGTTTCTCTCCTTGACTTGTTTCCATCCATCGCTTTGGAGAATAAGTTGACCCCCTCTTCTTCGTGGCAGCCCTTCAAATATTGGAATACTGCTATTGTGTCCCACCTAGTACTTCATTACACTAAACTAAGATGTACCCAATTCCTGCAACTGTTCTTTATATGTTTTAGCCTCCAGTTCCCTAATCCTCTCTGTTGCTCTTCTCTGCACTCTTTCTTTTAACATTTTTTTTTAACATCGTGGCAACAAAACCTGTTGGACTGTTGTGCCTTCCAGACAGTTTATAGGAATGGAGATAGTTAATTAGGAATTGGGAGCTGTCCCCTTAAGGGAATGCATCTTGGTAAATGTAATTAAGGTATCCTGGGAAATGTAGTCCATGTCATGTGGTCACATCTGTAATCCTGATTGGTCATTGAATTGACCCTTGGGGGGGGTTGGGGGAGGTTCCTTCATTCTTGCCTGGACCCCAAGCAGCCTTGCTCCATCAGTATGGGAATAAAAAGAGCGCTATGCTTTTACACTGTGAATTCAGCTATGCAAAGATTTGGACATTGAGATGAATCTCGACGTAACCGTGAGTTATACGTGAGGATACCTGATGGACCAATAAAGAAGCTTTGTATGGATGCTTTGTAGAGTTATCTGTCTGCCTTATATTCAGCTAGTAATTAAGGGGCAGAACAAGTGTGTTGACTTTTTTGGCTGCTGCAGCACACTGCTGGCTCTTATTTAAGTGATTGTCCACCAGGATTCCCAGACGTTGGAGTTGTCGAGCTTGTCAAGTTATTCTCCAGAGCCCCTGAAGGCAGGACAAGAAGCAACCAGGTGGAAACTAATCCAGGAGAGAAGCAACCTAGAACTAAGGAGAAATTTCCTGACAGAACAATTAATGAGTGGAACAACTTCCCTCCAGCAGTTGTAAATGCTCCAACACTGGAAGTTTTTAAAGAAGAGATTGCACAACCCTTTATCTGAAATGGGACCCTGTAGTCTGTACTCTGATCCCTCTCGCAGTTACTGCTGTTGAGCCATTTGGTTTTTCTTACCTAAACCTTTTTTTGGCTAAGGCTGCCCACTGGTTGACTCTTTTCAACCTCCCGTGGCTATTCAAGCATCCTATCCATGCCTGTTGCGGATACGGCCGGCGGCATTAATTTACAGGTGCCGTGCAAGTTAAGATGGTTATTCCATCTCGCTGTGGAAATCGATTTATTTATTTTTTTTAAATTCTCTTTTTATTGAGTCTTCCGTTTGATTTGATTCCTTCTGTTTGGGCCTCGCGGCTCTTTTGAAATCTTTCTGAACTACTTTGCCCTGTGGGCTGGTTCAGCTTGTCCAGATGGCTGGAAAAAAACAACGGCTGGCTCACTCTCTCGCTCTCTCATTTTTTGCTGGCTGGTCTTGGAAATCAGAAGAGGGGAAGAAACAGGAAAGCACAACAGGCCTTTTTGGTTCGTTCTGGGCGTAATCCGATTACGGGAGATGGAAATTTCATTCTAACGTGTGTTGTCCGTGGGAGATTCTGAAACCATCCAGGTCTTGTTTGTCCCAAAGGTGCTTTTTTCAAGAGGCAACTGGATTTTCTGGTTTTTATTTGAAGACGTTTCTCTTCTCATCTGAGGAGCTTCTTCAGTTCTGACCGGATGGTGGGCAATGGAAGGATTTATACTCCTTGCAGACAGCTGGTCATTTGCAACCTTTTAAAGAGTCGTTGAGGATACTTGGGAGTCCCAAAGGTGCTTTTTTCAAGAGGCAACTGGATTTTCTGGATTTTCTTTGAAGACCTTTCACTTCTCATCTGAGGAGCTTCTTCAGCTCTGACTGGATGGTGGGAAATGGAAGGATTTATACTCCTTGCAGACAGCTGGTCATTTGCAACCTTTTAAAGAGTCATTGAGGATACGTGGAGATTTATCTGTGTCCCTCAGGGTACCTGAGTAATGCAAACTAGATGTAAAGCTTTCTACAACACATCCTTTCCGCAGTTCCAAGAAGGCTCTACACCAATTTGCACCATTCAGGAGACCCTGAAGACATAGATAAATCTCCAGGTGGCCTCAACGACCCTCCAAAAGGATGCAAATGACCAGCTGCCTGCAGGAAATGTAAATCCTTCCATTCCCCACCATCCAGTCAGAACTGAAGAAACTCCTCAGATAAGAAGTGAAAGGTCTTCAAAAGAAAAATGAACTATTGTAAGTTGAGGACTACCTGTATTTATGAGTCTCACACAAGGGTACCTCAGGTGCATTGTGGAAAAATATTTTGGGGTCAAAGTTCCAATATTTAGAAGGAAACTTCAGATCTGAAGTTAATACAGTAGTCCTCGAATTGTGACCACAACTGAGCCCCAAATTTCCATTGTTAACCAAGGCAGTTTTTAGAGTTTAATGACCATTCAAACCTACAACACTGAAAAAAAAAATGACCGTGTTTCAGAATTACGACTATTCTAGCATCCTACCTGACCAGTTGAGCACTTGGCAACTGGTTCGTATTTACGACGGGTTGTAGCGTCCCATGATCCTCTTTTGCGACATTCCCAGCCAGATTCCGTCAAAGAAACCAAATTTGCTGATGGACCACACGATTCACTTTAAACGAGTGCAGTGATTCGCTTAACAACGGTGTCCAGAACGGATGTAAAATGGGGAAAAACTCACTCAACCACTGCCTTGCTTAGCAACAGACATTTTGGGCCCAATCATGGTCGTAAGTTGAGGACCGCCTGGAAACTTGGAGGGTAATCTGTTTTGTTTTGTTTTTTTGCAATTAATATTTATAGATTTCACCTTCTTTCTTTGCAGGAGGCAGGGCATTTTCCCACAATTTTAGAGATTGATGCTTTCTCCTCCACGTCCCACCAGGTTTTGGATTAATTTGATTTTTCCTTCTGTCTCCCCAGAAGGTTTGCACAAAGTGTGGCATAGAAACGCCGGGGGGTCCCCACAAACGGCCCATTTGGTTCTGTAAGATCTGCAGCGAGCAGAGAGAGGTGAGTTGTGCGATGGGACCACAATTCTGCTGATAATTGTTGCGGTAATGGTGGATATCTGCATTGGCTGCTTGTCAATGGGGATTATTTTGATTAGTTTCTCAACCTTGGCCCCTTTAAAGATGGGTGGACTTCAACTCCCAGAATTCCCCAGCCAGCAATGCAGTGGGGAACTCTGGGAGTGGAAGTCCACCCCTCTTAAAGCATGCCGGCCGGAGGATTCTGGGAGTGGACGTCCACCCCTCTTAAAGCATGTAAACTGGGGGATTCTGGGAGTGGAAGTCCGTCCATCTTCAAGCATGCTGGCTGGGGGATTCTGGGAGTTGAAGTCCAGAAGTCTTAAATTTGCCACGTTTGAAGACCTCTGCCTTAGATGGCAAGAAATGAACCAAGTGTATGACACACATTGGTCTGGACTCCTTTGGGGATTTAATAATAATAATAATAATAATAATTCATGTCTCTGATAGTTGTTTCTTACCATGATATCAGCTACACGTTTATTTCTCCATGCTGTCTTTTCTTGTCCAATTTTAAAGGATAAATATCTCAAGGCTGGAAATCAGTCTGTTCTAATCCGTTGAGCATCGATTCACATTTGATGGAAAAATAAGTTTCTCGCTGGGGAGAAAATGTCTTATCTGGCACAGTTTCCATAGGTCTAAGACTCTTGGTGTGTGTGCATGTGTGTGTGTTTGTGTTTAAAGTGTGTTCTCCGATGATCTCGTGGAGTCTTTGATGAGCTTTTGCCGGCGAGCAGAAATTAAATTGAGTTTCAGGGTTTCGCCTTCCTTTCTGTGACAATTGCTCTTCCTTTTATGTGAGGCTGTATAGATTAAAATACGTTTTAATAAGTTCTCTTGGTCCCCAATCACTGTATTAAAATCTAAATTGGAAAGAAAAGTGCGCTGTCACAAAAAATGACCCGGGGTGAAATTGGTGACCAACGTTCATGTCCTCTTATCATCTGTGAGGTTTTGACCCTCTTTTGAACTGAAATTACTTTTCTCTTGGCCTGAATGCGTTTTCAGCTTGAATGTCCCCAAAAATGTCCTTCTTGGCTTTCTATTGAATGCATTTACTGGCTAGTTCTCGACTTACGACCACAGCTGAGCCCAACATTTTTGTTGCTAAGTGAATGAAACAATCGCTAAGTGAGTTTCTTCCTGTTTTACCACCTTTTGTGCCACAGTTGTTCAATGAATCATTGCGGTTGTTAAGTGAGCAACGCCGTCGTTAAGCAAATCTGGCTTCCCCATTGACTTTGCTTTGTCAGAAGGTCACAAAAGCGGATCTCCGGGGGTTACGCAGCCGTCATAAATGTTGAACCAATTGCCAAGCATCTTAGAACAAATTTATTGTTACTTTGGATGTACACTAATCGGCATACATAGTAACTTATGTTATTAGTATAGTGGTAGTTGCATTGTGTTTCTATTTACATTTATCTACATTTATCTACATATTTACAACTGTCTTTTATACTCATGCATATCAGATCATATTTGTCCATTTTATTCCATTCTCTTTAGTTTACAAAACTTTAGCTTTCGTTCCTATAAAGCATTAACCCTTTCTTTCTTTTTCCTTTAGCCATTGATACATTTTACTCCGGACTTCATAATATTCTGTAATACTCACCCTTATGTTTGATTTCTAAAGTTAGTCTGTCCATCTCTGCACAGATTAATATTTTCCTTATTATTTCACTTTCTGTAGGGTATTCTTCCAGTTTTGGGCATAAATCTCACAGCTGTTATTATATGTATCATTAAATATATTGTTCCTTTACTGTATTTCTCATTAATAATTCCCAATAATAACACTAAACTCTACTTTCTGTTTAACCATCTCTTCTTTCCAAACCTTTATTTTCCACCACCAATATTATTATTTTTTTTTGCTTTTATACATTTCCATTGCCCTCCCCAAAAGTCTTACAGACGGGGCACCAGTGCTATTAAAAAAAGGAACAATATTAATCATTGTTACAAAATGCTTCAGGGATGCGGCTAGAGAAAGAAGTTTGCATGGTTTTTAACCCGGTTCATCTACAGACAAATCCGTTTTTGCAAGATTCTGTGAAGGTAGCTTTAACAATGAAGTAAAATTATCTCATCTTGTTGCGTTCGCTCCGTGTGGGAAGGCTGACATTAATTTTGCAAGGCTGAAAGGGAATGAATATTAAATGAATATTAAATAAAGTTGAGAAAATAAATAAAAATAAAGGAGCAGTCAGAACAAAGGACTCCCTTTTTTTAAAAAAAATAAATGTCTTCTTTAGGTCTGGAAGCGATCCGGAGCCTGGTTCTTCAAAGGCCTCCCTAAATGCATCCTGCCATTAAAAGAGACCAGTGGCAGCAAAGCCAAGGAAATCCGCCTTCGGCCTCCTCCTTCTCGTCCAGAACCATCATCGCTGGAGCTCCGGGGCAACAGGATGGATCACACCTATACGTGGGCTAGGGGAAAAGGTTAGTCTCCCACCCCCCAGCACTGAAAGACACCCAGGGGGATCTTGAAAATGAGAACCAGAGGCTGAACTTCAGCAATGTTAAAGTTGATGGACTTCAACTCCCAGAATTCTCCAGCCAGCATGGGGGCCAGGGAATTCTGGGAATGGAAGTCCACCCATCATAAAGCAGGCTGGCTGGGGAATTCTGAGGGCTGAAGTCTACTCCTCTTAAAGCATGCTGGCTGGGAAATTCTGGGAGTAGAAGTCCTCCCCTCTTGAAGCATTATGGCTGGGGAATTCTGGGAGTGGAAGTCCACCCTCTTAAACCCTGCTAGCTGGGGAATTCTGGGAGTGGAAGTCCACCCCTCTTAAAGCATGCTGTCTGGGGAATTCTTGGAGTTGAAGTCCACCCATCTTAAAGCACACTGGCTTGGGGATTCTGGGAGTTGAAGTCCACTCATCTCAAAGCATGCCGTCTGGGGGATTCCGGGAGTGGAAGCCCACCCCTCTTAAAGCATGCTGGCTGGGGAATTCTGGGAGTGGAAGCCCACCCCTCTTAAAGCATGCTGGCTGGGGGATTCTGGGAGTGGAAGTCCACCCCTCTTAAAGCATGCTGGCTGGGAAATTCTGGGAGTGGAAGCCCACCCCTCTTAAAGCATGCTGGCTGGGGGATTTTGGGAGTGGGAAGTCCACCCCTCTTGAAGCATGGCTGGCTGGGGAATTTGGAATGGCATTAGGCCTCTTGCTTGAGCAAGGGGGTTAGACTAGAAGACCTCTGAGGTCCCTTCCAACCCTGTTATACAGTGTTCTAAGCAATTCCCTGTTTTTTACACATTCCCCTCCAGAGGCCCCTTTCATGGGGCCAGCCCGCAAACTAAATTTAGCTCAAAATTAGACGATAGGGAGGCAGTTTAGATTGGCAAGGGACTTTTAAATTTTTCCTCTCCATAATCTCAACTTCCCATCCCAACAGCTGCCTTCTAACAGATTTCCTCCCCGCAGGCTGCTTAAATAGCAGAAGGGGGGGGGGTTGCAGAGTTTTGATTCCCCCCCCCAACTGCAAAGTGGGAACAATTTCCCACTTCAAATAGCCCCCCCCCTGGGTCTTTTGTCAGCTAAATTGAGGCTTGTACCTTTGCTTGTCTCCCTTCGATTGAGTTTGCAAGAAAAAGCAGAAATGCCAGATGGGAGGTGGGTAGGAAGCCTCCTAATGAGGTTTAGTGCTAATACACCCTTGTAGATTTGGGGGGGTAGATGGGAAGATGGTGGTTTCCTTTTATTTTCTTTTGAAAAAAAAAAAGAACATCGGAATTGATTTAACAGCCACCATATGCGTGTTTGAGTCACACTCTCCTCTTGTGACAGCTGCAAAGTCTCTGCAGGTTTCTGGGTTGTTGTTTTTTTTTAAAGGGATTTTTTTTTTTAATGAAGTTTCCCCCCCCCAAAAAACCCTCCCCCTCAAAAAAAGTTAAAATACAAAGCCTCTGCAGACTTCTAGTGTTTCATTTTTTTTTTTTAAAAGGAATCTATGAAGTTTCCAAAAGTTTAAAGTTAAAATAAACAAAATTAAAGGTAAAGGTAAAAGATTCCCTTCGCGCATCCGTGCTACTCGTTTCCGGCTCTAGGGGGCGGTGTGCTCATTTCCATTGCAAAGCCGAAGAGCCAGCGCTGTCCGAAGACGTCTCCGTGATCATGTGGACAGCATGACTAAATGCCAAAGGTGCAGGGAACGTACCTTCCCACCAAAGGGGTCCCTATTTTTCTACTTGTATCTTTTTACGTGCTTTCGAACTGCTAGGTTGGCAGAAGCTTGAGACAAGGAATGGGAGCTCACTCCGTGACGCGGCGCTGGGGATTCGAACCGCCGAACTGCCGACCTTTCTAATCGACAAGCTCAGTGTCTTGGTCACTGAGCCAAAATACACGTCTCTGCAAAATACAAAATGAAGGGAGGATAAACAGGGTGAAAGGCCAATGGTGCAGGCCATCCTCGACTTACGACGACAATTAATTACACCCCAAATTTCAGTTGCAAAGCAAGACCGTTGTTCAGTGAGTTTGGGCCCATTTTACGACTTTTTAGGCCACGGCTGTTAAGTGAATCATGGCAGTTGTTAAGTTAGTAACACGGTTGTTAAGTGAATTTGGCTTCTCCATGGACTTTGCTTGTCACATGACCCGGGACACAACCACCGTCATAAATATGAGTCAGTTGCCAAGAGTCTGAATTTTGAACACTGGGGACGTTAACACCTGTCCTAAGTGTGAAAAATGGTCATAAGTCACATTTTTCAGGGCTGTTGTAACTTCGAACCGTCACCAAACGAATGGTTGTAAGTGGAGACTTATCTGTACATCATTTTACAAACATTATAATTCAGTGTAAATTTCAGTCTGTCTACCTATTTTCCCAAATTTCAAGCAGAATATTCCTCCACTTACAACAATTCATTCAGTGACCATTCAAAGTTACGGCATGACTGAAAAAACCGACTTACGAGCATTCTTCACGCTTACGACCGTTGTAGCATCCCCATGGTCAAGCGATCAAAATTCAGACGCTTGGCGGATGACTCATATTTATGACGGTTGTAGCGTCCCGGCATCACGTAATCCCCTTTTGCGACCTCCTGACAAGCAAACTCCATGGGGAAGCCAGATTCACCTTCACCACTTAAATTGACTAACTTTTAATAACTGCAGTGATTCACTTAACAACGGTGGCCCGAAAGGTTGCAAAATTGAGGCAAAGCTCGCTTCACAACCGTCTCACTTAGCCACAGAAATGTTGGGCTCAATGGTGGTCGTAATCCGAGGACTACAGTATGTTTATCTCCAAAACATCTTGCCCCGCTTTAAGCCTAAAATCTGGAAACCTAGTCATCTCCCTGATTCATCGGCAATAACAGTTTATGTACCTTGGCAATAACATGTGCCTGAGTCTTTTTCAGAATCGGTTCCTCTCATCTGTCAAAACAGAATTCTTTTTTTAAATCTATTTTTCAAACAATTGAGCGTACGAAAAATCATTGACAAGTAAAACCTACCCTTCAGATTTCCTCTTGTTTTTCCAGGTTCTTTTCCAACGAATGTTACTGTGTTCCCACGAAAAGAAGACCCTGTCTTATATATCTATATCTATATCTATATCTATATCTATATCTATATCTATATCTATATCTATATCTATCTATCTATCTATCTATCTATCTATCTATTATATCTATCTATTATATCTATCTATCTATCTATCGTATCATCTATCTATCTATCTATCTATCATCTATCTATCATCTATCTATCTATCATCTATCTATCATCTATCCATCCATCCATCCATCCATCCATCCATCCATCCATCCATCCATCCATCCATCCATCCATCTATCTATCTATCTATCTATCTATCTATCTATCTATCTATCTATCTATCATCTATCTATCATCTATCATCTATCATCTATCCATCCATCCATCCATCCATCCATCTATCCATCTATCCATCTATCCATCTATCCATCCATCCATCTATCTATCTATCTATCTATCTATCTATCTATCTATCTATCTATCTATAAATTTGCCACCCAAAACGGCACCAGTTGTAGGCAGGACAGTTGGACAGTTGTAGGCAGGCCTCATACATCCCGACACCTGCCTTCCTGGCCCATTTCTTCTGCAGCCGGCAAGGCTGTCAAGACTTTCCTGAAGGCCTCTGGAACTGAGAACAAAGCTCTGGATCGATCCAGAGCTCATTTATCAGCTGCAGAGGTCTTCAGGAAAACCTTGCCGGCAGCAGAAGACGTTCCAGAAAGCCTCTGACAGCGAAAAGGAGGCCGGGCGCGATGAGTGCAAGTGAGGTTATCAGTGGATGACGTCTCCCGAAAATAAGACCTGGTGCCTTTTCTGGTGGCAAAAAAAAAATATAAGACAGGGTCTTATTTTCGGGGAAACACGGTATTATTAACACCAGCAAAAGTCCACAGTTTATAACTCTTTTCTTTTTTTTCTTTGGAAAATAAAAATAAAAATTGGGGGTTGGGTAAATATATCCACAACGTGTATAGGTAGCCCTCGCCTTACGAGCGTAATTGGGACCAAATATTTTGTCACTAGGCAGTGCAATTGTTAAGGGAGACAAATGACAACCTTCACTTCCCGTCGTTTTCTTCGTTTTCCCGCAGTTGTATCCAGTGACAGTGACAGTGATTCTGAGATCAGCTCCTCCAGTTTTGACGATCGGTCCTTGTCCGTGGGATCAAAGGGGTTCCAGATCAGGAAGCACCCAGCAGACTCCGGTGAGCGAACCTACTGTTAGAGACTGTGCAAATAGGCATAATTGTGACCTCACATTTCTTGCGGGTTACTGAATTAATCCATTGGGCATGTTTACAGAAGATGGAAAATGATTATATGAAGTATTTATTTATTTATTTATTTACTTACTTACTTACTTACTTACTTACCTACTTACTTACTTACAAGATTTATATACTGCCCCCCTCTCCCTGCGGGACTTGGGGCGGTGTACAGCCATTAAAAAATACAATAACAACACAATAATTAAAAACAATTAAAAAGATTAAATATCGTGGCTGAATAATAAAAACGAGACAAGGGTTTGAAAATAAGGACTAAAACCAATTAAAACCAAATTTAAAACCCTATAAAACCCTAGGCCAGACCGGCTTGATAAAATAAGTGAGTTTTCAACACGCGCCAGATTTACGTGCGTTGTAAGTCCTTGATTTATAACCACAATTGAGCCCAACTTTTCTGGGGTTTATGGGTTTTTTTGCATTGACAGTGGAGATGGATCATTCATTCATTCATTCATTCATTCATTCATTCATTCATCATGGACGGTGACGCAGTGGTTAGAATCCAGTTTTGCAAGCTAATTCTGCCCACTGCCAGGAGTTCGATCCTGACCATCTCAAGATCGACTCAGCTTTCCATCCTTACAAGGTCAACAAAATGAGGACCCAGATTGTTGGTGGCCATATGCTGATGCTGTAAACCGCTCAGAGAGTGCTGTAAAGCAGTCCAAAGCGGTATATAAGTCTAAAGGCTATTGCCATTGCTGTTCAAGTGGTCAATAAATGAGTGGTTGTAGGTCCAAGGTTACTTGTACACAAGAATCTAGTCAGCTAACAGTCAGCACCAAATTGATGCTAGATAAGAGTCAGCGGAATTGAAGAAGGGCTGAACTTAGACCATTTGTGGGAACATAACAATTCCAGACTGATTTCTCTCTTGACTCCACCCACCTACCCACCCACCCAAGGTTCTGCCTCTCCTTCTACATGAAGTGATAGTTCCAGTGTTGTGCCTGAAGGAACCGTAGTGGTTAGAATGCAGCTGTCAACTAAAAAATACTTCTTTGGTCTTTTTAGTTGCCAGCAGAAAGAGGGTGGGAGAAGTAGTGCATTCCTTAAATGCTTCAGAAAATGGCTAGGCAGCCGAAGCTGTTGGCGCGCAAGATTATTACTGGAGAGCATGATTGGTGACTCTTGGCTATGGAAGTGTCCCATTGGAGAATATACACCCGGGGGGTGGGGGGAAAACCAGGGTTAAGGGTGAAATGAATGATTATTTTATTATTATTATTATTTATTTAACTTTTATACCTGCCCCTCTCCCAAATAGGGACTCGGGGCGGTTAACAGCCGTAGTAAAACAATATAGTCCATAAAATTTAAAATAGAATTAAAATTATTAAATTAATGGCTGAATTTAAAAATAAACCAATAAAACCTGATAAAAGTTTAAAATTTAGAAATTAAAACCCTTCTAATGGCACTAGGCCAGACCGGCCTGCTGAAAAAGGTGGGTCTTCAGCGCGCGGTGGAAGGCCCATAGGTCAGTGATGACTCGTATCTCCATAGGTAGCTCATTCCAGAGGGAGGGTGCCCCGGCAGAGAAGGCCCGCACCCTCGGAGCTGCCAGCCGGCATCGTCCAGCCGGCGGCACCCCGAGGAGGCCCACCCTGTGGGAGCACACTGGCCGGCGGGAGGCTGATGGTGGCAGCAGGCAGTCCCATAAGTACCTGGGTCCCAAGCTATGGAGTGTTTTAAAGGTGATCACCAACACCTTGAATCGCATCCGGAAGGCCACCGGCAGCAAATGCAGCTCGCGCAGGAGCGGTGTAACATGGGAGCTCCGAGAAGCCCCCAAGATCACCTGCGCGGCCGCATTCTGCACCAGCTGAAGCCTCCGGATGTTCTTTAAGAGGAGCCCCATATAGAGAGCATTGCAATAGTCTAGGCGGGAGATGACGAGGGCATGATGTGTTCTTAGAGTCAGCTGGCTGTCAGGGCTCCGACAAATCACCCCCATTCAAATCATGTCTCTAGCCACATCTCTCAGAGTAAAAAAAAATAATTGATTTATTAGGAGTGAACATGTCGGCGTTTCCTGCGTGCAGCCAACTCTAAGATACATCATTCATTTCACCCTTGACCTTGGTCTTTCCCCCACCCCGTGGATGTATAATCTCCAATGGGACACATCCATAGCCAAGAGTCATTAATCATGCTCTCCAGTAATAATCTTGCGTGCCAACACCTTCAGCTACCTAGCAATTATCTGAAGCATTTAAGGAATGCACTACTTCTCCCACTCCCTTTCTGCTGGCAACTCAAAAGACCAAAGAAGTATTGTTTTAGCTGACAGCAGCATTGCAGGCTAACTCTGCCCATTGCCATCAGCTCGATCCTGATTGGCTCAAGGTTGACTCCGCCTCCCATCCAACTGAGGGCGGTAAAACGAGGACCCAGATCGTCAGGGGCAAGATACTGATTCTGTAAACCGCTTAGAGAGGGCTGTGAAGCACTGCGAAGTGGTAGATAAGTCTAAGCGTTAACTGCTATTCCATTTATATTGTTACTCACCGGGATTTTGCCCGACTGGTTTCCTGTTCAACCATAAGGCCCAATTTTCATACTCGAGATCACGTTCAATTTTTTAAAAATTATTATTCTTTCTGCTTCCTCCAGTTTCCAGTGGTGAGGTTGCCCGGTCCCCAAGTGGGAGCACCGGTCGGACTTTGGGGAGCACCAAGTCAGAAAGCCAAAGCAGTCTGGGCAGCGAGCGATACAGTGCCCCAGAAGGCTACCAGAGTGACCGTGAAGAAGGAGACAGCGATACCGTCCGAAGCGCTCCTGGTGAGTTTGCAAAGGAAAATGCCATTTTTTCCCTGGGGAGGGATGGAATTAAAACACGGACTAGATTTGGTTGGGAGGAAAATTGTGTCTCACAGGTAGTCCTCGACTTACGACCACAATTGAGTCCAGCATTTCTGTTGCTGTGACAGACTGACTTTCTGTGTCAGTCCCTGCAGATGTTAAATGAATCATTTGGTCATTAAGCGAGTTTGGCTTCCCCTGTTGACTTTGCATGTGAGAAGCTGGCTGGGAAGATCACATATGGCGATCATATGACCCCAATATGCTGCAACCATCATAAATACATGGCAGTTGCCAAGCACCCCAATTTTGATCACATGACCCTCGGGATGCTGCAGTGGCCAGAAGTGTGACAAATGGTCATAACTCATTTTTTTGTAATGCCGTTGTAACTTTGAACTGTCACTTAAATGAATGGTTGTAAATTGAGGGATGTAGCATAGTTCCCCGAAAATAAGACCCAATCTAAAAATAAGCCCCGGCATGGGTTTTCAGGATGCTCCTAATGCAAGCCCTACCCCAAAATAAGCCCCAGTTAAAATTGTCAGCCAGACAGATGCATTTAGTACCATATTTCTCCAGAAATAAGACCTAACTGGAAAATAAGTCCTAATGCATCTTTTGGAGCAAAAATTAATATAAGACCCGGTCTTATTTTGGGGGGAAGCACGGTAGCTGCATTGAAGACCAGCTGGAATAAAATGCTGCGTTGGTTTGTCCTTCCTTGGAAATGATCTAGCTATCTTAGCTGGGGTGTGAGCATATTGGTGCTTTGACTTGTGAAATTTTACACACAAAGCATACTTTTTAATGGCCAGGTGTCGTGGCAGCAATCAGGTACCCAGGCAGTTCGGTCTTGTAGATCCAGAAACCAGGAGCCTTCCCATCCATTAAAGGGATTTTAAGTTTTATTATGAGCTCAAGCAAATAGAGATAAAAACCATGATAGAAAAGCTAGGCACCTGGACTTCGTGGCCCTATTACGGTCAGGAGCCTTCCAAGTCTTTTGTGCCTAAGGAGGGACTAGAACTTACCATCTCCTGGTGATTGGCCCAAAGTCTCCCGGCCGGCTTTCATGCCTAAGGCTAAACTGGAACTCACTGTCTCCTGGTGATTGGTCCAAAGTCACACAGCCAACTTCCATGCCTTAGGAGAGACTAGAACTCACTGTCTCCTAGTGAGTGGTGCAAAATCACCCAGCCAGCTTCAATGCCTAAGGCAGGACTAGAACTCATTGTCTCCTGGTGATTGGCCCAAAGTCACCCAGCCAGCTTCCATGCCTTAGGAGAGACTAGAACTCACTGTCTCCTAGTGAGTGGTGCAAAATCACCCAGCCAGCTTCAATGCCTAAGGCAGGACTAGAACTCTCAGTCTCCTGGTGATTGGCCCAAAGTCACCCAGCCAGCTTCCATGCCTTAGGAGAGACTAGAACTCACTGTCTCCTAGTGAGCGGCCCAAAATCACTCAGCTGGCTTTCATGTCTAAGACAGAACTGAAACTCAGTCTCCTAGTAATTGGGCCAAAGTCACCCAGCCAGTTTTCATGCCTAAAGCAGCACTAGAACTCACAGCCTCCTGTTTTCTAGTCTGGTGCCTTCACCACTCGACCAAATGTGTTCTGGAGGCTCATTAGAAGCCATCAGGGTTTGGAGCAAGAGTTCAGTTCTATATGCAACTTAGAAAACAGGTCACAAAATGTTGGATCAACAAAGAGTTTGCAAGTGATCTGCGGGGCAGCTAAAACCTCTTCCCCCCCTTCCAATAGCCAAACACAGTTGCTGTCGTTCTTCCCAAAATTTGTCCGTGCGCTGATTGGTTTTCTGTTTTCTTAAAAAGCGAGAAGACGCGTCTTAAAATGTCGCTGGCGATGACGGATCTCCAGAGTCTATTTCCGCCTTCATCCTTACTCGCCTTCCGCGTCGAACTCAAGACGGGCGTTCAACCGAGGACTCGAAGGAAGAACACAGACCGTTGCCCTCATGGCGACAACAGCCCTAATGCTTGGTTGCTCCTCTGCCCTTCGTGGTTGCCAGCCGATCGGTGATTTTTGACACCCAGGAACAGCCGGAAGAAAAAATTCTTGCAATTGGATTTTTCCAACCGGGGTATGGAACGAAATGTGGATTTAGCCCGCAGAGGCTGAGATTCCTCTTATGTTTCCCCCCAAAATATTTCTTTTTCTTTGAAAATGGCATGGAAGAAAGATTTGGAATATGGTCTCTCACCTCTGCACGCTCACAAAACTGCCACCCTGATTCTCGTCTCGGGTAACAAGGTAGATTCTTTTTGTGGGGTCCTCTGCAGGGCAGGGAGGGGGGGTTGAAGATGTGGACCCACAATCACACCTGCGACTGGGAGGATGAAGAAAAGGCAGGTGTTCCTCACTAGGAGATCGATGGGATCTAGAACATCTTGTCAGGAAGAGAGAGAAGGGCGAGG
This sequence comes from Bungarus multicinctus, assembly GCA_023653725.1. NCBI lineage: Eukaryota > Metazoa > Chordata > Lepidosauria > Squamata > Elapidae > Bungarus > Bungarus multicinctus. The sequence continues at coordinate 5,177,787 of CM042836.1, forward strand.
TCCATTGGGGGCCTGGAATGGAGAAAATCTGGATTTCGGAAATAATTCAGCCGCTGGATTATGTTCGATTTCTGTAAATCAGGCTCTGTTGGTCAAAAAAAAATGGTGGAAGTAGGACTTTCCTTTAAGATAGGGGTGGACTTCAACTCCCAGAATTCCCCAGTCGGTCATACTGGGGTTATGATTTGGGGAATTGTGGGGATTATGGTTGGGAGGAATGATGGGAAGCCATACTGGAGTTAGCCATAAGGAGTGGTGTGGTGGCCTAGGAGGTGGAGCTCTTGCCTCACAATCCAGAGGCTGTGAGTTCGATCGTAGGTGGAGGCAGATATATTTCTCTCTCTCGGCACATTTGAGTATATACCTGCTGAACAAAACTCCGCATTGGTGACAGGAAGGGCATCCGGCCAGTAAATATTCTGCTAGTTATATTCGGTTGCCCAGACTCCACCCCGCAAGGGGATTGTGAGATCGTTAAATGAGGATGAGGATGATACTGGAGGTAGCCATACATTCAACGCCCAGATTTCTTCATACTGGCTGGGGAATTCTGGGAGTTGAACTCCACCCCTTTTATAATGGCTCAGGTTGAGAAACCCTGTTCTAATTATTATGGATTCCTGAGAATTAGCCTTTTTTAATAAAAAAAAAAACGTTGTTCCAATGGAGATTTCTCCAAACTCCTTTCTGCATTATCTTATGTTGTAATCTTGTCGGTTTCCTATAAAGTATTTTTTATAATATGAAGGTTGCTCTCAGAATTGTTCTTATTCGAATAGCTGAGATTGGCTATAATTGAACCGGGTGGGATGCTGTTTCCAGGCCAGCCCCACTGGCCAGGTCTAACCACCCCGAGGGCAGGATCCGCCCCTCAGGCCTTGAGTTTGATACCCCTACTATATGGAACTGTGATGGCGAAATTATGACACGCCATCGCCCCAGATCAGCTCTACTACATATGCGCATATGTGCCTCCCGCTGGCCAGTGGGTTTTCGGGTCTGTGCCACGCATGCGCAGGGGTGGGGTGTGAACGGGGGTCACACACATATGTGTGGGGAGTGGGGCACACATGCAGGGAGTCACGTACGTGTCAACTAAAACATTTTGTATAGATGTTTTATAGTTGACAACAGAAAGCAAGGGTGGGGGAGTTTCAAAGAGCAGGCGGCAGTATGGAATCGAAAGTACATTCCATTCATATTTTCTTGGAAGACTGATTAGATGACTGAAGCTTCTGTCATGAAAAAATCTAATTGGAGAGCATGATTGATGACTCTTGGCTATGGATGTGTTTCGTTGGATGATACACTCAGAGGGGTGGGAGGTGGGGGGGAGAAGCAGGATCAAGGGTGACAGTGAATTACGTATCTCATAGTTGGCTACTGCCCAGATTAGTGCTGGAGGTAGAATGGTAGCTTCAAATAAATCCTTTTTAGTTTTGGGAGTATGGCTCAAGGCTTATGATTTAATTGGAGCAACTGCCGGCATCCTGACGGAACGCATGTGTGGAGGGTGGGGTGCATGCATGGGTGGGTCACATGCATGGATGGGTCATGGGGGGGTCACATGCACATGCAAAGGGGGCAGGGCACATGCGTGGGGCACCAGCACACATTGCATTTTGGGGATGCGCGCACACACGCTTTGGGCACTTGGTGCCGAAAAGGTTACCCATCACTGGTATACAGTGGGAGGAAAATGTGCTTTTCTCATGCAACGCAGAAAACAAAGGCGCTGTTGTGCCGGCTTCACCCATTTTTCACTATTGAGCAACCAAGCTAGCCTAGAGCTGACCTGGAACTAAGGAGAAACTTCCTAACAACGAGAACAATAAACCAGTGGAACAGCTTGCCTCTGGAAGTTGTAGATGCTTCATCCCTGGAAGTTTTTAAGAAGGGATTGGACAACCACCTGTCTGAAATGGTATAGGATCTCCCAGCGGTGGGATTCAACCGGTGTATCAAGTGGTTTGGTGAGCGCGCGCGCAGCATTTAAATACCATTTATTTTCAGCTCTAAAACTTTACTTTCTACTGCAGCCTCGGAGAGTAAAACAGCTGAGGCGCGGCCAACCGCTGTGCCCCGCGAATCAGCTGGGCTGCAAAACAGAGAAAGATAGGACAGACTAGGACTAGGGTGGCGAATCTTTTCGGCACCGAGTGCCGAAATGGGAGCGCATGCGCCGCAAACCAGAAGAGCAGCTCTCTGGTGTGCCATGTGGGAGTGCCGGAAACTGGAAGATCAGCTTCCCGGTGCACATAATGCGTGCCAGCCACCTGGTCTTCCGGTTTCTAACACGCATATGCATGGGAAGACCAGTTTGCCGGCACGCGCATGCACGCCAGGGATCTGCTCTTCCAGTTTCTGGCGCATTCATGCGTGCAAAGACCAGCTGGCTGGTGTGCATGCGCACTGGGGAGCTGCCCTTCCGGTTTCCGGTGTTCCCCGCATGCGTGAAAACCAGCTGGCCGGAACTTGGAAGAGCAACAATCGACGGCCGGTGTGCCCGGAGAGATGGCTCTGTGCCACTTCCGACACACGTGCCATCACGGGATTAGGGCAAGGGTGAGTGGGTGGGGCCAACTATTTACCGGCTCTCCCGGTTCGCTTGAACTGATGTGAACCGGATGAATCCCACCCCTGGGATCTCCTGCTTGAGCAGGGGGCTGGATTAGAAGACCTCCAAGGTCCCTTCCAGCTCTATTCAGATTGAGCGACGGGGGTCACATTCGAAGAAAACGTTTTGTGTTTCTTGAGTTGCCGCCTTAACCACCCGATTGTGTTCCAAGGAAGACGAGGAGCCTCCATCCTCTTCACTGGAACTTGGGGCGGCTGCCGAGAAGCCCACCCGCCCAGGAGAATAGATTTCAAGGTCCCTTCCCCGCCCTTGCCGCTTTCCACCGCGGTGCCCCCAACGTTTAACGGGTCTCATCTTTCTTCCACTTCTCCGTCAATGCTGCTTTTGTTAGTATTTCTCTTCACCCGCGGCCCCCTTCCTCCTCACCCCCCTTCACCCTTGGGTAGAAAGCCCATCCAGGATAATGCGGCACTTAATCATCACCGCAAAAGTTGCCTTTTGTGGCTTGCAGCTTGTCATCGCCGTCTGGCATTGTAAGCAGCTTCTCCACCGCGCCGGCGAAGAAAAATCTCGGCATTGTTTGCACGCCGCATCCGGCAAGCGTTCTCTCTCTCTCTATATATATATATATATATCTGCATCTTTTGATCCGCGTTCAATCTCAAGGTTTTTAAATAATTGGCTTTCCGCTTCCCCCTTCACCCACCCGCCACTGTTTGTATTGTCTTTTTTAGAAGCTCAGTGGAAAAAATTACATTTGCAATCGGTTTTTCGCCTGGCAGTCACCACCGTGTTCGTTGGAAACATCTGCTTTTCCTCTCTCCCAAATCCCTGGATTTCTGATTTTTTTAAATCAGATTACAGATTAACAAGAGTTGGAAGGGACCTTGTAGGTCATCTAGTCTAACCCCCCACCCAAGCAGGAGATCCTACACCATTTCTGACAGATCTCTTCCTAAAAGCCTCCAGGGATGAAGCCCCCACAACTTCTAAAGGCAACTTCTGTTCCATTGGTTGATTGTTTAGACTATCAGAAAATTTCTCCATATTTCTAGGTTGAATCTCTCCAGTTTCCATCCATTGTTCCTTGTCTGGCCTTCGGGGGCTTTGGAAAATAGCTTGACCCCTTCCTCCCTGTGGCAGCCCCTCAAATATTGGAACCCTGCTATCATGTCTCCCCTGGTCTTTGTCTTCACTAGATTAGCCAAGCCCAGTTCCTGCAATTGTTCATTATATCTTTTAGCCTCCAGTCCCCTCATCATGCTGGTTGCTCTTCTCTGCACCCTTTCTAGAATCTCAACATATTTTTTATAGTGTGATGACCAAAACCAATTAACACATTAACAGAGTTGGAAGAGACCTTGTAGGTCATCTAGTCTAACCCCTCCGCCCAAGCAGGAGACCCTACACCATTTCTGACAGATGGCAGTCCAATCTCTTCTTGAAAGCCTCCAGGGATGAAGCTCCCACAACTTCTGAAGGCAACTTCTGTTCCATCCATCAACAATGTTGATTGTTCTCACTGACAGAAAATTCCTCTTCCTTTCCAGGTTGAATCCTTGATCAGTTTCTATCCATTATTCCTTGTCTGGCCTTCGGGGGCTTTGGAAAATAGCTTGACCCCTTTCCTCTCTCTGGCAGCCCCTCATATATTGGAAGATGCTCTCCTGTCTCCCCTGGTCCTTCTCTTCCCTAGACTAGCCAGGCCCAGTTCCTGCAACCGTTCATCGTATGTTTAAAGCCTCCAGTCCCCTCATTGTCCTAGTTGCAGACCAGAGACAAGTTTTGCTAATCTCCACCTTTGGGGGTGAGAACCTCCAATCTACTTTTGGGGGGCTATTTTGGGGGGAAACAGGGCTGGAGAGGGAGTAGATTTGGGGAGGTTCAGGAGCAGGCAAGTTTTGGGAGTAAGGAAAAAAAAAAAAACAAGATGATAGCCACAACCACAAGATGGCATGCAGTCCTTGACTCGTTCGTTTAACGACCGTTTGAAGTTACACTGGCACTGAAAAAAAAGCGATTTGTGACCGGTCCTCACACTTAAGACCGCTGCAACAGCGCCCCCTGCAGTCACGCGATCAAAATCCGGGTGTTTTATGACACAGAGTCCCTAAGTCAAGTAATCTTCCCAGCCGGCGTCCAGCGAGCAAAGTTGATAAGGAAAGCTGGATTTGCTTAAGGACTGCAGGACTCGCCTCACTTTCAGTGTTTCGCTTATGTGGTGACCCAGTAGGAGTCCCTTTATCAGTCGGAGTCCCTTTATTCGCTCCAACTTTGTCCCCAATGTCCTGGTTACCTTGTGGCTGGAGAAAAACTCTCCCAGGAACAGCCTTGGGCTGCAGAGAATCAAGTCCAAAACATGGTCAACACAAACTGTAACTTAAAGTCCAAACAAGCCAAACTGAAGTAATTAATTTGGCAGGGCAGGAGCAAGAATTCCAGACGTGACGGTGCGGCAATAACTCAACGTGGCAATAACTCAACACGGAACACAGATAAGCAAAGTCAACACAGGATAAACTCACATTTGTTCCCAGCAGATGCCACACTCAGCCTGCATTTCTTTTAAACTCTCATTCTCAGGTGTGGCTGATGAAGGGAATCAGGGCCCTTTCCTCCCCCGTAAGCCATGCAACCCACCTTGCTCTCTTCTCCGTTCCTCCCTGCGTGCCCTAGGATGAAGAGGGGGTGGGCCTGGGTCTTCCTCTGAACTCCCTCTCCCTTGTTCTACCTCTCCCCTGTTCCGCCCAACCGGACTTTGCCCTTCCCCAGTTTCCTCCACAGCCAACGGAGCCACACTTCCACTTCCCGTCTGCTGTTCGTCTTTCTCCTCATATTCAGACTCGTCAGGGGCACGACAGCTTAACAACCATGGCAAAGAAGATCACTGGGTGGCGGTTCACTTAGCGACCGCTTTGCTTAGCAGTGGAAATTTTGCTCCTAAGCCAAGGGCCAGCCGTATTCCTTTTTTTATGAGCAATTCTGCTTTTCTAGGAGGATCTTAGAAATTTTATTTCTGCTGATCAAACTCTTACTATCCTCACTTCGGGTTCCTTTTTCTTTCTCTTTTCAGAACTTTATATTTTTTCCCCTTTCTCTCGGACATCTCTTCTTCTGTCTGACACCCCCATTTATTTCTTCCCCGCCTCCCCCCCCCAAACACCTCATCTCTAATTCTCTCTCGTTCTCACACGTCGAGTCACATTTTCGCTCCCACCTCTCACGCGAGAAAGGAAATGCATTTAAATATCTTATTTTTTTTCTTTCGCGCTGATCCACCCCACATATGAATTCTCGTCTAGGTTTGGGGTTGAGGTTTTGGGGGTTCTTTTAGATCGTTTTTAGATGAACAGGGTTGGAAGGGACCTTGTAGGTCATCTAGTCCAACCCCCTTCCGCCCAAGCAGGAGACTCTACACCAGGGACCGCCAACCTTTTGGATCTCAGGGACCGCCAAACTCATAATTTTAAATCCCGCGGACCAGAGACCCTGGGAAAATCCCCCCAAAAAAGTCTGCAGGAAAATTCCCCACCCTGTTTTCCTACCGATCGATCGCTCTTTATTTGGGTTTCTCAGGATACCGTCTCCAGCTCTGTTCTCAGGGGGAGAAAGAGAGAGAGAGAGAGACTTTTGGCTTCATGCAAGGAAAGCAGCAGAAGCAGCAGAAGTCTTTCCTTCTCTCTCCCAAATTCCACTAGAAATGAGTCTTTGTGAGACTTGTTGTGCTGGTGCAGCCCCTTGGAGGGTCCCAAAGACTCTGTGGAAAGAAGCAGGCCAGGGGCCAGGCGAGACATAATTGTGTCCCCCTCCCCTCTGCCTTTCCCCCCCCCTCCTCTCACTACCTCCTCTCACTACAATGCAAGCCTTGTGTTCCCACGGGCCGTGTGGGTGGCGCAACCTTGTGTTCCCATGTAGCCTGGATTAATTGCTTTGGGGGTGACATTTCTCTGCGGACCACCAACATTTTCTTGCGGACCACCAGTGGTCCACGGCCCACAGGTTGGCGACCACTGCTCTACACCATTTCTGACAGATGGCAGTCCAATCTCTTCTTGAAAGCCTCCAAGTGTTTGAGCGCATTTCTCTAGTTGGATACTATAGAAATGGTCTCTGAAAGTATAGTGGTCAGAGGCTGGAGGGAAATCTCACTTAATGCCGTTCTGTTGGACAGGACGATAAACTCTAAAAAAATAAGATGGGGTGAAGGGAAACAGAATTAATTAATTCCGTAGAATTAATTTCCCATTATTGCTGTTGTTGTGGGCAAAATATTTCTTCTCAGTTCTTTTAACGTGATGCTTTCTCAACCTCGGCAACCTTGACGGGTGGACTTCAACTCCCAGAATTCTCCACTTAGCATCCTTCAAGAGAGATGCAATTCCAACGCCTAGAATTCCCCAGCCTGCATGCTTTAAGAGGGTTGGACTTCCACTCCCAGAATTCCCCAGCCAGCATGACTTTAAGATGCCAAGTTGGAAAGATGCTGGATTACATTATACTGCAACCGGCATAATTCTGAGAGGTGACTCGAGCAGTGGCTATTCCATCTCATAGAAGATAGAACCATAGGGATGCAAGGGACATTGGAGGTCTTCTAGTCCAACCCCAGGCTCCGGCAGGAAGTCATACCATTGAAGACAAATGGTTGCCCAATCTCTTCTAAAAAAAACTCCAGTTTTGAAGCACCCACAACTTCTAGAGGCAAACAATGCAGACAAACAAGCTAACATCCTATCCTATGCTATCATTCTATTCTATTCCATTCTATTCCTATTTCTATTCTAATCCTATTTCTATTCTATTCCTATTTCTATTCTATTCCTATTCTATTCCATTCCTATACTAATATATTCCTATTCTATTCCTAATCTATTCCTATTTATATTCTATCCTATTCTATTCCTATTCTAATATATTCCTATTCCATTCTATTCCTATTTTAATATATTTCTATTCTATTCTATTCCTATTTCCATTCTATTCCTATTTCTATTCTATTCCTATTTCTATTCTATTTATATTCTATTCCTATTTTAATATATTTCTATTCTATTCTATTCCTATTTCTATTCTATTCCTATTCTAATATATTCCTATTCCATTCTATTCCTATTTCTATTCTATTCCTATTCTAATATATTTCTATTCTATTCTATTCCTATTTTTATTTTAGTCTATTCTAATATATTCCTATTCTATTCTATTCCTATTTCTATTCTATTCCTATTTCTATTCTATTCCTATTCTATTCCTATTTCTATTCTATTCCTATTCTATTCCTATTTCTATTCTATTCTATTCCTATTTCTATTTTATTCCTATTCTATTCCTATTTCTATTTTATTCCTATTCTATTCCTATTTCTATTCTATTCCTATTCTAATATATTTCTATTCTATTCTATTCCTATTTCTATTCCTATTTCTATTTCTATTCTATTTATATTCTATTCCTATTTTAATATATTTCTATTCTATTCCTATTCCTGTTCTATTCCTATTCTATTCTATTCCTATACTAATATATTCCTATTCTATTCCTAATCTATTCCTATTTATATCCTATCCTATCCTATTCTATTCCTATTCTAATATATTCCTATTCTATTCCTATTTCTATTCTATTCCTATTCTAATATATTTCTATTCTATTCCTATTTCTATTCTATTCCTATTCTAATATATTTCTATTCTATTCTACTCCTATTTCTGTTCTATTCCTATTCTATTCTATTCCTATTTTAATATATTCCTATTCCTATTCTAATATATTTCTATTCTATTCCTATTCGATTCTTTTCCTATTCTAATATATTTCTATTCTATTCTATTCCTATTTCTATTTTAATATATTCCTATTCTGTTCCTATTTCTATTCTAATAAGTTTCTATTGTATTCTATTCCTATCCTTGTGTTTCTGAGAAAAACAAGACACGCCCAATAATCTCTCAAAGTGACAGTTACTGCTGAGCGATGCATCACAATTAGATGGAATTGATCTAATAAGAGCTGCTGAAAGACAGTATCTCCCCACCCATGTCTTCCTGCACAGAACACGGCATAATCAAGTTTTACATTTGAGCTGCAAAAATGAAGCTACCGACTCTCTCAAAAGCCTTGCTTCTTTGTCTCTTTTTAAAATGTGTGTGTGTCGAACACATTGAATCTGGTTTCCCCATTGACTGCTTGCAAGAAGTGCCATTGCAACTTTGAACAATCACTAAACAAGCTGCTGTTAAGCCAAGGACAATCTGTAATGTGGGGAATATATACGTGTGCGTATGTGCGTGTGTGTGTGGGTGTGGATGTTAGGTTTTTGAGTTGATAAATAATTAAACAAGGGAGACTAGGATAGATCTATTTCGAGTTGCTTAGCTCTCGTCAGCTAGCCATACCCTTACTGGGATTCTAACCAGGGAAGTATTATATGTGAGGCAGTTACAACTGCCTCACATATATGCCTCACATATAATACTTCCCTGGTTCGAATCCCAGTAAGGGTATGGCTAGCTGACGAGAGCTAAGCAGCTCGAAATAGATCTATCCTAGTCTCCCTTGTTTAATTATTTATCAGCTCAAAAACCTAACACACATATAAACAAAAGACAACGAAACAAATAGCTTTCTGTCTGGATAGTCTCTGGTGATGAGCCGAAAGACAGAAAAGGACAGCAGGATGCTTCCTCCCTTAATTGGGGCTTAACAGGGTGTTGTAACACTAAGTATATATATATATATGTGTAAGGTTTTTGAGCTGATAATTTTAAATAATAAATAAGGGAGACTAGTATAGATCTATTTCGAGCTAGTTAGCTCTCTTCAGCTAGCCATACCCTTACTGGGAATCGAACCAGGGAAGTATTACATGTGAGGCAGTTGTAATTGCCACCACACCACTGGCTCTCTCCTTATCAGCTCAGGCAGGGGAATAAGTATATACTTTGTGTATATACTTCCCAGTAAGGGTATGGCTAGCTGAAGAGAGCTAACTAGCTCGAAATAGATCTATACTAGTCTCCCTTATTTATTATTTAAAATTATCAGCTTAAAAACCTTACACACATGTAAACAAAAGGCAACGAAACAAATAGCTTTCTGTCGGTATGGTCTCTGGTGATGAGCCGAAAGACAGAAAAGAAAGCAGTATGCTTTCTCCCTTAATTGGGGCTTAACAGGGTGTTGTAATACAAAGTATATACTTATTCCCCTGCCTGAGCTGATAAGGAGAGAGCCAGTGGTGTAGTGGCAATTACAACTGCCTCACATGTAATACTTCCCTGGTTCGAATCCCAGTAAGGGTATGGCTAGCTGAAGAGAGCTAACTAGCTCGAAATAGATCTATACTAGTCTCCCTTATTTATTATTTAAAAATTATCAGCTCAAAAACCTTACACACATGTAAACAAAAGGCAACGAAACAAATAGCTTTCTGTCGGTATGGTCTCTGGTGATGAGCCGAAAGACAGAAAAGAAAGCAGTATGCTTTCTCCCTTAATTGGGGCTTAACAGGGTGTTGTAACACAAAGTATATATATATATATGTATATGCATATACACACACACATACACACACACACGTGTGTGTGATGACCCAGGGTGGAATACAAAATAAAGTCCCAAAAACAGACTGAAGCCCCTTTTATTCCTTCACTTTGCTTCAAAGCTCCAAATATCCTTGATTGGAGAGAACAAACTCCCCCACAAACAATTATGGAAAGGAGGAAATGCCCTTCAAACTAAAAATGCCTATAAATTATAAAGAGCAAAAACAACACAAACCACACTGAAACAATTAAGGGAACCAGGCAAGATAAGGGCTTGAAGACGTCCCCAGATATCGGAACACACACTGGGAAGGACGCCAAACTCAAGAGAGGAACGACAGACTAGAGATATTTCCATGCTTTGTTTCCAGCACTGGCCCATAGGCATGTCCGTCCCTTTAACCAGTTCTCACAGCTGCAGCCCATGAAGGGGATCAAGGCCCTTTCCTTCCCCGTAGACCACACCATTCACGTCTCTCCCTTATCCTCTCCCCCCCTGCGTGCCCTAGGATGGAGAGGGGATGGGCCTGGGTCCTCCTCTAACTGCTCACTCGGCTTCTGCCCCTCCCCAGCCTCCTCCACAACCTCCGGAGCCACACCTCCACTCCCTGTCGGCTGTTCCTCCTGTCCCTCGGAATCAGTCTCCAACAGGGGCATGATATACATACATACATACATACACACATACATACATACACACACACGCACATATATATTCCACACATTATAGCTAGTCCTCAACTTACAACAGTTTGTTTAATGACTATTCAAAGTTGCAACGGCACTTTTGGCAAGCAAAGTCAATGGGGAAACCAGATTCACTTAACAGTTGTATTTCTAACGCAACAGCTGCAGCAATTCACTTAACAACTGTGACAAGAAAGGTGTAAAATGAAGCACCACCCACTTCACGAATGTCTCGCTTTGCAACAGAGATTTTGGACTCAATTGTGGTCGTAAGTTGAGGACCGCCTGTACTGAAGGATCAATTTTTTAAAAAATAAACATAAAAAATAAACATAACTAACAGAAAAGGATGTTTGTAGCTCAGGGTGGAATTGTGGGGTCCTTGGTGCTCTCTGAGCATGGTGGTTTTCTTGCAGACATTTCAGTACCCAACTAGGTAACGCCATCAAGTTTTGGAAAGGAGTGGAATTTGTGGAATGGAAGGGAAAAAGGGGAGGAGGAGAAGGAGGAGGAGGAGAAAGAGAAGGAGAAAGAGGAGATAGAGGGGGACGTAGAAGTCTCTGGTGTTCTCGGAGCTTGGTTGTTTTCTTGCAGACATTTCATGACCCAACTAGGTAACATCATCAGTGCTAGACAGGGGAAGGAGGAGGAGGAGGAGAATTGTGGAGTCCTTGGTGCTCTCTGAGCTTGTGGCAACTTTGTGGAAGTTTGGCTTGAGACTCATGATTTAATTGGGGTAACTGCCGGAATCCTGACAGCTTGGCTGTTTTCTTGCAGACGTTTCATGACCCAACTAGGTAACGCCATCAAGTTTTGGAAAGGAGTGGAGTTTGTGGAATGAAAGGGGAGGAGGAGAAGGAGAAGGAGGAGAGGAGAAGGAGAAGAGGAGGAGGAGAAGGAAAAACAGGAGAAGGAGAAGGAGGAGAGGAGAAGGAGAAGGGGGAGAAAGAGCTTAGTTGTTTTCTTGCAAATGTTTCGTGACCCAACCAGGTAACGTCATCAAGTCTGGAAAGGAATGGAGTTAGCAGAATGGAAGGGGAGGAGGAGGAGGGAAAAAAGGAGAAAGGGGAAAGAGGAAAAGGAAAGAAGGAAAAGGAAAGAAGGAAGAAAGAGAAAGAAAGAGAAAGAAAAATAAATAAAGGAAGAAAGAAAGAAAGAAAGAAAGAAAGAAAGAAAGAAAGAAAGAAAGAAAGAAAGAAAGAAAGAAAGAAAGAAAGAAAGGAAGGAAGGAAGGAAGGAAGGAAGGAAGGAAGGAAGGAAAGAAAGAAAGAGAAAGAAAGAAAGAAAGAAAGAAAGAAAGAAAGAAAGAAAGAAAGAAAGAAAGAAAGAAAGAAAGAAAGAAAGATGAAAAAGGGAAAGAGGACTGAGAGGTCCTTTGTGCTCTCTGAGCTGGGTTGTTTTCTTGCAGTTCATGATATAATTTTATTGAGTTTTTTTTCTTTCTTTCAGACCACAATGCGAAAGACTTGCAAACATACCTCGTCACAAAGAGGAATAAACAGAGAGACAAATAAATAGAAAGATGTACAAAGGGAAGGATTCATTTGAGCCTCAAGCACCAGAGAAGACAGAGAGGCAGGAATGGTTTACAAAACAAACGCAGAATAGCCGTCGGACCCAAAAAAAATTAAAAATATTATTTTGCATTTGAATGCAGCGTCAAGCCCAAGTTCCAGATTTTCAAGCCAGCACATAAATAGAACCGAGTTATCATCCCGTGTTCACAGCTCCCTCAACTTTTTGCAATGTTGACAATTGGATGGAGGAAAAAGGCATCTTGGTGAAAAGACTCGCATTCACGGAAAAGAACGTGCAAATAAAAGTTGCATATGCATCGACAAACGTACATGTTGAAAAAATGAAGACGAATACGCGCACACAAACACACACACACACACACACAAACCCCGCGAATGGCAATTTTTCCTTTAAATGAAAGAAAATCTCAGGTTCAGCAAACAGAACTTGACAAGATTTGCCAAACTGAGAACCTGAGAAAAAAAAAAAATACACAGCAGTTTGACACGTACACAAAAGATGAGAAGCTGACAAAACCCAGAATCTGACACCTCTTCCCCATCCTTAAAACTGAATATTTTCTTCGGGTATCTGAAACGCAGCATGGGAGCTGTAGCACGGATAGTCCTTGACTTACGACCATAATTCAGCCCAAAGTTTCTATTGCTAAGCGAGACGGTTTGTCAACTCGTAAAACATTTTGTATACACGTTTTAGAGTGGACAATAGAAAGCAAGGAGGTGGATGGGGGAGTTTCAAAGAGCAGGCGGCAGTGTGGAATCGAAAGTACCTTCCATTCCTATTTTCTTCAGAGACTGATTAGATGGCTGAAGCTTCTGCCTCGAAAAAATCTAATTGGAGAGCACGACTGATGGATATGACGTCCATCTTGGCTATGGAAGTTTTTTGGTTGGATGATACACCCAGAGGAGTGGGGGGTGGGGGAAAAGCAGGATCAAGGGTGACAGTGAATTATGTATCTCAGAGTTCGCTATGCCCAGATTAGTGCCGGAGATAGAACGTTACCTTCAAATAAATCCTCTTTGGTTTTGGAAGTGTGGTTCAAGGCTCATGATTTAATTGGAGTAACTGCCCTGACACAGTTCTTAAGTAAGTTTTGCCCCCATTTTTCGACCTTCCTTGCCATCATTGTTAAGGGAATCACTGCAGTTGTTAAGTCAGTAACAAGGTTGTTAAGGGAATCTGGCTTCCCCGTGGACTTGGTTTGTCAACAGGTCGCAAAAGGGGATCACCACGTCATAAATATGACTCAGTTTCCAAGCCCCTGAATCTTGATCATATGACCACGGAAATGTTGCAACAGTCGTGCAATAAAGAAATGGACGTAAATCGCTTTTTTCAGTGCTGTTGTAACTTCGAATGGTCACTAAACGAATTATTGTAAGTTAAAGACTACCTGTATAGCTTTGGCATTTTTTATCTCTTGTGCCCAGGAATTTTTGACATCGTTCAAGAGAAAACCTGTCATGACCCTGTCAGAGTCTGAATCCGAGGAGGAAGCCAAACAGCTGACAGGAAGCGGGAGTGTGGCTCCGTTGGCTGTGGAGGAAACTGGGGAAGGGCCAAGTCCAGCTGGGCAGAGCAGGGGAGAGTTAGAGCAAGGGAGAGGGAATTCAGAGGAAGACCCAGGCCCACCCCATCTTCATCCTAGGGCACACAGAGAGGAATGGAGAAGGGAGCAACGTGGGTTGCATGGCTTATGGGGGAGGAAAGGGCCTTGATTCCCTTCATTAGCCACAGCTGGGAAGAGAGTTTAAAAGAGATGCAAGCTGAGTGCAGCGTCTTCTGGGAACAAACGTGACTTTATCCGGTGTCGTCGTGGCTTATCTGTGTTCCTGTCGTCTTCCCAACCGTGTGAATCTTGTTGTGCCTTCAAGTCTGAAGTTCTTGCTCCTGCCCTGCCAAACTAATTACTTCAGCTTGGCTTGTTTGGACTTTAAGTTACAGTTTGTGTTGACCATGTTTTGGACTGAATTTTCTCCAGTCAAAAGTCTGTTCCTGGGAGAGTTTTTCTCCAGCCAGAAGATAACCTGGACATTGGGGGGCAAAGTTGGAGATAATAAAGACTGTTGATTATCTGAGTGTGTTGCTTCGGGCCACGCCCCTTTGAGTCATCACAAAATCTTTATTTTTAAAAAAAATATAATAATTCCATCTTCGATTGAGCAGTGTGTTATCTGGGTACAAAGACCTTTGTTAAACAGTAATCAAATTTGCAACATCCTTCGTTACATCAATATTACTTCTACAATATTAAAATAGTAATATTCCACATATTAATTCTACAATATTAAAATAGTAATATTCAACATACTAGTCAGAACATTTGCTTCTCTCTTTTAACAGATCTTTATTTTGTTTCCCTGTTTCTAACTTCCATCTCGACTCCATTTTGACCAGAGATAGTTGATCTGTTCCATACTCCAAATATACAAGCATTTTCAGTTCCCAGAATTCCCCAGCAATATTGATAGTCCCTGACTTACTGTCAACTCATAAAATATTTCGATGGTCTTTTAAGAGTTGCCAAAAGGAAGGGAGGGGGGGAAAGGGGGTTTGAAAGAGCAGTGCGGCAGCTTGGAAATCAAAAGTGCATTCCATACATAGTTTTTCAGAGATAGTAACTAGGTGACTGAAGTTTTTGCCAGGCAAATATCTAACTGGAAGGCATGATTGATGACTCTTGGCTATGGATGTGTCCCATTGGAGAATATGAATTACAATACACCTAGGGGGCGGGGAAAACCAGGGTCAAGGGTGACATTGAATTATGTGCCTCAGAGTCGGCTACAGCCAGGCAGTGCCGACATGTTAACTCCCAAATAAATCCTTTTCAAGTTTTGGAAGTTTGGCTCGAGACTCAGGATCTAATTGGGGGTGACTGCCGGAATCCTGACACTTACAACAGTTCGGTTAGTGACTGTTCAAAGTTACAACAGCACTGACAAAGGGGACATAGGACCATTTTTCACACTTACGACTTTTGCGGCCGAAATTCAGCCGCTTGGCAACTGACTCCTATTTACGACAGTTGCAGTGTCCCGGGGAGTGGGGGGGGTCGTGTGATCTCCTTTGGCGACTTTCAGGTAAGCAAAGTCAACGCTGGGAAGCCGGATTGACTTAACAACGGTGTTAGTCACTGAATAACGGCGACAAGAAAAGTCACAAAAATGAGGCCAAACGTCTCGCTTAGCCACGGAAATGTTGGCTCGATTTTGGCCGCAAGTCGCGGACTCACAGTAAATAAATTCTTAAAAAAAGAAATAAGAGAAAAGAAAGAAAAAAAAAAGAAAAAGGAAAGAAAGATATAACAGATAACAGATAATCAGAGTTGGAAGGGACCTTGTAGGTCATCTAGTCCAACCCCTCTCTGCCCAAGCAGGAGACCTTACACCATTTCTGACAGATGGCAGTCCAGTCTCTTCTTGAAAGCCTCCAGTGATGAAGCTCCCACAACTTCTGAAGGCAACTTCTGTTCCATGGGATGATTGTTCTCACTGTCAGAAAGTTTCTCCTTATTTCCAGATTAAATCTCTCCTTGTTCAGTTTCCATCCATTATTCCTTGTCTGGCCTACAGGCGCTTTAGAAAATAGCTTGACCCCTTCCTCCTCCCCGCGGCAGCCCCTCAAATATTGGAAGACTGTTATCCTGTCTCCCCTGGTCCTTCTCTTTACTAGACTAGCCATGTCCAGTTCCAGTAACCATTCTTCATATGTTTTAGTCTCCAGGCCTTCGATCATCTTAGATTACAGATTAACAGAGTTGAAAGGGACCTTGTAGGTCATCTAGTCCAACCTCCCACCCACCCAAGCAGGAGACCCTACACCATTTCTCACAAATGGCAGCCCAGTCTCTTCTTGAAAGCCTCCAGTGATGAAGCTCCCACAACTTCTGAAAGCAACTTCTGTTCCATCGGTTGATTGTTCTCACTGTCAAAAAATTTCTCCTTATTTCCAGGTTGAATCTCTCCCTGATCAGTTTTCCATCCACTATTCCTTGTCTGGCCTTCAGGTGCCTTGGAAAATATAAACAAACCATTTCCGATGTTTTTTTAACCGCAGTTATAAATGCATTTATATTTTATCCGCCGGAGTTCAGCTCCCTGCTTTCCATATTTGAGCCTTTCTAATCGCCAAAGCCATCAATCACACGTTCCATTTTTCCACCTTTTCAGCAAAAAGCCCGTAACTAGTTTTCTCCGTCAGTGTCAAAGGTGCTAAGTTGTTGCTTTTTCCTCCAACCAAACAAGTTCATTTTGCCAGCTCTGCAAATCCTGCCATCTTAAATCACCCCTGCCTCCCAGGTGGGCATTTCAATTTTTTCCACCTTTCTGCATGGAATAATCTTACGGCAATTAACCGAAAACAATTTTCCATCAATCCTTTCTTGGTGTGCCCGTCCATCCGTGACAGGTAATCCTTTACTTACAATACTTCGTTGAAGCGATCGTTTAAAGTTACAATGGTACTGGGGGGGGGGCGGGAATCAACTTACGACCATGTTTCATACTTACGAACCATGGCAGGTGAACAAAAATTGGATGCTTGGCAACGGATTCATATTTATGACGGTTGCTGTCATGCCCATGTCGGAGTCTGAATCCGAGGAGGAAGATAAACAGCTGATAGGGAGTGGGAATGTGGATCTGTTGGCTGTGGAGGAAACTGGGGAAGGGCAAACTCTGGCTGGGCAGAGCAGGGAAGAGGTAGAACAAGGGAGAGGGAACTCAGAGGAAGGCTCAGGCCCACCCCTTCTTCATCCTAGGGCATGCAGGGAGGAATGGAGAAGGGAGCAACATGGGTTGCGTGGCTTATGGGGGAGGAAAGGGCCCTGATTCCCTTCATTAGCCATAGCTGGCAAGAGAGTTTAAAAGAGATGCATGCTGAGCGCTGCAGCTGCTGGAAACAAACATGAGTTTATCTTGTGTGGACTTTGCTTATTTGTGTTCCTGGCATCTTCCCAATTGTGTGGAGTTATTGCCACGCTTTCACATCTGGAATTCTTGCTGGGGAATTCTGGGAGTGGAAGTCCACCCCTCTAAAAGCATGCTGGGTGGGGGATTCTGGGAGTTGAATCCCATCCATCTTAAAGCAGGCTGGCTGGGGGATTCTGGGAGTGGAAGGCCACCCCTCTTAAAGCATGCTGGCTGGGGGATTCTGGGAGTTTAAACCCATCCATCTTAAAGCAGGCTGGTTGGATTCTGGGAGTGGAATTCCACCCATCTTAAAGCATGCTGGCTGGGGGATTTTGGGAGTGGAAGTCCACCCCTCTTAAAGC
This sequence comes from Bungarus multicinctus, assembly GCA_023653725.1. Taxonomy (NCBI): domain Eukaryota; kingdom Metazoa; phylum Chordata; class Lepidosauria; order Squamata; family Elapidae; genus Bungarus; species Bungarus multicinctus. Next base: position 5,195,413 of record CM042836.1, read on the forward strand.
ATGCTGGCTGGGGGATTCTGGGAGTTGAACCCATCCATCTTAAAGCAGGCTGGTTGGATTCTGGGAGTGGAAGTCCACCCATCTTAAAGCATGCTGGCTGGGGGATTCTGGCAGTGGAAGTCCACCCCTCTTAAAGCACGATGGCTGGGGGATTCTGGGAGTTGAAACCCACCCATCTTAAAGCAGGCTGGCTGGGGGATTCTGGGAGTTGAACCCATCCATCTTAAAGCAGGCTGGTTGGATTCTGGGAGTGGAAGTCCACCCATCTTAAAGCACGATGGCTGGGGGATTCTGGCAGTGGAAGTCCACCCCTCTTAAAGCACGATGGCTGGGGGATTCTGGGAGTTGAACCCATCCATCTTAAAGCAGGCTGGTTGGATTCTGGCAGTGGAAGTCCACCCCTCTTAAAGCACGATGGCTGGGGGATTCTGGGAGTTGAAACCCACCCATCTTAAAGCAGGCTGGCTGGGGGATTCTGGGAGTTGAACCCATCCATCTTAAAGCAGGCTGGTTGGATTCTGGGAGTGGAAGTCCACCCATCTTAAAGCACGATGGCTGGGGGATTCTGGGAGTTGAAACCCACCCATCTTAAAGCAGGCTGGCTGGGGGATTCTGGGAGTTGAACCCATCCATCTTAAAGCAGGCTGGTTGGATTCTGGGAGTGGAAGTCCACCCATCTTAAAACACGATGGCTGGGGGATTCTGGCAGTGGAAGTCTACCCATCTTAAAGCAGGCTGGCTGGGGGATTCTGGGAGTTGAACCCATCCATCTTAAAGCAGGCTGGTTGGATTCTGGCAATGGAAGTCCACCCATCTTAAAGCACGATGGCTGGGGGATTCTGGGAGTTGAAACCCACCCATCTTAAAGCAGGCTGGCTGATGAAACACAAATCTAGATTGCTGTAGCATTTGTTGGCCCCTACAGGTAGGACTCAGCTCCAAACCCACGACTGAAGACCCCTGGCCAGGGAGGGCAAGGAAAGGGAACCTGGAGATGCATTTATTGCCTTGCACACGTATGCAGGGAGGGCTGGGCTGAGTCAGCCTGTATCAGAAGCAACAGTTCTGACTCACAACACGATCCGTACAATCTTTCTCTCCGAAATACAGTCAAAGCATCATGCTGGGGATGAGGGAGGACAAGGCAAGTCCCAACACCAAAAGAAAAACAGCCAACCAAGGCTTTCAAGAAGAGATCGGAGTGCCGTTTGTCAGAAATGGTGTAGTAGGGTGCCTCCTGCTCGGGCGGGCAGGGCGGGTTAGACTAGATGACCTCCAAGCTCCCTTCCAACTCTGTTATTCTGTGTTCTGAGGTCCAGGCTCAAAGTAAGGAGGAATTTCCTGGCAGTTGAAGAAATTATGGGTGCTCCCATCACTGGAGGTTTTGAAGAAGACACTTGGACAGCTGTTTATCCTGATTGGTAAAAGGCAGTGGTGGCTAACCTTTGGGGCTCCCTTGCTGAAAATTGCATGCGCCCAAAGCAGAGACCCTACACCTTTTCTGACAGATGGCATTTGAGTCTCTGCTTGAAAGCATGAAGCTCCCACAACTTCCGAAGGCAACTTGTGCCATTGGTCGATTGTTCTCACTCCCAATTCCTACCTTCAAAATGACACAATAGAGCACTGCACACCAGAACAGCTAGACACAAGGACAGTTTTTTTCCTGAAGGCCATCACTCTGCTAAACAAATAATTCCCTCAACACTGTCCAACTATTTACTAAGTCTGCATTACTGTCACTATTAATCTTCTCGTCACTCCTACCACCCACCACCTCCCACTTGTGACTGTATGACTGTAACTTTGTCGCTTGTATCCTTACGATTTATATTGACTGTTTCCTAGTATGACTTGATTGCTTATTGTACCCTATGACTATCATTAAGTGTTGTACCTGATGATTGACTCTTGATGAATGTATCTCTTCTTTTGTGTACACTGAGAGCATTTGCACCAAGACAAATTCCTTGTGTGTCCAACCACACTTAGTCAATAAAGAATTCATTCGTTCGTTCATTCATTCATTCATTCATTCACTCACTCACTCACTCACTCACTCACTCACTCATTCATTCTTCTTATTTCCAGGTTAAATCTCTCCTTGATCAGTTTCCATCCATTATTCCTTCTCTGGTCTTCAGGTGCTTTAGAAAATAGCTTGACCCCCACTTCTCTCTGTGGCAGCCCCTCAGATATTGGAAGACTGCTATCATGTCTTCCCTGGTCCTTCTCTTCTCTAGACTAGCCAGGCCCAGTTCCTGCAACCGTTCATCGCATGTTTTAGCCTCCAGTCTCCTCACCATCCTTCTCTGCACTCTTTCTAGAGTCTCGACATCTTTTTTTACAGTCTGCCCCAACGCCTTCCTTCCTGTCGTCCGGCCGCTACGAGCCTCCAGCTCCAGCAGCAGTCTATCCGGGAAGCTACAGATGGCGGATGAAAGATGCTCGCTTGCTTTCCCGCGGGCCTTGTCCGAAGCTGGCTTGGCCTGGCCTGGCCGGGCTAATTTCCTTCCCTCTCTAGCGGGCCAGGGGTAGGGGGATGGCGGGCTGGAGAGGCAAGGACGAGCCCTCTACCCGGCCCTTCCTTCACGCCCCCCACCCTTCCGCTTCCTGCCGTTCATCCGCTTCGAACCTCCAGCCCCAGCAGCAGTCTATCAGGGAAGCTCCAGACGGAGGAGGGAGGACGCCGCCTCGCCTTTCCCGAAGCTGCTCTGGCCGAGCCGAGCCAATGGAGGGAGGCTAGAAAGGCGGGGGGTGGGGGGAGAGCCCGGGGTTGAGGGGAGGGGGCGGTCTGGGAGAGGCGAGAGCGGCGCTTTCTTCGAGCCTCCAGCTCCAGCAGCAGTTTATCCCCTGAGTTCCAGACAGACGATGAAGACGCTCGCTTGCTTGGCTTCCCGGAGACTGGCCAGCCCGATCTCCGTGCTCTCTCTTAGCGGCTCGGGGGTCGCAGGGTGGGGTTGCTAGAGAGGCTGGAGCGAACCGTCCCCGCTCTCCCCCTTCCTTCGAGCCTCCAGCTCCAGCAGCAGTCTATCCCGGAATACGAACATGGCCCGCTTGCCTTCTTCCCCGAGACTGGACGGTTCGGCCCGATCTTCCACCACCACGCACACTCCTTACGACCCAGGGAGCAGATCTTTAGCGCGGAGGGGACAGGTCTCTAGCCCGCTGCCCGGCCCCTTCTTTCATCCTTCGAGCCTCCAGCTCCAGCAGCAACCTACCCCGGAGTACGAAACTCTCCCGCTTGCCTGCCCAGAGGCCCGATCTCCCTCCCGTCTCCAGGGGCTCACGGGTCGGGTTGTGGGGAGGCTCTGCTTTGAGCGAGCCATCCCCGCTCGTCCTTTTGCCCGGCTCTTATTTCATGCTTCGAGCCTCCAGCTCCAGCAGCAGTTTATCCCGAAGTACGAATCTGGCTCGTTTGCCTTCCTGGAGGCTGGCCGGCCCGATCTCCCTCCCCTCTCCAGCGGCTCAAGAGTCGGGGGAAGGGCTCTGCTAGAGAGCCTTAAGCGCCCCCCCCCTCGGCCTCTTCCTTGCCCGGCCCTTCCACCGAGCCTCCAGCTCCAGCAGCAGTCTATCCCCTTGCCCGTTTGCCTTCCTGGAGACTGGCCGGCCCGATCTCCCACCCCTCTCCAGCGGCTCAAGAGTCGGGGAAGGAGGGTGGGGCTCTGCTAGAGAACCTTAAGCGACCCCTCCCCCCAGTCTCTTCTTTTCCCGGCCCTTCCTGCTCCAGCAGCAGTCTATCCCGAAGTACGAATCTGGCCCGCTTTGCCTTCTTTTTCCGAGACTGGCCGGCCCGATCACCCTCCCCTCTCTAGCGGCTCAAGAGTCTAGGGGTGTCTGCTAGAGAGCCTTAAGCGACCCCCCCCCCCCCACCCTCAGCCTCTCGGCCCTTCCACCGAGCCTCCAGCTCCAGCAGCAGTCTATCCCGGAATACCGCTTGCCTTCTCCGAGACTGGCCGGCCCGACCCCATATCTCCCCTCAGCCTCTCTAGCGGCTCAGTGGTCCGGTTGTGGGGAGCAGAGCCTTGAAGCGACCCATCCCAGATCGCCCCTTTGCCCGGCCCTTATTTCATGCTTCGAGCCTCCAGCTCCAGAAGCAGTCTATCCCGGAGGACGAAAATCTCCTGTTTGCCTTCCCGGAGGCTGGGCTAGCCGGCCCGATCTCCCCCCCACCTCTCTAGCAGCTCAGGGGTCGGGTGGGGGTGGCTGCTTGCAAGAGCCCTCAGCGAGCCCGTCCTCGGACCTTCCCTGCCCGGCCCTTCGTTCATGTTTCGAACCTCCAGCTCCAGCAGCAGTCTATCCCGGAAAACTTCGTACATCCGAAGCACGAAGATTGCCCGCTTGTCTTCCCCGAGGCTGGCTTGGGCCGAGCCGATCTTCCTGCCCAGTCTACGACCCAGGGAGCAGATCTTTAGCGCGGAGGGAATAGGTCTCTAGCTCGTTGCCGGCTCTTATTTCATGCTTCGAGCCTCCAGGTCCAGCAGCAGTCTATCCCGAAGTACGAATCTGGCCCGCTTTGCCTTCTTCCCCGAGACTGGCCGGCCCGATTTCTCTCCCCTCTCCAGCTGCTCAAGAGTCGGGGAAGGAGGGTGGGGCTCTGCTAGAGAGCCTTAAGCGACCCCTCCCCCCCCAGTCTCTTCCTTGCCCGGCCCTTCCACCGAGCCTCCAGCTCCAGCAGCAGTCTATCCCCTTGCCCGTTTGCCTTCCTGGAGACTAGCCGGCCCGATCTCCCTCCCCTCTCCAGCGGCTCAAGAGTCGGGGGAAGGAGGGAGGGGCTCTGCTAGAGAGCCTTAAGCTAACCCCCCGCCCCCCCCCCCGGTTCTTGCCCGTCCCTTTGCTGGCCTCGCCTGGGCAGAGCCGGGCTGGGCTGGGCTGGGCTGGGCTGGGCCGGGCGAGCTGGTGACATCACCCTGAACGCCCACCCCCTGCCTGGGTGCCCAGCGCTGCCCGCTGCCGCTTCTGCCAGCCTCCCTCCCTCCTTCCCTTCTTCCTCCGCCTCCAGCAGCAGCAGCAGCAGCAGCAGCGGGCTGGGGCGCTCGGCAGGGCAGGGCAGGGCCGGGCTGGCGACCGGCACTCCGGGCTCCTTGGCGGCAGCAGCAGCAGCAGCAGCAGCAGCCCCCGCAGCCTCCTCCTTCCCCGGGCGCCGCCCGCATGAGCCTCCGCAAAGGCGACAAGCCGCCCATCAGCATCCAGGAGCACATGGCCATCGACGTCTCGCCCGGTCCCATCCGCCCCATCAAGCAGATCTCCGACTACTTCCCGCGCTTCCCCCGCGGCCTCCCCGCCGCCGCCTTGCTCAGCCGGAGCCAGAGCCAGAACCAGAGCCAGAGCCAGAGCCAGCAGCAGCAGCAGCAGCGCCGCCTTTCTTCCACCTCGGCCTGCCCGCCCAGCCCCAGCCCGTCCGGGACGCCCCCTCCCCGGGACGACGATGAGGATCTGGACCAACTCTTCGGCGCTTACGGTACCGGCCAGGCTGGCAAAGCGCCACCGCCCGAGCAACAGCACCCGCAGTTCCAGCAGCTGCAGGACCCCCCTACCCATCATCCGCCGCCCCCGCCGGCCCGTCCCGAGGAGGAGGAAGAGGAGGCGGCCGACGGCTACGAATCCGACGACTGCAGTAAGTTGGGCTGGCTTGATGGAGGGGGGGGGGATCCAAAAGGGTCAGGTAACAGGTCGTCAGAGTTGGAAGGGACCTGGTAGGTCATCTAGTCCAACCCACCCGCGCCCAAGCGGGTCGTGCGCTTGGGAGAGGCTCCATTGTCGTCGGAGGTGGGACGGGGGCGTCCGCGGGCGCCCAGAGCCTGGGAATGAATGAAGGAAGGAAGGAAGGAAGGAAGGAAGGAAGGAAGGAAGGAAGGAAGGAAGGAAGGAAGGGTGGAAGCAGGAAGAAAAGAAGGAAGGAATGGATGGAGGAAGGAAGGATGGGTGGAAGCAGGAAGAAAAGAAGGAAGGAAAGAAGGAAGGGATGGAGGAATGGAGGAAGGAAGAGTGGGTGGAAGCAGGAAGAAAAGAAGGAAGGAAGGAATGGATGGAGGGATGGAGGATGGAAGGATGAGTGGAAGCAGGAAGAAAAGAAGGAAGAAAGAAGGAAGAAAAGAAGGAAGGAAGGAATGGATGGAGGGATGGAGGAAGGAAGGATGGGTGGAAACAGGAAGAAAAGAAGGAAGGAAGGAAGGAATGGATGGAGGGATGGAGGAAGGAAGGAAGGATGGTGGAAGCAGGAAGGAAAGAAGGAAGGAAGAAAGAAGCCATGGGGGGGGGGATGCCAGGGGGAAACCTGGATGATGGGTCAGGGATGGGGGGGGGAGAAAAGGTGTGTGCGTTGCCTGGTGTGCCCGCGAGTGTGAGAGCACATCTGTGCAAGAACGATGGGTGATTTGTCAGGGGAGGTGTTTTTTTTTTCCCCCAAGAAGAGACTGGACAACCCCAGGACTGGTAGGGACTGGTAGAAGGTCTTCCTATTTGAGCAGGGGGTTGGACTAGGAGACCTCCAGGGTCCCCTTCCGACTCTGTTATTCTGTTTAATTATGGGTGCTCTATTACCGGAGGTTTTTAAGAAGAGACTGAATTGGCCCTTTGTCTGGAACGGTATAGAGTTTCCTGCCTGAGCTGAGGGTTGGACTAGAGGATCTCCAGGATCCCTTCCGACTCTGTTATTCTGAGATCCATAGTCAAAATAAGAAAGAATTTCCCGGCAGTGAGAATAGTGGCTTATCTCCAGAAATTATGGGTGCTCCCATCACTGGAGGTTTTGAAGAAGAGACTGGACAGCTGTTTATCCTGATTGGTATAAGATCTCCTGCTTGAGCAGCGGGTTGGACTAGATGACCTACAAGGTCCCTTCCAACTCTTGTTATTCAGCTTTTCATTAAAGCCCTTCTGCCTCATGGCTGAGTGCAAGGACGAGACCCCCTTCTTGGTAGAAAACTCGGAGGAGAAAAACCCCACCAGCCTCTTCCAAGCCGCTGGGATGATAGTTAGTGGCACCAGCCAGATATTAGCTGGGATTTGGCATCTGTGCAACCCCCCCTCCAACCGAGTCCTTCCCAAAGACCTGAGAGCACCAGATGCGGTTTAATAATATTATCGGGATGGTTGCAGGATGTCAGCTGCTCCAAATCAAAGCTGCTGCCTGCAATTGACTGATAGGGGATCTGATCAATGCCAACCGTGTTCAAGGGATGCTCCAGATGTTTTGGGGTTATTGCCGTCTTTTTCTCCCCTCCAAATCTCTGGATCTTGGCTGAAGGACCGTGCCCTCCTTCTCTGGCGCCCGCCCATCAGTGTTCTTGGGGTCTCAGGCACACCCAAAGGTGCTTTACCTCTTAGGAATGGTTTTCTTGTTAGTATTATTAATAATTACTAGTTAGTATTATTAATTATGATTAATAATACCAGTATGATTATTAATACTGTTAGAAGATGATTAAAAAGGGAATTCTTCTAATATTCTTATTAACAGCATGAATAATAATATCCTTTTCCTTCTTATCGTCTTCTTTCCTTACCTCTCTCTGTTTGGCATTACGACGGCGCTGATGATAAAATAAAATTTGCAGTTTTGCCCATACACGGAAAGCTTTTCCAATTTCCTTGTGGGTCTAAAGCAACACTTGGCCAAATAAACTCTTCAAGAAGAGATTGGACTGTCATTTGTCAGAAATGGCGTAGGGGTGGGTGGGTGGGTGGCGGTGGACTAGATGACCTACAAGGTCCCTTCCAACTCTGATTATCTGTTAATCTGTTCTCATTCTGAGCCTTTGCAAAAATAAAAAAAAATATTTAAAAAATCCTTCTAGGTTTCCAAATACCTCCAAACTCTTGGAGTGGGCTTCCCTCCTCAGCTGTTTCTCGACCCTCCCCTCCTCAATTCTCCCATGCCCTCCAGCTTCTAGCCCCTCCCTCCCTCCCCCCCACCCCGCCCTCCCCTCGATGTCCTTGCAACCGCGAGAAAGACCACCTTGGGCGGGCTGGCAAAACACTGCGGCACTCGTAAGCCCACTGCCCTGCGCTCGCTGCAGCAGGGGGAAAAAAATAACCCCCAAACCCCCCACCCCATTTCCCAGGTTTCTCCTTTTTTGGACGTGGGACGAAGGGATCTCCCACCCACCTAAACAACCCCCTCCTCAAATTCCTCCCCCCCCTTTTTTTAAGGACCAGATTTTGCTTGGAAAACCACCAGTTGCTCCTCTTTGCAAAATCAACAATGCACAGTGCCACACAGGTGTGTGTGTGTGTGCAACCCAGAGCTGGGAGCAGGAGGAGGGAGATAAAAGGGACGAGGGTGCAAAAGACTGCTTCTGGCGAGGATGATGGGATGGGATGTCTTCTGAACTGGTGGGGGAGTGGGGGGATCCGTGCCAGGTTTTCGGGAGCTGCGTTCCTTGGTGGCTGAGAGCAGGAGATGGGTGTGCAAGCTGTTTGTGCAGAGCGTCGTCGGGGTGTGTGTGGGGGTGTTTAAAGCAAGGTCTCAACACCCAAGAGGTTGAAGGTGTGTGTGTGGGGGGGTCTTTTAAGACCCCGACCCTGGACAATCCCATGCACAGAGATTCTGGCAAAGCAGAGCCATCGGGCTGAATTTTTTTTTTTTTAATGAAACGCCGGGATGGATACAGATGATAAGTATTGAGGGGAACAAACAAACCACAAAATTTAAGATGTTGGTTTCTTCTTTGTTTGGATCCCGTCCGCTAAGAACGTCGGCAACCCTAGATACGAAGGGAGTCAGGCAGGAACGAACCTGGATTGGGAAAGGGAGAAAGGAGGAGGAAGGTAATTTTTTGAAGAAAAGAAAAAGGGACAATTTGGAGTTTGGAGAGAAAGGGATCTGGATTTTTTAAGAGAGCCGCTTTGATATAGTGGTTACGGTTTGGATAGATGGACTGAAGAAGAATAGAATGGAATAGAATAGAATAGAATAGAATTCTTTATTGGCCAAGTGTGATTGGACACACAAGGAATTTGTCTTCGGTGCATAAACTCTCAGTGTACATAAAAGAAAAGATACTTTCATCAAGAGTCGAGAATCATAAGATGCAACATTTAATAATAGTCACAGGGTACAATAGAATAGAATGGATATAGGAATAGAATTTAAATAGAATGGGATAAAACAGGGTAGAGAATAGAGTAGAGTAGAATAGAATAGAGAATAGAATAGAGAATGGAATGGAATAGAATAGAGAATATAGAATAGAATATAGAATAGAATAGAATTCTTTATTGGCCAAGTGTGATTGGACACACAAGGAATTTGTCTTGGTGCAAATGCTCTCAGTGTACATAAAAGAAAAGATACATTCGTCAAGAGTCGAGAATCATAAGGTGCAACATTTAATAATAGTCACAGGGTACAATAGAATAGAATGGATATAGGAATAGAATTTAAATAGAATGGGATGGAACAGGGTAGAGAATAGAGTAGAGTAGAATAGAAATTATAAAAAATAGAAAATAGAATAGAATAGAGAATAGAATAGAATAGAGAATGGAAAGGAATGGAATAGAATAGAGAATATAGAATAGAATATAGAATAGAATAGAATAGAATTCTTTATTGGCCAAGTGTGATTGGACACACAAGGAATTTGTCTTGGTGCAAATGCTCTCAGTGTACATAAAAGAAAAGATACATTCATCAAGAGTCAAGAATCATCAGGTACAACACTTAATGATAGTCACAGGGTACAATAGAATAGAATGGATATAGGAATAGAATTTGAATAGAATGGGATGGGATGGGATGGGATAGAGAATAGAATAGAATAGAATTCTTTATTGGCCAAGTGTGGTTGGACACACAAGGAATTTGTCTTGGTGCAAATGCTCTCAGTGTACATAAAAGAAAAGATACATTCGTCAAGAGTCCAGAATCATAAAGCGCAACGTTTAATAATAGTCATAGGGTACAATAAGCAATCAAATCAAATCATACTAGGATCCAGGATTTATTTATTTTATTTATTTACATCTCGCCTTTATCATTTTTATAAATAACTCAAAGCAGTGAACACACACACACACACACACAAACAATGTTCCCTCATCCTCCTACTTTCCCCCATTAACAACAGCCCTGTGGGGTGCGTTGGGTTGAGAGAGAGGGACTGGCCCAGTTTAAATTTACTTACTCTCTGAAATCTCATTGGGTATGACTGGGGCTGGTCATCCTCCCTCAGCTCGTCCTACCTCACAGGACTGTTGTGACTGTGGGGATAAAAATGCAGAAGGATCACCCAAATGAGTAGAAGGTGAATTCGGGGAGAAAATGTAAAAAAGGAAAGAAAGACAGATACAGATATCCATTTTATCTGTGTATTTTTCTCTCACCTTTTCTCTCTAGTTTTTTTTCCCCCCTTCAACAACAACAACCTTATAGGGTAGGATGGGCGACTGAATAGTATGGATGTTACTTCCTTTCCAGCTGTGATTAATTTTAATAATTTTCATTGTGAAATTAACTAATCGTTCTTTGAATTAAGACTGCATCCTCCCCAATTAAACAAAACTTTTCAGCCTCTTTTATTAAGGGAAAAAAAATCACTTTCCACAATGGTGTAGCGTTACAGTTCTCAACTTACAACCATTTATTCATTTTATCAACCGAAGTTCTAAGTTCCAACAGCACTCTAAAACAAAAAAAAAAAGACCTACAACTGGTCCTCGCATTTACGACCGTCATAGCATCCCCAAAGTCCTGGGGTCAAAATTTGGAGGCTTGGCAACTGCCATGTACTTATGACAGTTGATGTATCCCAGGGTCACATGATCACCATTTGTGACCTTCCCAGCCGGCTTCCGACAAGCAATGCCCAAGATTCGCTTAGCGACCGTGGGATTTGCTTAGTGACCATGGGAAAAAAAAAACCCCATAAAATCAGAATCGCCTCGCTTAATAACTTGGCTAGCTTAGCAATGAAAATTCTGGCTCCGATTGTGGTCATAATTCGAGGGTTACCAGTCATAGAGAAATGACCTCACCTGTTGAATTTCTTTCTTTCTTTCTGGCAATACTTTATTGTTTTTTTCCGTTTATACATAATACCATTACTAATTGAACAATATATATACATTTATACATCCTATCCAACCTTTCAATACACACTACTTCCATACCCTTATAATTATTATATACCATTATTTACATTTTCTATTTTTATGTCTATTGTCAATCCAGATATGTTTCCCATATTGCATTGTATTCCGTGTCAGCTTTCCCTTTTAGTTCCATAGTTAATTTATCCATTTCCACACACTTGAAGATTTTTTAAATTATTAATAGAATAGAATAGAATATCTTAATTGTCATTGCATTCCGCAAATACAATGAAATTCGAAAGCTACTCCAGCACAGTGCCCCAAACATCACGTCACAATCATACTACAGAGTATTTAAAAATTAAAATAATAATAATAATAATAATAATAGGACTAAATCACAAATGCATTGTTTGACTTAAACCTTCGGGAAGTATGGCATTTTTCTTTCAGTACTGTGCATAGGAAATTCTGGCTGGTGTTATGACGTGTAATTGGATTGCCATTTGTCAGAAATGGTGTAGGGTCTCCCGCTTGGGCGGGTGTGGGGGGTTGGACTAGATGACCTACAAGGTCCCTTCCAACTCTGATTATCTGTTATTTATCTGTAATATAAGATATTTTATCTTTCTGTTATAGTTTCTTTTAATTATTCCTAAGAGAAATAGTGCCGGGATGAAATCAATTTTATTTTCAATTAAATCCTCTAACTACATACTTGAAACACTTTCCGATATTTCTTCGCTTTGGGGCATGGCCACCAAGAATGAAAGAAGGTACCTTGCAATTCTTCCAGCAATTTGGTTTTAGATTTGGGTAGATCTTAGCCAATCGTGAAGGCGCCATATACCAACGATAGAACATTTTGTGTTGGATTTCCTTGTAAGCCGACGAATTTGTTATTTTATAATTGGTATTCCAAATCTTTTCCCACTGTTCTAATTCAATAGTATGTTCAACATTTCTACCCCATGCAATCATCGATCTTTTTGCAATCTCCCCTGCTCTACCCCATTCTAATAAGTGTTTATATATTTTAGATGATAATTTTTCATCAGGGCCAATCAAAATTTTATCTAATTTTTGTAATCACCTGTTGAATTTCTGTTCCTATGAAAAGCACAAAATCTTTTTCTGTCTCTCTCTCTCTTCTCTCTTCTATTCATTGAGCCCTTCACTTACAATAGTTCATTTAGTGACTGACTCTATAAAGCCTTAGTAAGACCACACCTAGAGGACTGCATCCAATTTTGGTCACCACATTATTAAAAAAGATGTTGAAACTCTGGAAAAAGTGCAGAGAAGAGCAACTAGGAGTATTAGGGGACTGGAGACTAAAACATATGAAGAACAGTTGCAGGAACTGGGCCTGGCTAGTCTAGGGAAGAGAAGGACCAGGGGAGACAGGATAGCAGCCTTCCAATATTTGAGGGGCTGCCACAGAGAGGAGGAAGGGGTCAAGCTATTTTCTCAAGCACCAGAAGGCCAGACAAGGAATAATGGATGGAAACTGAACAAGCAGAGATTCAACCTGGAAATAAGGAGGAATTTTTTGACAGGGAGGACAATCAACCCCTGGAACAGAAGTTGCCTTCAGAAGTTGTGGGAGCTTCATCACTGGAGGCTTTCAAGAAGAGATTGGACTGCCATCTGTCAGAAATGGTGTAGGGTCGGTCTCCCGCTTGGGCGGGGGGCTGGACTAGATGACCTACAAGGTCCCTTCAACTCTGATTATCTGTATCTGTTCAAAGTTACAACGGCACTGAAAAAGGCATTAGGAGTTAGGACTGTTTTTTCACAGTTACAACTTTTGTAGTTTCTCCCTGGTCATGTGATCAAAATTCAGATGCTTGGCAACTGGCATGTACTTATGACGGTTGCAGTGTCCCAAGGTCACACGATCTCCTTCTGCAACCTTCTGACAAGCAAAGTTAATGGGGAAGACAGATTCACGTAACTACCAGATTATTTATCTTATCAACTGCGGCGAGTCACTTAGGATGTAAAATGGGTCAAGACTCAGTTAACAGATGTCTCCCTTAACAACAGAAACATTGGGCTCAATGGTGGTCATAAGTCGAGGACTACCTGTAAGGGGCCCGTTGCCAAATCTGAATTCTTTTCAGATTTCTCAGGCCAGGAAATTGGAAAATTGGAATTCCAGTCACTGTTGAAGTGTGGTGCGGGCTAAATTTAATCCGGATTGTTTTAGGGTTTTTACTGTTTTAAAAGGTTTGCCAAGACAAGCTCCTTTAAATCAATCAATCAATCAATCAATCAATCAACCAATCAACCAATCAATCTCTCTCTCTCTCCCTCCCTCCCTCCCCCCCTCTCTCAGAGCTATTAGTATTTCGTATATTATTATTATTAACACGCTCTGATGCTAAGGAGTTCTATTCCCCCTCCCCACCTGAAAAGAAATTTCTTCCAAATGCAGAACACAAGCAGAGGAGAGGAGTTTCAATTTCAGAGCACCAAGCAGCTTTAGTACAGAACAGTTGAGCTAAGCCACGCCCAGGCTCCTTGCTGTTTACTTTTTGCTCACACAGCAAATACTCTTTTAGTTTCCAAACAGCCCTCGACTCTCTCACATACTGACAGGATGCTAGCCAGATGAATACCGATGGATGCTGGTACGCGGAGGCAGAATTTCCCCCCCTTTTTTTCCTCCCCAAAAATTAAGCCGAACCACATAGTTTCATAGCAAAGCACGAGTATCCAGCTGGTATTTTAATATTTTTAAATTGCAATGTAATTTTTGAACGGCAAGCCTTCCTTTATTAACCGAGATGGGTGGCTATAGAAATTGAGCAAATTAATAAATGATAAACCAACAAACCCCTCCAAACTTTTTATTTTTATCTATAGGTAGTCCTTGACTTATAACCGCAATTGAGCTCAAAATTTATGTTACTAAGCGAGACACCGGTTAGGTGAGTTTTGCCCCCTTTTACGACCTTTCTAGCCACAGTTGTTAAGTGAATCACTGCAGTTAAGTTTCTCACACCGTTGTTAAGTGAACGTGGCTCTCCCCGTTGACTTTGCTTAATCAGAAGGTCCCAAAGGGGGATCACGTGCAACGGTCATAAGTGTGAAACATGGTGTTTTTTCCCAGTAACTTCGAACAGTCACTAAACGAACCATCGTAAGTCGAGGACTAACTGCGTTTGCAAAAACCTCTTTAAGTCTGCAGCCCGAGCAGTGAGAAAGCCAATAGTTAGCAGGAGAGAAAAACTTGGCTTTTGATCCTTGGAGAGATTCTTCGGCTTCAAATGCTATTTTTTCGCGGTTGGGTTTATTCAAGGCGCCGGTCCTCAAGGAAGGCTTTTCAAAGGCTGGGTCTCCAATTACCACGGTACAAAGCAGGACTCGCCGCAGAGGTGCCAGATCTCGAGTCTTTTCCTCCCCTCAAGAGGATTAAGAGCTTAGCTTTTCTTTTTTAAGAAAGTAAGACACCGTGCAAAGTTCATTGGGATTGCAAGCTCGGTGTGATGACCCAAAGGGGCGTGGCACAAAAGCAGCCAAGTCACAAAAGTAGGTAAAGTCCCTTTAATTCCTCCAACTTGGCCTCCAATGTCCAGTTATCATCGGCTGGAGAAAAAAAAACTCATCCAAGAACAGTTTTTAAAGGGAAGAAATTCTGTCCAAACTCAAAGTACATCTAAATTATAAATAAAAACCAACATAAACCACGCAGACAGGGCAGGATAAGGGATTGACAACATCAAAAAGTAACGAAATACAGACACTTGGGAGGATGCCAGAACACAGATAAGACTTGACAAACCAGAATAATTTCACACTTTACTTCCAGCAACTGTGCCACACGCAGTTTGCCCTTTTAAACAGTCTTCCAAGCTGCAGCTAATGAAGGGAATCAGGGCCCTTTCCTCCCCCATAAACCACGTTGCTCCCTTATCTGTTTCTCCCTGTGTGCCCTAGGATGAAGAGGGGGTGAGCCTGGGTCTTCCTCTGAAGGCCCAGCTGGACTGTGCCCTTCCTCAGTTTCCCCCACGGCCACCGGAGCCACACCCCCATTCCCTGCCAGCTGTTCCACCTCTCCCTCGGAATCAGATTCCAACAGGGGCATGACACTCGGTGTCTCCTTGGATCGGCTGCCATTCGGCTTCCGAAAAGTTGTCGCTTTTCACTGCCAAACACAGGAAGTATAAGTCAAAGGCTTGACTTACAACCGATTGTTGAGTGACCTGTTCGAAGTTACGACAGCACTGAAAAGCGACATAGGACCATTTAAAACAAACAAACAAACCATTAGGGCCGTGGCAGCATCCTCAGAGTCACGTGATTAAAATTCAGGCGCTTGGCAATTGGCTCCTATTTATGACAGTTGCAGTGTCCCGGGGTTATGTGATTCCCTTTTGCGACCACCTGAGAAGCAAAGTCCATGGGGCAGAAGCCAGGTTCACTTAACGACCGTGTTACTAATTTAACAATGAAGGGTCCTTGGTGCTCTCTGAGCTTGGTTGTTTTCTTGCAGACGTTTCCTTACCCAGGTAGGTAACATCATCAGTGCTACCCCATAGTCGTTGTCATCCTCTTCCTCCTCCTCTCTGCAAACCCCTCTCCCTTCTATCCCTGATGACATTACCTAGTTGGGTCATAAAACGTCTGCAAGAAAACAACCAGGTTCATAGAGTAACAAGGACCCCACAGTCTTTTTCCTCCTCCTCTTCCTCCTCTTCCTCCTCCTCCTCCTCCTCGTCCTCCTCTTCCCCCTCCTCTTCCTCTTCCCCCTCCTTCTCCTCCTCTTCCTCCTCTTTCTCCTCCTCCTCCTCTCTACAAACCCCACTCCCTTCTATCCCTGATGCCATTACCTAGTTGGGTCATGAAACGTCTGCAAGAAAACCACCCAGCTCAGAGAGCACCAAGGACCCCACAATTCTCCTCCTCCCCGCTTCTAGCCCTGATGATGTAACCTAGTTGGGTCATGAAACATCTGCAAGAAAACCACCCAGCTCAGAGAGTACCAAGGGCCTCCTCATTCCAACCCCCACGCTCCAACTATTCTCCTTTACCGGTGACTTAATGACCGCAGTGATTCGCTTAATGACCACAGCAAGGAAAGTCTTAAAATGGGGCAAAAGCTCACCGCAACCCCTGCCTCGCTTAGCCCTGGAAATTTTGGGCCTCGCTCATAAAAACTGGAGCCTGTGTGTGTGTTTGTGTCTACTCACTTCTCCAGATTTCACTGTCCCCCCCCCTGTCCCCCCCCCCCCCCCGCCATTCCCCACTTCTGATCCATCGCCTCTCTGGCTCTCAACCTCCTGTTCCTCAAAGGAGTTGATGAATGGGTCCAGCTGCCAAGCAAGGAGAATCGTCCAGGGATGTGTGGGGTTGTTGGGAACAACCTTCCCATTATGCATGCAGGGTGTTTATGGCCCGTCTTGGCTGCCGGCCCGAAGCAGGAGAGGTTGTTGCCGCCTGGCATTTGGCAGGAGCTCAGAGTCTGAGTGATGGTGTTACCCACACTTTCCAGGAGTCCTTGGGAATCTTCCCACAAGTTTGAGTTTTGGAGGTTTAGCCTGAAAAAGGCGTGAGGTGAAGGGGAGGGAGAACGTATATAACCTTTGGAAATGGTGTTCAGTTCAGGACCGTCCCTGGAGGGATCCTTGTCGGCAAGCTTTCTAGTTCCCATTCATCAGTTTTGCGCTTTATATTTATTTGATTTTACTTTATTTTATTTTACTTTTTGTATTTTTGTTTTATTTTATTAATTTAATGTAATTTTATTATTTAAATGTAATTTTATTTTATTTATTTTCATTTCTATTTCATTTCATTTCTATTTTACTTTATTTTATTTTATTATATTATTTAATTATTATTTAATTTTTAATTATTATTTAATCAGGAGTGGGATCCGACAGGGTTAACTACCAGTTCGGTCATTTACGAGGTTCGGTGATTTACGATGCGCTTCCTTGCACTGCTGCCGGCCAGGCGCTTGTAAATCGTCATCAGCATGCTGCGTGCAGAGAAACAGCCTTTCAAAAAGCCCTTTTTTCCTGCTTTTTAAATTGCAGCTGTGCTTCACATGGCAGCTGAAGTTGAAAAAAAATCAGGAAATAAAGGTCAGGTAAGAGCCCGGGTGGGCATGTGGGCAAAAACATCAGCAGACATAGAACCGGTTCTATGTCTGCTGCTCTTCAGAGCTACCGGTTGTACAGAGGTGGACAGAAACGGTAGAAACCCACCCCTGAATTTAATGTAATTTTATTATTTTAATGTAATTTTATTTTATTTATTTTCATTTCTATTTTATTTCATTTCTAGTTTACTTTACTTTACTTTATTAATTTAATGTAATTTAATGTAATTTTATTATTTTAATATAATTTTATTTTATTTATTTTCATTTCATTTCTATTTTATTTTATTTCTATTTTATTTCATTTCTATTTTTTTTAGTTTATTTTATTAAGTTAATGTAATTCTATTTTATTTATTTTCATTTCATTTCATTTCTATTTTATTTTATTTCATTTCTATTTTACTTTATTTTATTTTTTATTTTATTTTATTAATTTAATGTAATTTTATTAATTTAATATAATTTTATTTTATTTATTTTCATTTCATTATTTCATTTTTTTATTTTTATTTTATTATAGTATTTATTTTATTATTTATTTTATTTTATTATTTATTTTATTATTTTATTGCTTTGCTTTGCTTTGTTCATTTTATTATTTTGTTTTCTTTTATTTTTATATATATATTACTTCATTTTCCACTCTATTCTATATTTTATTTTATTTTATATTTTATATTGTTATTATTTTATTAGGGTTTTTTTTTTATCCCATCTTACAAATCAGTCAAGGTGGCAAACATATCCAACACCTCTTGCTCCTCTTATTGTCTGCACAACAACCCTGTGAGGAGGGTTGAGCTGAGAGAGAAGCCCTGGCCCAAAGTCACCCAGAAAGCTTTCATGCCTAAGTCGAGACTAGAACTTACCGTCTCCTAGTGATGGGCCTGGAGACAATCAGCAGGCTAAGGCGGGACTAGAACTCCCATCGTCTGTTGATTGGCCCAAAGTCGCCCAGCCAGAGGTGGGCTTCACATAATTTAACAACCGGTTCACGTAGTGCAGAACCGAACATGTGAGCGTGCTTGGACCTGGCTTCAAACACATGGCGATTTCATGCGCGTGGCTTCCAGCACACCTTCGCGGGTAGCTGTGGTGAGTAGAGTGGGCAAAGCGCGGATATCAGATGGGCTGCGTGGGTGGGGAGAGCGAGCCAGAGAGTGAGTTATATAGGACGGGATAGGACCGGGGCAGGTGGGCAGGCCCAGCCAGTGGTCGGCTTTATTGGTATGGGCCAGGGGTAGGGAACCTTGGCTCTTTTATCACTTATGGACTTCAACTCCCAGAATTCCTGAGTGAGCCATAAAAGGTTCCCCATCCCTGGCCTACTGGTTTTTCAGTTGTGGGGGAAATCAATTTTTGACTGGAATGGGACTGTTTCATATACAAATGTAGGACACATTCTTTATATATTCTTTATATGTCCTACATTTGTATATTAAACAGTCCCATTCCAGTCAAAAATTGATTTCCCCCACAACTGAAAAACCACTAGGCCAGGGATGGGGAAACTTTTATGGCTCACTCAGGAATTCTGGGAGTTGAAGTCCGTAAGTGATAAAAGAGCCAAGGTTCCCTACCCCTGGTATGGGCAAACCAGTCAGAACCGGAAGTAGCCCACCTCTTTCATACCTCAAGCAGGACTAGAACGTGTCATTTCTTGGTGATTGGTCCAAAATCACCCAGCTGGCTTTCATGGCTAAGGCACAACTAGAACTCACAGTCTCCTAGTGATCGGCCCAAAGTCACCCAGTCAGCTTTTACGACTGAGATGAAACTGGAAGTCGCCGTCTCCTGGTGATCGGTCCAAAGTCACCCAGTCAGCTTTTACGACTGAGATGAAACTAGAACTCACCGTCTCCTGGTGATCGGCCCAAAGTCACCCAGTCAGCTTTTACGACTGAGATGAAACTAGAACTCACCGTCTCCTGGTGATCGGCCCAAAGTCACCCAGTCAGCTTTTACGACTGAGATGAAACTAGAACTCACCGTCTCCTGGTGATCGGTCCAAAGTCACACAGTCAGCTTTTACGACTGAGATGAAACTAGTACTCACCGTCTCCTGGCGATCGGCCCAAAGATACCCAGTCAGCTTTTTCTAGCACGATGCCTTAATCACTAGACCAAACTGGCCCCCATATATTCTCCATCTTTCAGATCCGGTTTCTTTGGAGTGTGTGTGTTTGTGTGTGTGCGTGCGTGTGTCTGTGTGTGTGCTCTCCAATCAGGGAAGTGACACGAAACAGATTTCGGTTCCTTTATTCCTTATGCCACATTGCTTGCCCAGTTGGCAGTTTCACACTGCAGCCTTTCATTATCGGATTTTGGATGGAGAACAATGATGCCACCAACATCTTGGCAGAGACGGGGCTGGCACGGGTGGTAGAAAGAAAGGATGAAAAATTGGGAGTCCTTTGAGTACAGAGTGCACATACTTCTTTCCAAGGTTTGCAAATGGATGGAGGAGAGAATACACGGCTCGGAGGCCACGGGTGGAAGGTTTTGGATAATGCCAGCAGCATCGTAGTCGTTTTGAGCCTGGACCGGATGGGTTTACAACATAGAGAACTTTGGTTTTTTGGTTTTTTTGGTTTTAAACAAAGAGCTACGTGACTGGATGAAAATGAAAGGAGGCAGATCAAATAAGAAACAGGATTCTGAGAATAAAGCTAGAATGGCGTTGGCTGGGAATGAAGCATTTAATGCACAAAGACATGAACGCAAAGAGAGAGAGAGAGAGAGATTGAAAAAGAGAGAAAGATTGAAAAAGAGAGAAAGAGATTGAAGGAGAGAGAGAAAGATTGGAAAGAGAGAGAGAGATTGAGAGAGAGAGAAATTGAAGGAGAGAGAGAGAGAGATTGAAAGAGAGAGAGATTGAAAAAGAGAGAGAGGGAAAGAGATTGAAAGAGAGAGAGAAAGATTGAAAAAAGAGAGAGAAAGAGATTGGAAAAAGGGAGAGAGATTGAGAGAGAGAAATTGAAGGAGAGAGAGAGAGATTGAAAGAGAGAGGGAGGGAAAGAGATTGAAAGAGAGAGAGAAAGATTGAAAAAAGAGAGAAAGAGATTGGAAAAAGGGAGAGTGAGAGAGAGAAATTGAAGGAGGGAGGGAGAGATTGAAAGAGATTGAAAGAGAGAGGGAGGGAAAGAGATTGAAAGAGAGAGATTGAAAAAGAGAGAGAGAAAGATTGAAAGAGAGAGAGGGAAAGAGATTGAAAGAGAGAGAGAAAGATTGAAAAAAGAGAGAGAAAGAGATTGGAAAAAGGGAGAGAGATTGAGAGAGAGAAATTGAAGGAGAGAGAGGGAGATTGAAAGAGATTGAAAAAGAGAGAGAGGGAAAGAGATTGAAAGAGAGATTGAAAAAGAGAGAGAGAAAGATTGAAAGAGAGAAAGATTGAGAGAGAGAAAGAAAGATTGAAAGAGAGGCACTATTGTTTTGGTGGGGATCTTCTATTTGCATTTCTCCAAGTCCTAATGCGAATTGTTTTATTTATTTATTCGTTTTATTTATATCCCACCTTTATCATTCATGTAAATAACTCAAAGCTGCAGGAACATACCTAAGGCCACCTGTAGAACAGAATACTTGTAAGCTCAGGGTTTTGCTGTGAAATCCTTCGTGCTCTCTGAGTTTAGTGGTTTTCTTGCAGACGTTTCATGACCCAGCTAGGTAACATTATCAATGCTGGAAGGGAGGGGAGGTTTGTAGAGTCGGAGGGGGTGGGGGGAACCCTCTCTCTTCTCGCTTGGATGATATCACCTAGTTGACTCATGAAAGATCTGCAAGAAAACCATCAAGTCGGAGAGCACCAAGGATTCCTTCTCTACCTCCTCCTCTTCCTTTTCCTTCCCCTCTTCCTCCACTCTGCAAACCCCAATCCCTACTAGCACAGATGTTGTTAATTGAGTTTCTAATCTTCCTTCCTTAATTCTCCTTCCTATCTCCTTCCTTCCTTTGTTCCCCTTTCCATCTGCTACTTTCCCTCCCTCCCTCCTTCCTTCTCATTCCCATTTCCTTCCTCCCTTCTCTCTCCTTCCTTCCTTTCTTCCTCTCTTCCCTTTCCTTCCTCCCTCCCTCCCTCCTTCCCTTCCTTCTTCTTTCTTCCCTCCTTCTCCCTTCCTTCTCCTTCCCATCTCCTCCCTCCCTTCTTCATTCCTCCCTCCCTCCTTCCTTCTTCCTCCCTTCTTCCCATCTCCTTCCTCTCTTCCTCCTTCCCTCCTCCTTCCTTCCTTCTCGTTCCCATCTCCTTCCTTCCTCCTTCCCTCTTTCCTCCCTCCTTCCTTCTTCCTCATTCCCATTTCCTTCCTTCCCTCTTCCTTCCTTTCTCCTCCCTCCTTCCTTCTCATTCCCATCTCCTTCCTTCCATCCCTCTTCTCCCTCCCTCCCTTCCTCCTTCCCTCCTCCCTCCCTTCCTTCCTTCCTTCCTTCCTTCTCATTCCCATCTCCTTACATCCTCCCTTTTCCTCCCTCCCTTCCCTCTCCCTCTTTCCTTCCTTCCTTCCTTTCTACATTCCCCCTCCCTCCCTCTTTCTTTCTTTCTTTCTTTCTTTCTTTCTTTCTTTCTTTCTTTCTTTCTTTCTTTCTTTCTTTCTTTCTTTCTTTCTTTCTTTCTTTCTTTCTCTCTCTCTCCCTCCCTCCCTCCCTCCCTTCTTGCTTGCTTCACTTTCTTTTCTCAAATCAAATAATTATAATGGATTTCTTTATGAAATCTTTATTTTGGGTTTTACCGATTAGGTAGATTTGTTGTTATAGAAATGGCTAGTTTCAATTCTTATGAAAAAGTAAAAGATTGAGGGTAGATTTTACTGCATCAAAGGAGTCAGAACTCAATGCCTTTTTTTCCTTTTTCCCTTCCTTTCCCCCACTATCCACTTCCCTTTTTCCTCTTCTAATTTTCCCAATATTTGCTCTTGTATTCTTTTTGTATGTCATAATCATATCATAAATTAATAAAACTATAAAAGTAAAAAAAAAAACCTTTATGACGGTCAGAACATGGAACAGCATAAGGCGGGTGGAATACAAACTATAATTTTAAATGATAAAAAATATAAAATACGCAAAGTTAAAGAACAATTAAAACAACCAATACACACACACACAGTACGTATAGATACACAAGAATCTATCTTCTCTGATTTTTTTCCTCTTTCCTCTTTCTTCTTTTCTTTTCTTTTTTTTGTAGCCTTAAACCTTGTAAAGAAAAAAAAAAACCCTTCAACTAAAAATTATATATTTAAAAAAATAGAGAGATGTTGACATTTTGAGGCCAAATCTGCCCAGCCAGAAACCCTTTAGTACAAGTCTAGTGGAGTCTCAGGTGGTTTGGAGAATTTATAAAGGTTAAGAATTTCTTGTATAGCTAAAATGTTACAATCTAGGGGTTTGATTCCCTGCAAGGGTGGCTTATACAAATAGGTAGATAGAGGTGCGGATTAAAAGCAATTACTGTATTTATTTCTTGCCCAACTACAACTCAGATGAAATAATTTTATTCATAGCAGGGAGATTGCACAAATTAATTTATGTGATTGTTTTTCACCCTGGGCAACTTTAAGAGGTGTGGACTTCAACTCCCAGAATTCCCCAGCTAGCATTAAATTGCTGGCTGGGGAATTCTGGGAACTGAAATCCATACATCTTAAACTTACCCGGGTTGAAAAACACTGATTGATACCTCTAAGTGGATGCAGTTCTTCAAAGTTTGGGATAAGGGATGCAGATTTTCTTCAAATCCATCACTGTCCTCACCTTGTGAGCAACTCTTAACTCGCTCCTAAATATAGCGGGCACTGTAGCAAATGGATTCCTTCCGGGCTGGACTAGATGATCTTTAAGGCCCCGTCTAGTCTTTGATTCTGCCTCAATTGCAATCCGAATCTGACCTCCATTTGATCCCATTTGATCCCGGCTGCTATACGGAACCTTTGGATCACATCAATGTCCTTGGCACTTAAAAAAAACAACAACCAGGCAGTCCTCGACTTACGACAAGTCATTTAGCGACCGTTCAAAGTTCCAACCTCACTGAAAAAGAATGACTTATGACCGTTGTTCACACTTACGACCATTGCAGGATTTCCCACCATCCTGTGGTCAAAATTCAGACAGTTGGCAACGGATTCATATTTATGACGGGTTGCAATGTCCAGGGGGTCACGTGATGATCTCCTTCTGCGACCTTCTGACAAGCAAAGTCAGTGGGGAAAGCCGGATTTGCTTAACTAACCCCGTTATGCCAACTCAACAAAATATTTCTATGGTCTGTTTTTTTAGAGTTGCCAACAGAAAGGGAGGGGGAGCAGTGCGGCAGTTTGGAAACCGAAAGTTCATTCCATGCATAGTTTTTCAAAGACAGTAACCAGGTGACTGAAGTTTCTGCCGTGCAAAATTCTAACTGGAGAGCATGATGGATGACTCTGAGCTATGGAGGTGTCCCATTGGAGAATATGAATTACGATACACCCAGGGCAGAAGGCCCGCACCCTCGGGGTCGCCAGCTGGCATCGCCCAGCCAAAAGCACCCCCAGGAGGCCCACCCTGTGGGAGCGCATTGGCCAACGGGAGGCCGATGGTGGCAGTAGGTGATCCCGTAAGTACCCAGTTCCCAAGCCATGGAGCGCTTTAAAGATGACCACTAACACCTTGAATCGCACCCGGAAGGCCACTGGAAGCCAATGCAGCTCGCGCAAGAGCGGTGTAACATGGGAGCTCCAAGAAGCCCCCAACACCACCCGCGCGGCCGCATTTTGCACCAGCTGAAGCCTCTGGATGCTCTTCAAGGGGAGCCCCATGTAGGGAGCATTGCAATAGTCTAGATGGGAGATGATGAGGGCAGATGTGACATGCCAGCACGCAGAAGGCAATGTGTGCTGCCCCCCCCACTCCCCTGTGCATAGGGGCGTGACCCCCCCCCGCATTTGCTACGCCTCTCTGTGCATGCGCGCATGACCCCTCCCATGATACCTGATAATCAGCTGTTGGGCGGCGGTGTGCATACGCAGTGGGGCTCTTCCGGGCGACCTCGCATGTGCCCGGCAGAAGTGGCTCTGCGTGTTCCACTTCTGACACGTGTGCCATAGGTTCGCCAACACGGACTTAGGGGGTGGGGGAAAGCCAGGATCAAGGGTGACCGTGAATTATGGGTCTCAGAGTCGGCTACACCCAGGCAGGGCCGGCCATGTTAACTCCCAATAAATCCTTTTGAAGTTTTGGAAGTTTGGCTGGGAGACTTCTGATTTAATTGGGGGTGTGACTGCTGGAATCCTGACACGTTACTCATCGAACAACTGAGGTGGTTCACTTAACGACGGTGGCAAGAAAGTTTCGCAAAATGGGGCAAAGCCTTTTACGAGACCAACGTCTCGTTTAGCAACATAAACATTGGGCTTGAATTGTGGTCGAGGACTTACCTGTACCTCCCAAACTGATTTCCACCGACGCTTTTTCAGAGATGCTAACTACAATTCCCATCCTCCTGGGCCAGAATGCAGGGCAAGATTGCAGTTGGTTAGCTAAGCGTGATCGGTGACGTTGGAAATCTGAGGTGTGATTTTTTTTTTTTTTGATAGAGTGTGAAAAATCAGCTTTTAACCTGCCAGGCAAGAACAAAGTGCACGGTTAGGACTTTCTCTGCATCAGCTACCCTGGAATTTTTGACAACTTCTTTTTTTCCCTGGCTATCAGCTTGTCTATTGATCCTTTTTCACACTGGCAGGACTCCGGTGGGAACAATTTCAGCTTAACAACGAAAGAGCCTCCGATCGGCACGTGGAAAGATTTTGCACAGCTGGAAATGAGAATAGGAATAGGAATAGAGTAGAATAGAATAGAACAGAACAGAATAAAGAATGGAATGGAATGGAATGGAATGGAATGGAATGGAATAGAATAGAATAGAATAGAATAGAATAGAATAGAATAGAAATTAGAACAGAACAGAATAGAATAGAATAGAAGTTAGAACAGAACAGAATAGAATAGATAGAAATTAGAACAGCACAAGCACAACAGAATATTTAGAATAGAGCAGAACACAATATATTTAGAATAGAACAGAACAGAATAAAGAATGGAATGGAATGGAATGGAATGGAATGGAATGGAATGGAATGGAATGGAATAGAATAGAATAGAATAGAATAGAAATTAGAACAGCACAAGCACAACAGAATATTTAGAATAGAGCAGAACACAATATATTTAGAACAGAACAGAATAGAATAGAATATTTAGAATAGAATAGAAATTAGAACAGAACAGAATAGAATTTTTAGAATAGAATAGAAATTAGAACAGAACAGAATAGAAATTAGAACAGAACAGAATAGAATTTTTAGAATAGAATAGAAATTAGAACAGAATATAATGTTTAGAATAGAATAGAAATTAGAACAGAACAGAATAGAATTTTTAGAGTAGAATAGAAATTAGAACAGAATATAATGTTTAGAATAGAATAGAAATTAGAACAGAACAGAATAGAATTTTTAGAATAGATAGAAATTAGAACAGAACAAACAGAATATAATATTTAGAATAGAATAGAACAGAACAGAATAGAATAGAGCTGGAAGGGACCTTGGAGGTCTTCAAGTCCAGCCCCCTATTCAAAACGGAGCCCCTATACCATTTCAGACAAGTGACTGTCCAATCTCTTCTTAAAGCCTCCAGTTTTGGAGCACCTACAACTTCTGGTGGCAAGTTGTTCCACTGGTTAATTGTTCTCACTGTCAGGAAATTCCTCCTTAGTTCTAAGTTGCTTCTCTCCTTGATGAGTCTCCATCCGTTGCCTCTTGTCCTGCCTTCAGGGGCTTTGGAGAATAAGTTGACTGACCCCTCTTCTTTGGGGCAGCCCCTCAAATATTGAAATGCTTCTATCATATCCCCCGCCCCCAGTCCTTCATTTCTCTAGACTAGCCAAATCCAAATCCTGCAACCATTTTTTTTCCCCCTTTCCTCAGCCAGGAACTTTCTCTTGCAGCCTCTTTTCATCTTTAGAATTTTGTTTTTCAATGTCATTCAAGACGCATTCTTTTTTTCATTCCTCCAGAATCCTCTGTTCTGAGGCTGGGTTGCAATTAAATCTTTTTTTTTAAAAAAAAACAAAACAAGGCAGACGGACCAAACTTTGCAGAGGCCGTCTTTAACTAGGCAGTGCAAGCAGCCTAATTGTGGGAGACATAAAGGGATGGCTGAGCTGGGGGAAATATAAATTCCCTTTATAAATTCCGCATCGAGAAATGCTTCGTTTCTGATGAAACCATCCATTAGCTAGAGCAGAGGCCAAAAAAAAAAAAGAAGAAAAATATCAGATAGGGCAGCGGTAGGGAACCTTGGCTCTTTTATCACTGATGGACTTCAACTCCCAGAATTCCTGAGTGAGCCATAAAAGTTTCCCCATCCCTGGCCTAGTGGTTTTTCAGTTGTGAGGGAAATCAATTTTTGACTGGAATGGGACTGTTTAACATACAAATGTAGGACATATAAAGAATATTGATCATTCAAGTCAAAAATGAGGACATTTGTATATTGAACAATCCCATTCAAATCAAAAATTGATTTCCCTCACAACTGAAAAACCACTAGGCCAGGGATGGGAACTTTTTATAGCTCATTCAGGAATTCTGGGAGTTGAAGTCCATCAGTGATAAAAGAGCCAAGGTTCCCTACCACTGCTCTAGTGGAAGATGCTTGAGCTGGTGCAGCGGTAGGGAACCTTGGCTCTTTTATCACTGATGGACTTCAACTCCCAGAATTCCTGAGTGAGCCATAAAAGTTTCCCCATCCCTGGTCTAGTGGTTTTTCAGTTGTGAGGGAAATCAATTTTTGACTTGAATGGGACTGTTTAATATACAAATGTAGGAGATATAAAGAATATTGATCATTCAAGTCAAAAATTAGGACATTTGTATATTGAACAATCCCATTCAAATCAAAAATTGATTTCCCTCACAACTGAAAAACCACTAGGCCAGGGATGGGGAAACTTTTTATAGCTCATTCAGGAATTCTGGGAGTTGAAGTCCATAAATGATAAAAGAGCCAAGGTTCCCTACCACTGAGATAAGGGATCGCCCAGGAGGGCCATCAAATTCCCCAAATCTTATTTCCCCAGATCCAATACCCTGATCTATGAGCTCAATAAAGATTTGATCTGATTGTCCCAAAGGTGTTTTTTTTTTTTTCCTTTTCTTTTCAAGAGGCAACTGGACTTTTTGGGTTTTTCTTTAAAGACGTTTCACTTCTCATCCAGGAAGCTTCTTCAGTTCTGACTGGATGATGGCGAATGGAAGGATTTATACTCCTTGCAGACAGCTGATGATTTGCATCCTTTAAGAGGGTCATTGAGGCCACTTGGAGTCCTCAAGGTGCTTTTTTTTCAAGAGGCAACTGGACTTTCTGTTTTTTTCTTTTGAAGATGTTTGTCTTCTCATCCCAGAAGCTTCTTCAGCTCTGACTGGATTGGTGGGGAACGGAAGGATTTATATTCCTTGAAGACAGCTGGTCATTTGCATCCTTTTTTAGAGAGTCGTTGAGGCCACTTGGAGGTTTGTCTCTGTCCTCAGAATCACAAATGGATGTGGAGCCTTCTTGGAACTGCTGAAAGGAGTGTGTTATAGAAGGCTTTACACCCATTTGCACCACTCAGGTGATGCCGAAGGCAGAGACAAGTCTCCAAGTGGCCTCAACAACCCTCTCAAAGGATGCAAGTGACCAGCTGCCTGCAATGAGTATAAATCCTTTGCTTCCCCACCATCCAGTCAAAGCTTGAAGAAGTTTCTTGGATGAGAAGCGAAAGGTCTGATGCAGGCTGTTGCCAAAAAAGGTCGAAAAATAAATATAGGCAAGTCCTCGATTTACAACCACAAGGGAGCTCAACATTTCTGTTGCTAAGGCGAGACATTTGTGAACTGAGTTGTGCCTCATCTTACGACCTTTCTCGTCACAGTCGTTTAACAACACTGCGGTTGTTAAGTTAGTGAGGCGGTTGTTAAGTGAATCTGGTTTCTGGTTTTAGCCTCCAGTCCCCTAATCCTCTTTGTGGCTCTTCTCTGCATGCTTTCCAGAGTCTCAACATCTTTTTTACATCGTGGCGTCCAAAACTGGGTGCCGTATTCCAATTGTGGCCTTACCAAGGCCTTATAAAGTGGTAGTAACACTTCGCGTGATCTCGATTCCATCCCTCTGTTAATGCAGCCTAGAACTGTGTTGGCTTTTTTTTTTGGCAGCTGAAAACACACTGCCAAAATGGGCATGTTTGAAAACGGGGTGCCTTGGTGAGAATGCCGGTCTTAAAAGAGATTTTGCAAGGCTCTTCAAATTCCAAACTTGTCATCTTTTCAGTGGTGGCCACAGATAAGACCCGTAGATGAGCCGAGAGCAGCTGTTTTTGAGATCCAGGAAAATCCTCTTACTTGTTTTTAATTCAGACCACAGCCTTAAAAGTCTTTGCTGTTTCTTTTCTCCGAAAATCCATAGCCCACGACGGGTAGTTTTGCAAGGGACAAAAAAAAATTAAATTTAATTTTACAAAAAAAAATCACTCATGCAATCTTTTTCTTTTCTTTTTTTTTTAAAAAAAGAACGATGTTTTAAAGGGTGAGGAGGAAAACGCGCGTCCTTGAAAGCAAGTTAAGGATGGAGGCTTAACCAATGTTTGTTGGAAAAAGCCGTAATCTTTGCCAGCGGTGTTTAAAAGAAGAGACAGTCCTTATATTTATATTTAACGGTGTTTAAAAGTTGTTTAATACTTTTTGGTTTGCTGGCCAGAGTGGCATTTGTGAGTCTATTTATCTATCTGTTTGTCTGTCTGTCTATCTATCCATCCGTCCATTTATCCCTCTATCTATCTGTCTGTCCGTCTGTCCGTCCATCTGTCTGTCTATCTATCTTTTGTGTGTGTCTTATTATCTATGTCTATCTATCCAATCCATCTATCATCTCTCTCGGTATCTCTCTAGTCTAATTCTACCTATTTCTATTCCTATCTTTATCTGCCTGCCTGCCTGCCTGCCTGCCTGCCTGCCTGCCTGCCTGCCTGCCTGCCTACCTACCTACCTACCTACCTACCTACCTACCTACCTACCTACCTACCTATCTATCTATCTATCTATCTATCTATCTATCTATCTATCTATCTATCTATCTATCTATCTATCTATCTATCTTCTATTTGTCTTTGTCTCTCTCTCTCATTTTTGAATGCCTTGTGAAGAGAAGGACCAGGGGTCACATAATAGCAATCTTCTAATCTTTGAGGGGCTGCCACAGGGAGGAAAGGATCAAGCTATTCTCCAAAGAACCTGAAGGTCAGACAAGGAATAATGGATGGAAACTAATCAAGGAGAGATTCAACCTGGAAATAAGGAGAAATTTCCTGACAGTGAGAACAATTAATCTGTGGAACCGCTTGCCTCCAAAAGTTGTGGGTGCTCCAGCACTGTTGGTTTTTGAAAAGAGATTTGACAGCCATTTGCCTGAAATGGCATAGGGGTTTCCTGCCTAAGCAGGGGGTTAGACTAGAAGACCTCCAAGGTCCCTTCCAACTATTCTATTCTATTCTATTTTATTCTATTCTATTCTATTCTATTCTATTCTATTCTATTCTATTCTATTCTATTCTATTCCTATTTTATTCTATTCTACTCTATTTCTATTCTATTCCACTCTATTTCTACGGTATTCTATTCTACTCTATTTCTATTTTTGCGTTATAAACTATTGTCTGTCCTGCTTATCAATCAGAAAGAAAGTAAAAAAAAATCCCCTTTCACCAGCCCGCCAGAAAAAAAGGAATAAAGAATTTCAATAAATTAGCTAGAGAGCTTAAAAATAGATCAGTTACAAAAGTTCTTTTTTTTAAAAAAAAAAAATGAATATGGCAGCACACACTGCAAATGAAAACAGGAATAATCATCAGAGAAGCAGCTGAGAGCAATTAGGCAGGTAGTGCTCGACTTACGACCACAGTGGAACCCAAAATCCTTGCCACTAAGTGAAACGCTTCTTGAGTGAATTTTGCCCCATTTTTACAAACTTCCTTGCCACAGCTGCTCAGTGAATCGCTGCCGTGGTTAAGTTAGTCACACGCTCGTTAAGTGAATGTGGCTTCCCCCGCTGACTTTGCTGGTCGCAAAAGGGGATCCCATCAACCCTGGGGCACTGTCACCGTCATAAATACAAGTCGGTTGACAAAACGCCTGAATTTTGATCAACAGTTGTAAGTGTGAAAAATGGTCGCGAGTCTCTTTTTTTCAGTGCCGTTGTCACTTGGAACAGTCACTGAATGAGCCGCTGTAAGTGGAGGACTAATTGCAAATGGTGTGGGTTTTTTTTTAAATAATTGTGTATAATTAAGCAAGAGAAAATGGGAATTAGGGAAAGGGTAGTGTTGGCAAAATGAAGGGGTGTTCAGACTTTGGGGCCGTAGCCAAGGGTGGGCTTCAAAAAATTCAGCAAACGGTTCTCTGCCTGGTTACTCTGTGAGTTGGGCCCATGGTGGGCGGGGCTTAGTTGGCCTTCTGCACCACAGGGGGGGATTTTCACCCTCTTCAGACTCCCAAGACTCTCGGAAGGTAGGAAACGGGTCCATTTCCAGCCTTCGGAGCCTCCAGGGGCCCGGTTTCCATTCTCCCCAAGTCTCCACACGGGCCCTGCACTTAACTGGGATCCAAAATGGGTTGCATGGGGATTCCTGGGAGGGG
The DNA here is from genome assembly GCA_023653725.1 of Bungarus multicinctus. Lineage (NCBI taxonomy): Eukaryota > Metazoa > Chordata > Lepidosauria > Squamata > Elapidae > Bungarus > Bungarus multicinctus. The sequence continues at coordinate 5,226,268 of CM042836.1, forward strand.
CAGTGTGAGGTGGGCGCGGCCAGGCAGGGGTGGGCTTCACCAGTTCTCTGAACCAGCCATAAAATTAACTACCGGATCGGTCAAACCAGGATGAACCGGGAGCAGCCCGCCCCAGGCACTGTACTACGTGCCTAGTTTCCACAAAGGTGAAGAATACACAGTACAGGTTGTCCAATTCTGAGCTACACAACTTCTCTTCTATTGTGTGTGGGGGTCTTCCTCCGGTTGCATTGTGCTTTCTTTTTCAATAGTTCCCACTGCACGGAGTCGCTGTTGGCAAGATGCTATACAGATTGATTAAATAAAGAAATGCAACAAAGAAGACAAGATGGTTTCAGAACCAGGCTGGAAAAAAAAAAATTTTATCAGTGCGTCTCAAAACCACAAAAAAACGAAAAAGAACTCACAGATGCGTGGAGAAACAAGGCAATAACAGAGAAATGTAAATCAAACAGATAATTGTGATTATAATTAAAAACACTGCCTCTGGCAGGAGGAATCATTAAAGCGTCCCTTCTGCATTGTTAGAAGTTTCAAGGTTTTTCGTTTTGAGGAGAAAAGGCTGACGGTGTGTGTGTGTCTCTGTGTGTGTATGTGTTTGCGTTTGTGTATTTACATTTGCGTTGCAGTGTGCTGGCGAGGGTAGAAATATTCTTACCAAAAGGATCGAACAAAGACAAAGGCAGAAAAGAAAAAATATTATTTATTTAGGCGAAATGCATTCATTAAGAATCTCTTTGCATTTTAACAATGAGGTCAACCTGAGATCTAGTAAAATTAAATCCATGTTTAACAGCCTCTGCAGCTTTAAGATGGGGGGGGGGGATTTCAACTCCCAGAATTCTCCCAGTCAGTAGGTTGGCTGGGGAATTCTGGGAGTGGAAGTCCCCCATCTTAAAGCATGGTGGCTGGGGGATTCTGGGAGTTGAAGTCCCCCCATTTTAAAGCATGGTGGCTGGGGGATTTTGGGAGTTGAAATCCACCCCTCTTAAAGCATGCCAGCTGGGGAATTCTGGGAGTGGAAGTGCATCCATCTTAAAGCAGGCTGGCTGAGGAATTCTGGGAATGGAAGTCCACCCTTCTTAAAGCAGGCTGGCTGGGGGATTCTGGGAGTTGAAATCCACCCATCTTAAAGCACGGTGGCTGGGGGATTCTGGGAGGTGAAATCCACCCATCTTAAAGCATGCTGAGTTGGGAATTCTGGGAGCCGAAGTCCACCCGTCTTAAAGTTGCCAAAAGTTGGGAGATCCTGCTCTGAGTGTATGAGTATTACTCAACTCCCATTGTGCAACGCATTACAAAATAGGATTTTCCATGCTTCTAGTTCTCACTGTTTTTTACCCACAGACCAGGCCAATAAAGCTGGAATTTAAAAAAAGCAATCCAAATTTTCTTTGCAATTTGGCAATGGCCTCCAAATGGATTGGAATTCCAACTTTTCCTTTTGATGTTTCAGATCAGCTCTGCCCAGTTTTATCCATGGATAAAGAGGATTTGGAGACGATGGCCTGATTGAGAGAAGCATCTGTGTGATAGATAGATAGATAGATAGATAGATAGATAGATAGATAGATAGATAGATAGATAGATAGATAGATAGATAGAGAGTGCATATACCGATAGAATAGTTGTAGCTCTTTGTAATATGTGAAGAGTTGAACTCGTGGGGTCCTGAATTTGGTGGTTTTCTTGCAGACATTCCATTACCCAACTAGGCAACACAATCAGTGCTCTAAGGGAGAGGGGTTTGTGGAGAGGAGGAAAAAGTGGAAGAGGAAAAATGTGGGGTCCTTGGTGCTCTCTGAGTTTGGTGATTTCTGGTAGACATTTGATGACCCAACTAGATAACATCATTAGGGCTAGAAGAGAGTGGCAGCGTTGCAGAGAGGAGGAAGAGGAAGAAGTGGAAGAGGAGGAAGAGGAGGAGGAGGACATCTGTGGGATATTGGTGCTCTCTGAGCTAGGTAGGTTTTTTGCAGACGTTTTATGACCCAACTATGTAACATCATTGGTGCTAGAAGAGGGTGCCACGGTTGCAGAGAGGAGAGGAGGAGGAAGAGGAAGAAGAAGAGGAGAAGGAGGAAGAAGAATGAGGTTTCTTGCAGGCATTTCATGACCCAACTAAGTAACAACATCAGTGCTAGAAGAGGGTGGCAGGGTTGCAGAGAGGAGGGGGGGAGGAAGAGGAGGAAGAGGAGGAGGAAGCGGAGGAGGAGAAGGATGACAACTGTGGGGTCCTTGGTACCAGGGGTGGGATTCTACCAGTTCACACCTATTCGCTAGAACCGGTTGTTAACATTCTAAGCAGTTCGGAGAACCGGTTGTTAGAAGAAATTACTGGCCTAATCCTGTAAGGAAGGCAGGAAGGAAACATTCTGGTGTTGCTTACAGAAACTGCCTCTCCATTAACCCTTATTACATTCTTGGCAGGACTAGATTTCCTATCTCAGGAACTTCTCTGGAGTTTTTTTCCGCTCCTTTGCTGGTACTTTGCTTGTGTGGAGGGACCATTCAAAGTTACAACGGCACCGAAAAAAGTGATTTATGACTATTTTTCACACTTACGACTGCTGCAGCATCCCCACAGTCACGAGAGGCCAGGCGAGGAGATGCGGGCCTCGATGTGAGAGAGATTGAGTTGGCCACACCCAGCCAATAACATGACCACCAAGCCATGTCCACCCAGTCACATGACTACCCAGCCACGCCCACCACCTAAGCCACGCCCACAGAACCGGTTGTTAAAAAAATTTGAATCCCACCCCTGCTTGCTACTCTCTGAGTAGCAGACGTTTCATGACCCAGCTGGGTAACATCATCAGTGCTAGAAGGGAATGGTATTTGCTGAGGGGGGGGGAGGAGGAGAAGGAGGAGGACGATGGCCGCAGCTCAGACTTTATAAATAAATTCCACATTCCTGAGAATCCCTCTTCATTGCGGCAGCGAAAAACGCAGATAAGAACCTGCCCGGGAGGCAGTTGGTACAACCAAATGGCCTTTCTTCCTCTTTTATTATTCCCCTCCCAACTAATAAATTAAAAAGATTAAAAAAAACAACATTAATAATAAACGGTATCCCAGGGTCTCGTTTTGGGATTACTGCTCTGGCTCGGAGGCATCTGGAGAAGCAGATTTGTTTATTTCATTTTTATTTCTTTTAAAAAAAAGAAAAACCACACACACACGCACACTCACATACACACGCACGCACGCACGGCCGGCCGGGGTTTTATTTTCCAATCTCGGGGTTTTTAATTAAAAGGCTGATGGGAGAATTAATGTGAAGCATGAAGCACAGCAGAAGGTTCGCGGAGGAGGGGGGGGGGGGGCGAGATTGCAAAGGGACGGCGGTTTTATGCTAAGTGCCCACGGCAGGACGCGAGCCAGCTCCGCCCGGGGTGAGATTTCCTGCACGTTGCAGCTAGGCAGGTCGTCCTCGACTTACGGCCGTCCGCTTAGTGACAGTTCGAAGTTGCAACGGCATTGAAAAAAAATTGATTTTTCACACTGACTTGCGTGGTTTGTTTGGGGTTTTTTTGGGGGTAAATTTTTAAAAATTTGATTGAAAGTACGTACAATCCATCTTCCACTCATCGGTGTGTCGTCTGGGTACAAATATCTTGCGCAACAACAGTTTTTTACCTCCGTGTTCATTACTTTGGTATTAATTCTCTACTCTTAACTTATTCTTATCTTATTAATATACATAATATCTCTATGATCATAACACTCTTCTTCTTAGCATGTTTAATTCTATAAACCTCTTTTCTATATTTCTATTAGCTACTAGCTGGATACTTGTGCTTCTCTATGAAACTATGTGATAAGAGGGGGGGGGGAGAATTCTAACTCTGCCTACTAGCATCCCTTATCGTCCTGTCAGTGTGTGAGAGAGTTGAGGGCTGTTTGGAAACCGAAACAGTATTTGCTATGTGAGCAAGAAGGAGACAGCAAGGAGCCTGGCCGTGGCTTAGCTCAACTGTTCTGTACTAAAGCTGTTTGGTGCTGCTGTGAAACTGAAACGGAAACTCCTCTGCTTGGGTTTTGCATTTGGAAGAGATTTCTTTTCAGGTGGGGAAGGGGACTAGGACTCCTTAGCATCAGAGCGTGTTAATAATAATAATAATATAGGAAATACTCTAAATACTCTGATCGTCATTTTGAAAAATCCTTTCTTAGTGAGCACCTAGAAGCCAAACTTCAAGTCTGTAGGCTTTATGGTTCTGGAGATTTTGTGATGATGCGTGAGTGGTATTTCACGTGTGTGTGTGTGTGAATCGGGCTTCCCCATTGACTTTGCTTGTCAGAAGGTCCCAAAAGGGGATCACGAGACCCTGAGGTCATAAGTTGGGGACTACCTGCATAGTGAACCTTGTTAATATAAATGGTGGTGATTGCTAAACACGATTAGGTATGCAACTAGAAATGCGTATTATCCATACAGCAAAGCGGATGTAGCAAATACGGTTACATTGATGGTTTTATTCAAAGAGGAGAATACCTTTCAGTACATTTTTCATTTAGACATAGATGTAACTTTATTGTCATTTTGAATGTACCCTAATTGGCATACATTAAAATGAAATTTTTTTGCGTACAGCTCTCAAATCACCTCCAATATATACTGACAAAAATATAACCAACAAGCTAAACTAGATAGATAAATAAATAAACAGATAGATAGATAGATAGATAGATAGATAGATAGATAGATAGATAGATAGATAGATAGATAGATGATACAATAGATAGATAGATAGATAGATAGATGATAGATAGATAGATAGATAGATAGATAGATAGATGATAGATAGATGTAGGAGAGAGATTAGAGAGAGAGACAGATAAGAGAGTTTAGATAGAGAGATTAAGAGAGAGAGATAAAGAGAAAATAGATAGATAGATAGATAGATAGATAGATAGATAGATAGATAGATAGATAGATAGATAGATAGATAGATAACAGACAGACAGATAGATAAGGATGGATGGATGGATGGATGGATGGATGGATGGATAGATAGATAGATAGATAGATAGATAGATAGATAGATAGATAGATAGATAGATAACAGACAGACAGATAGATAAGGATGGATGGATGGATGGATGGATGGATGGATGGATAGATAGATAGATAGATAGATAGATAGATAGATAGATAGATAGATAGATAGATAGATAGACAGACAGACAGGGTTGGATGGATGGATGGATGGATAACAGATAACAGATAATCAGAGTTGGAAGGGATCTTGTAGGTCATCTAGTCCAACCCCCCATCCAAGCGGGAGACCCTACACCATTTCTGACAAAGGGCAGTCCAGTCTCTTTTTGAAAGTCTCCAGTGATGAAGCTCCCACAACTTCCGAGGGCAACTTCTGTTCCATTGGTTGATTGTTCTCACTGTCAGAAGGTTTCTCCTTATTTCCAGGTTAAATCTCCCCAGACAGACAGATAAGGATGGATGGATGGATGGATGGATGGATAGATAGATAGATAGATAGATAGATAGATAGATAGATAGATAGATAGATAGATAGATAGATAACAGGCAAACAGACAGACAGATAGGGATGGATAGATGGATGGATAGATAGATAACAGAAACAGACAGATACGGATGGATGGATAGATAGATAACAGATAGACAGACAGATAGGGATGGATGGATAGCTAGACAGATAGATAAACTTTATTGTTCCTTTGAATTTACCCTTAATGGCGTACGTGAAAATGAAATTTCGTTGCAATTTATCAGGCGTGGAGAGCTGCCAGACCGATATCTTCCAAACAGCACTCTGTAGCAGACAATAGTTGACAAGAAGTCAGGAACTGATCTTCCCTCTAATGAATTGAACTAATTGTCTCCTGCAAACACCTCTCCCCTTTCGCCCCTCTTCATTACCTATGGGAGGGGCCATTCACCATCCACCTGTGCCTTTACTCCCGAGTCGGCCCTTGTTCCTTAACTGTTCCCTTCTCCTGGCAGCTCTGTGCATGCGCACTGGGAACAGGCTCCAGCTGTTCTTCTGCCCCACTTATCTCCAATTCAGAATGCAGCTGATAACTGTCGGACAGCCCTGGCCCCATCTCTTCCTCCGACGCAGAGCCCTCATCAGAGCTTTCCCCAGACTCCAGGACTGGCCCATATTCCTCCCCAACCTCCTCACTTGAGTTTGCTGTCAGCTCTGCTGGCAGGCAAAACAACATATATATGTTTGTGTGTGTGAAGAGCTGAAATGCCATTTTTTGATGTTTCGAATACAGGTGCTGAAATTCCAATTTATTTGCCGTTTCCCCAGTCTCCTTTACAGCTTGAATTTCCCTGGGTTAAATGGGGACGGAAAAAATTGATTCTTTTTCTATTCAGCCTGTATTGGGGAAAGTCAGCCAAGCAGAGAGGTTCTCTTCTATTAAGTCAAGGAACCGACAGGTCGGTTTTTTCCCCTTTCCCTTTTACGCGGCTCATCAAAATCGCAAATTGTGTTGCAATGTTCACCTTTCAACATCTCTGCCTTGTGGCCCCCATTTCCAAAAACAGTTTCGTTTGCAATTTTGCCGGTTGTTCCTTCAAGCTCTTTCCCCCAAGATATGAAATGTAAGCCCTTTTCATAAATATGTAATAGTTGTATAGATGTTTGGGTGGCTTCCCAGAGTCCCCTGGGTTAAGACCGGGGGCTATCAAAACGCAATAAATAAAATCAAAAATAATATACGTCCATGGTTCCCCGAAAATAAGACCCTGTCATATATTTTTTTTTGCCACCAAAAAAAGGCACCAGGTCTTATTTTCAGGGGGACGTCATCCACTGATTAACCTCACTTGTGTGCGTTGCCCACCCGGCCTCCTTTTCGCTGTCAAGAGGCCTTCAGGAACTTCTTCTGCAGCCAGCAAGGCTTTCCAGAAGGCCTCTGCGGCCGATAACAGAGCTCTGGATCGATCCAGAGCTTTGTTCTCACCTCCAGAAGCCTTCAGCAAAGCTTTGCTGGCTGCAGAAGAAATTTATGACGGTTGCCGTGTCTCCAAGTTCTGTGGTCCTGTTCTGACCCACCTCCCCAAACACAATAAATCCTCTGAAGTTAACTCAAAGATTCCTTTATTAGGAGCACCAATAGCCCTGCCCAAAATGTTTCTCTCTCACCGCAGGCTAACAAGTATATCAGGCAGGGGAAATGAATAGTTGTCTGCCACACCTCTTCATCTCCGCCCCCTGCCTTTTATCCCCAGAGTTAGGGTGGGGTTTCGCTAGCAGTGTTGGCTCTTCCGTCCCGAGGACCGGCCCATAGATTTCCACTGCTCTCCTCTCCTCTGCCTTCTGCGCATCTGCATGTCAGGCTCTGGGCCCAGCTGTTCCTCTTCTTCCTCATCATCCACCTCCAGACCTGGGGGGCTGTTGACTCTCCATCTGAGGGCTGACGGATGGCCCAAACTCCACACTTCTCTCTCTGCCAGTTCCATTCCTTCTTCCCCCTCTGAGCACTCAGGTTGCCTGGATGCTGACCCTGACTCCCACGCCCCTCCTCCTCCTCCTCTTCCTCCTCTTCTGATTCAGCTGCTGGAGGCGCCGGGTGTCCAACAGTCCACAACAGAACCCCCTTTTGCAACTTTCTGACAAGCAAAGCCAAGGGGGAAACCAGGTTCACTTAACGACCGCATTACTAATTTAAGAATGGCAGCGATGCGGCGAGGAAAGTCGTAAAACGGGACAAAACTCATATAACAAATTTCTGGTTCCTTTAAAATAATGTCAACCCTCCATTTCACCTCGTCTCTTGGTCTAAAAAACAACAACGCCAACCCAGCCCAGCCCAGATTACATGATATGAAATTCTCGGGCAATTTAAATTCTCTCTCTCTCTCTCTCTCTCTCTCTCTGCCTCCCTCCCTCCCTCCCTCTCTCTCTTCTGATTTTGCAAGCATTCCGCTCTCTTCTGATCCAGCGAACAGCTGGAAGGTTCAAGGTGACTCCAGAATCAGGGCTGGGAACCCACAGCCCTTCATCCATCACTCCTTCGTGCCAGCCCTCCCGCTAAGGCTTAACTACTCTGGGCAAAATTAACTCCAGCGGAGACAATCAAGGGCAATGCTGGTCTGTTTTAAGGAGAGGATGGGCCAGGGGGAATTTCAGAGGGGGGCGCAGGGGTATGTCTGCCTGCAATTGGGCCCTGCCAGAACTGGACTTGATAAAATGATGGTCCGTTTTTTCTGGAGGTTCTGATGGTTGTTTGCTGGATTTCTTTAAAACAACAACTTGGTTATTATTATTATTATTATTATTATTATTATTATTATTATTATTATTATTATTATTATTATTAAAAAGATTGAATTGAAAATAGTCAAAAGAAAAATAAATGTGTGGGAGGAAAGGAATTAAAAGAGAAGCAAGAGGGGAAAAGAAAGGAAAGGATAGGGAAGGGATAAATGGAGAAATATACAGTATATAAAAAAGAAAGATTTGCAACTTTCCTTCTTACAGATACAAATTTTAGATATACTGTATATAAAAGATCCCTCACGCATCATCACAAAATCTCCAGAACCGTAAAGCCTACAAACTTGAAATTTGGCACTTATGATCCTCTTGGCTTCTAGGGGCTCAGTAAGAAAGGATTTTTCAAAATGACCCTCAGAGCTTTCGTATTTCCTCTATTATTGTTATTATTAACACGCTCTGATGCTAAGGAGTTCTACTGCCTCTCCCCACCTGAACAGAAATCTGTTCCAAATGCAAAACACAAGCAGAGGAGTTTCAGTTCCCCAGCACCAAGCAGCTTTAGTACAGAACAGTTTTGCTAAGCCACACCCAGGCTCCTCGCTATCTCATTCTTGCTCACACAGCAAATGCTGTTTTGGTTTCCAAACAGCCCTCAATTCTCTCACACACTGACAGGACGCTAGCCAGATGAATATCGATGGATGCTAGTAGGCAGAGGCAGAATTTCCCCCCCTTATTTTCCTCCCCACAAACTTACACTTATGGGTACCCTGCTAGTATATCATGAAGGGGTGTATCACCCCTTTACTCCAAAATAAATACACGCAATCCATGACTGAAGACCACAATTGAGCCTCCAACATTTCAGTTGTTATGCAAGACAGCTGTTAAGTGAGTTTTGGCCCCATTTTACTGACCTTTCTTATAATTCGTAACGGCATAGCAGAATAACAAGGGACCTCAGCGGTCTTCTAGTCCAACCCCTTGCTCAAGCAAGAGACTCTAGTCTACTCCATTCCAGACAAATGGTTGTCCAATCTCTTATGAACAGAAGAGACAAAACACAGAACAACTAGACACAAGGACAGTTCCCCCCCTCGTGCCATCACTCTGCTAAACAATTAATTCCTACAATGCTGTCAAACTATTTAGTAAGAATGTATTAATATTCTTCTTCCCATCTTTCCTATTACTTGTACCGATCTCTTTTTCTATTTAGGACTATCACTTTGCTGCTTGTAGCTTTATGATTTATATTGTTTTATTTAGTTTCCTAATACGATTTACGTTGATTCTATCAATGTGTTGTATCTTATGATTTACGATGAATGTATTTTTATGATGCCTATGATTATGATGTATCATCATTTATAGCTTTTATGTATACTGAGAGTATTCGCACCAAGACAAATTCCTCGTGTGTCCAACCATACTTGGCCAATAAAAGAATTCTATTCTATTCTATTCTATTCTATTCTATTCTATTCTATTCTATTCTATTCTATTCTATTCTATTCTTAAGAGCCTCCAGTGATGAAGCACCCACAACCTCTGGAGGCCAGTTGTTCCACTGGTTGATTGTACTCACCGTCAGGAAATTTCTCTTTATTTCTAGGTTGGTTTTCTCTCCATGCTTACAAAATGGGGAAACTTTCCGCCCCTGCCTCTGTGTCTAGGGCCTCTCCCTCTCCCTCCCCCTCTCCCTCCCTCCCTATTTTTCTCTCTCTCGTCTATCTATCTATCTATCTATCTATCTATCTATCTATCTATCTATCTATCTATCTATCTATCTATCAATCTATCTACCTACCTACCTACCTACCTACCTCTCTCTCCTGGCTCTATCTACCTGTATCAATCATCTATATCTATTTATTCTCTCTCTCCTATCTCTCTCTCTTTCTCTCTCTATATATATGTATATATAGATAGATAGATAGATCTGTGTGTATCTCTCTCTCTCTATCTATATATCTGTGTCTCTCTTTCTGTCTTTCTCTCTCTCTCTCTTGCTATCTAGCTGTCATCTCTCTAATCTATCTCTAGCTCTCATCTATCTATCTATCTATCTATCTATCTATCTATCTATCTATCTATCTATCTATCTATCTATCTATCTATCTATCTATCTATCTATCTATCTATCTATCTATCTATCTATCTATCTATCTATCTATCTGGCTCTTTCTGTATCAATCATCTATATCTATTTATTCTCTCACTCTCTCTTTCTCTCTCTCTCTCTCCTCGAGCCCCCCTCTGTCTTTCACCCATGGCAGCGTGGCATATTTCTACTTCGACCTCTCCCTTATAAGTGACCAAGAATTGTTTGACAAAAATCATGGTTAAGGCTTGACATTCACCAGTAATCATGATCAGAGGGAAACAGCCATGTTCTGCCAAGGCAGGCAGACTGCATTGCTTGCGGATTTGATTTAAAATAAGAAAAGAAATGTGAAAATAAAAGGCATCTGTTTCAATAAATAAATAGATTCAGTAAGAGGCCTCCAATAAATTTGATTAAAAGACCTCCCGACTCTTATTATTCTATTCTATGTTCTAATAATTCGCTTCCTTTGGTCACTCTGGGCTGTACAGGTAATCCTTGACGTACGACCGCAACTGAGCCCCCAATTTCTGTCGCCAAGTGAGACAGTCGTTAAGTGAGTTTTGCCCCGTTGCAGTTGTTTAAGTCAGGAACGTGGTCGTTAAGTGAATCTGGCTTCCCTGTTGATTTCGCTTGTCAGTAGGTCGCAAAAGGGGATCAAGTGGCCCCTGGAGATACTTGCAACCTGTCAGGGTTCTGGCGATTGCCCCAATTAAACCAGCCAAGCTTCAAAAGAATCCAGAAGATTTATTAGGAGTAACATGTCCGGCATTAACCCATTCTGGCATACGTCATTGGCATATATCATTTACAGTCACCTTGTGATGACCCAAAGGGGCGTGGCACAAAAGCAGCCAAGTCACAAAAGTAGGTAAAGTCCCTTTAATTCCTCCAACTTGGCCTCCAAAGTCCAGTTACCATTGGCTGGAGAAAAAAAAAACTCTCCCAAGAACAGTTTTTAAAGGAAAGAAATCCAGTCCGAACCCAAAGTCACATCTAGATTATAAATAAAAACCAATACAAACCACAAGCTGCGGCAATTAAGGAGACAGGGCAGGATAAGGAATTGCAGACTTCCAAAAGATAAACGAAACACACACCATTGGGAGGTGTGTGTTTGCTGTGCGCAAACGCCCTTTTAAAATCCTGTTTCCCCAGCTGCAGCTAATGAAGGGAATCAGGGCCCTTTTCTCCCCTGTAACCCATGTTGCTCCCTTCTCCATTCCTCCCTGCGTGCCCTAGGATGAAGAAGGGATGGGCCTGGTCTTCCTCTGAAGGCCCAGCCGGACTGTGCCCTTCCCCAGTTTCCTCCACAACCACCGGAGCCACACCCCCACTCCCTGTCAGCTGTTTGACCTCCCCCTCGGAGTCAGATTCAAACAGGGGCATGACACACCTGTGACCCTGTTTCCCCCCCCTCCCCCCTGGGTGTCTCATAAATCAGATTCTCCAATTGAGCACATTCCTGGGCTGGATGTCATCAATCACATTCTCCAATTAACGATTTTCCCAAGGAAGAAGATTCAGTAGCTTAGTTACAATCTTTGTAAGATAATTGTGGAATGTACTTCTGGTTTTAAGCCGCCCTGCTGCTTCAGATTTCCTTCCCCACCGGCCTCTTTGTTTATGGCAACTCTAAAACAGGCATAGGAATGCTTTATGAGTTGACACAACCGTCATAAGTACATGCCAGTTGCCAAGCATTAGAATTTTGACCACACAACCATGGGGATGCTGCAATGACGATCGTAAGTGTGAAAACCAATCATAACTCACTTTTTTCAGTGCGTTGTAACTTTGAACGGTCATTAAACGAATGGTTGTAAGTCAAGGATTACCTGTGGCCTGTCATAAGATATTTAATTGGCCCTGATTTTGTCTGTTTTTCTCAAAATGCAGTTTTTCTGGAGAGTGTTCAAGAGTTGACAGAATAACAGTGTTGGAAAGGACCTTGAAGGTCATCTAGTCCAACCCCTGACAGCAGATATCATTCTAGGATATAAACGGTTATCTGTTTGTTTTGGTGTTTCTCTTTATATATTTCATTTCTCGTTATTGTGTCATTGTTTTGCTTTAATAAGGGACCCGCCGGGAGTCTCTTTCTCCTTGCATCGGGCTAAGGATCCGATAGAGAGATAAATGAATAAGTAAACCATCTTCGTGCATTAGATTTATGATATATTTAGCCTCCCCTCTGTTCTCTTTTGGGATAATTGCAAGGTTGCCTGCAGGAAGCTTAAAAAAAAAGAAAAGAAAATCAAAATAACGGCTACAACTACAGATAGTCCTCAATTTATGACTGGTCACTTAGGGAATGTTTGAAGTTACAAGGGGCCTCCGAAACAGGGAGCTATGACCCAATTTCAAAGTTCCGATGTTCATAATGGCCACTGAGGAATTCTGGGAGTTGAAGCATGCTGGCTGGGGAATTCTGGGAGTGGAAATCCACCCCTCTTAAAACATGCTGGCTGGGGAATTCTGGGAGTGGAAGTCCACCCCTCTTAAAGCATGCTGGCTGGGGGATTCTGGGAGTGGAAGTCCACCCCTCTTAAAGCATGCTGGCTGGGGAATTCTGGGAGTGGAAGTCCACCCCTCTTAAAGCATGCGGGCTGGGGGATTCTGGGAGTGGAAGTCCATCCCTCTTAAAGCATGCTGGCTGGGGGATTCTGGGAGTGGAAGTCCATCCCTCTTAAAGCATGCTGGCTGGGGGACTCTGGGAGTGGAAGTCCATCCATCTTAAAGCCTGCTATCTGGGGGATTCTGGGAGTGGAAGTCCACCCCTCTTAAAGCATGCGGGCTGGGGGATTCTGGGAGTGGAAGTCCACCCCTCTTAAAGCATGCTGGCTGGGGAATTCTGGGAGTGGAAGTCCACCCCTCTTAAAGCATGCTGGCTGGGGGATTCTGGGAGTGGAAGTCCATCCCTCTTAAAGCATGCTGGCTGGGGGATTCTGGGAGTGGAAGTCCATCCATCTTAAAGCCTGCTATCTGGGGGATTCTGGGAGTGGAAGTCCACCCCTCTTAAAGCATACTGACTGGGGGATTCTGGGAGTGGAAGTCCACCCCTCTTAAATCATGCTGGCTGGGGAATTCTAGGAGTGGAAGTTCACAGGTTGTAAAGTCCCCATAGATGTCTACTATAACAATTAAAGTGAAGATTATTAGAGGGTGATCAAGATTTCCTAGCAGGTGTTGAACAATAATAGTTGAATATATACAACATAGAATTCTTTATTGGCCAAATGTGATTGGATACACAAGGAATTCGTCTGTGGTGCAAATGCTCTCAGGGTACATAAAAGATGCATTCGTCAAATGTCAAGAATCATTAGGTGCACCACTTAATGATAGTCAGAGGCTACAATAAGCAATCAAATCAAACTAGGAAACAGTCAACATAGTAAACATTGTGAAAGCCACGTAATGATTAAAAGTCAAAGTGCATTTGTTTCGTTTTTTTATTAGTAACTTACTAGATTGTGGGAATGCTAGATATAATTGATCTTGATTTTCAGAGCAAAGTATCCCATAATGTTTGGATTTGCAAACTAGCTAAATAAAGTCTGGCATCCTCTCTATGAGACGAGTCCAAGGCTGGGTTGAAAACTTGAGTTCTCATCAGCGCTTCTTTCAATAAAACTGCAGCCACGGGTCAACTGGTATGATCAAGGTTCTAGTCCTGATAGAGGTAGGGCTATCAGGTTTGCAGGTGGCCTGAAACGGAACGCAAAGAGACTAGAACATAAAAACAGAATCCCAAACGATCATGTGAAGTAAAGGGAATGACATGAAAAATGAAGTTTAATAAGCCAAATGCAGAGTTCTTGACTTCTGGTGACCGGTTGCTAGTCCCTGTTGTTTTCTTGGCAACATTTGTAGAAGCGATTCACTTTTGCCTTTTTCCTGAGGCTGAGAAAAAACGACTGACCCAAACTCACCCAGCTGGCTTCATGCCCAGAATTAACAGTCTCCAAGTTTCTAGCCTAGGGCCTTAATCTACATCAAATTAGCTCTTTTCTATGCATTAAGAAAGATTTTTTCAAACAAATTATGTACCTTTTCCCTTCTTCCCATGAGCATAGAAGCTAATTATCTACCCAAAAGCCCTTCCTTGGCATATAAGTCAGTTTTCTGGAAATTTAAGCCTTTACCAGCCTTTCCTGGTTTTTCATTCCCTTCCAACTCTGTTATTCTATTTCTATTTCATCATATTAATTGTGCAGTGGATTCATGTTCAATAAGGCATAGCACCTAAGGAAAAAAAGCAGGAAAGTGGAAAATAACAATATTTGTATTTACACCAAGACAAATTCCTTGTGTGTCCAATCACACTTGGCCAATAAAGTATTCTATTCTATTCTATTCTATTTCGAATCCCCAGTTGATATTTCCTTGCAGGCCTGACTCCTGGCGAATATATGGAGAGGCCTCTGCAATTTTATCGGCACCATTTTGCAAAGTGGTGTGCGTTGCCTTCTTCCTAGGGCTGGGAGAAAGCAACTGTCACCAGTTGGGTTTTGGACCTAAGTCAAGTCTAGAACTCCCAATGTCCCAGTTTCTAGCCTGCTGCCTTAACTCCTTGCCGTCAACAACACTATGGAGCAGTCTATAGACATTTTGCAGGCATCAGATCATGGACTTTCTGGTTTTTCTTTGAAGACATTTCACTTTTCATCCAAGAAGCTTCTTCGGCTCTGATTGGATGGTGGCGAATGGAAGGATTTATACTCCTTGCAGACAGCTGGTCATTTGCATCCTTTAAGAGGGTCGTTGAGGCCACTTGGAAGTTTGTCTCTATCCTTAGGGTCACCTGAGTGGTGCAAATAGGTGTGAAGCCTTCTTGGAACTGCTGAAAGGACTTGTGTTGTAGAAGGCTCCATGCCCATTTGCACTACTCAGGTGACCCTGGGGACAGAGACAAACCTCCAAGCGGCCTCAACGACTCTCTAAAAGGATGCAAACGACCAGCTATCTGCAAGGAGTAGAAATCCTTCCATTCCCCACTATCTGGTCAGAGCCGAGGAAGCTGCTTCTTGGATGAGAAGCAAAACATCTTCAAAGAAAATCAAAAGAAGTCCAGTTGTCTTTTTAAAAAGTACTTTGGGGACAGCCATGACCTGAATGACCAAGAATCTCCATAGAACTGCTCCATTATGATTGATGATTGATGGCGAGGGGTTAAGTTAGTGGGCTAGAAACTGAGGCACTGGGAGTTCTAGAGCTACAAAAGCAACTGGTGACTTTGGGCCTGTCGCTTTCTCTCAACCCTAGGAAGAAGGCAATGGCACACCATTTCACAAAATGGAGCCTCCAGTCAACTTTTCGGAGCTAAATCTCCGTCTTTCTCCTGCAACATAACCTGATCTTGCTTTTGCACAAATTTACAATTAGATCTTTTGGCAACCACTCCTTTATATTTTAAGAGGAAACAAAAGGATTCTCCTTTAATGTACCTTGCGTTCCTCTTTTCCAGCTGCGCTGGGGACGCTGGATTTCAGCTTGCTGTACGATCAGGAAAACAACGCGCTCCATTGCACGATCAACAAAGCCAAGGTAGGTGCCTCCACATTTCTGAAAACCCATCGTTTTCTCTGTGGATCAGACACAACACAATTATTAGTGTCAGCATCCTGAGCTCATACGTAGGCCCAGCATCCTCTGGCTTGTAATTTTATGGCTTGGATGTTCGGACTCTCTATTTCTCTATTGTTCTTCTCACAAAGAAGAGGGGATCAACTTAAAAGCCCCTGAAAGCAGGAGAAGAAGCAATGGGTGGAAATTAATCAAGGAGAGAAGCAACCTGGAATTAAGGAGGGATTTCCTAACAGTGAGGAGAATTAACCAGTGGAACAGCTTCCTAACAGAAAGCTGTGGGTGCTCCATCACTGGAGGTTTTTAAGAAGACACTAGATAGTCACTTGTATTAAATGGTATAGAGTCTCCTGCTTGAGCAGGGGGCTGGACTAGATGACCTCCAAGGTCCCTTCCAGCTCTTTTTCTGATGGAGAAGATTTCAGGTGACCAAACTAAACTAAACTAAACTTGCTGACCTTAATAAGGACACTAAAGTGACAGGTCAAGGTAGTTGTGATAACGATAGTAAGCCAAAGATCATGGCCCTAGAAGAAGAACTTACTTCGGAAAGGAGAAAGTGTGAATCAGGTTTTACGCACCAGTCACACAAGAAGAGCAAGGCATTCAAAAAGAGAAGCCACCTTCTGGTTGGGGACTCAATTGTAAGGGATGTAAATTTAGGAAAGGATACTGAGGTTTTGAAAGAGGTCAGGTGTCTACCAGGTGCTACTGCCAGCAGAGACAAGAGAGTCAAGAATGCCAGCAAGGACTGTGATGTTGATGCTATTATACATCTTGGTGCAAATGATCTGTCCCAGAAGGATGTACTTTCTGTTCAGAAAGACTTCCAGAGCTTAGGGTATGAACTTAGTAATATGGGCTGTAGGCTTATCTTTTCAGAGGTTCTACCAGTATACAAGGAACAAAAAGGAATACAAAGTTTAATCAGAGTTTAATGTGTGGCTAAAGAAGTGGTGTAAAAGGGAAGGCTTTGGTTTTATTAGTCATGAGGTCTGCAGCTGGTCCAATGAAAAACTGTACAAAAGAGATGGTTTGCATCCATCAAAGAAAGGGACTGAGTTACTTGGCATTAAATTCACAGATTTCCTGGATAAACATTTAAACTGAACAGTGGGGACAGAGAATTAATGGATTCAGAATATTTCTGTCCCCAGCAACCTAAAACTAATAAAAATACCAGTGCATGCAAAATAGATGTTGGTGCAGGTAAGATTATCAACCTTGATGCCAACCAAAACCAAGCATTTAATAGTGAGTGCCATACCATGTGCACTAATCAAACAGGTGGCAAGAAAATAGGGGCAGCCAGGCACAACACAGGTTATGTAGACAGTAAACACAATGTCAGGCATAAAGATCTCAAGTGCCTATATACAAATGCACAAAGTCTGGGGAACAAACAGGGTGAATTTGAACTACGAATCCATGAAGGTAAATATGATATAGTTGGAATAACAGAAACTTGGTGGGATGAAACCCATGACTGGAACATACTGGTAGACAGATACAAACTATTCAAAAAAACCCAGATCCCATAAAAGAGGAGATGGAGTTGCACTGTATATAAAGGACCACTATATTGCTACAGAAATGCATGAAACCAAAGATGAAAACCTCCTAGAATGCATATGGGTCAATATAAAAGAAAAAAAGAATGACATGGCCATAGGTGTATATTATAGGCCACCCAATCAAGCAGAAAATATAGGTGTCCTTTTTGCCAGCCAACTAACACACATATGCAGGAAACACACAACAATAGTAATGGGAGACTTCAATTATCCTGATATCAATTGGAAAACTAATTCTGCACCAAGTGAGAAATCAAATAAGTTCCTAACCAACTTAGATGACAACTTTGTTGTCCAAAAGGTAGAGGGTGAAACTAGAGGGACAGCCATACTGGACTTAATTTTTACAAACAGAGAAGAAGTGATAGAGGGAGTTGAAACTGCAGGAACCTTGGGTGGGAGTGACCATGTCATACTAGAATTCAACATAACACAAACTCAAGCAACAGAACATAATGACACCAGAGTCAGATTTTAAAAGAGCTGATTTCAATAAACTCAGAGAGAACTTGGGAAAGATTCCCTGGATGAAAATCCTAAAGGGGAAAACGACTCAAGAATCTTGGGAAACTCTAAAAAGTATGATCATACAAGCCCAGACCAGCACAATACCACTGAGAAAGAAAAACAAGAAATCCAAGAAGAAACCAGCAGGTAGCTCTTGTTTTTTTGGATGCTCAAAAGGCTTTCGACAATCTTAATTGCCTATTTATGATTCAGCAAATTTATGACGTGAATTTCGGCAGTAAATTTGAGAATATTATAACGTATATTAAAAAGCAAATATAATAATAAATGGAGAGAATACCCAAAGTATAAATATAGAAAAAGGAGTCCGACAAGGTTGTCCGTTGTCCCCTCTGCTCTTCATATTATCATTAGAAATACTATTAGAAAGAGTGAGGCAAAAATCCTGAAATAAAAGGATTGAAAACTAAAAATGAAGAAATATAAATTGCAAGCTTTTGCAGACGATACGGCTTTTATTATGGAAGATCCAATAGAAAAAAGACAAGTGTTAATTAAGGAACTAGAAAGATATGGAGCGGTAGCAGGATTAAAAATTAACAGACAGAAAACAAAAACTATGAAAAAAAACGTGATGGTACAATGGGAAGGGATGAGTAATTCTTGCCTTCTTCCCTCCCCTCCCCTCCCCTCTTCCTTTCCCATCTAATGTCGGTTCCCTGTTTTTTTTCCCCCCCAAATTTCTTCCCTACATTCCTTTCCACTTGATCAACATCGCTGCTTGGAAAATTGCCCGTTGAGCAGCTTCTAATGATTTTGCAGGAAAGAAAAATTCCCGTTGGACATATTGATATATTTATTTTATTAAATTTTTATACTGCCCCCCTCTCCCGCAATGGGACTCGGGGCGGTGTACAGCCAAGATTTAAAAAAAAAACCCATAATAAATCGAATTTAAAAAAGATTTAAAAGAATTAAATTAATGGCTGACAAAAACAGTAAAAACAAGATAGAAAAGTTAAAATTACCAGAAATTTTTTAAAAACTTTTTTAAAACTCTAATAATTGATACTAGGCCAGACCGGCCTGTTGGAAGAGATGGGTTTTTAGTGCGTGCCGGAAGGTCTGCAGGTCAGTAATGGCTCGCATCTCTGGAGGTAATTCGTTCCAGAGGGAGGGTGCCCCTACAGAGAAGGTCCGCACCCTCAGGGCCGCCAGCCGGCGTTGTCCAGCTGATGGCACCCCAAGGAGGCCCACCTTGTGGGAGCGCACTGGCCGGTGGGAGGCCGATGGTGGCAGCAGGCGGTCCCGTAAGTACCTGGGTCTCAAGCCATGAAACGCTTTAAAGGTGACTACCAACACCTTGAATCGCACCCGGAAGCCCACCGGAAGCTAGTGCAGCTCGCGCAGGAGCGGTGTAACACGGGAGCTCCGAGGAGCCCCCAAAATCACCCGCGCGGTCGCACTCTGCACCAGCCGAAGCCTCCGGATGCTCTTCAAGGGGAGCCCCATGTAGAGAGCATTGCAGTAGTCTAGGCATTTAATAAAATAAATAAATATTGATGATCAGTATCAGTAGAACTGGAGAACAGAGCTGGAAAGCAGGTTAGTGGGGTGGGGAGAGAATGGGGATTTTGCAGTATCCTTCCCCTGCCACACCTACCAAGCCATGCCACACCCATCAAGCTACGCCCACAGAACCGGTAGTGAAAAAAAAAATTGAATCCCACCACTGGCCATGGGCTTCCATACTGCAGGTTGTCCTTGACGTTACAACCACAAGGGAGCCCAACATTTCATGTGGCTAATCGAGGGAGTGGGTTGCGCTCGCTTTACGACCTTCCTTGCCGCTGTCGTTAAGGGAATCCCCTCTGTGATTCGATTCAGAACACGGCGGCTACGTGAATCACTGCAGTTGTTAAGTTAAGGAACCTAAGTGGATTTGGTGGTCCTACATTAGGACCTTTGCTGTTTCTGGTGGGACATTAGGACATTTCAGTGACCCAATAAGGATCTTTGGTGGCCCCTCCACTATTTATTTATTTTATTATTTATTTATTTGGTTGTCAATTGCTTACAAGATAATAGGTGTAAGTAAAAATATAGTTATGAATACATGGATACATATAAGAAAAATAAAATATAAAAGAAACAATAGGACAGGGACGGTAGGCATGTTGGTGCGCTTATGCACGCCCCCTACAGACCTCTTAGGAAAGGGGTGAGATCAAGAGTAGACAGTCTAAGGTTAAAGTTTTTGGGGTTTGGAGAAGAAACCACAGAGTCAGGTAGAGTATTCCAGATTAGGAATACATAACTAGGATGATGGCTGGCTGGGAAATTCTGGGAGTTGAAATCCATGCATCTTAAAGCTGCCGCAGGTGAGATTTGACTGAATCTGAACATTTTATAAGAATAGACTAGAATTCTTTATTGGGCAAGTGTGATTGGACACCCAAGGAATTTGCCTTGGTGCAAATGTTCTCAGTGTACATAAAAGAAAAGATACATTCGTCAAGAGTCAAGAATCATCAGGCGCAAAACTTAATGATAGTCATAGGGTACAATAAGCCATCAAATCATAGTAGGAAACAGTCAATATAAATCGTAAGGATACAAGCGACAAAATTACAGTCATACAGTCACAAGTGGGAGGGGATGGGTGATAGGGCGTGATGAGAAGATTAATAGTTATAGTAGTACAGACTTTGTAATAGTTGAACAGTGTTGAGGGAATTATTTGTTTAGCAGAGTGATGGTTTCTGGGAAAAAACTCTCCTTGTGTCTAGTTCTGGTGTGCAATGCTCTATAGCGTTGTTTTAAGGAAAGGAGTTGAAACAGTTTATATCTGGGATGTGAGGGGTCTGTAAATATTTTCACAGCCCTCTTTTTGACTTGTGCAGTATACAGGTCCTCGATTGAAGGCAGGTGGGTAGTAATTGTTTTTTCTGCAGTCCCAATTATCCTCTGAAGTCTGTGTCTGTCCTGTTGGGTTGCAGAACCAAACCAGACCGTTATAGAGGTGCAGATGACAGACTCAATAATTCCTGTGTAGAACTGGATCAGCAGTTTGAGCTTTCTGAATTGGCGCAGAAAGAACCTTCTTTGTTGTGCTTTTTTGATGACGTTTTTGATGTTAGGTGTCCATTTTAGGTCATGTGATATAGTAGAACCTAGAAATTTGAATGTCTCTACTATTGATACTGTGTTGTCTAGTATTGTAAGAGGTGGTAATATGACAGGGTTTCTTCTAAAGTCTACCACCTTATAACACAACATTTGGAACAATTCTGGGGCCTGGTGTACAAATTATGGGTGAAATGATTCCAAAACTGAACGAGTTCTAATTAAGAAGCAATAGGTAGAAACTAATCAAGGAGTGAAACAACTTAGAACGAAGGAGAAATTAGAACAATTAATCAGTGGAACAACTTGCCTCAGAAGTTGTGGGCGCTCCAACACTGGAAGTTTTTAAGAAGAGATTGGACAACCATTTGTCTGAAATGGTATAGGGCTGCCTAAGCAGGGAGTTGGACTGGAACAGTGGTCGCCAACCGGTCCACGAGAAAATTTTGGTGGGCCGCAGAGAAATCTCACTCCCAGAGCACCCCCCCACAAAGCAATTAATCCAGGCTGCGCAGAAACACAAGGCTGTGCCACCCACATGGCCTGCAGGAACCCTCCCCGCCCATTCACTCTTTACCCGGCAAACTTGCCTGCTAAATTGCTATTTTTCCAACCATCAGCTGTGAGATTTAGATTAGCTAGGAAGCAGGAAATGGTTGGATTTCTTGCTTTCTAGCTAGTCTTCAGATCTTTGGCTCTGCTTTTAAGCCCAGCTGAACCTCCCTTAGGATTGAAGGGTCTATTATTCAGTGCAGACTCACAGCAAGCAAATTTTATGTGACAGACTCAGGTAGCTGATGGCAGATAGATAGATCACTGAATGATTCTGTGAGCAATTCAATCTGCCTGCCTTCCTGCTTTGCCTGATTTTTGAGTAAAAATTGCTCTTTTTTATATAAAAAATTCAATATTTACATACATGGTGAGTTGTGAGTTAATTTTGTGAGTTTGCTTGCAAGCAAATTTTATGTGACAGACTGAGCTAGCCGATGGCAGATAGATATAATATCTGAATAAATCTGTGATTCTGTGAGCAACTCAATCTGCCTGCCAGCTTTGTCTGATTTTGGGTAAAAGTTGCTCTTTTTTAAAATAAAAAATTCAATATTTATATAAATATTTATAATATTTACATACAAGCCATACCCAGCCAGTCACATGACCACCAAGCCATACCCCCAAATTAGGCCATACCCACAGAACCAGTTAGTGGTCCCTGGGATTTAAAATTATGAGTTTAGTGGTCCCTGAGGTCCAAAAGGTTGGCGACCCCTGGACTAGATGACCTCCAAGATCCCTTCCAATTCTGGTATTCTATTCTATTTAATTAAATTGCTGCAGAAGCTAGGTTTAATCATTGAGATATCAGAAATGGAATTTCTAATGGAAGAAAGATGTCAAATTTACACCGAATATTCCACATAGAGAAAACCGGTATAAAATATTCTACCATGACTGTATTCCAGCATTGATTGCTAAAATTGATTGCTCGGGATTGGAGAGAATCATTTTTTTTAACCAAATAAACAATTCTAAAAATTGAATTTCTTTTCCAACCTGCTACTTTTAGCAAAATGTTACTAACCCTTGGATTCCTATGTTAAACTAGTCTTGCACGTGGTTAACTGCCTCTGCATTTCCAGTTGGAAAGTACATACTGTTCCTTCCATATAAAAATGGCTAATTAAGGTGTGGGAACACACTTTGATGTCCAAAATAGCTTCCAATTTCCAAAGTAAATCTGACACAGAGTTTAACCGTGCTTGGAAGGCATTTTTAGAAGATCATCACAATTACAGGCCTGTACCAATCTGAAATTTGGGTTTTCTTTCTTCACTTAGTTTTAAACATTTTAGCTCAGTGTGTTTCAACTTTTGCAACTTTAAAAGGAGTGGGGAATTCTGGGAGTTGAAGTCCCACCCATCTTAAACCATGCCAGTTAGGGAATTGTGGGAGTTGAAGTCCACCCATTCTTAATGCATGCTGGCTGGGGAATTCTGGGAGTTGAATTTCATACCTCTTAATGTTGCCAACACTGAGAAATGCTGAGCTAGTTCTAAAAAAATCAGAATAGACGTTCAGAAGCTTGGGTTGAATTTGCTGTGGCTTTTAATTTTATTTTATGATTCACATATAACTATTTCTGTAGATACTAATATTTTGTTTTGATTTTAACCAGGGCTGTAGCTCTCAAAACAGTATCCAGTAATATAATAATGTAGCCCAGTATAATATATAGCGGTATCCTATAATCTAATTTTCTGATACTCATAAATTCCCTTATTTAATATGCGTCTTCTCCCTTTTTCTTCCCCTCCCAATCCGCTTTCATGTTTTCCAAGAAATGTGGAATAAAGATATGACTAGAACAAAGAGAAAGGAGTGTCTAACCATGCCTCTAAAACCCAACTTGAATTACAGGTAGTCCTTGACTTACAACAGATCATTTAGTGACCATTGTTACTGTGATGACCCAGAGTATATCAGAAATAGGACCAAATCCAAAACATAATTAAAAGTCCTTTAATGCCTTCAACTTGGCTTCACTGTTTAATTGTTCACAGCGGAGGAGTAAACTGTTTTCAAAATAACATTTCAAAGGAAAGAAACACAGTTCACATTCAAAGAGCCGATAACGAAGCAAAAACCAAAAAACAAACCACATTAAATAAAGTTCCTTGACAAACCGGGATAGATAATTGCCACTTCAGGAAGATAACCAGGTACAGTCCGTTGGTAGAACGCCAACCATGATAAACCTTAGGAATAAAACACTAATTTGTCTCCAGCGTCTGTTAGCACGCAGGTCCAAACTCTTATGCAAATCTCACACCTGCAACCCATGAAGAGGATCAAGGCCCTCTCCTCCCGAGTAGACCACGTTTTACCCTGATCCTCTGCTCCCCTGCGTGCCCTAGGATGGAGAGGGGATGGGCTTGGGTCCTCCTCTGACTGCTCAGCCGGCCTCTGCCCTTCCCCAGCCTCCTCCACCACCTCTGGAGCCACCCTTCCGCTCCCTGTTGGCTGCTCCTCCTCTTCCTCAGAGTCAGTCTCCACCAGGGGCATGACAGTTACGATAACACTGAAAAAAGTGACATGGCCGTTTTTCACATTAATGACTGTTGCAACATCCTCATGGTCGAAAAGCAATTACTTGGCAACTGGCTCCTATTTATTTATTTACAAGACCGCATTCTGCCATTTTCCTCTCACTGTCCGGTGCGCTCCCACAGGGAGGGTCTCTTGCGGGTCCCGTCGGCATCTATGTGCCGGCTGGTGACCCCGAGGAATAGGGCCTTCTCTGTGGGGGCATCTACCCTCTGGAATGGGTTGCCTCCGGAGTTACGTACAGCCACGGACCTGGGGACCTTCAGGCGTGCCTTGAAAACCTGGCTCTTTGACCAGGCCGGCTTGGGCTGATTTTAGATTTGGGTATTTTAATTTTTATATCAAATTTTAGGGTTCAAGGGAGGGGTTTTAATTGTTTTCAGCCAGGGCCTTTAGTTTAATTTAGTTTTAACTTTTATATATTTAATGTTTTAATTGTATGGCTGTGCACCACTCTGAGTCCTTCAGGAGAGGAGCGGTATATAAATTATTATTATTATTATTATTATCATCATTATCATTATTATTATGGCTGCAGTGTGCCTAGGGGTCACCCTAACTTTCTGACAAGCAAAGTCAACGGGGGAAGCCAGATTCACTTAATGACCATGTTACCGTAGTGATTCACTTAACAAACTGTTGCAAAAAAAAAATCTGGCAAAACTCAGTGAACGACTGTCTTGTTTAGGAACGGAAATTTTGGGGGGGCCTCAACTGTGGTCGTAAGTCGAGGTCTGCCTGTATTCAATCAATCAATCAATCAGAATAGAGCTGGAAGGGACCTCGGAGGTCTACTAGTCCAGTGGTCACCAACCGGTGGGCCAGGGACCACTGGTGGGCCGCGAGAAAATTTTGGTGGTCCGCAGAGAAATGTCCCCCCCAAAGCAATTAATCCAGGCTGTGCAGGAACACAAGGCTGCGCTGCCCACATGGCCAGCGGGAACACAAGGCTTGCGTCACTTGCATTGCATACAACACTAGGTAGTAAGGGGAGGGGGGAAAGGGCGTAGGGGGGGAACTCGCCCCACTCACCCCACGTGCCTTGCCTGGCCACCAGGCTGCTTCTTTCTGCTTCTGTTTTTGGCTACATGCAAGGAAAGCAGCAAAAATCTTTTTTTCTCTCCCCTAAACTCCGCCAGAAATGAGTCTTTGGGACCCTGCAAGACATTCTGCTCCAAGAAGCTGCGCCGGTGCAACCAGTCTCACAAAGACTCATTTCTGGCGGAGTTTGGGGAGAGAAAGAAAGATTTCTGCTGCTTCTGCTGCTTTCCTTGCATGAAGCCAAAAGTCTCTCTCTCTCTCCCTGAGAATGGAGCTGGAGACGGTATCCTGCGATCCCAAATAAAGAACGGTCGATCGGTAGGAAAACGGGGTGGTGAATTTTCCTGCAGACTTTTTTGGGGATTTTCCCAGGATCTCTGCTGCTTCTGCTTTTTCTGCAAAGATCCTGGGAAAATCCCCCAAAAAGTCTGCAGGGAAATTCCCCACCCCATTTTCCTACCGATTGATCGTTCTTTATTTGGGATCGCAGGATACCGTCTCTTTCTTTCTCCCTCTCTCCCCCTGAGAACGGACCTGAAAAGCAGGTTAGGAGTGTGGCTGCCTTGGGGTGTGGAGGTATGATGGACCTCTGTGTGTGTGTGTTGGTGTGTGTGAGAGAGAAGGGGGGGGGGGGAGAGAGAACATCACTGCCAGCTCTCCGAGGTTAGATTGGATCTCTCTATCTCTTTCTCGCTCTACCATCAACGTCAACAAGCCACCGTCACTCAAAATTCATATTAGTGATCCACAGGATTTAAAATTATTAGTTTGGGCATCCTTGAGATCCAAAAGTTTGGCAGCCCCTGTTCTAGTCCAGCCCCCTTGCTCAAGCAGGAAACTCTATACCATTCCTGACTAGTTTCTCCTGAAAAACTTCTGGTGATGAAGTACTCACAACTTCGGACGGCAAGCAGTGACAATGTTGTGCGTTTTCCTCACGTACACAAAGCCTGCGCAGTTGCAATGCCATTAAAATAGAATTTTATTCCTTTACTGAATGCTGGTTGGAACCATTTCCAAGGCTCTCCACCTCTCAAAAATGAGCTCTGGGCAGCCTAGAAGGGTTAAATAGGCCACAACAATGATGTAATAATTGCTAGCTGGGGAATTCTGGGAATTGGAAGTCCAGATATGTTGAAGTTGCTAAGGTTAAGAAAACATCGGCTTAATGGAAGGGACTGCAGAGCATGGCCTCTGGGCTAGATCTGAGGGTGTGTGTGTGTATGCAGAGGTGGTATTTTGCTTTTTTTAAAAACAACTCCTGTTTATATTGCAGATGCAATTTTATCTTCCTCTCTGGCTGTTCCATTTGTGATGTGGTCAGGGGATAACCTGTTACGTTAATTACTGATGGATAATCTGAAATTCATCATTGGTTAGTGTCCCCTGCTTGGGCGGGGGAGGGGGGTTGGACTAGATGACCTACAAGGTCCCTTTCAACTCTATTAATTTTAATTGCTGTAATTAATGCTTCAGTAGGAGAGAATATACTGTATACAGCTCAGGGTTGACCTGGGCAGCTCTTGGTGCTCTCTGACCACGACTGTTTTCTTACAAACGTTTCACGACCTAATTAGGTAACGTCATCAGTGCACGAAGGGAGAGAGGATTTGTGAAGAGGAGGAGGAGGATGGCGACTGTGGGGTTCTTGGTGCTCTCTAAGCTTGGTTGTTTTCTTACAGATGTTTCATTGCCCAACTAGGTAACATCCCGGAGAAGGGAGAAAATAGTTGCAGAAAGGAGAAAGAGGAGGAGGAGGGAGAGAAGGAAGAGGAGGGAGAGGAGGAAGAAGAGGAGGAGAAGGACTGTGGGATCCTTGGTGCTCTTCGAGCTTGGTAGTTTTCTTGCAGACATTTCATGAACCAACTAGGTAACGTCATCAGTTCTAGAAGGGAGGGAGGTTTGCTTTATGTTTAAATAGTAATGGTCCTTAATTGGGGTGTTGTTTATCGCTTGATTGTTAGCCTAGGGCAGTGGTAGGGAACCTGGGCTCTTTTATCACTGATGGACTTCAACTCCCAGAATTCCTGAATGAGCTATAAAAAGTTCCCCATCCCTGGCCTACTGGTTTTTCAGTTGTGAGGGAAATCAATTTTTGATTTGAATGGGATTGTTCAATATACAAATGTCCTAATTTTTGACTTGAAGGATCAATATTCTTTATATGTCCTACATTTGTATATTAAACAGTCCCATTCAAGTCAAAAATTGATTTCCCTCACAACTGAAAAACCACTAGGCCAGGGATGGGGAAACTTTATGGCTCACTCAGGAATTCTGGGAGTTGAAGTCCATCAGGATAAAAGAGCCAAGGTTCCCTACCGCTGCACCAGCTCAAGCAATCTTCCACTAGGCAGTGGTAGGGAACCTTGGCTCTTTATCACTGATGGACTTCAACTCCCAGAATTCCTGAATGAGCTATAAAAAGTTGCCCCTCCCTGGCCCTGGGCCTAGTGGTTTTTCAGTTGTGAGGGAAATCAATTTTTGATTTGAATGGGATTGTTCAATATACAAATGTCCTCATTTTTGACTTGAATGATCAATATTCTTTATATGTCCTACATTTGTATATTAAACAGTCCCATTCGTGTCAAAAATTGATTTCCCTCACAACTGAAAAACCACTAGGCCAGGGATGGGGAAACGTTTATGGCTCACTCAGGAATTCTGGGAGTTGAAGTCCATCAGTGATAAAAGAGCCAAGGTTCCCTACCGCTGCACCAGCTCAAGCATCTTCCACTAGAGCAGTGGTAGGGAACCTTGGCTCTTTTATCACTGATGGACTTCAACTCCCAGAATTCCTGAATGAGCTATAAAAAGTTCCCCATCCCTGGCCTACTGGTTTTTCAGTTGTGAGGGAAATCAATTTTTGATTTGAATGGGGTTGTTCAATATACAAATGTCCTAATTTTTGACTTGAATGATCAATATTCTTTATATGTCCTACATTTGTATATCAAACAGTCCCATTCCAGTCAAAAATTGATTTCCCTCACAACTGAAAAACCACTAGACCAGGGATGGGGAAACTTTTATGGCTCTCTCAGGAATTCTGGGAGTTGAAGTCCATCAGTGATAAAAGAGCCAAGGTTCCCTACCGCTGGCCTAGGGTAATGTTGGTGTTAATCACTGCTTATCTGGGTGTTGATTGCTGGAGAGATGGTGTGTTTTGCTCTTTTTGTTTTCCATGTTGGCTTTTTGGTTCTCCTTTCGAATGATGTGTAGATGTTGTTCATCTCAATGGGCCCGTTGATGGCTGATTCGCCAGGCTTCCAGGAATCCTCCGGCGTTTTTGGACTTGTCTTGGTCTAAGACCACGATGGCAAACCTATGGCAGGCAGAGCCCTCTCTGTGGGCCCGCACACCATCTGTTCAGAGTTTTGCAGCACTAATTCAGCACCAGAAAAATATACACAGGTGGCTGATGCTTCATTTAACATCTTCATAAACATAATAAATAGATTTTACAAGCCGGTTGTAGATTTCTCCAACAAGGAGCAAACTCAGGACAGAAATAAATAGAGATGTTGCAAGTAACTTCAGCAAGCAAGCAAGTTTCTCTTTTACTTTAGTTCAGCAGGCAAGCAAGCGGGGAGAAGCAGTTTCATTTTCAATAGAGCTTCAGAGCTGCAGAGCTCAACATAGCAGCAGAGTTGCAGAGCTTAATATAGAGCCACGCCTAAGCTACTTCTAGTTTCAGTTTCCAAACTGTCCTCATTGACTGATTTAGTTGCTATGCCTATTCATTGGCTGACCTTGTGACCATGTTCTATTCCAGCTCATGAATATATTCTGCTCTTCTAGCTTCTGGCCAGCTGGCCTTCGCAGGCACCGGAGCATCAGAAAACAACCAGAAAATCAGCCCCAAAACAGGCTGTTTTTCGGGCCTTTTTCAGGCTGTTTTGGGGGCTGTTTGGAGGGCCAAAAATGCCCTGGAAAATGCCCCCAAAATGGCCTGAAAATGGCCCCCAAATAGCCAAAACCAGGTCATTTTCCAGGCCAGTTTCAGGCCTGAAAATTACCTGAAAATGGCTTGAAAAAGGCTAAAAATAGTCCCCCCCAAATGGCCAAATACAGCCCAAAAATAGGTATGTGTGCACCGGCTAGTCGGTCTTTGGTTTTTCGGCGCTCGTACACACGTACCAGCAAATGCATGCACATGCGTTCTGGTTTGGGCACTCATTGCCAAAAAAGTTCACCATCACTGGTCTAGGATGCTCACAGTTTTTTGAACCGATGGTGAAATCTGTCAGTGTTCACCAACACTGACTAGCAGGCAGAAGAAGACACGATGCAAACTCCTTCGTTGGCCAACACAGCACAACAACCGAGCTACAAATATTCTCTTCAATTCCAATTTATCAGGAGGTGGCAAACCTTGATCCATGTTGTAGATGCAGGAAGAGATGAAAAATAGATGTCATATCAACACGGTTATTATTTTTTAATCTTTCAACTTCCTTTTGTGAGTTGGGAAGATTGCTTCGTGGGCGTCCTTTGTCGCAATATGTATTTTCTCTGCCGCTTTTGCAATCTCAGCTTCCCCGAAGTACAGCCTGAAAATCTTAACCAGCTTAGAACTTCATCAGAAAAAAAATGGGCCACTCTGGGCAATCTGGTTTGCAGTTAATTCCCTCCTAATATGATTACCTGCAAAACATGTTGCTGGTTGCAGATAACAGAATCACACAGTTGGATGGGAGCTTGGAGGTCATCTAGTCCAGGGGTCGCCAACTTTTTGGACCTCAGAGACCACCAAACTCATAATGTTAAATCCCATGGATCAGAGACCCTGGGAAAATTCCCCCAAAAAAGTCTGCAGGAACACACATACTCACACCCCGTTTTCCTACCAGTCAATCATTCTTTATTTGGGATCGCAGGATACTGTCTCCAGCTCCGTTCTCAGGGTGGGGAGAGAAAGAGAGACTTTTGGCTTCATGCAAAGAAAGCACAGAAGCAGCATCCAGTTTTGTGCACCACATTATAAAAAAGATGTTGAGAAAAAGTGCAGAGAAGAGCAACCAGGATGATTAGGGGACTGGAGGCTAAAACATACGATGAATGGTTGCAGGAACTGGGCTTGGCTAGTGTAGTGAAGAGAAGGACCAGGGGAGAGATGGTAGCGGTCTTCCAATATTTGAGGGGCTGCCATAGGGAGGAAGGGGTCAAGCTATTTCCCAAAGCACCTGAAGGCCAGACAAGGAATAATGGGTGGAAACTGAACCAGGAGAGATTCAACCTGGAAATAAGGAGAAACTTTCTGACAGTGAGAACAATCAAACAGTGGAACAGAAGTTGCTCTCAGAAGTTGTGGGAGCTTCATCACTTGAGGCTTTCAAGAAGAGACTGGACTGCCATCTATCGGCAATGATGTAGGATCTCCTGCTTGGGCAGGGGGTTGGACTAGATGATCTACAAGGTCCCTTCCAACTCTGATTGTCTGTTATCTGCAGCAGAAGTTTTTCTTTCTGTCCCCCAAACTCCACCAGAAATAAGTCTTTGCAGCCTCTTGGAGGACTTGTAGGATCCCAAAGACTCATTTCTGGTGGAGTTTGGGGGAGAGAAAGAAAGACTTTGGCTGCTTTCCTTGCGTGCAGCCAAAAGCAGAAGAAGAAAGAAGCGGAAAGAAGCAGCCCGGTAGCCAAGCGAGACTTGTGGGGTGAGTGGGGCAAGTTCCCCCCCTACGCCCTTTCCCCCCTCCCCTCACTACCTCGTGTTATTTGCAATGCAAGTGACACAAGCCTTGTGTTCCTGTGGGCCATGTGGGTGGCGCAGCCTTGTGTTCCCACGCAGCCTGGATTAATTGCTCTGGGGGTGACATTTCTCTGCGGACCACTAAAATTTTCTCACGGACCACCAGTGGTCCCCGGGCCATTGATTGGCAATCCCTGTTCTAGTCCAACCCCCTTCTCAAGTAGGAGATCCTATACCATTTTAGACAAATGACTGTCCAGTCTCTTCTTAAAAACCTCCAGTATTGGAGCACCTACAACCTCTGGTGGCCAGCTGTTCCACTGGTTAATTGTCCTCACTTTTAGGAAGTTTCTCCTTAATTCCAGGTTGCTTCTCTCCTTCATTAGTTTCCATGCATTGTTTTTTGTCTTCTGGTGCTTTGGAAAATAAGTTGACCCCCTTTTCTTCTTTGTGGCAGCCCCTCAAATACCGGAATACTATCATGTTCCAGTCCTTTTCTCTAGAGTAGCCATACCCAGTTCCTGCAGCCCTTCTTCGTATATTTTAGTCTCCAGGCCTTTAATCATCTTAGTTGCTCTTTTCTGTATTTCTCTTCCCCCTATCATTCCTACATACTGTTCCAAGCCAAAAGATCCAGAGAGAGAAGTTTGCAAAGGGAAGGACAGGCCAATTACTCCACACTCAGAAACCACAAAATAACTGTTACGAACATCACATTCTTGTTAGGTCTCCATTAGGGATTTATAGCGCCTTTTAAATCATCGTCGTGCCACAATAGCAGGATTAAGAATGAGTTTTATGTCATTTCAGCGGTGGCTGGTTGATGCTACGAAGACGGTGGGGACTCTGTCATTTGTAACAAACCACAGCGATGCCGAAATACAGGCCGTCCTCATTTAGTAGCTACAATTAGGATTGGCAATGAGTTTGTGAAGCGAAGAAGTTACTAAGTGAAACCGCGCCTGTTTATCATCTTAGTTCGGCTTTCCTTTCCTTGATTAGACCTGCCAGGGTTGTCAGTGCAAGGACTGGTTGTAAAATTACATTTTTCATCACCACCATAATTACAAATGATTGTTAAACGAGCCATTCCCTGCAATGCTACACGTTGACTGAAGGCTGAAACATGCAAAGCACAGTTGCAAGATTTGGGTCTCTCTAGTTTAATGAAAAGTAAGGAGGTGGCGCAGTGGTGAGGATGCAGCAGAGGGAGTCCTTGACTTACAACAGTGCGCTCAGCGACTGTTTGAAGTTACGATGGCACAGGAAAAAGGGGCTTAGGACCATTTTTCACACTTATGGCGACAATTAGCAACTGGCATGTACTTAGGACGGTCACAGCCTCCCGGGGGGGGGGGGTGTCACGTGATTCCTCTATCTGTGACCTTCTGACAAGCCAAGTCAATGGGAAAGCTGGATTCGCTTAATGACCGTATGACCAAGTTAACGACTGACACCAAATTAACAAACTATCAGGATTATAAGCAAAATATTAAATATGGCAGAGATCATGACAGACAGATAGATGATAGATAATAGGTAGGTAGGTAGGTAGATAGATAGATGGATGGATGGATGGATGGATGGATGGATGGATGGATAGATAGATAGATAGATAGATAGATAGATAGATAGATAGATAGATAGATAGATAGATAGAATTCTTTATTGACCAAGTGTGATTGGACACACAAGGAATTTGTTTTGGTGCAAATGCTCTCAGTATACATAAAAGAAAAGATACATTCGTCAAAAGTCAAGAATCATAAGGTACAACACTTAATGATAGTCATAGGGTACAATAAGCAAACAAATCATACTAGGAAACAGTCAATAAAAATCATTAGGATACAAGCAACAAGGCAGCCACAAGTGGGAGGAGATGGGTGAAAGGAAGGATGGATTAATAGTAACAGTAATGCAGATTTAGTAAATAGTTTGACAGTATTGGAGGAATTAGCTGTTTAGCAGAATGATGGCATTTGGGACATTGATTGTAATGATTTCTCTAGGTTTTTTGGGGGGGTTAGGGACTTGATTTCGGAACCAAAATTAGCAAAACCACTTTATGTATCTGCCATCTGAAACCAGGCTTAATAGCAGAAACTGGGAGAGGGATCTTGGAGTCTCAGTGGACAACCAGCTAAATATGAGCCAGCAATGTGCAGCAGCAGCCCAAAAAGCTAATGCAGTCCTAAGTTGTATTAACAGAGGGATACAATCAAGATCAAGTGAGGTACTAATGCCACTCTATAATCCCTTAGTAAGACCACACCTAGAGGACTGCATCCAGTTGTGGTCACCACACTATAAAAATGATGTTGGGACTCTAGAAAAAGTGCAGAGAAGAGCAACCAGGATGATGAGGGGACTGGAGGCTGAAAGATACGATGAAGGGTTGTAGGAACTGGGCCTGGCTAATCTAGGGAAGAGAAGGATAGCATCTTCCAATATTTGAAGGGTTGCCATAGAGAGGAAGGGGTCAAGCTATTTTCCAAAGCACCCGAAGGCCAGACAAAGAATAATGGATGGAAACGGATCAAGATGAGAGATTCAACCTAGAAATATGGAGGAATTTTCTGACAGTGAGAACAATTAACCGATGGAACAGAAGTTGCCTTCGGAGGTTGTGGGAGCTTCATCCCTGGATGCTTTCAAGAAGAGACTGGATTGCCATCAGTCAGAAATGGCGTGGGGTCTCCTGTTTGGGTGGATGGGGTTGGACTAGATGACCTACAAGGTCCCTCCCAACTCTATGATTCTGTTCCCTTTGTACAGTATGTTACTAGTGCTTAAATGTTTCAATTCCATCCTTTACTCATTTCTCTTTTTTTTCCCTCTTTTTTCTTCCTGTGTTTGTGTTTGCCTCCCTTTGGTTCTCTCCCTTCCGCCAACGTTCATTTCATTTCATTTCTTGGCTGGGATAAACAGATGCCCCAAACACACTACCAAAAGGTAAGCTCTCTTTTGGCTCTACATTTCCCCACCCCCACCCCATCCCACCCCACCCCACCCCATCTCTATGTCCTCCCTGGCAGGGTTGTTGTGATCTCCAGCTGACGCTCCGGACAGAGCACTGAGAGATGCTTACTCAGCATGCAGCAGCAACAGCTTTTAAAGCAGCCGCATCGGTTCTTGGAAATTTGCCCAGTTATGGATCCCCTGCTTCGTTTATCTCAGGGAGGGGGGAAAACGGCGGTCTGAAAAACAAAAAAAAATTGCAGTCAGAAATTACAGCTAGTCCTTGACTTAACAACTGTTCGTTTTTTAGTGACCGTTCAAAGTTACAACGGCATTGAAAAAAAAAAAATTGACTTAGGACCACCTGGTGGGATTCAGCCGGTTCGGGATGGTTTGGGTGAACCGATCGTTAAATTTACATCTGGTTCACCAAACGGGTAGTTTATTTATTTATTTAAATTTATATACCGCCCCCTCTCCCAAAGGGACTCGGGGCGGTGAACAGCCAGAATAAAAATACACATATAAAACACATATACAATATTTAAAAATTAAAAGAATTAAATATAATTGGCTCTTACAAAGATTAAACTAAGGGGGATTAAGAAAAATTAAAAACCAGATTAAAATTTAAAAACCCCTAGGCCAGGGGTAGGGAACCTTGGCTCTTTTATCACTTATGGACTTCAACTCCCAGAATTCCTGAGAGAGCCATAAAAGGTTCCCCATCCCTGGCCTACTGGTTTTTCAGTTGTGAGGGAAATCAATTTTTGATTTGAATGGGATTGTTCAATATACAAATGTCCTAATTTTTGACTTGAATGATCAATATTCTTTATATGTCCTACATTTGTATATGAAACAGTCCCATTCGAGTCAAAAATTGATTTCCCCCACAACTGAAAAACCACTAGGCCAGGGATGGGGAACCTTTTATGGCTCACTCAGGAATTCTGGGAGTTGAAGTCCATAAGTGATAAAAGAGCCAAGGTTCCCTACCCCTGCCCTAGGCCAGACTGGCTTGCTGAAATAAATAAGTTTTCAGCGCACGACGGAAGGTCATGAGATCAGGGATGGAACCAACCCCACCCCGCCCCTCCCAGGAGTCTCCATGCAGCCCGTTGTGGATGCAGGTAAGTGCAAGGTTCAAGTGGAGGCTCTTGGAGGGGGAAAAAAATGGGCCTTCCAGAAGGACTGAAAGTCCAGAAACGGGCCTGTTTCCGGTTTCCAAAGGGAGGCCATTTTTGCCCTCCCAGAGGCCTGAGGGAAGCCTCCGGACTCTGAGGAAGGTGAAAAATGGCCCTCCTAGAAGTTCCGCCAGGCCACGCCCACCATGGCCACACCCACTCAGCATCCGGGCAGAGAAACGGTTGTTGGGATTTTACCCTTTTATTCCCCCTTTATTTCTATGATACAGTATTTTTTTCCCGCTGTTCGGTTTACTCCTTTTTTTGTTTTTATGTTCTCTTCGAACGTTTAAATAAACCTGTGCCTAGAGAATAAATGCACACATGAAAAGAAGGAAAGTTCTTAGTTGTGTTGGAAGGAATAACCATCTGGTTCGGTTCCAAGAAAGACGCTGGAAAGAAACAACATGGAGGCCGGTTGGAGAAGATGGGTTGATTGATGGACAGAAACCACACACGACAGCGTGCGGTTTTGAAGAACTAGCTGGGAGGGAGGAAGGGTTCTTATACGATTCTGTGTTTCTGAAGTTTTGGGATTTGTGCAACATGGGCTTTGTGTTCCTAAAGGGGGGGCGTTGGGCAATTCCCATTGTGGCTGATGGCTTATGTACTGTGCTGGATTTTGGGTGAGGGGCTGCTTATTATAATCGATGTCAAGCCCGAAACTGACATATGCGTAGCCATTTTATTTAGCCTTATTATATATTCCTTTCCTTTCTTTCTCTTGGCTGGTTATGGTGGGGGGGGAAAGATTTTGGGCTTGCCACATTCCTACCTACCTACCTACCCATCCATCCATCCATCCATCCATCCATCCATCCATCTACCATCTCTATCTTTCTCTCTCAATCTGTATTTACCTACCTACCTATCTACCTATCCATCCATCCACCATGTCTCTTTCTCTCTCAATCTAATTATATCTACCTACCTACCAACCTACCCATCCATCCATCCATCCATCCATCCATCTACCATCTCTATCTTTCTCTCTCAATCTGTATCTACCTACCTACCTATCTACCTATCAATCCACCATGTCTCTTTCTCTCTCAATCTAATTATATCTACCTACCTACCAACCTACCCATCCATCCATCCATCCATCCATCATCTCTTTCTCAATCAAAGCAGAGATTCCGGGTTTCGGAAAATGGCGGCCGCGCGCCTCCGTTGGAGCTCCCTCTGGCCGCGGCAGCTTCGGGTGCGGCCCCCCCTACCCCTCGGATCCCCCCGCCGGTGGCAGAGGCGGGGGAGGATCGGGGGAGCCCGGCGGGATCCTCCAGAAGCTGGCTGGGGGTGCGCTGGAGCCGCGGGACCGGCTGGGGGAGCGGCGCGGAGGGCGGCGCGGATGCGGCCCCGGCGGATGCGACGCCGAGTTGATCCTGGAGGCCTCGGAGGCCTCGGAGACCTTGCCCGGCGGCCGGTGAGGCCGGACGAGGCCCCCGGCGATGGTGATCGCGTCGGGGGCTGCGGGTGCTTCGGCGGCATCGGCGGAGGTCGCGGCGATGGTCGCGACGACGATGGCGGCCTCGGCGGCGGTCGCGGCGGCTGCGGTGGCGGTGGCGGCCTCGGTGGCTGCGGCGGAGGTGGAGGCGGCCTCGGTGGTCGCGGCGGCGGCGGTGGTCACGGCGGTGGCGGCCTTGGCGGTGGTCGCGGCGGTGGCGGCGGCCTCGATGGCGGTGGCGGCGGCCTCCGGAGTCATCATGGCAATACGGACGCCGGTGGACCCAGCGGTCTCCGGGGTGGAGAGATCACCGCGGTGTGGCCCCGGCGGCCCCCTGGGGAGAGCGATGGCCCTGGATTTTCTGGGGCGGCGCGGACCTGGGGGAGCCGCCTGGGGGGCCCTGGACTGGCCTCTGCGGCATTGTTGAGGTCGCAGAGGCCCTGGAACAGCTACCGCGGAAACCCCGGAGTTCCGAGGGGTTATGAAGAGGTCTTGGTACCCCCAGCGAGGCACGACGGTGTGGCAGGCTCGGCGGCCTCGCTCGGGCCGCGGCGATTTCGGGGGGCCCCGACCAGTGCGGGAGTGGCCCCGCTGTGGACATGGCGGGCCTGGACTGGTTTCGGGGCCGCCCCTATGGCTGCGGGGACAATACGGAGACTGGGGGTTGGATGGTGTTGTGACCGTTCCCCTCCCCTCCTTGGGGCCCCCACCTGTGGCAGGGGTGGTGGGCCCGGGGAGGGGGGGAGTGACCTTGCCTATGACCCCTTTTCCCCCGGGGGCCCCACCAGTGGCAGGGGTGGGGCGGCCGGGGGGAGGGGGTTACCCCAGTCTGCCGGGACTTCTCCAACACAAAGACTTTGGACGCTACAAGACCGTCGGGGCGGGGTGGCCGGGGCCATGGATGTACTCCATGGCGGAGCTTTGGGCCTTGAGGGATGTCCCCCTCTCCCTTAAGTGGCCCTCTAAACTCTCAAAGACGTTCCGCTAAGAGGGATCCTGGGATCCGGAGCGATGGTGGGGCCGTAGAAGCCGGAGGAATGGGAGGAAGCGCGGGAAACCCGGGATTGGTAATTTTTTAATGGGATTTTTTAATGGGTTAAAAGGATCCAGGGTGGGCAGGGGAGACAGCCCACATGGAGTTGGGGGCAGCCGGGCCGGCCCGCGCGCCTGGGGGGCCTCGGGGGTTTCCGTGTCGGGGTGGCAGACTGGGGGTGGGCTGCCGGGGGCAAATTTTATCAGCACGGTGACTGGGAGAGGCAGGTATGCTGGGGGTAGAGGGCCATATCCAGTAAGGGGATCGCGCTCCCGATGTTTGCAAGCGGTAGCGCGCTCCGACCCTCCATACCCATCCTGCAGCCCTGGTTGTCTGGATTCTCAGGCCCTGAATACCCGGCTGCTGTTGTGCAATGCCAGGTCCGTGGTTAATAAGGCTCCCCTGATCCATGATTTGGCTCAGGAGGAGGCCGCGGACCTGGTAGGTGTTACCGAAACCTGGTTGGGCCCAGAGGGCGGTGTCCCTCTGGTTGAGATGTGCCCACCAGGTTTCCTTGCATTTCACCAGCCTAGGGCTCAGGGAAGGGGTGGAGGGGTGGCGGTGCTTATAAAGGAGGCCCTTTATCCTAGGGAGGCCACTGTCCCTCAGACGGCTGGCTGTGAATCTCTATTTGTGAAGTGGGGGCAAGGGGTTCAGATGGGTCTTTTGATGGCGTACCTGGCTCCCTGCCATGTCTCATCGGCCCTGCCCGGACTCCTCGAGGTGATAGCCGGGCTGGCGGTTGAGACCCCTAGGCTTTTGGTCATGGGGGATTTCAACCTGCCATCATCCGGTGAAACCTCGGGGTTGGTTCGGGAGTTCTTGGCTTCCATGACAGCCATGGACCTGACCCAGTTAGTTTCTGCCCCCACTCACATTGGAGGACACATGCTGGACCTGATTTTTGTCTCTGGGCAGTGGTTGAATGACTGTATTTTCGGGGATTTAGTCATCACACCCTTGTCATGGACAGATCATTCCCTACTCAGGTTGGACTTCCGTTCCGCCACCCCCCACCGCAGGGAGGCGGAGCCACTTAGATTGTTCCGCCCCAGGCGCCTGATGGACCCGGAACGGTTCCAGAGGGAGCTTGGGCCATTTCCTGAGTCTCTGGCTCACAGCTCGCCTGGAGACCTGGTGGCCACCTGGAATGGGTTGGCCTCCGGGGCTCTAGATCGAGTTGTGCCCCTGCGACCTCTGACCCGGCACACATCCCGCTTGGCTCCGTGGTATACGGAGGAGCTACGGGAGATGAAGTGCCGGAAAAGACATCTAGAGGGCATTTGGAGGGCGAGTCGTTCTGAGTCTAACCGAACACAGGTGAGATCTCATATTAAGACTTACCTTGTGGCGATAGGGGCGGCGAAATCTTCGTATGTCTCCGCCCTTATTGCGTAAGCAGAAAATCGCCCTGCCGCCCTGTTTAGAGTGACCCGCTCTCTTCTTGAACCGAGAGCGCGGGATGACCTCTTGCAGAGTAGGGCAGAGGAGTTTTCCCGATTTCTGCATGATAAAATCGCTCAGATTCGGGAGGGGCTCGACTCCAATTGGGTGGTCCCGGGGGAGGTGTCCGGGGCAGGTCTTGTGAGTGTTATCTGGGGGGAGTTCGATCCTGTGACCGCCGAGGGTGTGGACAGGTTGCTGGGGGGTCTGAATGCCACCACCTGTTTATTGGACCCGTGCCCTTCCTGGCTGGTTTCGGCCGCCAGGGAGACGACACGAGGCTGGCTCCAGGGGATTGTCAACGCTTCTTTGAGAGAGGGGGTGCTCCCGGCCGCCCTGAAGGCAGTGGTGCGCCCCCTCCTCAAGAAGCCTTCCCTGGGCCCGGCTATTTTAAACAACTATCGTCCGGTCTCCAACCTTCCCTTTGTGGCGAAGGTTGTTGAGAGTGTGGTGGCACGTCAGCTCCCCCGGTACCTGGAGGAAGCTACTTACCTCGATCCGTCCCAATCGGGCTTCAGGCCTGGACATAGCACTGAGACGGCATTGGTCGCGTTGGTCGATGATCTCTGGAGGGCTCGTGACAGAGGGTTCTCCTCTGTCCTGGTCCTATTAGACCTCTCGGCGGCTTTCAATACTATCGACCATAGTATCTTGTTGCGACGGTTGGAGGGGTTGG
Source organism: Bungarus multicinctus (assembly GCA_023653725.1). NCBI lineage: Eukaryota > Metazoa > Chordata > Lepidosauria > Squamata > Elapidae > Bungarus > Bungarus multicinctus. The sequence goes on from CM042836.1 coordinate 5,265,947, forward strand.
GGATGGGTGGAACCGTCCTTCGATGGTTCTCCTCCTTCCTCTCCGACCGTTCGCAATTTGTGTTGGCGGGGGGGGAGAGATCCACCTCTAGGCCCCTGCTTTGTGGGGTGCCTCAGGGGTCGGTCCTCTCTCCCCTCTTGTTCAACATTTATATGAAGCCGCTGGGCGAGATCATCCGTGGTCTTGGAGTAAGGTGTCATCTATATGCAGATGACACCCAGTTATACATCTCTACTCCAGACCACCCCAACGATGCTGTGGGGGCTATGTCCAGGTGCTTGGAGGCCGTGCGGGATTGGATGGGCGGGAACAGGCTTCGGCTCAACCCATCCAAGACCGAGTGGCTGTGGTTTCCGGCGCCCCGATATAGCCAGCTGACACCTTTGCTGGCTATCGGGGGGGAAGTTTTGCCCCCCGCAGAGAGGGCTCGCAACCTGGGTGTCCTCCTGGATGTACGGCTGTCGCTTGAACATCATATCGCGGCCGTCTCCAGGGGGGCATTTCATCAGATCCGTCGGATCTACCGGTTGCGGCCCTTCCTGGATCGGGACGCCTTGCACACGGTCACTCAGGCCCTTGTCACCTCTCGCCTGGACTATTGTAATGCCCTCTACATGGGGCTCCCCGCGGGGAGCATCCGGAGACTCCAGCTGGTGCAAAATGCAGCCGCGCGGATGATTATGGGGGCGTCGCGTAGCGCCCATGTGACTCCACTTCTGCGCGAGCTGCATTGGTTGCCGGTGGATCTCCGGGTTCGCTTTAAGGTTCTAGTTTTGACCTTTAGGGCGACCCATGGCATGGGACCAGGTTATGTTCAGGACCGCATTCTGCCGGTGATCTCCAACAGGCCAGTGCGTTCCCACAGAGAGGGTCTGCTCCGGGTGCTGTCGGCCGCTATGTGTCGTCTGATGGCGCCGAGGGGTAGGGCCTTCTCTGTGGGTGCCCCCGCCCTCTGGAATACTCTGCCACCGGAGCTTCGTACTGACACGGACCTGAGGGCCTTCAGGCGCGCGTTGAAGACCTGGCTCTTTGAGCAGGCCGGCCTGGGCTGAGATAATGGTTTTAATTTTGGTCTCCATGGTATTTAAATTTTAAATTGGGGTTTTAAGGTGGGGGGGTGGGACCTGTTTAGTTTTATTTATCAGCCAAATTGGTTTAATACTTTTTTAATTTTTGTATATTTGTGGGTTTTTAGATAGGCTGTACACCGCCCTGAGTCCCCTGGGAGAAGGGCGGTATATAAATTTGATTAATAAATAATTTGATTAATAATAAATCTCTCTCTCTCTATCCATCCACCCAATAGGAATCAAATTTCTTTTACTACCAGTTCTGTGGGCGTGGCTTGGTGGGCGTGGCAGGGGAAGATTGCTGCAAAATTCCCATTCCCTCCCCACCCCACTAATCTGCTTTCCAGCTCCGTTCTCCTTTGCAGGGCAATCAAAGGAGACCCAGCCAATCAACTGGGACTCTGGAAGCAGAGAATAGATGGGGGCAGGACCAACCAGATTTTCTGGTTCTCCAAACTACTCAAAATTTCCGCTACCGGTTCTCCAGAACTGATCAGAACCGTCTGAAGACCATGGATAAAATCGCTCGGATCCGGGATGGGTTGGACTCTGAATGGGCGGCTCTGGGTGGGGGATCGGGGGCGGAATTTGAAACAGTCATTTGGGAGGAGTTTGATCCTGTGACCCCCGAAGACGTGGACAGGTTGCTGCGGGGACTGAATGCGACCACATGTTTATTGGACCCGTATCCTTCCTGGCTGGTGTTGGCCACCCGGGAGGTGACACGAGGTTGGTTTCAGGGTATTATTAACGCTTCCTTGAGTGAGGGATATCTACCCCCCGCCTTGAAAGAGGCGGTGGTGAGACCCCTCCTCAAGAAACCATCCCTGAACCCAACTCTGTTATCTAATTATCGTCCCGTCTCCAACCTTCGTTTTATGGCGAAGGTTGTTGAGAGTGTGGTGGCACAACAGTTTCCCCAGCACCTGGATGAAGTTGTCTATTTGGATCCATGCCAATCGGGCTTCAGGCCCGGGCACAGCACAGAGACGGCATTGGTCGCATTGGTGGATGATCTCTGGAGGGCCCGTGACAGAGGTCATTCCTCTGTCCTGGTCCTTTTAGATCTCTCGGCGGCTTTTGATACTGTCAACCACAGTATCCTATTGCAGCAGCTGGGGGGGTTGGGAGTGGGAGGCACTGTCATGCGGTGGTTCTCCTCCTTCCTCTCTGACCGCTCGCAATTTGTGTTGGCAGGGGGGCAGAGGTTGGCCCTGAGGCCCCTGGTTTGCGGGGTGCCTCAGGGGTCGGTGCTCTTGCCCCTTCTGTTCAACATTTATATGAAGCCGCTGGGTGAGATCATCCGTGGCTTTGGGGTAGAGTTCCATCAGTACGCTGATGACACCCAGCTGAACATCTCTACCCCGGGCCACCCCGATGAAACCGTCGAAGTGATGACCCGGTGCCTGGAGGCTGTGCGGTGTTGGATGGGGCAGAACAGGCTTCGGCTCAACCCATCTAAGACCGAGTGGCTGTGCTTCCCGGCACCCCGGTACAGCCAGCTGGTTCCATCGCTGGCTGTGGGGGGGGGGAAATTCTTGCCCCCACAGAGAGGGCTCGCAATCTGGGTGTCCTCCTGGATGTGCGACTGTCACTGGAAGACCATGTGGCAGCCATCGCCAGGGGGGCTTTTGGTCAGGTCCATCGGATCTACCAGTTGCGGCCTTTTCTGGATCGGGATGCGCTTCGCACAGTCACCTCCGCCCTGGTGACCTCCCGCCTAGATTATGCCAATGCTCTCTACATGGGGCTGCCTTTGAAGAGCATCCGGAGGCTCCAGTTGGTGCAGAATGCTGCCAGTTTAACAACCAGTTTGGTGAGCGCACGCTTTGCACGCGCATGCACACTTAAGGCACTTGAGCATGTCAGAGTATATTCATGAACTGGAATAGAGCATGATAACAAGGTCAGCCAATGAATAGGCATAGTAACTAAATCAGCCAATGAGGACAGTTTGGAAACCGAAATTAAAAAGTAGCCGAGGCATGGCTCTATATTAAGCTCTGCAACTCTGAAGCTATGTTAAGTTCAGAGTCTGTCTATTGAAAATGAAACCGCTTCTCTCCTCTGCTTGCCTGCTAAACTAAAGTGAAACTGATGTCTGTTTCTGAGCTCCTGAATTGCTGCTGAAGCTCTGAACTTATAACATGTCCACTTCTGTTTGAGTTTGCTCCATGTTGGAGAAATCTACAACCGGTTTGTAAAATCTACTTATTATGTTTATAAAGATGTTAAATGAAGCATCAGCCACCTGCGCTTATTTTTCTGGCACTGAATTAACGCTGCAAAACTCCTAATAGAGCGCAGCGCTGAAAATGTAGCTGTCAGGGCTCCGGTAGTAACCGCCATTTAAATCATGAGTCTCTAGCCTGATTTTCAAAGCTCAAAGAAGGTTTATTAGGAGAAGACATGCTGGTGCTGCTTGGGTGTAGCCGACTCTGAGACACATCATTCATTACCCTTAACCCTGGTTTCCTACCCCCATCCCCTGGGTATATCATAATTCATATTCTCCAATGGGACACATCCATAGCCAAGAGCCATCAATCATACTCTCCAGTTAGATTTTTGCAAGGCAGAAACTTTGGTTGCCTGGAAACTATCGATGAAAACATCCATGGAATGCAGTTTCTGTGTGACAGCTGCTACACTACTTCCCCCTTCCTTTTCTGTTGGCAACTCTAAAAGACCAGAGAAATATTTTATGAGTTGACAGTAGCATTTAGAAGCTCAGCTGCTTACCTTCCAAGTCAGCAACGGTAAGCAGAACAGCGGAGGGATGGGGGAAAATTCAGCTGTGCTGCGTGATTGAGATGAGCTACAAAGCAGGAAATAAAGGACAGGATAGGGCAGGAGGGGGCAAGTGGGCGGGGCTAACTGATTGTCGAAACTACCAGTTCGCTTGAACCAGTCCAAACCAGCAGCATCTCACCACTGATCGTGTGAGCCTGGGACCTTGCAATGCTCATAAATATGATTCAGTTGCTAAGCATCCAAATTTTGTTCCCATGACTCATGGGGATGGTGCAACGGTCATAAGTGTGAAAAACGGTCATAAGTCACATTTTTTTCAGTGCCGCTGTAACTTTGAACAGTCACTACACAGAGCTCTTGTACGAATTGAGAATTCTTTATCGGCCAAGTGTGATTGGACACACCAGGAATTTGTCTTTGGTGCATAAGCTCGCGGTGTATACAAAAGCTACAAGTGATAAATCATGATCATAGTCCTCATGAAAATGCATTCGTCATATATTGTAAGATACAACACTTAGTGGTAGTCATGGGATACTAAAGAAGCAATCAACATAACTTGGACTAGGAAACTAAATAAAACCGTATGAATTGCAAAGATAGAAGCAACGGAGCAATAGTCATAAGTAGAAAAGGAGAGATAGGTAATAGGGAGGATGAGAAGAAGAATAGTAATATAGCCTCATTAAATAATTAGTGTTGTGGGAATAAGTTGTTTAGCAGAGTGATGGCACGGGGGAAAAACTATCCTTGTGTCTAGTTGTTTTGGTATGTATACAGGGGTGGGCTGCTACCAGTTCGTCCCGGTTTGGGCGATCCTATAGCTTATTTTATCATTTTTTATGGCCAGTTCAGCGAACCGGCAAATCCCACCCATGGCTGGCCCTGCCCTCCCCACATCTCCCCTCACAGGAGTCTCAATGCGGCCTGTTTTGGATCCCAGGTAAGTACAGGGCCTGTGTGGAGGCTCAGGGAAGGCGAAAAATGGGCCTTCCGGAAGTTCCAGAGGGCCTCTGGGGCCCGGGGAGGCCATTTTGACCCTCCCGGAGGTTCAAGGAAAGCCTCCGGAGCCCGGGGATGGTGCAGGAGGCTGACTAGGCCCATCATGGCCACGCCTACCCAGCAAGCAGGCAGAGAATCGGTTGCTAATATTTTAGAAGCCCACCCCTGCCACCATCAGCAGTGATGGTGAACCTTTTTGTTGTGGTGTGCCGAAAGTGTGTGCATGCCGGCACCCACAATGCAATGCGCCTCCCCTGTGCATGCACATGCAACGCCCCTGCCCTGCCTCCTTACCTGCACTGCGCATGTGCGTGCCTCCCAGCTGATTTTTGACCCGTTTGAGGCTGTTTTCGTCCTCCCGGGAAGCCTCTGCAGCCTCTGGAGGCCGAAAAATGGGCCTTCCGGAAATACCGGAAGTGCCCGTTTTCAGCCTCCAGAGAGTCTCTGGAGCCTGGAGGAGGCCATTTTTGCCCTCCCAGAGGCTCAAGGGAAGCTTTTGGAGTCTTGGGTGGCTGAAAATGGGCCCGATTTCAGCACTTCCGGTATTTCTGGAAGGCCCGTTTTTTGGCCTTCTGAGGCTGCAGAAGTCTCCCTCGAGCCTCCGGGAGAGCAAAAACAGCCTCAAATGGGCCGAAAATCAGCTGGGAGGCGCGCGCATGCGCAGTGCAGGTAAGTTTGGCTGAAGCTCGGGTGACCGCACAAATGACTCTGCGTGCCACCTGTGGCACGTGTGCCATAGGTTCGCCATCACGGACAGCCACGGACCTGGGGACCTTCAGGCGTGCTTTGAAAACCTGGCTTTTTGACCAGGCCGCCTTTGGCTGATTTTAGTTTTGGGGTGTTTTGTTTTTATTAAATTTTAGGGTTTTAGAGTATGGTTTTAAATCTGTTTACAGCCAGGGTTGGGTTTAATTTAGTTTTATTGTTCCACATATTTATTGCTTTAACTGTACGGCTGTGCACCGCTCCGAGTCCTTCAGGAGAGGAGCGGTATATAAATAAATATTTATTATTATTATTATTATTATTATTATTATTATTATTATTATTATTATTATTATTATTATTATTATTATTATATAGCGTTGTTTTGAGGATAGAAGTTGAAACTGTTTATGTCCAGGACACGAGGGGTCTGTCGATATTTTCACAGCCCTCTTTCTGGCTCGTGCAAGTAAGTTGAGGGATTACCTGTAGTTCAACGGTCAGAAGTGTGAGGACTGAAGATAAGTTTCTTTTTTCCGTGCCGTTGCAACGTTGAACTAAACGGAATGGTTGCTAAGTCAAGACTTTTAAAAAACCAAGTCCTCTTCCTGCTTAGCCAAGCCTCTTCAATTCCTCTTCAATTCCAGATGGAAGGTTCATGAATTCTTTCTCTTTTGCCTTGTGAATGCGACAGCCAGATGCGATTATAAAAACGATGGCAAGGCTGCCCAACTGTGCGCGCCGGCACATGGGCGCCGCTGCTGTCTTTGTGTGTAGGTGTGCATTGAAAGGAAATCGGTGTGACTCAGATGCTCCCCCGCCCCCTTGGAAAGTTTCATTCAAGGGGGATCCAGCCAAATTATCCTGCAGGGGGGGAAAAAAACACGGAGCTGAAAAGCACACCGCTCTGGCGCCTGACGGTTTTTAATGCTTTCGGCAATGTGACAGGGGCCTCCAAAGCTTCTATTCTCACTTTCCTGAATGCTTCGTCAAAAGCTGGCTTTGCCATGAAGCTTTCATTTTTCACCGCTGAGCCGTCGTGTAATGGAGGAGAACTTAACCAGAACACCTGGAAGGAAACTCAGCCGCCGTCTTCTCTCGCCTGCATGCGCAGAATTTCAATGCAGAAGTTTGTGGGAGGACGGCCGGATGCATTTCTGTGAGCAAAAGCGATCCGGAGGAATTTGACCCATCAGCTTTTCAGAAACAACTTAGATGAGGGACTAGAAGAGGAAGCTTACCAAATTTGCGGGTGATACTAAGCTGGCAGGAATAGCCAACACCCTAGAATAGTGATGGCGAACCTTTTCGGCAACGAGTGCCCAAACTGGAATGTATGTGCGCCTACAAGTGTGCTGGAGCGCCGGCAAACCGAAGACCAGCTGACTGGTGTGCACATTTTCAGGCTGTTTTGGGGCCATTTTCAGGCCATTTCTGGGGCATTTTCAGGCCATTTTTGCCCCCCAAAACAGCCCAAAAAGTGGCCTGAGAAAGGCCCGAAAACGGCCTGAAAAACAGCTTGATTTTTGGCTGATTTTCAGGTTGTTTTCTGGTGCTCCGCCACCCGCGAAAGCCATCTGGCCAAAAACTAGAAGAGCAGCTGCTGATGGTGTGTGTGCCCACAGAGAGGGCTCTGCATGTCACCTCTGGCACGAGTGCCAAGGTTTGCCATCACGGCCCTAAAAGAGAGGCTCAAGATCCATATGGATCTTGGCAGACTTGAACACTGGGCCCTATCCAAGAAAATGAAATTCAACGTAGAGAAAAGGAAAGACCTACACTTAGGCAAGGAAAACTCAAAGGGCACATATAGACTGGGTGAAAATAGGCTTAATAGCAGTTACTGAGAAGGAGATCTTGGAGTCTTAGTGGACAACCAGCTAAATATAGATATAAATATATTTATTATTCTGTACTGTTGAAGTCCAGAGGTCATTAAAGGGCCATAGCTCCCCACCTCTGGTGTAAAGGTTCATGTCAGCTTTTGCACTTAGGCAAGAAAAACCAAAACAGAAAAATAGATACAGAATGGGTGGTGCCTGGCTCAACGGTAGAAACTGTTGTCCAAAAACTGGTTCAGCCTGGCACAGAAGCCAATCAGAGCCAGACTAGGGGAGACAGACTTTTACAAAACTTTTATTGAAGCGCTTTAGTAATTCTGAATATGCGTTGTTACATTTCCTTTCTCTCTACCTGACACGTTGCACATATCAGAATCAGAATCATCAGAAAAAGAGCTGGAAGGGATCTTGGAGGTCTTCTAGTCCAGCCCCCTGCTCAAGCAGGAGATCCTATACCATTTCAGACAAGTGACTGTCCACTCTTTTCTTAAAACCCTACACTGATGAAGCACCCACAACTTCTGGTGGCATGTTGTTCCACTGGTTAATTGTCCTCACTCTTAGGAATTTTCTCCTTAATTTCAGGTTGCTTCTCTCCCTGATTAGTTTCCATCTGTTGCTTCTTGTCCTGCCCTTCTGGTGCTTTGGAAACTAAGTTGACCCCCTCTCTTCTTTGTGGCAACTTCTCTAATATTGGAATACTGCTATTATGGCCTCCCTCCAGTCCTTCTTTTCTCTAGAGTAGCCAAAATCAAATCCTCCAACCCTATATCATACCAGACAAATAGCTGTCCAATCTCTTTTTGAAAGCCTTCAGTAATGGAGCACCAACAAGTTTTGAAGGCAAGCTGGTCAATCCACTGATTACTTATTCTAAGTGTCAGGAAATTTCTTTTTAGTTCCAGGTTGCTTCTCTCCTTGATAAGTTTCCATCTATCTCTTCTTATCTTGCCTTCAAGTGGAGAATAGCTTGACTCCCTCTTCTTGGGGGCAGCTCCTCAAATACTGGAACACTGCTGTCATGTCTCCCCTGGTCTTTCTTTTCATTAAACTACTAGACAAACCCAATTCCAGCAACCGTTCTTTATATGTTTTGGCCTCCAGTGCAGTGGTGGGATTCAAATTTTTTAACTACCGGTTCTGTGGGTGTGGCTTGGTGGGCGTGGCAGGGGAAGTCTACTGTAAAATCCCCATTTCCACCCCACTCCCGGGGGAAGGATATACTGCAAAATCTCCATTTCCTACTGCAAAATCCCCCTTCCCTCCCCATCCCACTAACCTGCTTTCCAGCTCCATTCTCCTGTGCAGGACAACCAAAGAAGACCCAGCCGATCAGCTGGGACTCGATGGGAGGCAGAGAAGAGAATGGGGTTGGCGGGGCCAGTCAGAGGTGGGATTGGCCGGTTCTCCAAACTACTCAAAATTTCCGCTATCGGTTCTCCAGAACTGGTTCAAACTGGCTGAATATCACCTCTGCTCCAGTCCCCTAATCTTCTTTATTGCCCTTCTTTGCACTCTTTCCAGAGTCTCAACAACTTTTTTTTATCTAGTGGCAACCAAAACTGGATGCAGAATTCTAAGTGTGGCCTTACCAAGGTCTTATAAAGCGGTATTAACGCTTCACGTGATTTTAATTCTATCCCTCTGTTAATGCATCCTAGGAATCACATTGGCTTTTTTGGCAACTGCCACACACTGCTGCCTCATACCTGTGTGATTTTCCACTAGGACTCCATGATTCCTCTTGCAGCTACTGCTATTGTCCCAGGCACTACCTATTCTGTACCTGTGCATTTGGTTTTTCTTGCCTAAATATAATTCCTGCTTGGACGGAGGGGAAGGGCTGGACTAGATGACCTCTAAGGTCCTTTCCAACTCCGTTTATTCTGTATTAACTCCCAGTCGAGATTGATTCTCGAGCCTCCAGAGCCTTTGGCAGTCTAAAAGCAGGAGATTTCCTAAGTTTGGAGGTTTTGTTTACAAATTGTTCCAAATGGTTGTTACAAATTTGGGAATTGCAAACCAGGTAGGTTTTTTTTTTTCTTCTTCTGTTGGCCGTCGGCCACGATTGTGGGACCCAAAAAGTGAAGGTTTGCACAAACATAGCGATCTCACATCAGAGGCCCCTATAATTTGGTAACTGAAGAAATCCCTCCGCTATTTAAAGCCAGGAATTAATTACAGAGTTGGAACAAAGTGAAAATTTGCATCCGGAAGAATAACTAGGGTGTGAATTCTGCTTCAGCCGAAAAAAAGGAAAAAATGGAATCGTTGGTTGTCTAAACAGAGGCACAGAATCAAAACAACGTGAAATATTAGTACCGCTGTGTAAAGCCTCAGTAAGGCCACACCTGGAATATTACATCCATGACAAAAAAAGATGTTAAGGCTTTGGAAAAAATGCAAAGAAGAGCAACTAAGATGATCATGAAGAACGGCTGCAGGACTTGGGTTTGGCTAATCTAGAGAAAAGTAGAGGGGGGGGGAACATGATAGAAATCTTCCAGTATTTGAGGGGCTGCCACAAAGAGGAGGGGGACAATTTTTTTCCCCAAAGTGTCAGAAGGCAAAGCAAAAAAGCAATGGAGGAAACTCATCAAGGAGAGAAGCAACCTGGAATTGAGGAGAAACTTCCTAACGATGAGGACAATTAACCAGTGGAACAGAGTTGCAAAGATTTATTAGGAGTGAGCGTGCTGGTGCTACCTGGGTGCAGCCAACTCTAAGGTACATCATTCATTTCACCCTTGACCCTGGACTTTCCACCACCCCCTGGATGTTTAATTTCCAATGGGACATATCCATAGCCAAGAGTTTATCAATCATGCTCTCCAGTAATAATCTTGTGTGGCAACAGCTTCGGCTGCCTAGCAATTATCTGAAGCATTTAAGGAATGCACTATTTCCCCTACTTCCTTTCTGCTATCAACTCTAAAAAAACAGATAAATCTTTTTGAGTTGACACCGGCACTGCCTGGTGCCTGGGTGTAACCGACTCTGAGACCCATCATTCATTGTCAACTTTGACCCTGGTTTCCCCCCAACCCCTGGGTGTATCATAATTCATATTCTCCAATGGGACACATCCATAGCCAAGAGACATCAATCATGTTCTCCAGTTAGAATTCTGCATGGCAGAAACTTCAGTCACCTGGTTACTATCTCTGAAAAACTATGTATGGAATGCACTTTTGGTTTCCAAGCTGCCGCAATGCTCTTTCAAACCCCTTTCCCCCCTCCCTTTCTGTTGGCAACTCTAAAAAGACCATAGAAATATTTTCTGAGTTGACATAGGATTGTTTTGGCCTTTTTGGCAGCTGCTGCACATGGCTGGTTCATATTTAAATGAATTGTCCACTAGAATAGAATAGAACAGAATAGAATAGAATAGAATAGAATAGTTCTGACCCAGCCAGGTTCCCAAAGAGCAAACACAGACAAAGGCAGCAGCCCCCACCTTTTAAGGTTTAATAACGAATTCTGTTCTAAAGGCTGCTTTCCACTAATTAGCTCCAACAAGAAAGAACCTTGCCAAGTTGCTTGTTAAGGCTGCCAAAAACCCAGAGATAAGAACTAATTTACAAGATTCTCCAAACACGAACTAAGATGTCCACCAGTTGAGCTTAAGAGCTTCTTTGCTAACTGCAAAGAAGGCTTTTCCAAACCTGGATTTTACCCTTTTGAGGGAGGGGCCATTATCTTGCAGCCTTACTCCCGAGTCACCTGTGTTGCTGTAATTGTTCTTTCCTCCGAGCAATCCTTCGTGCACGTGCACTTGGCACAGGCTCCTCGGGAACCTCCTCATCACTGCTGCCCCCACAATCTCTGAACGCAGCAGTCCACTCCCTGATGGTCCTGGCCCTTCATCACAGTCCTCGCTCTCCTCAGTCATCTGCACCTGCTGCCAGCTAACCATAACAAGAATAGAGTAGAGTAGAATAGAATAGAATTCTTTATTGGCCAAGTGTGATTGGACACACAAGGACTTTGTCTTGGTGCAAATACTCTCAGTGTTCATAAAAGAAAAGATACATTTGTCAAGAGTCAAGAATCATAAGGTGCAACACTTAATAATAGTCATAGGGTAAAATAAACAATCAGGACTCCAAGATCCCTCTCCCAGTTACTGCTGTTGAGCCAAGTTTTACCTAAACCAGGGGTAGGGAACCTTGGCTCTTTTATCACTTATGGACTTCAACTCCCAGAATTCCTGAGTGAGCCATAAAAGGTTCCCCATCACTGGCCTACTAGTTTTTCAGTTGTGGGGGAAATCAATTTTTTACTGGAATGGGACTGTTTAATATACAAATGTAGGACATATAAAGAATATATAAAGAATATGTCCTACATTTGTATATTAAACAGTCCCATTCCAGTCAAAAATTGATTTCCCCCTCAACTGAAAAACCAGTAGGCCAGGGATGGGGAACCTTTTATGGCTCACTCAGGAATTCTGGGAGTTGAAGTCCATAGTCTGGGAGTTGAAGTCCATAATTCTGGGAGTTGAAGTCCAGTGATAAAAGAGCCAAGGTTCCCTACCCCTGACCTAAACTGTTCCTGTATATTTGGTTTCTCTCGCCTGACTGTAAATCCTGACTTTTCTCTCCCCTGAATTTCATTTAGATAATATACCTATTGTGGATGCTTTCTCTGAACTGGGTTGTTAGAATAGAGTAACAGAGTTGGAAGGGACCTTGGAGATCTTCTAGTCCAACCCCTTGCTTAGGCAGGAAACCCTATACCATTTCAGACTAATGGTTGTCCAATCTCTTTGTCAGGGTTCCGACGGATGCCCAAATTAATTCATGAGCCTCGAGCCAAGTTTCAAAAGAAACCCAATTATTTATTAGGAGCAACATATCGGCATTTTTCCCAAGTGCAGTTGGCTCTGCCCTATGTAACTTACTGCCCATCTATGACCCTGTTTCCCCTCCGCTCCTCCCAGGGTGTGTCATAAATCACATTCTTCAACGGAGCACTTTCGGGCAGACTGTAGAAAACATGTCTCTGTCTCTCCAGCTGGTTCTAGTAACCTGGGATACAATCTGGAGAAAGGTATGTGTGGAATGTGCTTCTGGTCATAGCAACCGAGCTGCTCTATCAGTTCTTCCGCCCTCCTGCCTATGGCAACTCGAGAGCAGGCCAGGAATGCTTTACGAGTTGATGCTCTTTTTAAAAACTTCAAAGTGTTGGAGCATTTATAAGTTTGGAGGCAAGTAGTTCCAGCTCTAGAAGCCATATTAGCACCAGAAGCTTCCACGCTACCACATTTTTGAGCCTGGGAAAATGGGAGGGGGGAATTTCTTGGAGCGTATGTGGTTAGACATAGTAGCATTCTTCTTCTAAGTCAAGGTCATGTTGTTTCTGCACCTAAGTAACAGAAAATCAGAGTTGGAAGGGACATTATAGGTCATCTAGTCCGACCCCCCCACCCAAGCGAGAGACTCTACACCGTTTCTGACAAATAGCAGTCCAATCTCTTCTTGAAAGTTTCAAGTGATGGTGCTCCCACAGCATCCAAGGGCAACTTCAGTTCCATTGGTTGATTGTTCTCACTCTCAAAAAGTTTCTCCTTATTTCCAGATTAAATCTCTCCTTTTTATTTATTTATTTTATTTATTTTGTCAAGCAATTATAAGATAACAGGTATAAGTATAAAAATAGTTATGAATACATGAAATGGATACATATAAGAAAAATAAAAAGAAACAATAGGACAGGGACGGTAGGCACGTTGGTGCGCTTATGCACGCCCTCTACAGACCTCTTAGGAAAGGAATGAGGTCAATAGTAGACAGTCTAAGGTTAAAGTTTTTGGGGTTTGGGGAAGAAACCGCAGAGTCAGGTAGAATATTCCAGACATTGACCACTCTGTTGCTGAAGTCGTATTTCCTGCAATCAAGTTTGGTGCAGTTAACCTTGAATTTGTATCTATTGTGTGCTCTTGGGTTGTTATGGTTGGAGCGGAAGTATTCATTGACAGGTAGGACATTGCAATGTATGATTTTATATACTATACTTAGATCGAACCGAAGGCGGCGTAGTTTTAGGTTTTCTAGGTCTAGAATTTCGAGTCTGGTGGCATAAGGTATTCTGCAACGAGTAGAGGAGTGGAGAACTCTTCTTGTGAAATATTTCTGGACTTTCTCAACTGTGATAATATCAGATACGTAATGCGGGTTCCAGACTGATGAGTTGTATTCAAGTATTGGTCTACTACTCTAATAAAAGGAAACTTTGAGAACATGTCTGTCTCTGAGTTATTTTCTGGAGCTGAGGTTTTCTGGAACGCTGATCCTGATCGTGTTCCACTCACGGTTAGGAAATTTCTCCTTAGTTCCAGGTTGCTTCTCTCCTTGATTAATTTCCATCAGTTGTTTCTTGTCCTGCCTTCAGGGGCTTTGGAGAGTAGCTTGACTCCCTCTTCTTTGGGGCAGCCCCTCAAGTACTGGAACGCTGCTATTATGTCACCCCTAGCTCTTCTTTTCATCAAACTAGACATCTCCAATTCCAGCATTGAATCAGGACTTAGTGTTTCCTGCCCTGTTTCAGCCTTTCTTAAGCCCAGGGCCTGTGTGATGGTCGTGCCTTTAAGCGACTCCTCCTTGGCACGATCACAGCCAGCTCTAGGAAAGCGGCTGGCATAATCATTAGACAGACACCAATGCGTTGTGTAAACAGGAGTGGATAAATTGGCTTTGCCTGGAATAAATCAAGTGGAGAAACCACAGGCTCTGAATAACAAAGAAGATGGGGGAGGGTTAGATTGATAGCAGCTGTAATTTCCCCCTTTATAATCTGTTTTTTTTCTCTCTTTCTCTTCAGGGCCTGAAGCCGATGGACCATAATGGACTGGCTGATCCATATGTGAAATTGCACTTACTCCCTGGAGCCAGCAAGGTGCGTGAGCCTCTCTCTTTTATTTAGACGGGTGGGATGCTTCACTGAAGCTATTTTTCTAGGAAAGGCATTGACTGCCAGTTCCCAGGTGTTGTCGGCTGCCCCTCTTCTTAATCCAGGCACCCTGAGGAGCAAATTGGAGGTCAGGGTCAGATCGTGGTTGGTGCAGAGGATACTGTATGAGGAGGGGCTGCCTGGAAAAACATAAAGGAGAGGAGAGGGGACATGGGAAGGGAGGGAGGGAGGAAAAAGGAAAAAATAGGGAGGGAGGAGATGGGAAGGAGAGAGAAGGAAGGAGGGGGAGGAAATGGAAAAGAAGAAGACAGAGAGGGAGGGAGGGAGGGAGGAAGGAAAAAGGAAAAATAGGAAGGGAGGGAGGAGATGGGAATGAGAAAGAAGGAAGGAAGGAAAGAAGGGAGGAGATGAGAAGGAGAAGGAAGGAAGGAGATGGGAAGGAGAAAGAAGGAAGGAGGGAAAGAAGGAAGGAGATGGGAAGGAGAAAGAAGGAAGGAGGGAAAGAAGGGAGGAGATGGGAAGGAGAAGGAAGGAAGGAGATGGGAATGAGAAAGAAGAAGGAGGGAAAGAAGGAAGGAGATGGGAAGGAGAAGGAAGGAGGGAGAGAAAGAAGGGAGGAGATGGGAAGGAGAAGGAAGGAAGGAGATGGGAATGAGAAAGAAGGAAGGAGGGAAAGAAGGAAGGAGATAGGAAGGAGAAAGAAGGAAGGAGGGAAAGAAGGAAGGAGATGGGAAGGAGAAAGAAGGAAGGAGGGAAAGAAGGAAGGAGATGGGAAGGAGAAAGAAGGAAGGAGGGAAAGAAGGGAGGAGATGGGAAGGAGAAGGAAGGAAGGAGATGGGAATGAGAAAGAAGGAAGGAGGGAAAGAAGGAAGGAGATGGGAAGGAGAAAGAAGGAAGGAGGGGAAAGAAGGAAGGAAAGGTGGGAAGGAGAAAGAAGGAAGGAGGGAAAGAAGGAAGGAGGGAAGGAGAAAGAAGGAAGGAGGGAAAGAAGGAAGGAGATGGGAAGGAGAAAGAAGGAAGGAGGGAAAGAAGGAAGGAGATGGGAAGGAGAAAGAAGGAAGGAGGGAAAAGAAGGGAGGAGATGGGAAGGAGAAGAAGGAAGGAGATGGGAAGAGAAAGAAGGAAGGAGGGAAAGAAGGAAGGAGATGGGAAGGAGAAAGAAGGAAGGAGGGAAAGAAGGAAGGAGAAGGAGGAGAAAGAAGGAAGGAGGGAAAGAAGGAAGGAGATGGGAAGGAGAAAGAAGGAAGGAGGGAAAGAAGGAAGGAGATGGGAAGGAGAAAGAAGGAAGGAGGGAAAGAAGGAAGGAGATGGGAAGGAGAAAGAAGGAAGGAGGGAAAGAAGGAAGGAGATGGGAAGGAGAGAAGGAAGGAGGGAAAGAAGGAAGAGATGGGAAGGAGAAAGAAGGGAGGAGGGAAAGAAGGGAGGAGATGGGAAGGAGAAAGAAGGGAGGAGATAGGAAGGAGAAAGAAGGAAGGAGGGAAAGAAGGGAGGAGATGGGAAGGAGAAGGAAGGAAGGAGATGGGAAGGAGAAAGAAGGAAGGAGGGAAAGAAGGAGGAGAGGGGTATGAGAGAGAAGGAGGGAGGAATGAGGGAAGGGGAGGAGAGGGAAGGAGAAGGAAGGAAAAGAAGGAAGGAATGGGGAAGAAAGGAAAGGAAGGAAGATAGGAAGGAGAAGGAAGGAAAGAAGGAAGGAAGATAGGAAGGAAGGAAGGAAGGAAGGAAGGAAGGAAGGAGATGGGAATAGGAAGTTAGGAAAAAAGGAAGGAAGGAGATGGGAATGAGAAAGAAGGGAGGAAGGATAGGAAGAAAGGGAGAGAAGATAGGAGAAAGAAAAATAGAAAAGGAAAAGAAACAGTAGCAGAGGAGAAGAACCGGGAAAGATGAAGGAGGAAGAAAATCAGAGGACTGCACGACAGGCTTAAATTAGGGAGGGATGGGCTGATTTTTTGTCTGTGTCGAAAAATTTTAAACTGTGGGGATTATAACTGAAGGAGTTGATGGAGATTGCCTCGTGTTTTCCCACTGAGAATAGGAGGCTGGACTAGCTGACCTTGAAAGACCCTGGTAATTTTGAATTTCCCTCTGTCTGCATTATATATACACCTAAGAAAGAACCTTTTTGGCATGAGAGTTTGGGACCAAATTTAGAAATATTACATAGACACCAAGAAAGACATCTCTCAGTGACCCACAGTTTTCAGAGCAGGGGTCCTGGGCGGTTGTCTAAAAATTCGGATGGCATCCATTGTCATGTGTTCAAAACTTCCTCTCTTCAATATCCATAAAAACAAGGCAAATTGGTGAGGACAAAATTAGGGCTTACATGAATGACTGTTTTGACTAAACTCTAATTTTTGGACCATCTACTGTTGTGGCCCGGGGAGCTGGTAGCAGAGCGGGACAGTGTTCTGACCCATGCCCCTTTTCAACAAATCAAACACAATCCAAAGGGAACAGAAACCTTTTAATGCTTCTGCAAAATAATTAGCTGGGATAAGCACAAGCCTTGCCAAACTGTGCGAGACTTGCCAAAAGATAAGAGACAAGAAATAATTTGCAATACAAGAATCTTCAAATACAAACTCGGGAGACTGGAATGTCCACGAGGCTGGAGTTTCAAAACGTCTTTGCCTTCTGCAAAGAACGTTCGTTTCACAGCTGGCTTTTATCTTCTTGAAGGAGGGGCCATTACCTTTCAACCTTACTCCCGAGTCGCCTGTGCTGTTGTAGCTGCTCTTTCCTGCGAGCAATCCTGTGCACATGCGCACTTGGCACAGGCTCCTCGGGAACCTCCTCATCGCTGCTGCCAGCCCCCACAATCTCTGAAGGCAGCAGTCCACTCCCTAATGGTCCTGGCTCCTCATTTGAGTCCTCGCTTTCCTCAGCCGTCCACGCCTGCTGCCAGCTAACCACAACAGACAGTAGCAAGAAGGTTGGGGGGGGAACCTGGGCCAGTCTTGGAGGCTGAGGAAGGCTCGGACGAGGGCTCTGCATCGGAGGCAGAGATGGGGCCAGGGCAGGCTGGCAGTCATCAGCTGCCTTCGGAGTCGGACAGCAGTGAGGTGGGGGAGCTTCTGGAACCGGTTCCCAGCCTGCACACGCGCAGGGCTACCAGAAGACAAGAACAATTGAGAAAGCAAGATTGACTCAGGAGTAAGGCCGCACCTCGGAGATGATTGCCCCTCCCTCCATAGGGCATAAAAGAGGAGCGAACGGGACGTGAGCTTTTGCAGGAAGCAATAATCGATCAATCTGGTCGATTCAAGATTTGAAAAATCCTAGACTAGCTAACATCAAACCAACATTAAAAAAATATTTCAGAAGTTGGCAATAACCAGGTCGTCCTCAACTTGCAACAGTTCGTTTAGTGACGGTTTAAAATTTCCACCGCCCTGAAAAAAGTGATATATGCCCGTTTTTCACACTTATGACCGTTCCAGCATCCCCAGTGATCACGTGATCAAAATTCAGCCGCTTGGCAACTGACTCATATTTACGACGGTCGCAGTGTCCCGGCATCACGCGATCCGCTTTTGCGACCCTCTGACAAGCCAAATCACTGGGGAAGCCAGATTCACTTAACAACCAGGTTACTAATTTTAACAACAGCAGCGATCCATTTAACAAGGGTGGCAAGAAAGGTCGTAAAATGAGGCAAAACTCGCTTAGCAAATGCAACATAAATTTTGGGCTCAGTTGTGGTCGTAAGTCGAGGACTACCTGTAGTAGAGTTCACCGCTATCCCAGGTGAATCCTTCATTCCCCAAATTAAAATAAATTTTCATAAAGAACCCCCTCAGAATTGGCCAGATTAAAGTCATGGCATCCAGATAAATTCAGGGCTTTTGCTGAAGATCTCCCTTGATCTGAGGTAAAATATTGAGCCTTCGTGAGGGATTTTTCTTGATTTATTTGGGGTGGGGGATCAGGAGTGGTGCGGTGGCCTAGAGGTAAAGCTCTCGCCTCAGGAGGTTATGAGTTCGATCCTAGGTAGAGGCAGATATATTTCTCTCTCTGGGCACACTGAGAATATATCTGCTGAAGAAAACTCCGCATTGGCAACAGGAAGGGCATCCGGCCATTAAAACACTCTGCTAGCTCAATTCAGTGGCCTAGTCTCCACCCCTCAAACGATTATGGGGTCGTTAAATGAAGATGATTTGGGGGCGGAATCTAGTCACAAAAGGTATAAAGTCAGAAGAATGCAGTTGTGTTATTTCCTCTGGGACCACAAATTCGAGCTGGTTGCGCTGCTTAACAATTCTGTGGCTTCCTTCAGGAGGAAGCACAGAATATGAATTATGCAGTATATTAGGGGGAAAACACACACACACAATTTGCATGGGTGGGTGGAGAAGGATATCCAAATTAAGCAGGCCTCTTGAATCTCCTCATGTTAATTAGTTGTTGCATTGCGAACAATCTTTCTGTTTGAAATGTGTGTGTCCCTGCCCTTTTCCGGCGTGACTTTAAGGGAACTTTTTATTGCTCATTAATTTTAATCCGATCTTGGGGAGGATTTCACGAGGCAGTAGGTGTGCGGCAAATAAATTGAACCAACACCGGAAGAATGAACAAATAAATAAATTAAACACGCGGTAGGTGTAGATAGCTCTCGACACAGAAGCATCCTTTTAGTGATGGCTTGAAGTTGCAACGGCATTGAAAAAAGCGACTTATGACTGACGTCTCATACTTGCAACCCGTGTGCTCAAAATTGGCATGCGTAGATAGTCCTTGATGTCAACTCATAAAATATTTCACTGGCCTTTTTAGAGTTGCCAGCAGAAAGGAAGGGGAGAAGCAGTGCAGCAGCTTGCAAAACCGAAACTGCATTCCATAAATGTTTTCATAGATAGTTTCCAGGCAACCAAAGTTTCTGCTCCGCAAAATTCTAACTGGAGAGTATGATTTATGACTTTTGGCTAAGGATGTGTCCCATTGGAGAATATACATCCAGGGGGTGGGAGGAAACCAGGGTCAAGGGCAGGGGTGGGATTCTACCTGGTCGGACCAGTTCTACAGAACCGATTGTTACGATTCTGTGCAGTTCGGAGAACCGGCAAATCACACCACTGGCAGACCCCTCCCCTCCCCGCCCACTCACTCCTTACCTGGCATGCACACCATCCAACTGTGTTTGGTAAGTTGCTATTTTTCCCTTTTTTCCCCCGACCATCAGCTGTTCTGACTATCAGCTGTGCCAGGAGATTTAGATTAGCTAGAAAGCAGGAAATCGTTGGATTTCTTGCTTTCTAGCTACTCTAAAAGCAGAGCTGAACTCTGCTTTTAGGACTGAAGCTTCTATTTTTCAGTGCAGACTCAGGTAGCAGATTGCAGATAGATAGATTTCTGAGTGAGTTTGTGATTCTGTGAGCAACTCAATCTGTCTCCCTGCTTTGCCTGATTTGGGGTAAAAGTTGCTCTTTTTTTAAACAATATTTACATAAATATTTACAATATTTATATACAAGCCACTCCCAGCCAGTCACGTGACCACCAAGCCATGCCCAGCCAGCAAGCCGCACCCATTCAGTCACATGACCACCAAGCCACACCCACAGATTAGGCCACGCTCAGTGAACTGGTTGTTAAGAAATTTGAATCCCACTCCTGGTCAAGGGTGACAATGAATTATGTATCTCAAAGTTGGCTACACCCAGGTAGCACCGGCATTTGTTTACTCCTAACAAATCTTTTTTAAGCTTTGAAAATCTGGCTAGAGACTCATGCTTTAAATGGGAGTAACTACCGGAGCCCTGACTCTTGACTTACGACCCCAAATGTGCCCTAAATTTCCATCGTTAAGTGAGGGATTTGTTCAGTGAGCTTTACAACCTTTCTTGCCGCAGTGGTTAAGCGAACCGCTGCAGGTTGATAAGTGAGTCACCCAGCTGTTAAGTGAATCTGGCTTCCTTGTGGTCTGGGCTTATCAGAAGGGGGGAAACACGTGTCCTTGGGACACTGCAACCGTCATAAATACGAGTCAATTGCCAAGAATTCGAATTTTGATCCCCTGGTCACCGGGATGCTGCACTGGTCGTAAGTGTGAACATCGATCCTAAGTCTCTGTGTTTGGCGCCACTGTTAACTTTGAATGGTCATGAAAGAAACGGTTGTAAGTCGAGAACTACCTGTAATCTTTTATTGTGGAGGGTGTTAATAAACAGATGGCTATGGGAGAGCTAGGAAAGATCATCTACTTAAGATTTTTCCTAAAGCCCTTGTTATAGTACTTCATCAAATTTTTCTCAGTCGGCTTAACAGCCATGGAATTAAAAAAAAACCAAAACAGCTGGCTAAGTGATTGATTAAAGACTGGAAAACCAAGAGTAGAAATAAATAGACTTATTTTATTTTTTTTCCACAATGAAGTTGTGTAACGAGAGGAGTCACCCAGGGTTCTGTCTTAGGAGTGATAGCAATAGCAATAAGACATATACCGCTTTACAGGGCTTGACAGCCCTCTCTAAGCGGTTTACAGAGCCAGCCTCTTGCCCCCCAACAATCTGGGTCCTCGTTTTACCCACCTCGGAAGGATGGAAGGCTGAGTCAACCTTGAGTCTGGTGGGATTTGAACCTGCCAAACGGTAGGCAGCTGGCTGCAGAAGTAACTTGCAGTACTGCACTCTAATCACTCTTAGCGGTTGTTGTTGTTTTTTTAACATAAAGCTGGTCCTCATTTAGTGACTGCAATTGGGGCTGGAAGACCTTTTGTTAAGCAAAGCGGTCGCTAAGTCAGGGGTGGGATTCAAATTTCGTAACCGCCGGTTCTGTGGGCGTGGCCAGGTGGGCATGGCCAGGTGACTGGGTGGGTGTGGCTGTTTTTTGCAGCAAAACACTCCCTCCCATTTTGGGGCCTTCTGGGCCGCAGGGAAGGCTCCTGGGGTGGGGGGGACGTTTTTGCTCCCAGAAGGCTTCCCTGAGGCCCAGGAGGCCCCAAAATGGAGCTCCCCCAGGCTCCATTTTGGGGCCTCCTGGGCCTCAGGGAAGCCTTCTGGGGGGTATTTTTGCTCCCAGAAGGCTTCTCTGGGGCTCAGGAAGGAAAAAAATGGAAGGCGGCGGGAGGCTGCACCCCTCCTCCATTTTTTGCCTTCCTGAGCCTCAGGGAAGTTTCCTGGGTGAAGCAGTAAGTAAGCGAGGGGAATCCCGGCACAGCTGATCATAGGAAAAGCTGATCGTCGGGAGTGTGGGGGGAAAGAAATACTTTAAGGAGTGTCTGGGCGGGAAAGAACACAGTCGGCGACGTCGCGCATCCGCACGATGTTGCGCATGCGCGATAAGGACTGGCTGGGCAGGGAGAGGAGGGGCGGGCGTAGAGGGGCGGGGCCAGCCAGGGGCATGATTTGCGGGTTCTCCGAACTGCCCCAGAATCATAACAACCAGTTCAGTTTCAGTTTCAGTTTTATTTAATTTATATACCGCCCCCTCTCCCAATCTTTGGGACTCGGGGCGGTGTACAGCCAGGTTAAAAACAATACAAAAGATATAAAATTTAAAAACTTTGTTTCTTTTATTCCTCGCCCCTCACTTGTTGAAGCAATCTCTCCACTCGGTGAGGGGGTGGCGAGAAAAAAAGGAAAAAATACCCGAGCAATTTCTGCAGGCAATCTCTCCTGTGCTTGACCTGGTTTTCTTTTTTAAAAAACATGAGCGGCTATAAAAATGATGCGCGTTGTGTCTGAAAAATCCGAACTACATATATACGGGGGCAGAACTAGTGGTGACAGATGAGGGAAAAGATGTTGGAGTAATTGGGAAACAGGTCGATAGAAGGTGAGGAAACCGGGCAGATTTCCTGTGACAAAGGTCAGCATCGTGTTAAGGATAATAAGAAACCGTGGGGGAAACAGAAAAGCCAGCATAATAATCCTCCAATTAGAAACCGCCGAATAGGAAACACGATGAGCCATAGTGGCGCAGTGGTTAAATGCAGTACTGCAGGCTAATTGTGCCGACTGCCAGCATTTCGGCAGTTCGATTCTGACCGGCTCAAAGGTTGACTCAGCCTTCCATCCTTCCGAGGTCGGTAAAATGAGGACCCAGATTATTGGGGGCAAGAGGCTGACTCTGTAAACAGTTTAGAGAAGGCTGCAAAGTATTATAAGTCTAAGGGAAGGAAGGAGGGAAGGAAGGAAGGAAGGAAGGAAGGAAGGAAGGAAGGAAGGAAGGAAGGCAAAGTGAAGAGAAAGAGAGGGAGAAATGGAGGGAAGGATAACAGAGAAAAGAGGAAGGGAGGGAGGGAGGAAGGAAAGAAAGAAGAAAGGAATCCATGTGGTGCAGTGGTTGTTATGCAGTATTGCAGGCTAACTCTGCCCACAGCCAGGAAGTTCAATCCTGACCAGATCAAGGTTGACTCAGCCTTCCATCCTTCCGAGGTCGGTAAAATGAGGACTCAGATTGTTGAGGGCAAGAGGCTGACTTTGTAAAGTGCTTAAAGAGGGCTGTAAAGCACTGTGAAGTGGTATATAAATCTAGGTGCTATTGCTATTGCTACCTGGATTAGAGATAGCCCTCGACTTACAACCAGAACCGAGCTCAACATTTCCATTGCTTAGCAAGAAAATTGCCAAGTTTTCTTCCCATTTTATGATTTTTCTCGCCACGGTCGTTAACCGAATCATTACAATTGTTAAGTTGGTAAGTGAATCTGACTTTCCAGAATCTGATTCTGCTTGTCAGAACGTCACGAAAGGGGATGCCATAACTCCGGGACAGCGCGACCGGCATAAATAGGAGCCAGCAGCCACATGTCCAGATTTTGATCACGTCACCGTGGGGATGCTTACAGTGGTCCTAAGTGTGAAAAAAACTATCAAAAGTCTCCTTTTTCCAGTGCCGTTGTAACTTTGAACGGTCACTAAACGAACCATTGTAAGTCGAGGACTGCCTGTATTACCGGGGCTCACTGCCTTGAGTTTTTTATAAAAATAATAAAGGCAGGGTAACACTAAAGAAATGTTTTTAAAAAGGAAAATATTCTGCAGTCCTTTTGCAATTTGGGATTATTTGCATAGATCCAGGTTAAACTGCTGGGTGAAACTCACCTGAATTCTGGTTTCCTTTTTGTGTGAAAAGTCTTGATTTTTTTCCCCCCAGCCGTGGTAGAACTTTTCTCATTGATTGATAGATTGTCATTTGGAAAGCGGTCTTTCTATTTTAATCCTTTTGCTGCAAAGAGAGCGTGTCTCTGTTCAACGTCCTTGGCTCGCTTTTCGTAACAATGCGGAAAGCCGGTAAATCAGGCTTGCTGGATAAGAGATGGGCAGCACATAACTTTCATATTAACAATAATAATAATTTTTAAAAATGTTATTTTGAAAGGGCCGACCCCCCACTCAACGGAGTAAATAAAATATGCATTCAGTTTATTTATAAGCTGTGGTCTATACTTTATTTATTTACTAGCTCGATACCCATGCTTTGCTACGAAACTATGTGGTCGGGCTTAGTTTTTGGGGAGTAAAATATGGGTGGGGGGAGAATTCTGCCACTGCCTACCAGCATCCATCGGTATTCATCTGGCTAGCGTCCTGTCAGTGTGTGAGAGAGTTAAGGGCTGTTTGGAAACTGAAACAGTATCTGCTGTGTGAGCAAGAAGGAGACAGCAAGGAGCCTGGGCGTGGCTTAGCTCAGCTGTTCTGTACTAAAGATGCTTGGTGCTATGAAAGTGAAAGTGAAACTCCTCCTCTGCTTGTGTTTTGCATTTGGAAAAGATTTCTTTCCAGATGGGGAGGGGGAGTAGAACTCCTTAGCATCAGAGCGTGTTAATGATAATAATATAGGAAATACTAATAGCTCTGATGGTGATTTCAAAAAATCCTTTCTTCGTGAGCACCTAGAAGCCAAGAGAACATATGTGCCAAATATAGATAGGTAGGTAGGTAGGTAGGTAGAAGAAGTGAAAGAAAGAGGTGATAGATACATAGAGAGACGGATAGATAGACAGACAGATAGATAACCATAAATAGATAGATGATAGATAGATAGATAGATAGATAGATAGATAGATAGATAGATAGATAGATAGATAGATAGATAGATAGATAGATAGATAGAGGTGATAGATGATAGAGGTGATAGAGAGATGGAGATAGAGATAGATAAATGGATGGATGGATAGATGGATGGATAGATAGATAGATTTAGGTGATAGATGATAGAGGTGATAGATAGATGGAGATAGAGATAAATGAATGGATGGATAAGATAGATTTAGGTGATAGATTGATAGATGATAGAGGTGTTAGATAAGATAGAGATAGATGGATGGATAGATAGAAATATGAGATATAGATGATAGATAGAAAAATGATACAGATGATAGAGAGATGGAAATAGAGAGATAGATCTTTTCTTTTATGTAGACTTGAGAGCATATACACCAAGACAAATTCCTTGGGTGTCTACACTTCGCCAATAAAGAATTCTGTCTGTCTGTCTGTCTGTCTGTCTGTCTGTCTGTCTGTCTGTCTGTCTGTCTGTCTGTCTAATTCTATCGTAGCTATCATATCTATCTATCTATTCTATCTATCTATCTATCTATCTATCTATCTACCTTACTACCTTACCTATCTAGATGATGCAGATAATAGAGATTAGATAGATAGATAGATAGATAGATAGATAGATAGATAGATAGATAGATAGATAGATAGATAGATAGGTAGGTAGGTAGGTAGGTAGATAGATAGATAGATAGATAGATAGATAGATAGATTTATTGCTCCTGGTTTCTCTAAAATACACAAGGAAGTATCAGGAAGTTAATCAAGTACAGATAGCCCCAGCCATTCATTTAGGGACCATTTGAGGTTACAACGGCACTGAAAAAAGTGACTTATGACCATTTTCACACTTAACGACCATTGCCCCTTCCCTGCGGACACCGTGATCAAAATCCAGACGCTTGGCAATGGGCTCATATTTACAACGGTCACACTGTCGGGTAGACATACGATCTCCTTTTCCCAGATTCGCTTCACGAATGCATGATTCACTTAACAATGGCAGTGGTTCTCTTCCCAACTGGAGCAAAAAGGTCGTAAAATGAGGCCAAACTCGCTTAATCACTGTCTCGCTTAGCAACGGAGGTTTCAGGCTCAATTGTGGTTTTAAGTCAAGGACTGTGTGTAAATGTTTGTGGGAGGAAAGCTACCAATTCACTGAGTAAATTAATTTTTCGGTACTTCTTCCCATGCCGAAAATCGTGATATTAAATTAAAAAAAAAGAATATTTTATTCTCCTTTTAGAAGCTCATCGGCGGAGTTAATGAGTAAATATCACCTATTTTATCTTTCTGACATGTCTTGAAATGGGTTAAGCTGTGAGAGGATGACATGCTTTTGAAGTAAATTAGTAAAAATATTCTGGAACTGATCTGCCGCTAATCCAATTCTTGCAATAATAACAAAGGTAGAGAGAGCAATCACAGCCTAGCCAACTTTGATATGCTTGTTTAAACAAAATTATTCGTCATTAATAATGGAAGCTGCCCTCTGTCTCTGTTTCTGTTATTTCTTCCCCTTTCTTTCTATCCTCCTTACTAATTTAAAATTTACCCCTGTGGAAGAAATGTATCAGTTCTGCAAATCTTATTAAAACCCGGTTCAAATGTTGTTTGTTTTCAAAAAGGATCCATCTTCTAAAGTACACATGAGAGAGTGAATTAAATCATAAAACATGATTATATTTTCATTGCAGGGAACCCTCGACCTACCACCTCAAAACTTCTGCTACTAAGTGATGCAGTTGTTAATAGCAATAGTACTTAGATTTATATAACGCTTCATAGTAGAAAAAGAGCTGGAAGGGACCTTAGAGGTCTTCTAGTCCAACCCCCTGCTCAGGCAGGAAACCCTATGTCATTTCAGACAAATGTTTGTCCAGTCTCTTCTTAAAAACCTCCAGTGAAGGAGCACCCACAACTTCTGGTGGCAAGTTGTTCCACTGGTTAATACTGTAGTTCTCACTGTCAGGAAATTCCTTCTTAGTTCTAGGTTGTTTCTCTCCTTGATTATTTTCCACCCGTTACTTTTTGTCCTGCCTTCAGGTCCTTTAGCTTGACTCAGATTAACAGAGTTGGAAGAGACCTTGTAGGTCATCTAGTCCAACCCCCTGCCCAAGCGGGAGACCCTACACCATTTCTGACAGATGGCAGTCCAGTCTATTCTTGAAAGCCTCCAGTGGTGAAGCTCCCACAACTTCCGAAGGCAACTTCTGTTCCATTGGTTGATTGTTCTCAATGTCAGGAAATTCCTCCTTATTTCCAAGTTGAATCTCTTTCTTTGATGAGTTTCCATCCATTATTCCTTCTCTGGCCATTGGGTGCTTTGGAAAATAGCTTGACCCCTTCCTCCTCTCTATGGCAGCCCCTCAATTATTGGAAGATGCTATCCTGTCTCCTCTGGTTCTTCTCTTCCCTAGACTAGCCAAGCCCAGTTCCTGCAACCGTTCTTCATATGGTTTAGCCTCCAGTCCCCTCATCATCCTAGTTGCTCTTCTCTGAACTCTTTCCAGAGTCTCAACATCGTTTTTATAGTGTGGTGACCAAAACTGGATGCAGTACTCTAGGTGTGGTCTTACTAAGGCTTTATAGAGTGGTATCAGTACCTCCCTTTATCTTGATTGTATCCCTCTGTTAATAGCAATTTAGGATTGCATTAGCTTTTTTGGCTGGCTGCTGCACACTGCTGGCTCATATTAGCTGGTTGTCCACTAAGACTCCAAGATCCCTCTCACAGTTACTGTTATTGAGCCTGGTTTCGCCCAGTCTATATGAATATTCTTTCTTTCTTTCTTTCTTTCTTTCTTTCTTTCTTTCTTTCTTTCTTATTTTCTTCTTTCTTCTTTCTTCTTTCTTCGTTCTTATCTTTCTTTTCTTCTTTTTCTTTTCCTTCCTTCCTTTCCTTTCCTTCCCTCCCTCCCTCCTTCTTTCCTTCCTTCCTTCCCTCCCTCCCCCTCCCTCCCTCCCTTCCTCCCTCCCTCCCTCCTCCTTGCCTTCCTCTTCCCTCCCTACCTCCCTCCCTCCCACCCTCCCTCCTTCCTTCCTCCGTCCTTCCTTCCTTCCCTCCCTCGCCCCGCCCTCCCTCTCGCCTCCTCCTTACCGTCCTTCCTTCCTTCCTTTCCTTCCTTCCTTCCTTCCTTCCTTCATTTCTTCCTTCCTTCCTTCCTTCCTTCCTTCCTTCCTTCCTTCCTTCCCTCCCTCCCTAGCAATAACAGACTTATATACTGCTTCACAGTGCTTTACAGCCCTCTCTAAGCAGTTTACAGAGGCAGCATATTTCCCCCCCTCAACAATCCGGGTCCTCATTTTACCGACCTGGGAAGGACAGAAGGTTGAGTCAACCTTGAGCTGGTCAGGATCAAACTTTCTGGCAGTGGGCAGAGTTAACCTGCAATACTGCATTCTAACCACTGCACCACCACAGCTTACAGTTAAGTGAGTTTTGCATTATATCAATTTTTCTGGCCCAGTTGTGAAGGCAATTCCTATAGTGGTTAAGTGAATCGTGCAGTAGTCATTAAGCAAATCTGGCTTCCCCCTTTGACTTTCCTTGTGGGAAGCCAGCTGCGAACATTGCAAATGATGATTGCAGGAGCCCGGGATAGCGCAACTGTCACTAAGTACATGCCAGTTGCCAACTGCCAAATGTTGATTACGCGACCCACCTGGGGATGCTTCAGGGGTC
Source organism: Bungarus multicinctus (assembly GCA_023653725.1). Classification (NCBI taxonomy): domain Eukaryota; kingdom Metazoa; phylum Chordata; class Lepidosauria; order Squamata; family Elapidae; genus Bungarus; species Bungarus multicinctus. The sequence goes on from CM042836.1 coordinate 5,293,926, forward strand.
TTAATTATTCTACTGTCCCTACAACCTCTGGCAGGGTGCTCCTTCCTTTTTGCCTCTTGCTGATATTTCACAGCATTTAAGCAATTATAATCCGATGTCAGCTCCGTCAAGGTTAATTGGATCGGTCTGTTTTTTTCTAATTGATTCATCTTACCCATCATGGATCTAGCTGATTAGTTGGCTTAATCAGTTTGGTTTCACAGCTGAGCTTTGCAAACCTAATGGTTGGGATGAAAACGATTGGATGGGTGAGTTTGGTTAGGGGTCATGGCGGAAATCACATAGGAAAGATACCCAGTCTTGGTTCTGTTCTCTCTTCTGTTTTGTTCTTGTTCTATTCCAGTTCTGTTCGGTTCCATTCCACTATTCTGTTCTATTCCAGTTCCGTTCGGTTCCATTCCACTATTCTATTCTATTCTATTCTATTCTATTCTATTCTATTCTATTCTATTCTATTCTATTCTATTCTATTCTATTCTATTCTATTCCATTCTATTCTATCCGTTCCATTCCATTCTATTTTCTATTCTATAATATATTCTATCCTGTTCCATTCCATTCCGTTCCATTTTATATTCTATTCTATTCTATTCTGTTCTGTTCTATTCTATTCTGTCCTGTTCTATTCCATTCTATTTTATATTCTATTTTGTTCTGTTCTATTCTATCCTGTTCCATTCCATTCTATTCTAATCTATTCTATCCATTCCATTCCATTCCATTCCATTCTATTTTCTCTTCTCTTCTCTTCTCTTCTCTTCTCTTCTCTTCTCTTCTCTTCTCTTCTCTTCTCTTCTCTTCTCTTCTCTTCTCTTCTCTTCTCTTCTCTTCTCTTCTCTTCTCTTCTCTTCTATTCCATTCCATTCCATTCCATTCCATTCTTATTTCTATTTCTATTCTATTCCCAATAGATTCTATTATATTATTTTGTTCTGTTCTGTTCCATTCCGCCCTGTCCCATCCCATCAAAACAACTACATGGTCAAAACAAGCTGAGCCTTCTCAAAACATCCTGAATGGTACTTCAGTCATGCACGGATAAAACTGTCCCTTGATGATGGATGCTTATTTTCAAGAACAGAAATCAGGAAATAAACCGGAGCAGCAATTCCACTGAATGTCAGCCATGTATTATGATTATGCTGAGTTACGGAGTTGTTTTTAAGGGCCGGGAACCCTATTATATTCTCATTAACTGACATTCCCCCCCCCCCCCCAATAACTATCACATCCTACCCTGGGCAGGGTTTTACATATGTTCTTTACCAGAAAGGTCAATTCCCCTTTTAGGATGTCACAATACTTGGCAACTTCTTGGTTCAAGCTGCATATATTCTTTGGCATTTCAAAAGGGCACAAGTTCTGCAGCAAAATACGGTCTCGCCAGAATGGAGCTGCCCGTGCAGAATTATGAAGCAAAGAGAGGTAGTCCTTGACATATAAGCACAATTGAGCCCAAAATTGATGTTGCTAAGCGAGAAGTTCCTTAAGAGAGTTTTGCCCCGCTTTGCGGCCTTTTCTCGGAGTGTGAATCTGAGGAGAAAGACGAAGAGCTGACAGAGAGCGAGAGTGTGGCTCCGTTGGCTGTGGAGGAAATTGGGGAAGGGCAATGTCCGGCTGGGCAGAGCAGGGAAGAGGCAGAACAAGGGAGACGGAGTTCAGAGGAAGATTCAGGCCCACCCCCTCTTCATCCTAGGGCACGCAGGGAGGAATGGAGAAGGGAGCAACGTGGGTTGCGTGGCTTACGGGGGAGGAAAGGGCCCTGATTCCCTTCATTAGCCAAAGCTGGGAAGAGAATTTAAAAGAAATGCATGCTGAGTGCGGCGTCTGCTAGGAACAAACATGAGTTTATCTTGTGTTGACTTTGCTTATCTGCGTTCCTGGCGTCTTCCCAACCATGTTGAATTATTGCCATCCCTTCACATCTGGAATTTTTTGCTCCTGCCCTGTCGGACTAATTGCCTCCTCTTGCCTTGATTGGACTTATAGTTACAGTTTGTGTTGACCACGTTTTGGACTTGATTCTCTGCAGCCCAAGGCTGTTCCTGGGAGAGTTTTTCTCCAGCCCAGAAGGTAACCAGGACCTTGGGGGCAAAGTTGGAGATAATAAAGGGACTCCTACTGATTATCTGACTGTGTTGCCTTTGTGCCACGCCCCTTTGGGTCATCGCACCTTTCTTGTCCCATTTGCTAAGTGAATCACTGCAGTTGTTAAATTAGTAACAGGGCCATTAAGGAAATCGGGCTTCCCCATTGACTTGGCTTGTCAGAAGGTGGCAAAAGTGGGATTATGTAACCCCAGGTTGGGATGCTGCATCTGTCATAAATATGAGCCAGTTGTCAAGCCTCCGAATTTTATTCAAGTGAGGAATGCCACGTGGGGATACTGCAACAGTCGTAAGTGTGAAAAATGGTCGTAAGTCACTTTTTGCTGTGCCGTTGTCAATAAATGAACTGTTGTAAGTCGAGGACGGTGAGTTCTAGTCCTGCATTAGGCACAAAATCTGTTTGGGTGACTTTGGACCGATTGCCAGGAGATGGTGAGTTCTAGTCTCTCCTTAAACACAAAAGCCCCTTTGGGCCAATCATCAGGAGACTGTGAGTTCTAGACCCACCTTAGGCAGGAAAGCTGGCTGGGTGACTTTGGGACAATAGCCAGGAGAAGGTGAGTTCTAGTCCTGCCTTAGGCACAAAAGCCAGTGGGGCAGACTTTGGCTGAAACATCAGGAGGTGGTGAGTTCTAGTTCTACTGGGAACTCTAAAAAGACTATAGAAATATTTTATGAGTTGGGTGACTTTGGACCGATTGCCCAGGAGATGGTGAGTTCTAGTCTCTTCTTAAGCACAAAACCCCTTTTGGGCCAATTACCAGGAGATGCTGAGTTCTAGTCCCGCCTTAGGCGTGAAAGCCAACTGGGTGATTTTGGGCCAATCCCAAGGAGTCTGGGAGTTCTAGTCCTTCCTTAGGTGTGAAAGCCAACTGGGTGATTTTGGGCCAATCACCAAGAGATGAGTGAGTTCTAGTCCCGCCTTAGGCTTGAAAGCCGGCTGGGTGACTTTGGCCAATCACTAGGAGGCTGGGGATTCTAGTCCACCTTAGGCAGGAAAGCTGGCTGGGTGACTTTGGGCCAATTGCCAGGAGGCAGTGAGTTATAGTCCCTCCCTTAGACACGAAAGTTTGTTGGGCCAGTAACATACTCTCAGTCCAACCCACATCACAGGGTTGTTGTGGGGGAAATGGCAGGAGGAAAGAAAGGTTCTGTGTGTTCCTGAGTTATTCATATAAACAAACTGATTTATTTTCTTTCCACACACCCCCAGGCGAACAAACTGAGGACCAAAACTTTGCGGAATACATTAAATCCTACCTGGAATGAAACCCTCACGTACTACGGGATCACCGACGAAGACATGATCCGCAAAACACTCAGGTGAGTCCGCGTCAGCCTTCCAGGTAGACCAGACAGGAAACAAGGACAGGTGAGCTATTTCTACTTTACTATCAGGCTGAATGAACAGAATCTGGCAAGTCTGAAAGTACAAATCTCCCACCGTCTCTTTTATAGCTTGATAAATCCTTTCTGAATCTCTTTCTCCATCCGTTATGCGGCTGAGGGCTCTGCTGTCTCTTATCTGATTGTTCCCTAGGCAGCTTTCCTTCCTCCTTCTGCCAAGGTCATTCTCACATACCCTTACAGGTAGTCCTCGGCTTCATGACCACAATCAAGCCCAAAGTTTCTGTTGCTAAGTGAGAACGGTTGTTCGGTGAATTTTGTCCTATTTTGTGACCTTTCTTGCCACAATTGTTAAACGAATCGCTGTAGTTCTTAACATGGTTGTTAAGTGAATCTGGCTTCCCCATGGACTCTGCTTATCAGAAATTAGCAAAAAGTTGTCACATGACCCAGGGACACTGTGACGGTCATAAAAATGAGTCAATTGCCAAGGGACACCGCGACAAACATAAATACGAATCAGTTTCCCAGGGACACTGCGACGGTCATAAATATGAGTCACTTGAATCTGGCTCCCCCATGGACAAAATTTACATTGCTAAGTGAGAAATTTGTTAAGTGAGCATCGTGCCATTTTACGACTTTTTCTTGCCACATTTGCTAAGTGAATCACTGCAGTTGTTAAATTAAGTGAATCAGGCTTCCCCATGGATTTTGCTTCTCAGAACGTCGCAAAAGGGGATCACGTGACCCCCCGGGACACGGCGAGCATCATAAATACGAATCAGTTGCGTCTGAATTTTGAGCATGTGTCCATGGCGACACTGCAATGGTCGTAAGTGTGAAACAAGGTTCTAAGTCAGTTTTTCCAGCTCCGTGGTAACTTCAAATGGTCACTAAATGAACTGTCATAAGTCGAGGACTGTCCCTGTTCCACTGGCAAAATTGTGGACCGAGTCTGGCTTTTGAAGTGTTTTAAATCTCCTTTTGGATGGATTATATATCAAGACCAGTCAGATGGATCTTTGTCCAGTGGCTAATCTTTTTCCCAAAGCATAAAAATATATTTTCCTGACAACACCTGAGCTTAAACCTGATTTATCTTTCTTTTCCCCAGCCAATTACTTAACGTATTTCCCCCACCTTTCTCAGCTCGGTAAATTCTCAGCTTTTAGCAAAACTAAATTGTTTTACCTGGAAAGAAATGATTCCCAGCACACCCGGTGGCTGAAAATGCAAATTTTCATATTGTTCTGATCAAGGCTTCCTGAGACAGTAACAATCACACGTTGTTCCCCCAAAACCATTTTTTATTATTTCAACGACTGTGAATTACAGTCATTCACAGCCCGTAATGAGTCCCAAACAGTTTGTGAATAGTCTGCCACAGTCCTTCGGGATAAGGCTAATAAGCACCCACCTTTATCTCCCTTGAAATGCTGCCAACGACTAAATTTCCATTGAGTTATACAAGGCCAAATGGACCACAAAGTCAACACGGAGCTTCAGAGCTTAAACTGACCAGAACGAACAAAGTTGCTTCCTGCAAAGGCTCATGTCCCTTTGCTCCTTCTTTATGTCTTACTCCTGAGTCGCCCCTTTTGTCTTAACTGTTCGTGCCTTCTGGCAGCTCTGCGCAAGCACGCACTGAGAACAGGTTTCCTCTGTTCCTCTGCCTCGCTAATGTCAGATTCTGGAGGCTCCGGCGTCAGCACTTAACTCCCAGATGGCCCTGGCCCCATCTCTGTATTGGATGCAGATCCCTCATCCAAGCCCTCCCCAGACTCCCAGACTGGCCCATGTTCCTCCCCTCTGTCGGCAGACCACAATACATATTTTGATTCGCTCGTATCTCTGCAACATCCTAATCTGGCAATTTGAAAGATGACGGCTGGCTGCTATTGAAGCCGTGGCAATTTGATTTGAGATTTCAATGGGATTTTCATTTTTAAACGTCCCTGCTTTATATTTTTATTAGGCAGTTTAAAAGATGGAGACGTTTTAAAGAGAGAACGGAGTCATAAAAATACAAATCCAGGGTTTAAAATGAAGTCATGAAATACCCATCAGGGGATTTTAGAAATGTCAAGGAATTTAGCTCTTGCTAATACAGCATTGCTTAGCTGTCAATAATTGAGGCTGCTCCAAGCATGAGATTGGGAGGCATGTATTGTAAATTTAACAATAATCATAAAATTTTAAAAAATGAGTACAGGTAATCCTTGATTTACAACCATTCATTTAGTAACCATTCAAAGTACTGTTCTGACCTAGGCTCCCTTAGAAAGCACAAAACGCAATCTTAGTCCCGGCAAAACCTCTTTTATTTCCACGGCTGTGAAGGATGTTCATTCACAGCCTGCATGGCTTCACAAACAGTCTTTCAGGGGAATGTTTACAAAAAAACAGCCACCTTATCGCACTTGGAATGCGGCCAGAGAATTGAATGGCCAGACGAAAGGCAAGGCCAAACTGGACACAAAGTCAAACAGGACTTTTCAAAGCTTGAATCGACCAGATTGATCAATCATTGCTTCCTGCAAAAGCTCACGTCCCGTCTGCTCCTCTTTTATGCCCTGTGGGAGGGGCTGATCATCTCCAAAGGTGCGGCCTTACTCCTGAGTCGACCTTGCTTTCTCAATTGTTCTTGTCTTCTGGTAGCCCTGTGTCAGGATTCCAGCAATCGCCCTAATTCAATCAGGATTCTCGAGCCAAACTTCAAAAAAACTTTAAAGGATTTATTAGAGGCGACATACTGGCACTGCCCTGGATGAAGCCAACTCTGGCCTGCGTCATTTACAGTCCCCTGTGACCCTGTTCCCCCCCTCCCTCCCTCCCTCCCTCCCTGGGTGTGTCATAAATCAGATTCTCCAATTGAGCATGTTCACAGGCTGGGTGTCATCAATCACATTCTCCAATTAAATATATTTGAGGGCAAAATCTCTGGTATTTTAGTTACAGTCTTTTAAAGATAAGAGTTGGAATGTACTTTTGGTTTCAAACTCCTGCACGGCTCTTCCAGCAACTACTAAAACAGGCATAGGAATGTTTTATGAGTTGACCAGTGGGGGGGGAGGGGGGGCTCAATTTTTTTTACTACCGGTTCTGTGGGCGTGGCTTGGTGGGTGTGGCAGAGGAAGGATACTGTAAAATCTTCAGTCAGAGATGGGATTTGCTGGTTCTCCAAACTACTCAAAATTTCTGCTACCGGTTCTCCAGAACTGGTCAAAACCTGCTGAATACCCACCTCTGGAGTTGATACCCTGCACATGCGCAGTGTCAGGACTCCAACAAATCCACCCCTATTCAACTAATAAGTCTCTAGCCGCATCTCTCAGAGAAAATAAAATTGATTTATTAGAAGTGGCCAGGTTGGTGTTAGCTGGATGCAGCCGATGCTAAAATACACCATTCGTTTCCCCCTTGACCCTGGTCTTCCCCCCCCACCCTCTGAATGTATATTCTCCAATGGGACACATCCATTGCCAAGAGTCATCAATCATACTCTCCAGCCATATTCTTGCGCTCCGACAACTTTGGGCTGCCTGGGCAATTATCTAGGCCAGTGGTGGCTAACCTTTTTGGGCTCATGTGCCAAAAATTGTGCGTGCACTTGCACACGCACGCTTGCGTGCCAGCACCCAGAAGGCAATGTGCATGCCCCCCACGCCCCCTATGCATGCACACTCACAATCCCCACCCACCCACCCCTGCCGCTCCCTTACCTGCACTGCACCTCACAGCCGATTTTTGGCCTCCCAGGAAGGCTTCTGCAGGCTTTTCAGGCTGAAAACTAGGCCCGTTTCGTCACTTCTGGTATTTCTGGAAAAACAGGAAATGACGAAATTGGCCTAGTTTTTGGCCTGAAAAGCCTGCAGAAGCCTTCCTGAAGCCTCTGGGAGGCTGAAAAAGGCCTCAAACCAGCCGAAAATCAGCTGTGAGGCACGCACATGCCCAGTGAGGTAAGTTTGCCTGCAGCTCGCATACCGGCACACATGTGGCACGCGTGCCGTAGGTTCGCTATCATGGATCTAGGCACTTAAGGAATGCTCTGTTTCCCTTCGCCCCCCCCCCCCAATTCCCTTTTTCTGGCAGCTAAAAAGACCAAAGGAGTATCTTTTTAGTTGACACGCAGGCTGGGAACCGGTTCCAGAAGCTCCCCCGCCTCACCGCTGTCTGAGCCCGAAGGCAGCTGATGACTGCCAGCCTGTCCTGGCCGCATCTCTGCCTCGGATGCAGAGCCCTTGTCCAAGCCTTCCTCAGTCTCCAGGACTGGCCCAGGTTCCTCCCCAACCGCCTCAGTTACTGTCTGACTCTGCTGCCAGCTCCATCAGCCTCTGGCGGGCCACAACAGTTGCAATGGCACTGAAAAAAAGTGAATTATGACCGTTTTTCACCCTTACAACCGTTGCAGCATCCCCACAGTCACCTGATCCAAATTTGGATGTTTAGCAACTGACTCATATTTATGATGGTTTCGGGGGTCACGCGATCCCCTTTTGCGACCTTCTGATGAGCTAAGCCAAGGGGGAAGCCAGATTCACTTAACAACCATATCACTAACTTAACAAATGCAGTGAAAGGTCATAAAATGGAGGCAAAACTCCCTTAACAACCTTCTCCCTTAGCAACGGAAATTTAAAGTTCAATGGTGGTCATAAGTTGAGGATTACCTGTATATTATACTGGGTACCACTTGAAGTGACTAAGAACTCCCGAGCGGCTGCGGTGAGTTGCGCCTGTGTGAATAATGCCATATTCGGTTTAGTGCAAATGTGCAAATTGATACCAGGAGGCGTTTAAATGTGTCCCAGATACACTTAATGTGAGATGAGCATGTGTGCTGTGGCAGCTGGGGGGGTTTTGAGGCTGCTAATTTTCCTTCCTTGCAAAATGAGGAAAAAGCAACTTTCGTCAGAGGAAAACAGATTAAGCAGATTAAACAGATTAAAAGAGTTGGAAGGGACCTTGTAGGTCATCTAGTCCAACCCCTCGCCCAAGCAGCAGACCCTTCACCATTCCTGACAGAGGACAGTCCAGTCTCTTCTTGAAAGCCTCCAGTGATGAAGCTCCCACAACTTCCAAAGGCAACTTATGTCCCTTTTGGTTGATTGCTCTCCCTCTCAGAAAATTCCTCCTTATTTCTAGGTTGAATCTCTCTCCTTGGTTAGTTTACATCCATTGTTCCGTATCTGGCCTTCAGGTGCCTTGGAAAATAGCTTGACTGCCTTCTCTCTGTGGCAGCCCGATAAATATTGGAAAACTGCTATCCTGTCTCCCCTGGTCCTTCTCTTCCCTAGACTAGCCAGGCCCAGTTCCTGCAACCGTTCTTCATATGTTTTAGTCCCCTCATCATCCTGGTTGCTCTTCTCTGTACTTTTTCTAAAGTCTCAACATCTTTTTTATAGTGCAGTGATCAAAAATGGATGCAGGATTCAAGGTGTGGTCTTACTCAGGGGTGGGATTCAAATTTTTTAACAACCGGTTCTGTGGGCATGACTTAGTTGATGGGCATGGCTTGGTGGTCATGTGACTGGCTGGGCAGGGCCAACTCAACATCACTCACATCGAGGCACGCATCTCCTTGCCTGGCCTCTCATGACTGTGGGGATGCTGCAACAGTCGTAAGTGTGAAAAATGGTCATAAGTCACTTTTTTCAGTGCCATTGTAACTCTGAATGGTCACTCCACACAAGCAAAGTACCAGCAAAGGAGGGGAAAAAAACTCCAGAGAAGTTCCTGAGACAGGAAGTCTAGTCCTGCCAAGAATGTAATAAGGGTTAACGGAGAGGCAGTTTCTGTAAGCAACACCAGAATGTTTCCTTCCTGCCTTCCTTACAGGATTAGGCCAGTAATTTTTTCTAACAACCGGTTGTCCCAACTGTTTAGAATGTTAACTGGTTCTAGCAAATAGGTGAGAACCTGTAGAATCCCACCCCTCGTCTTAGTAAGGTTTTATAGAGTGGTATCACATCTCATGTGAACCTGATTGAATCCCTCTGTTATACAACTTAGGAGTTTTGATCACATGATCATGGGGATAAGTGATGGGATTCAAAAAATCTGTGGGCGTGGCATAGTGGGTGTGGCAGGGGAAAGTTACTGTAAAATCTTCAGTCGGATGGTATTTGCTGGTTCTCCGAACTACTCAAAATTTCCACTACTGGTGCTCTAGAACGGGTCAGAACCTGCTGATACTGCCTCTGATGGGGATGCTACAAAGGTTGTAAGTGTGAAAAAGGTTCATAAATCACTTTTTCCAGATGATAGATGGATGGAAGGATAGATGGATAGGTAGATAGATAGACAGACAGATAGACAGGGATAGAGATAGGTAAAGAGAGCTGATAACAGATAACAGATAATCAGAGTTGGAAGGGACTTAATAGGTCATCTAGTCCAACTCCCTACCCAAGTGGGAGACCCTACACAATTTCTGACAAATGGCAGTCCAGTCTCTTCTTGAAGGTCTCAAGTGATGGCGCTCCCACAACTTCCGAGAGCAAATTCTGTTCCATTGGTTGACTGTTCTCACTGTCAGAAAGTTTCTCCTTATTTCCAGGTTAAATCTCTCCTTATTCAGTTTCCATCCATTATTTCTTCTCTGGCCTTCGGGTGCTTTAGAAAATAGCTTGACCCCTTCCTCCTCTCTGTGGCAGCCCCTCAAATATTGGAAGACTGCTATCCTGTCTCCCCTGGTCCTTCTCTTCACTAGACCAGCCATGCCCAGTTCCTGCAACCGTTCTTCATATGCCTTAGTCTCCCTAATCATCCTGGTTGCTCTTCTCTGCACTTTTTCTATACTCTCAACATCTTTTTTACAGTGTAGTAACCAAAACTGTATACTATAGGTGTGGCCTTACTAAGGCTTTATAGAGTGATCTTAGTACCTCCCTTGATGTTGATTGTATCCCTCTGTTAATACAACTTGGGATTGCATTGGCTTTTTTGGCTGCTACTGCACATCGCTGGCTCATATTTAGCTGGGTGTCCACTAAGGCTCCAAGATCCCTCTCCCAGTTACTGCTATTGAGCCTGATTTAACCCAGTCTATATGTGTACATATAGCTGGAAAGATACAAGAGATGATAGAGATGGAGTGATAGATGGATGGATGGATGGATGGTTAGGTAGGTAGGTAGGTAGGTAGGTAGGTGGATGGATGGATGGATGGATGGATGGATGGATGGATGGATGGATGGATGGATAGACAGATATAGATGGATGGATGGATGGACAAACAGATGATAAGGGATCCTTGGTGCTCTCTGAACTTGGTGGTTTTCTTGCAAACCTTTCATTCCCTTAACTATCATCAGTGCTTGATGCTGTTACCTAGTTAGGGTAATAAAATGTTTGCAAAAAACCCCAACAAACTCAAGAGAGCACCAAGGACTCCTCAGTCTGACTAATTTAACAACAACAGCAATTCACTTAACTGTGACAAAAAAGGTCGTGAAACGGGGCAAAATTCACTTAACCAAGGAACCCCAGAAAGGGTATGGCTAGCTGACGAGAGCTAGATCCCTTGAAATAGCTCTATACTATTCTCCCTTTGTTTCTTTGTCGGTAAAATATAAATTCAACACAAGAATAGTTTGTCACCAGAATGACTGTCTGTGAAGGCTCCTGGATTGAGGCTGAAACAATTATCAGAACAATTAATCAGAGGAACGAATTGTCTCCAGAAGTTGTGAATGCTCCAACACTGGAAGTTTTTTAAAAGATGTTGGATAACCCTTTGTCTGAAGTGGTGTAGGGTTTCCTGCCTAGGCAGGGGGTTGGACTAGAAGACCTCCAAGATCCCTTCCAACTCTGTTCTTCTATTCTATTCTCTCTACTCTCTTCTCTTCTATATTCATTATTCTGTTCTTTTCTATTCTTTTCTATTCTACTCTCTTCTCTCTTCTCTTCTTATTCATTATTCTATTGTTCTATTCTATTCTTTTCTATTCTACTCTCTTCTCTCTTCTCTTCTTATTCATTATTCTATTGTTCTATTCTATTCTTTTCTATTCTACTCTATTCTCTCTTCTCTTCTTATTCATTATTCTATTGTTCTATTCTATTCTATTCCTATTCTACTCTACTCTACTCTTCTCTCTTCTCTTCTCTTCTTATTCATTATTCTATTCTGTTCTATTCTATTCCATTCTATTCTCTCTTCTCTTCTTATTCATTATTCTCTTCTTTTCTATTCTACTCTATTCTACTCTCTTGTCTTGTCTTCTTATTCATTATTCTATTCTATTCTGTTCTGTTCTATTCTATTCTACTCTGCTCTTCTCTGTTCTGTTCTATTCTATTCTATTCTATTCTATTCTATTCTATTCTATTCTATTCTATTCTATTCTATTCTATTCTATTCTACTCTACTCTACTCTACTCTACTCTACTCTACTCTACTCTACTCTATTCTATTCTATTCTATTCTATTCTATTCTATTCTATTCTATTCTATTCTATTCGGTGAAAGCGGAAGCAGTATGCTCCACCCCCTAATTGGATAGACCAGGTTGCCCTGATAGACTGGTCTCACCAGGAAAAAAACCCAAACACTTCACTTAACCAACGTTTCACTTTGCAACTGAAATCTGGGGCCCAGTTGTGGTTGTAACTCCAGGACTACCTGTATCTTTGCAGGTTTGGTAGAAGGTAGACTTTCCATTGTTGCAAAAAAGCATTGTTTTTAGATCTCCGTCTCTCTCTGGGCTCATGAAATCAAACCTTTGCATGCGGCCTTTAGACCCAAAATTTATTCTGAGTTTTCTCACCTTTGGACTCCCAGCATGCTTTCTGAGCAGCAGGTTCAGGATAATAGTTGGTCATCCTTTTTTCCTTTTTCTTTTGCATGCTTTCCTGCTCTCGCCCATAAATCCCCCCTGACAGTTGCTTGATATACGGGAAAGGAGCGTGAAGGTTTGCCGATATCTTCTCGGGGCACTTTTATCTCCTGCAGAAGCGCACATGGGCCTCGGAGTGCAAGGCACAAGATTAAAGAGACTTGCAAAGGGAGGTGGAGGCAGGTTGGAGGAGTGTAGGAGAAAGAATCACAGCTCTGAGCTTGGGTTGCATTTTAGAAAGACGGAGGGGGGGGGGGAATATTTGAAAGTTGAGAAAAAGAAAACTTGAAAAATCTGAAATATTGAGGCCAGACATATCCAACGAGCAAGCAGGTTAGTTATATAGGTAGTCCTTGACTTACAACCGCAATTGAGCCGTCAATATTGACGTGGCTAAGCAAGACAATTTTTAAGTGCATTTTGCCCCATTTTACGACTTTGTTAAGTGAATCACTGCCTGTCAACTCATAAAATATTTCTATGGTCTTTTTAGAACTGCCAACAGAAAGGGAGGGGGGAAAGGGATTTGAAAGAGCTTTGCGGCCGCTTGGAAACCGAAAGTGCATTCCATACATAGTTTTTCAGAGATAGTCACCAGGTGACTGAAGTTTCTGCCACGCAAATATCTAACTGGAGAGCATGATTGATGATTCTGGGCTATGGAGGTGTCCCATTGGAGAATATGAACTATGATGCACCCAGGGGGATGGGGGAAACCCAGGGTCAAAGGTGACAATGAATTATGTGTCTCAGAGTTGGCTACACCCAGGCAGTGTCGGACATGTTAACTTCCAATAAATCCTTTTGAAGTTTTGGAAGTTTGGCTCGAGACTCAGGATCTAATTGGGGGGGTGACTGCCGGAATCCTGACAATGTCATTGTAAAGTTAGTCACACGGTTGTTAAATGGATCCGGCTTTCCCCGTCGACTTTGCTTGTCAAAAGGTCGCAAAAGGGGAATCACATGATCCCAGCACACAGCAACCATCGCCATAACGCCAAGCGTCCGAATTTGGATCCCACAAATGTGGGGACACGGCATAAATGGCCAAAAATATGAGTTGCATAAATGGCCAAAAATATGAGTGGTTCGCCTGCAGCAGGTGCAGACAGCTGAGGTCTCAGAGAACGAGGACTCAGATGAGGGGCCTTTGTGTGAGGCAGGGATGGGGCCAGGACCATCAGGGAGTGGAGTGCTGCCGTCGGAGATGGTGAAGGCTGGCAGCAGTGATGAAGAGAAGCCCGAGGAGCCCGTGCCCAGCACGCATGTGCGCAGGACTGCTCGAAGAAAAGAGCAGCTGCAGCAGCACAGGTGACTCAGGAGTAAGGCTGCAAGGTAATGGCCTCTCCCTTAAGAGATAAAAGCCAGCTGAGAAACCGGAGTTCTTTGCAGGAAGCAAAGACGTTTTTGCACTTCAAGTCTTGTGGAAGTCCAGACAATCCTGGTTTGTGTTTGGAGATTTTTGGTTTTGATTATTTCCTTGCAATTTAATCTTGTGTTCTTGGCAGCCTTGCACAACCTTGGCAAGGTTCGTTCTTATCTGGGACAATTAAATTTTTAATAGCGTTTTACTGCGAATGAAGAGAATTCACAGAGAAGCATTAAAAAGGTTTTGCTTTTATCTATGTTTGGTGTTTGTTTGCTTAGAACAAGGCTTGGGTCAGAACAGTTGGTGGCCAAACAACTGGATTTGGATCATACGATTGTGGGGGAATGCGGCCACGGTCGTAAGTGCGAAAAATGATCCTACGTCACTTTTTTCGATGCCGTTGTAACTTTGAATGGTCACTAAACAAATCGTCACGGGATCCCCTTTTGCGACCTTCTGACAAGCAAAGTCAGTGGGGAAGCCTGATTCACTTAACAATCGTGTGGCTCACATAACAACCCAGCGATTCACTTAACAACTGTGGCAAGAAAGGTTGTAAAATGGGTATCAAACTGAATTCGCACGATCCCACCACCAAATTAAATTCAGGCTTGACAGACTGACTTAACTCACTTAACAAATGTCCTGCTTAGCATCACAAATGTTTGGCGCAGTTCTGGTCGTAAGTTGAGGACTACCTCTACCTGGCTTCCCTGAAGGAAAGGAAGAATACAAACCTGGTAGAAAAACAGGTGTCAGTATTTTCCCAGAACGCCGTGCGCGCTTCTTACACTGTTTTCCACTTTCCACAAAACTGCATCGCCTATCGCCTGGTGTGCGGACTGCAACTCCCATCATCCTCAGCCAGGACTGGTTTTGAGCAAGGCGGTTGTGCCGTTCCCGTTGAATTCTCCTTGCCTTTAGAAACGCGGGCGGTCAGCGCAATAAACGTTGAGGACTAGGAGTTTTTGCAGTCGCCTCCGCCAAGATTATTCAGACCGTGGGTTATAAATCAGCAGGGCATCGCGCAGCTACCCACGACTCCTGAAAATTTGGTTTTCCTGTTTGGGAAGGACTGTTCATCTTATTAAATTTTGCAATCAGTGGTTAAGATGGCAACAGACTCGACTGCTGTTATTTCCTGGGCTCCTGTGGCGGCTGTTGGTGCTTAACTATGTATATGTGTGTGTGGTGTTTTCTTTTTTGAAGAGCTCCCAATTCTTTTTTAGCCATGAAAAATGGTTTTTAACAGCAAATTGCAGCTCTTCCAACGTAGCTTGAAGGCAAAGGAGACACGGAGTGCATAATATTGAAGTGGGATACAGGCTTCGAACCAGGGGTGGAATTCTACCTGGTCGGACTGGTTCGATAGAACCGGTTGTTACAATTCTGCATAATTTGGAGAACCAGCAAATCGCACCACTGGCTGGCCCCTCCCTTCCCCTCCCTGCCCACTCACCCCTTACCTAGTATAGGCGCCATCCAACTTACCTGCTAAGTTGCTATTTTTCCTCTTTTTTTCTCCGACCATCAGCTGTTCCAACTATCAGCTGTGCCAGGAGATTTAGATTAGCTAGAAAGCAGGAAATCATTAGATTTCTTGCTTACTAGCTAATCTAAAAGCAGAGCTGAACCTTCCTCAGGTTCTATTTTTCAGTGCAGACTCAGGTAGCCGATGGCAGAAAGGTAGATCTCTGAGGGAATCTGTGATTCGGTGAGCAACTCCATCTGCCTGCCTGCTTTGCCTGATTTGGGGTAAACGTTGCTCTTTTTGTAATAAAAATTTCAATATTTACATAAACATTTACGATATTGACATTCACACCATGCCCAGCCAGTCACGTGACCACCAAGCCGCACCCACAAATTAGGCCACGCCCACATAACCGTTTGTTAAGAAATTTGAATCCCACCCCTGCTTCGAACACCTATAAAGCAGGGGTGGGCTTCAAAAAAATTTAGCAACCGGTTCTCTGCCCGGGCTCCGGAGGCTCTGTGGAGGTTGGAAACGGGCCCATTTCCGGCCTTCCAGGGATTCTGGGAGGTCCATTTTATGCCATGGAAGGCCTCCCTGAGCTCCATTTTTGTTGGCAGAGGACTGCAGGAGGCCGTCATGACCAAAAACGAGGCCTGGGGGTGCTGTCATGGCCAAAAATGAAGCCTTGATGAGTGACATCGACTGGCCATGCCCACCCTGCCGTGCCCTCATTTTTGAGGTCAGACATAACCCTGATGCAGCCCTCAATGAAATTGAGTTTGACGCTCCTGTTCTAAATCTATGGAATCGAGGGTTTTCTTTCCTAGGAATTGATTGGAGGCAGCACTGACAGTAAGTTGGGGAGTATCTGAACTCCCCACCTCTCCTCCCTGCCAGCTTTTCGATGTCTGACTTCCTAAACTTTCTTTGTGGGTTCCTGTGAATCTAAAGCAGCCAATATAAAATAGTATGACAACCTCTCGCCTTCACAGGAAACCTGGAATTCATTTATCACTTTTTGGGTGTTGATGCTGACCTCATAAAGATTCAGAGGACAAGTAAGAGCGCCAAGGTTTTCTAGGCCAGGAAAATGACTTAGAAATACGTGCCCCCATAGATTGTGGGTGAATTCCATGGAGTTGATGTGAAACTGGGCAAACTTTGTGTGTTTCACAGGACTCCTTGGCAGAATTTGAAATGAAGCCCAGGGGATTCTAGGAGAGGGCATTCCTTCCTAATGTCAGCATGGACTAGTTCCATTAAAAAAAAATTATATCAAAGTTGTTAGAAATAGAAATAGAATCCCAGAACTGGAAGGGAGCTTGGAGGTCTTCTAGTCCAACCCCTTCTTCAAGCAGGAGGCCCTATACCAGTGGTGGCTAACTTTTTTGAGCTCCTGTGCCCAAAATTGTGCACGCGTGCGCAACCCTCCCCCCACTCTTCCGCCCCCTTACCTGCACTGCACCTCACAGCTGATTTTCAGCCGGTTTGAGGCCTTTTTTGGCTCCCAGAGGCTTGAAAAAAGCCTTTGCAGGCTTTGCAGGCCAAATAATAGGCCCGTTTCATCACTTCCGGTATTACAGGAAGTGACGAAACGGGCATATTCGGCCCGCAGAGGCATTTTTCCAAGTCTCTGGGAGACCGAAAAAGGCCTCAAACTGGCCAAAAATCAACTGTGGGGCGTGCGCATGCACAGTCAGTTAAGTTTGCCTACGTTTCGGGTGCCGGCACAAATGGCTCTGCATGCCACCTGTGGCATGCATGCCATGGGTTCGCCATCACGGCTCTATATCATTGCAGGCAAGTGGTTGTCCAATCTCTTTGTAAAAGCCTCCAGTGATGGTGGCAAGCAGTTCCACTGATTAATTGTTCTGGTGGCAAGCAGTTCCACTGATTAATTGTTCTCAGTGTTAGGAAAATTCTCCTTAGTTCTAGGTTGCTTGTCTTCTTGATTAGTTTCCACCCATTGCTTCTTGTCCTGCCTTCAGGGGCTTTGGAAAATAGCTTGACTCCCTCTTCTTTGGGGCAGCCCCTCAGATATTGGAAGACTGCTATCATGTCACTCCTGGTCCTTCTTTTCATCAAACTAGACAAACCCAATTCTAGCAACTGTTCTTTATAGGTTTTAGCCTCCATTCCCTCTTGGTTGCTCTTCTCTGCACTCTTTCTTAAGAGTCTCAACATCTTTTTAACATCGTGGCGACCCAAACTGGATGCAGAATTCCAAGTGTGGCCTTACCAAGGCCTTATAAAGTGCCATTCATGTGAATGGTGCCGTGGCCTAGAGGTGGAGCTCTCACCTAACGATCAGGAGGCTGTGAGATCAATCCTAGGTAGGAGCCAGATATTTCTCTTTCTAAGCACAACGAGAATAGATCTGCCGAACAAAACTCCTCATTGGCGACAGGAAGGGCATCCAGCCAGTAAACACTCAGCTCCATTCAGTTGCCCAGACTCCATCCCACGAGGGATTATTATGGGGCCGTTAAAAGAAGAGAATGATTAACTCTTCACTTGATCTTGATTCTATCCCTCTGTTGATGCAGCCTAGGATTGTGGTGGCTTTTTTAGCAGCTGCCACTCACCGCTGGCTCACACTCCTTGCCAGATGCAAACGAGATGAGGCCTTGACTGCAATGCCACACCGGCAGGGGTGGGCTGCTACCGGTTCTCCCCGGTTCAAATGAACCGGTATCTAATTTTATCATTTTTAATTATGGAGAATTGGTAAATCTCCTTCTTGGCTGGCCCGCTCCACCTTGCTCCACTCCTCCCAGGAGTCCCCATACGGCCCATTTTGGATGCCAGGTAAGTACAGGGCTTCCTGGAGGTTCCAGGAGGCCAGAAATGGGCCCATTTCTGGCCTCTGCGGGGCCTCTGGAGCCTGAGAAAGGCTGTTTTTGCCCTCCCGGAAGCCTGAAAAAAGCCTCAGAGCCTGGGGAGGGCAAAAAATGGGCCTCCCAGAAGTTCCAGAGGCTTGAGGGCTTCCGGAACCCGGGGGGAGGCCGTTTCCTCCCTTCTCGGAGGCTTGAGGGCCTCTGGAGTTTGGGGGAGGCCCCCTCCCGGAGGCTCAAGGAAAGTCTCTAGGCCACGCCACCCAGAAACTAGGCAGAGAAGTGGTTCCTGAAATTTTTGAAGCCCACCCCTGCATGCCAACCCAATTGCAAAGGTTTTTTTTTGACACCCTTTGCAGCTTGATCCTAATGCTGTCTGAAGTTAGGATGGGATCATCATTAGAAACCTGATGTACGTGAAACACTAAACTGAGTGGGCGGAATAAGGATTTGGGAATAAGGAACAAAGTCTGAATTTACTCCTTGCAATAAGCCATTTCCTTCACACATTCTCATTTTTCTTTTTTTTAAAAAAAATACTTTTCTTCAAGAGCTATTAACAAAATGTTTCCCAGTCACTGTGGAAAATCTCTAATGCACAGAGACAAAAAAACCCAACAACCCATCACTGAAAAATAAATTGAAACGAATTTTAAACATTCCTATTTACCCTTTAAACGTTGCCAAGATGTTACGTAAGGTCTGCGGCAATTAAGATAAAATATAATTGCTGCCCAACTTTGATAGAACAGTCCCTGCTTTTCAGTATTTTAACTTGATGTCCATCTTTTTGTTTTTTTCTTAACGTGGCCTTCGAAAGCATCGTTGGATGACTAAGCCACCGAGTTTGGCTTTGCATTAACCCTAAACCCTAAATTATGGCTTGTCAATCAAAGTGGCTGGTTTACACGGAGCGGAACTAAATAAAACACTTTATGGCTCAAACTCAAGGACTCCTTCACCCTGTATGGATGGCCTTGAAAATGAAAGAAATATAATCCACTTTTCTGAATTCTTTCTCTAAGGAAGGAAATTTAACTTTCGTCACTGCGGCATTTGTCTTTAAGTGAGTTTTCATCCAAAGTTTGCCTTAAGATTTCGCGCCGTCCAGTACAGGTAGTCCTCCATTTACGACCACAATGGAGCCCAACATTTCCGTTGCTAAGCGAGACAGTTGCTAAAGGGCTTTTGTCCCATTTTACGATCTTTCCTGCTTAGAGTTGTTAAGCGAATCACTGCAGTGGTTAAATTGGTAACCTGGTTGTTAAGTGAATCTGGCTTCTGCATTGACTTTGCTTGTCAGAGGTTCGTAAAAGATGCAACCGTCATAAATACGAGTCAGTGGCCAAGCACCTGAATTTTGATCATGGTGCAAGGGTCATAAGTGTGAAAAATGGTCTTAAATCCCTTTTTTCAGTGCCCTTGTGACTTCAAATGGCCACTGAATGAATAGTTGTAAGTCCGGATTACCGAGAAGTGAGTTGCAATACTGAGTGTTTTAATTTTGATCACGTGATCGTGGGAATGTTGTAACGGTCGTAAGTGTGAAAAGCGGTCTTGATTCATTTTTCTCTGTGGCGTTCCAAATTCAAATGGTCACTTACTGAAGTGTTGTAAGTCGAGGACTACCTGTAAGAGAGTTGCAATATCCACAGGTAGTCCTCGACATAGGAAGGGATGCTCAATGATATTGTGGCCTATTGGCCACCGGCCCCTCCGGCAGCTGAATCAGAGGAGGAAGAGGAGGAGGCGTGAGAGTCAGGGTCAGGATGAAGGCAACCTGAGAGCTATGAGGGGGAAGAAGAACTGGAGCTGGCAGAGAGAGAAGCGGAGGCAGAGCCTAGACCCATCCATCAGCCCTCAGATGGAGAGTAAACCGCCCCCCAGGTCTGGAGGTGGCTGATGTGGAAGTGGAGGAACAGCCAGATCCAGTGCCTGACGCATGGATGTGCAAAAGGCAGAGGAGAGGAGAGCAGTGGAAATCTATGGGCTGGTCCTTGGGATGGAAGAGCCACTACTGCTTAGCGAAGCCCCCATTCTAGATCTGGGGATAAAAGGCAGGGGGCGGGGATGAAGAGGTGTGGCAGATCACTATTCATTTCCCCTGCCGGACGGACTTGTTAGTCTGCGGTGAGAGAGAAACTTTTTGCCGGGGCTATCGGCGCTCCTAATTAAAAGAATCTTTGAGTTCACTTCAGAGGGTTTATCGGGTTTGGGGAGCTGGGTCAGAACAAGTGATTGTTTGAGCTTAGGATGAGCCCTGACCAACCTATCCAATCAGTGCTGGGATTCACAAAAATTTACTACCAATTCTGTGGGCGTGGCTTGGTGGGCATGGCTATGTGTTCATGTGACTGGGAGTCAAAAACTTTCTGGAGCAAGGGGGTTGGACTAGATGACCTCCAGGTACATTCCAGCCCTGGATTACTGTGCTCTTTCAAAGCATCCTCTGAAGCTGCTTCTAGTTTTGTGGTCCTTCCTCCCTCTCCTTTTTCCCTCCCTTCCTTTCTTTCTTTCTTTCTTTCTTTCTTTCTTTCTTTCTTTCTTTCTTTCTTTCTTTCTTTCTTTCTTTCTTTCTTTCTTTCTTTCTTTCTTTCTTTCTTTCTTTCTTTTCTTTCTTTCTTTTTTTCTTTCTTTCTTTCTTTTTTTCTTTCTCTTTCTTTCTCACTTCCCTCCCTCTTTCTTTCTCTTTCTTTTTTTTCTTTCACAGCACCCCCTGCACCCCATTTTTGGCCTAATGGGCCTCAGGGAAACCTCCTGGGTGCTGAAAAAAGAAGCATTTTGAAGTGAGGAGGGGGATCAGCTGTGCCACGCGATTTAGATTAGCTAGAAAGCAAGAAATCCGACAATTTCCTGCTTTCTAGCGAATCTAAATTTTAGTATTTAGTATTTATTTGATTTGTCAATCGCTTGCAAGATACAGGTATAGGAATAAATATAGTTTTGAATACATGAGACAGATACTTATAAGAAAAATAAAAAGAAACAATAGGACAGGGACGGTAGGCATGATTGGTGCGCTTATGCATGCCCCCTACAGGCCTCTTAGGAAAGGGGTGAGGTCAATAGTAGACAGTCTAAGGTTAAAGTTTTTGGGGTTTGGGGAAGAAACCACAGAGTCAGGTAGAGTATCCCAGACATTGACCACTCTGTTGCTGAAGTCGTATATCCTGCAATCAAGTTTGGTGCAATTAACCTTGAGTTTGTATCCATTGTGTGCTCTTGTATTGTTATGATTGAAGCTGAAGTATTCATTGACAGGTAGGACATTGCAATGTATGATTTTATATACTATATTTAGATCGGATCAGAGGCGGCGTAGTTCTAGGTTTTCTAGGTCTAGAGTTTCAAGTCTGGTGGCATAAGGTATTCTGCAATGAGTAGAGGAGCGGAGAACTTGCAAAAAATTTTCAAAAAATTGAAATATTGCAGGGCACAGCTGTCACTCAGCTGATCGTTGGAATTTTTTTTTCCTATCAGCCCAACTGGTAGCATTTTTTACTACCGGTTCAGGGGAACCGGGCTGAACTGGTAGAATATCACCACTGCATCCAATGGAACTTTCAACTCAGTTCTGAATTTCCAATGGCTGACATCCCCTGACCCAGATATGGCAGGCTGGGGAATTCTGGGAGTTGAAGTCCACACGTATTAAAGTTTCCCAGGTTGGGCACCCCTGCCTTAGATAATTGTTTCAGTCTTTTCGGAACCCGGCTGCATGAAGCCGTGAATTGCAATCCTGTCTTTTTTAGGTCGACCAATTTTGACCCAAAATGACAGAGAGAGCAATAAAGATGAGGCCAACTATACAAAAAAAAAAACAGGGATGTGGTTGCTCCGCGGCTAAGACGCTGAGCTTGTCAATCAGAAATGTCGGCAGTTTGACGGTTCGAATCCCCAGCGCTGTGTAATGGAGTGAGCTCCCGTTACTTGTCCCAGCTTCTGCCAACCTAGCAGTTCGAAAGCATGTAAAAATGCAAGTAGAAAAATAGGGACCACTTTGATGGGAAGGGAACAGCGTTCTGTGCGCCTTCGGTGTTTAGTCATGCCGGCCACATGACCACAGAGACGTTTTCGGACAGCGCTGCCTCTTCGGCTTTGTAACGGAGATGAGCAGCGCCCCCTAGAGCCAGAAACGATTATCACGTATGTGCGAGAGGAACCGTTAACTTTACCTTTATACAAAGAAATGGAATTGGGTATCGCCAGTCTAGAGAAAAGAAGGGCTGTGTGGGAGGGGGGGGGGGGCGACGACGACATGACAGTCTTCCAATATTTGAGAGGCTACCACAAAGAAGAGAGGGGGTTCAACCCATTCTGCAAAGCAGCTGAAGGCAAGCCAAGAAGCAACGGATGGGAACTAATCAAGGAAAACCAAGAAATAAGAAGTTTCCTGAGAAGTGAGAACAATTAACCAGTGGAACAGCTTGCCACTAGACGTGGTGGGTGCTGCATCCCTGGAGATTTTCAAGAAGAGCCTGGACGATATAAAGGTCTCCTGCTTGAGTGAGATGGGGTTAGACTAGAAGACCTCCCAAGATCCCTTCCAGCTCTATTCTGAATTGAATTGACACTTTTTTTCCAACTTTATTTATTTATTTATTTGATTTGTCAATCGCTTACAAGATAATAGGTATGAGTGTATATATAGTTATGAATACATGAAATGGGTACATATAGGAAGAATAAAAGAAACAATAGGACAGGGACGGTAGGCACGTTGGTGCGCTTATGCACGCCCCCTGCAGACCTCTTAGGAAAGGGGTGAGGTCAATAGTAGACAGTCTAAGGTTAAAGTTTTTGGGGTTTGGGGAAGAAACCATAGAGTCAGGTAGAGTATTCCAGACATTGACCACTCTGTTGCTGAAGTTGTATTTCCTGCAATCAATTTTGGTGTGGTTAACCTTGAGTTGGTATCTATTGTTTGCTCTGGTGTTGTTACTGTTGAAGCTGAAGTATTTATTTGCAGGTAGGACATTGCAATGTATGATTTTATATACTATACTTAGATCGGACCGAAGGTGGCATAGTTCTAGGTTTTCTAGGTCTAGAATTTCGAGTCTGGTGGCATAAGGTATTCTGCAACGAGTAGAGGAGAACTCAAGGGAGACCTTCCAATGTTCTCCCCTGAGGGAGACAAGAAACACACCTGGAGCCCAGAGAGTATTTATGCAGGGTTTGTGTGTGTGTGTGTGTGCATGTGTGATTGTTTTGTACAGCACAGACTTTCAATTCGTCCCTCTCTCCCCAAATTGCTTTCTGCATCTTTCTTATCCAAGCATCGTATTATTATTTAAAAAAAAAAAAAAATTTGGGGGGTTGGGATTGTGGGGTGGGGAGAAAGCCTTCATCTCTCTTACGCAGGCAGAGATGGGGAAGGACCGGATCGTGGTTTAATTACCTGCCTGGCGGAATGGGAAAGGAGGCGACGGGCACCCTCGCTGGGTTGCTATGGCAACCGAACCTCCGGAAAAGATAACCCCAAGGAGGGTTTGCCGAATGAAACGCTCAGCAGTTGGCAACGGGAAGACTTAAGCCTTTTATTTCAGGCGTCGGGGCCGAAGATTTCTCTTGGCAAATATTTTGCAGAATTATTCTTCCAACGAGGAGGATACTTCAGGTGAACACCCTGAGATCGATGGGTTTCATGTAGATGTTTTGGGAGGGGTTTTTTTGGGTAGGCTGATGAGATCTATAGCGAATAACAGAGTTGGAGGGGACCTTGGAGGTCTTCTAGTCCAACCCCTTGCACAGATAGGAGAGCCTCTTCCATTCCAGATCAAAGGCTGTCCAATTTCTTCTGGAAAAACCATCAGTGGAGCCACCCACAACTTCTGGAGGCAAGCCGTTCCACTGGTTAATTGTTCTCACTGTCAGGAAGTTACTCCTTAGTTCTAGGTTGCCTCTCCTCTCTTGGTTAGTTTCCATCCGTTGCTTCTTGTCCTGACTTTCAGGTGCTTTGTGGTGGCCCCTTAAATATTGGAACTCTGCAATCATGTCACCCCTGGTCTTTCTCCCCAATATAAAAAAGATGTTGAGACGCTAGAGTTTAGAACAAGGGTCTTCAGACTTGTGGGCTTCAACTCCCAGAATTCCTGAGCTAACATGACTGGAGGAGAAGGAGGAATTCTGGGAGTTGAAGTCCACAAGTCTTAAAGCTGTCAAGTTTGAAGGCCCCTGCTCTATTCTCTTATTCTATTCTATTCTTAAATTCTTATTCAAATTCTTATTCTATTCTGTTCAAATTCTTATTCTATTCTTCTGTTCTATTCTACAAATCTTATTCTTTTCTATTCTTATTCTATTCTATTCTCTATTCTATTCTAAAAATCTTATTCTTTTCTATTCTTATTCTATTCTATTCTATTCTCTATTCTATTCTAAAATTCTTATTTAAATTCTTATTCAATTCTATTCAAATTCTTATTCTGTTCTTCTATTCTATTCTATTCTTAAATTTGTATTCAAATTCTTATTCTATTCTGTTCAAATTCTTATTCTATTCTGCTATTCTCTATTCTATTCAAAAAATCTTATTCTTTTCTCTTCTTATTCTATTCTATTCTCTATTCTATTCTAAAATTCTTATTCAAATTCTTATTCTATTCTTCTATTCTCTATTCTATTCTATTCAAATTCTTATTCATATTCTATTCTCTATTCCAAGGGTCTTCAAACTTGGCAAGTTTAAGACTTGTGGGCTTCAACTCCCAGAATTCCTGAGCTAACATGAGTGGAGGAGGAATTCTGGGAGTTGAAGTCCACACGTCTTAAAGCTGTCAAGTTTGAAGACCTTTCCTCTAGAAGGAATGCTGAGAAGAGCAACCATAATGATTAGCGGACTGGAGGCTAAAATATATGAAGAACGGTTGCAGGAACTGCGTATGTCTAATCTAGGAAAGAGAAGGACCAGGAGAGACATGGGAGCAGTCTTCCAATATTTGAGGGGCTGCCCCAAAGAAGAGAGGGTCAAGCTATTCTCCAAAGCACCTGAAGGCAGGACAAGAAGGAACAGATGGAAACTAATCAAGGAGAGAAGCAGCCTGGAATTAAGGAGGAATTTAGTGACAATGAGAACTATTAACCAGTGGAACAGCTTGCCTCCAGACGTTGTGGGTGTTTCATCACTGGAAATTTTTAAAAAGGGACTGGACAACCATTTGTCTGAAATGGTATATAGGGTTAGAAGGGGGCTGGGCTAGAAGACTGTAAAGCCAGGGGTGGGATTCTACCAGTTCGCACCTATTCGCTAGAACCGGCTGTTAACATTCTAAGCAGTTCGGAGAACCAGTTATAAGAAGAAATTCCTGGCCTAATCCTGTAAGGAAGGCAGGAAGGAAACATTCTGGTGTTGCTTACAGAAACTGCCTCTCTGTTAACCCTTATTACATTCTTGGCAGGACTGGATTTCCTGTCTCAGGAACTTCTCTGGAGTTGTTTTTCCTCCTTTGCTGGTACTTTGCTTGTGTGGAGTGACCATTCAAAGTTACAATGGCACTGAAAAAAGTGACTTATGACCATTTTTCACACTTACAACTGTTGCAGCATCCCCACAGCCACGAGAGCCAGGCGAGGAGATGCGTGCCTCAATGTGAGTGATATTGAGTTGGCCACGCCCAGCCAATAACATGACCCCCAAGCCATGTCCACCCAGTCACATGACCACCAAGCCACGCCCACCAACTTAGCCACGCCCACAGAACCAGTTGTTAAAAAATTTGAATCCCACCCCTGCTCTAAGGAATAGAATAGAATAGAATAGAATAGAATAGAATAGAATAGAATAGAATCCTTTATTGGCTAAGTGTGTTTGGACAAACAAGGAATTTGTCTTGGTGCGTATGCTCCTTTCCAATTCCAACTTATTCTGCTCCTGAACCTGTGTGCTTTGCCACGTTGCATGCAGGGGGGGTGGACTAGAGGACCTCCAAGGTCCCTTCCAACTCGGTTATTCTGTTCCTGAACCCTTGTGCTCTGCAAAATTACATGCAGAGGATGGACTGGTGGACCTCCAGGATCCCTTCCGAGTCCCGACTCAGTTATTCCGTTATTCTGTTATCTGACTGCTCCCTTAGCTGCAATTCTTCGCTCCGTCTCCCAAAATTATTCCCAAAAACCATTACCAAGATAGGCAGGGGGTGAGAGGGCCAGGGGATCAGGCTGCAAACGGTTCATGCTGGTTCGGGCGAACCGGATGTTTGATTTTACATCCGGTTCGGCGAAGCAGTAGTTCTGACGACAAGCTGGCCCCGCTCCTCTCCGCCCTGTCCAGGAGTCCCCACACGGCCCGTTTTGGTAAGCGTAGGGGTCACATGGAGACTGGGGAGATGGAAAACGGACCTCCAAGAAGCCCCTGCAGGGCAAAAATGGGCCTATTTCCAGCCCGTTTGCACTCCCAGGATGGTGCAGGAGGCCAAATAGGCCACGCCCACCCAGCAACCGCAGGGGATGCTCTCTGCAAAGCTAAAACGAACATCCCGTACGGCCCACTGCGCACTTCCGAATGGGCCCACCTCTCCGCATCTCTTCACTTCTCGCGCTCTTTCCTCCTCTCTTCCCGCCTCTCTCCCCATCTGTGTTTATTTTTTTTTCCTCCCTCTTCCTTCCAGACAACCCGACTTCCTCTTTTTTTCCCCCCTCCCTACCTTCCTCGCGTATTTGAAGGAAACTAAATTTAGGTGCGCTGCGAAGCAAAGACGGCTTCCTGCCAAGCATTTTAATTTTAATTTTTTCCCTCCGGAAATCTCTAGGAGAGAGCGAGGAGGTGGGAGGGACAGGAGAGGTGGTTGTGCTTAACGTGGGAGGAGGGGCTTTGGGGGGAAACCTACAGGTAGTCCTCAACTTACAACCCTTTGCTTAGTGACCGGAGTTGCAACGGCGCTGAAAAAAAAAGGGACGTATGCCCCGTTTTTCACACTTATGACCGTCGCAGCATTCCCCCAGGGTCACGTGAGCAAAATTCAGATGCTTGGCAACCGACTCGTATTTATGACGGTTGCAGTGTCCCAGGGTCGCCGTTTGTAACCTTCCCAGCCAGCTTTGGATTAGCAAAATCAATGAGGGAGGCCAAATTTGTTTAATGACCGCACGTTTCACTTAACAACTACAGCGATGGGCTTAACAAGAAGTCATAAAACGGAGCATAACTCTTCTTAACAACTGCCTTCCGTAGAAAGAAAGCTTTCCACCTGTAGATTGAACTGCTTAGCTGAGATCCACGATCAGGATATAAGGTCCTCGGTGCTTTCCGAGCTTGGAAGTTTTCTTGTAGAAGTTTCATGACCCAAACTGGGTAATACTAGCCCTGATGATGTTACCTAGTTGGGTCATGAAACGTCTGCAAGAAAATCACCAAGCTCAGAGAGCACCAAGGGTCCCACAGTTCTTCTCCTCCTCCTCCTCCTCTTCTTCTTCTTCCTCCTCCTCCTTGCAAACCCCACCCCTAGTACTGATGATGTTACCTCATTGGGTCATGAAACGTCTGCAAGGCAACGTCAGAGAGCACCAAGGGCCCCATAGTCCTCCCCCTCTTTTTCCCCCTCCTCCTCCACTTCCTCTCCCTCTCCTCCCCCTCCTTTTCTCCTCCTTTTCTTCCTCCTCCTCTCTTCCTCCATTTCCTCCTCCTCTTCCTCTTCCTTCCCTCTTCCTCCCTTTCCCTTCCTCCTTCACTTCCTTTTTCCCCTCCTCCCCCTCCTCTCTATAACCCCTCGTCCCTTGTACCACTGATGGTGTTACCTAGTCAGGTCACGAAACGTCTGCAAGAAGACTGGGAAGTTCAGATAGCACCAAGGACCCCTCTTCCTCAGCCCTTCCTCTTCCACTTCCCTCTCCTCCTCCTCCTTTTCCTCCCCTCCTCCCCTCCCCCTCCTCCTCCTTTCCCCTTCCTTTTCCTCCTCCTCCACTTCCTCCTTTCCCCCCTCCTCCTCCCCTCCCGCTCCTCTTCCTCCCTCTCTTCCTCTCTATAACCCCTTGTCCCTTGTAGCACTCATGATGTTACCTAGTCAGCTCGCGAAACGTCTGCAACAAGACCAGGAAGCTCAGAGAGCACCAAAGGACAGCCCCTCCCTTCGCCGTTCAACCCGGAGCTACAAATATTCTCCTTTATTGCAGCCACAAAATAAGAGCAGGCCTTTTTTTTAACAAGGAGGGAAGATCGCGTAACCCAATTAGACCGAACTGCTTATGCCGAACTCCTTCTAGCACTTCCAGCCCGGCATTTCATCCCCACCTCAGCAGTTCGCTGGAACAGAGGTGACAGATGTTCCACGGCCTGAGAATCCTGTCAACTTCCCGTTTCCACTTGTTTAAAAGACCGCAATCGCACATTTTTTTTAAAAAAAAAATTTTTATTTTATTTTGCAAATCTGTCAGGAGGGAGAAAATTGACGCCGGCTGGGTGGGATGCTGGTGGGCTTTGAGGAGGGGGCCGTTGTTGCTTTAAATACCATATGTGTGTACAAATCTTTAATTAACAAATGAAGGTGCAAAGTTGTAAAACATGACAGCTCCGGAGTTGGTGTGATGCAAAACAACGAGATAATTTTTGGGTGTGTGCGCAGTTTTGAAGTTCTCCAAACAGGCTGGTTTCAATAGGTTGGAAAGTCCCGGTTCTTTCAATGTAAAACGAAGTTAGAGGATGGGGGACTTGTAGTCTCCACAGATGTTAGCCAGGGGGTGGGCTGCTGGGGGGTTCGGGAGAGCCCCTAGCTAAGATTCTGTGCAGTTCGGAGAACCCCACCCCCCCAAAAAAAATCCCATTCCTGGCTGAAAAACGGGCCTCCCAGAACTTCGGGAAGGCCGGAAATGGGCCCGTTTCCGGTTTCCAGAGAGCCTCCTGAGTCTGGGGAAGCCATTTTCGCCCACCCGGAGGCTCAAAGAAAGCATCCTACCCACCCACCCTGATGCAGGAGGCTGATTAGGCCACGCCCAACATGGCCACGCCCACCCAGTAACCGGCCAGAGAACCCATTGCTAAAAATTTTTGAAACCCACCTCTGCTGTTAGCCCTGCGAGGTAGTCCAGACAAAGATGCATGCTCAGGAGTGATGGCGGTATCTTTACTGCAAGATTACGCGATCAGAATCTTGCAGATCTGAAGGTACAAGTAGTCCTCAACTTACGACCTCAATGGATCCCTTAATTTCTATCACTAAGCAGGACCGAATTTTGCCCCATTCTATGAACTTTCTTGCCACTGTCATTAAGCGACAACCACAGTTGAACCCCAAGTTTATGTTGCTAAGCGAGACAGTTGTTAAAGTGAGTTTCGACCCATTTTACGACCTTCCTTGCCACGGACGTTAAGTGAATCGGTGCAGTTGTTCAGTGAGGAACACGGTTGTGAAGTGAATCTGGCTTCCCCCATTGGCTTTGCTGGTCAGAAGTTCGCAAAAAGGGGATCACAGATCCCCTGGGACCCTGCGACCGTCATAAGTACAAGTCAGTTGCCAAGCATCCCAATTTTGATCACGTGACTACAGAGATGCTGCAACGGTCATAAGTGTGGAAAACCGTCATAGGCCGCTTTTTCAGTTCCACAAGTTCCATGCTGGCACAAGGACATGCCAGCTGCCAAGCATCCGAATTTTGATCACGGGCGCTAAAACGGTCGTAAGTGTGAAAAATGGTCCTAACTTAGCCACTTTTTTTCAGGGCCATTGTAACTTTGAACTGTCACTAAACGAACGGTCATAAGTTGAGGACTCCCTGTATTTCTTCCCTCCTTTCCTTTTTTACTCGCCAAAAAAACCCCCCAGAGAGGATCGTTTTTGAGTGGATTCACAAACCCTTTTTCCTTCTCTGGGCTTTGACATCTGTTATCTACGAGTTATCCCATCTGTGACATTCTTTTCTGTCTACCTAGTTTATCCCCACGTACCCCTACAGGTAGTCCTTGACTTACAACCATTCGTTTGGTGCCCTTTTGAAGTTACAACGGAACTAAAAAAAGTGGCGTCAAAGAGTGAATCCACAGAGGTGGAACAAGGCAGAGCTGGGGCCGATGGAGGACGAGGGGGGAGGCCTCGTTGGCTTCGGAGGAATGCGGGGAGGAGTTGGACGAGGCAGCCCCGGGTCCCTTGGGCTTGGGACGGCTTGCCAGCAGGAAGGAACAGGGGGAGCGGAGGGCAGGACGACCGAGAGACGGGGGTGGGGGGAAGGGAGAACTGGCAAAGGAGATGAGGAGCGACGGAAACTCGGACTGCCTCTCCTGATCCCCGAGCACGGAGAGTGGAGAGGAGGCGGGAGGCAGCGCAGGCCGACCCGACAACTCGGGAGGAGAGCGCCCCGCCCCTCTTCAGAAGGCACACCTGGGGATTGAGACTTAAGGAGACGCCGTGGGGAGGGGCGTCTGTCGGGAACAAGCGCTGAATTGGTAGAGTTTTGTGTGCCTCTGGAGTTTGCAGGAGTTCTTGCCTTAGTCCTTGCTTCGTGGATTCACTGCCTTGTCCTTTTGTTTTGCTGGATTTCTGGCCTTGAAGCCATATCGCGCTAACAGCGTTTTGCTGGACTACTTGCAGCCAGAGCCTGCTAGAGGGGTTTGTGTGTGTGTCTGTGTCTGTCTGTGTGTCTGTGTGTGTGTGTGTCCCTTTGAAGGAAAGTTGAAGCAATAAACTGGAGTTTGAACTATCAGCTGGCTGTGTTGCCTCCATGTCATGCCCCTGTTGGAGTCTGACTCCGAGGGGGAGGTCGAACAGCTGACAGGGAATGGGATTGTGGCTCCGGTGGCTGTGGAGGAAACTGGGGAAGGGCACAATCCGGCTGGGCATTCAGAGGAAGACCCAGGCCCACCTCCTCTGCATCCTAGGACACGCAGGGAAGAACGGAGAAGGGAGCAACGTGGGTTACGGGAGAGGAAAAGGCCCTGATTCCCTTCATTAGCTGCAGCTGGGAAAACAGGATAAAGAGGGTCTTTGCACACAGCACCTTGCTGGAAGCAAACTTTGCATTACCTTTTTTGTTAAGTCTTATCTGGGTTCTGGCGTCCTCCCAACTGCGTGTGTTTCGTTATCTTTTGAGTTCTGCAATTCCTTATCCTGCCCTGTCTTGTTAATTGCTGCAGCTGAGGTTTGTGTTGGTTTTTATTTATAATCTATATGTACTTTGGGATCGGACTGAATTTCTTCCCTTTAAACTGTTCTTGGGAGAGTTTTTTCTGCAGCCGATGATAACTGGACATTGGGGGCCAAGTTGGAGGAATTAAAGGGACTTTACCTACTTTTGTGACTTTGTTGCTTTTGTGCCATGCCCCTTTGGGTCATCACATCCCAGGTCATCACATTTGCGACCGTTTCCCACACTTACGACCCTTGCAGCCTCGTCATGGTTACGTGATAAAAAAATTCAGATGTTTGGCAACTGGCATGTACTTATGTCGGTTGCAATGCCCCGGAGCTGGGTTTTCTCCTTTTGCGACCTTTTGGCAAACCAAGTCAATGGGGAAAGCCAGATTCACTTAACAACCGGGTTACTAACTTAACAACCACAAGAATTCACTTAACAACCCATGGCAAAAAATGGTCATAAAATGGGACAAAACTTGACATAAGGACTGTCTGGCTCTGCAGGGGAAATTTGGGGCTCACTTGTAGTCGTAAATCAAGGACTACCTGTAACATATTACATCGAAGTTATATAAGGCTTAAAAGTGACATCCTAATTCACACTACATGTTGATTGACAAATAACCTAACCTTAATTTAGCTCAGTGGGCCGTGATTTGTCAATCCAGCCAAACAATTTTCTGAAAACATTTCAACATCTCCTACCAAAAGCATCTTTAAAAAGATGACCTGAGATATATTTTTATAAAGGTTGCGGGAACTGGGGAAGTGTGAAATTCCACTAACCGTATCTGAATGTTGTTGGTTAAGAGCTTTTCATGTCAAAAACTCAAGGACCTCTTAGCTACAACCCTAAATAGAAGCAAAGGCACTTCATAAGCTCACAGATGTTCCAGTGAAATGCAGAGAAATAAAAAGAAATCCAAAGCAATATTTAGTGGTTACGGCATTAGGCTAGAAACCAGGAGACTGGGAGTTCTAGTCCAGCCTTAAGCATGAAACTGGGTGTCTTGGGCCAATCACCAGGAGTTGATGAGTTTTAATCCCTCCTTAGGCGTGGAAGACGGCTGGGGGACTTTGGGCCAATCACTAGGCGGCTGGGAGTTCTAGTCTCGCCTTAGGTGTGAAAGCCGGCTGGGGGACTTTGGGCCAATCACTAGAAGGCTGGGAGTTCTAGTCCCACCTTAGGCTTGAAAGCCAACTGGGTGACTTTGGGCCAATCATTAGGAGGTTGGGAGTTCTAGTCCCGCCTTAGGTGTGAAAGCCGGCTGGGTGACTTTGGGTCAATCAATAGGAGGCTGGGAGTTCTAGTCCCGCCTTAGGCTTGAAAGCTGGTTGGATGACTTTGGGCCAATCACTAGTAGGCTGGAAATTCTAGTCCTGCCTTAGGTGTGAAAGCCAACTGGGTGACTTTGGGCCAATCATTAGGAGGCTGGAGGTTCTAGTCCCGCCTTAGGCGTGAAAGCCAACTGGGTGACTTTGGGCCAATCACCAAGAGATGAGTGAGTTCTAGTCCCGCCTTAGGCTTGAAACCCAACTGGGAGACTTTGGACCAATCACTAGGAAGCTGGGAGTTCCAGTCCCGCTTTAGGTGTGAAAACCCACTGGATAATTTTGGGCCAATCACCAGGAGACGGTGAGTTCTAGTCCTGCCTTAGGCAGGAAATCCCACAACTGAGCCCAGAAGTTCCATTGCTAAGCACGACAGCTATTAAGTGAGTTTTGCCCCATTTTATGATCGTTCTTGCGATGGTCGTTAAGCGAATCACTACAGCTGTTAAGTGAATCAGGCAGTTGTTAAACGAATGTGGCGTAGGCACACACAGAGGTTTGCCTGCTTTGAAAGAGGGGGCAGGTACCTGAAGGAACAGAAATTTTGCAAAAGTGGACCTTGTATCCCTACAGTTAGTCCTCGATTCACAGCAATTCGTTTAGTCACCATTTGAAATGACAGGTGACTTGTGGCACCCCCCATGGTCACATGATCAAAATCCAGGCGCTTGGCATCTCTCACAGTTAGTCCTCGACTTACGACCACAATTGAGCCCAAAATTTATGTTGTTAAGGGAGGCATTTGTTAAATGAGTTTCGACTCATTTTACGACCTTCCTTGCCACCGACATTAAGTGAATCAGTGCAATTAAGTGAGGAACACGGTTGTTAAGTGAATCTGGCTTCCCCGTTGACTTTGCTGGTCAGAAGGTCGCAAAAAGGGATCACGTGACCCCAGGGACATTACGACCGTCATAAGTATGAATGAGTTGCCAAGCCTTCAAATTCTGATCACGTGACCATGGGGATGCTGCAACGGTCGTTAAGTGTGAAAATTAGTAATAAATCACTTTTTTTCAGTGCCGTTGTAGCTTTGAACGGTCACTAAATGGATTGTTGTAAGTATTTGTACCTGTAATTTAAGACGGCTGTGGTGTCCGAAGGTTTCGTGATTCCCCCTTTTACGATCTTTTGACAAGCAACTTCAATGGGGTGGCCAGATTCCCATAACAACCATGTTCCTAACTTAACCACTGCACAGATTCACTTAGCGTCGGTGGCAAGGAAGGTCGTGAATTGGGTCAAAACTTTAATTTGGGGCTCAGTTGTGGTGGTAAGTAAGTTGAGGGCTACCCCTACTCCGATGTCCAAGCTTCAGTTCCCACGTTGTAGTTTTGAGTAGGTTGACCTGGAAGAAGGAAACGTGACCCGGTGGTTACAGTCCTCTCAAACATGCAAGACCCTGAGTTCAGTCCCACCCTTTGGGGTTTGAAGAGACCCCTCAGGAGGTCTCCAAGTAGACCAGGAGAAGACCCAGAAGATGCCTCCTGCCATTCCAGCTTGATTCGTATTAACTTGGGTTTGTTTAGATAAACCTTTATTTATTCACTAGCTATGAAACTAGACAAACCTTTATTTATTCACTAGCTATGAAACTAGACAAACCTTTATTTATTCACTAGCTATGAAACTAGACAAACCTTTATTTATTCACTAGCTATGAAAGTATGTGGTCGGGCTTTGTTTCTGGGGAGTAAAATATGTGGTGGGGAGACAATTCTGCCTCTGCCTACCAGCATCCATCGGTATTCATCTGGCTAGCGTCCTGTCAGTGTGTGAGAGAGTTGAGGGCTGTTTGGAAACTGAAACAGTATCTGCTGTGTGAGCAAGAAGGAGACAGCAAGGAGCCTGGGCGTGGCTTAGCTCAACTGTTCTGTACTAAAGCTGCTTGGCACTATGGAAGTGAAAGTGAAACTCCTCTCCTCTGCTTGTGTTTTGCATTTGGAAGAGATTTCTTTTCAAGTGGGGAGGGGGAGTAGAACTCTTCAGCATCAGAGTGTGTTCATAATAATAATATAGGACACTGGTAGTTAACCTTTTTGGGCTCCTGTGCCAAAAATTGTGTGCATGCTTCCACGCTCACGCTCGCGTGCCAGCACCCAGAAGGCAGTACGACCCCCACGCCCGCTAGGCATGTGCACGCAATCCACCCACCCACCCACCCACGCCGCCCCTCACAGCTGATTTTCGGCTGGTTTGAGGCCTTTTTCGGCCTCCCAGAGGCTTGAGGAAGGCTTCTGCAAGCTTTGCAGGCCGAAAACTAGCCCCGTTTCATCACTTCCGGTATTTTCGGAAAAACAGGAAGTGACGAAACAGAGCTAGTTTTCGGCCTGCAGAAGCCTGCAGAAACCTTCCTCAAGCCTTTGGGAAGCCGAAAAAGGCCTCAAACCCGCCGAAAATCAGCTGTGAGGCACGCGCATGCCCAGTGAGGTAATTTGTGCAGGCAGAAATGGCTCTGCGTGCCACCTGTGGCATGCGTGCCATAGGCTCGCCATCAAGGGTATAGGAAATACTAATGCTCTGATGGTCATTTTGAAAAATCCTTTCTTAGTGAGACCTAGAAGCCAAGAGGAACCTACGTGCCAAATTTCAAGTTTGTAGACTTTATGATTCTGGAGGTTTTGTGATGATGCGTGATGGGTCTTTCACTTATGAGGGAAGCCATCAGACGGTGCAAATTGGCCCTGTAACAAACCAACTCTTGAGCCCTTCGGTAAGTCATGAATTATTGAGAAGAACTTGGAGCTACCAGTCAATTATGACTCCATTTCCCTGATATGGATGGGTCTTTGGCAAATAAGAGCCTTACTCGAGACATGAATTATTAACCAGGATTGTCTGGTCTGCCTCTGCTGGAGGCATCAGCCCATCTGGGTTTCCGTCTGGGGAGCTTTGTCTGTCCTTGGGGGAGCTGGGCAGAAGGACTCTGAGACTGGGGTTGGGAGGAAAAGGGCAAGGTGAACCCCAAAACTCCAAAACTATAGTTGTGAGAAGGGCAGACAAACCTCAAAACTCTATAGTTGTAAGAAGGGCAGGTGAACCCCAAAACTCTATAGTTGTAAGAACGGCAGGCAAACCCCAAAATTATAGTTGTGAGAAGGGCAGACAAACCCCA
The DNA here is from genome assembly GCA_023653725.1 of Bungarus multicinctus. Taxonomy (NCBI): domain Eukaryota; kingdom Metazoa; phylum Chordata; class Lepidosauria; order Squamata; family Elapidae; genus Bungarus; species Bungarus multicinctus. Next base: position 5,329,412 of record CM042836.1, read on the forward strand.
AAACTCTATGGTTGTGAGAAGGGCAGGCAAACCCCAAAACTCTATGGTTGTAAGAAGGGCAAGCAAACCCCAAAACTCTATAGTTGTAAGAAGGGCAGGCAAACCCCAAAACTCTTTGTGAGTATAGTTGTGAGAAGGGCAGGCAAACCCCCAAACTCTATAGTTGTGAGAAGGGCAGGCAAACCCCAAAACTCTATAGTTGTGAGAAGGGAGGTGAACCCCAAAACTCTATAGTTGTAAAAAGGGCAGGCAAACCCCAAAATTATAGTTGTGAGAAGGGCAGGTGAACCCCAAAACTCTATGGTTGTAAGAAGGGCGAGGCAAACCCCAAAACTCTATGGTTGTGAGAAGGGCAGGCAAACCCCAAAACTCTATGGTTGTAAGAAGGGCAAGCAAACCCCAAAACTCTATAGTTGTAAGAAGGGCAGGCAAACCCCAAAACTCTTTGTGAGTATAGTTGTGAGAAGGGCAGGCGAACCCCAAAAGTCTATGGTTGTGAGAAGGGCAGGCAAACCCTAAAACTCTATAGTTGTGAGAAGGGCAGGCAAACCCCAAAACTCTATAGTTGTAAGAAGGGCAGGCAAACCCCAAAACTCTATGGTTGTGAGAAGGGCAGGCAAACCCCAAAACTCTATGGTTGTAAGAAGGGCAGGCAAACCCTAAAACTCTATAGTTGTAAGAAGGGCAGGCAAACCCCAAAACTAAAGCTCTCTTTTGGGGAGATGAAAGGCCATGTAAACCTCCAAAAGTAGGATTGGGGGTGGGGAGAAGCAGGGCAGGGTGACCCCAAAATTGGACCTCCGTAGTTGGGACAAGGGCAGGTTGAATCTGGATTCGTTTAATGGGCAATTGATTTGCTTAATGGTGGCAGTGGCGATTTGCTTAACACGCGTGGCCGAGCAAGGTTGTAAAATTGGGCACAACTCACTGAACAACCATCATGTTTAGCAAAGGAAGATTTTTATCCCGATTGAAGCCATAAGCCTTACCTGCATGCGCATTCATGCGCTTGAATTTCCTAAAAGCCCCAAATCCACTCTGCCACATCGTTTTTCATGGCTGTATGGAACTTGTTCTTGGTCCCTTGCAGATCAATTTTTTAATTCAATTTAATTTTTTGGGGGGGGGGATCGTCCTATTTGGCAATTCTCCCCCCACCCTTTAAAACGCACGTAAAAAAATCTGATGAGCTCCCATCGATCCTTTGCACTGAAAACGCCTGAGAGAAAAGTAATTGCTTGGAACGTCTCTCGGTGGAGAAAATGAACGGAGTCATTTAATGGGATTTGCCCGGGAGTGGCAAATCCCCTCCTTGGTGGTTGGCAGACCAAAATGAACCCCGTTAATGAGGTTAAAGCATTCTGCCTTCCTGCCAGATTGCAGGTTAAGTCCAGTTGAGCACGGAGAGGAGTCATTCATTCGCCTGCGATGGGAAAAAAAGAGAGAGATAAGGAAGAAAAAATTCATTTTGCAAAGCATGAGGTCAGCCAAAAGACTTTCTTCCTTGTTGAAGAGAAGGGAAGAGAGCAACCAGGATGATGAGGGCACCGGAAGCTAAAACATACGATGAATGGTTGCAAGAACCGGGCATGGCTAGTCTAGGGAACAGAAGGACTAGGGGAGACATACAGATAGATACAGGTTAACAGAGTTGGAAGAGACCTTGTAGGTCATCTAGTCCAACCCCCCCCCCCATCCATGCAGGAGACCCTACACCCATAATGGTGAATCTATGGCATGCGTGCCACAGATGGCACACAGAGCCATTTGTGCGGGCATGCGAGCCCTAGCCAAACTTACCTGCCCTGTGCATGCATGCGCCTCCCAGATGATTTTTGGCCCGTTTCCGGCCTCCCTGAGGCTCGAGGGAAACCTCTGCAGTCTCGGGAGGCCGAAAAACGAGCCCATTTCGGCATTTCCGGTAACGTTCCAGTTTTGGGGTTCACCTCCCAGCCTTACTCCCAAGTCGTCCCTTTGGTCTCAGCTGCTCTCACCTTCTAGCAGCTCTGTGCATATGTGCACTGGGAACAGGCTCCCCTTATTCCTCTTCCTCGCTGCTGCCAGACTGCGGAGGCTCCGGAGGCAGCACCCCACTCCCAGATGGTCCTGGCCCCATCTCTGCATCGGATGCAGGACTCTCATCCGAGTCTTCCCCAGACTCCCAGACTGGTCCCCTTTCTTCCCCACTGTCCGATTCCGCTGCCGGGAATGCCGGCAAACCTCAACAGTGAATGTTGCAGTGTCTTGATTTGAATATTTTTGTGGCGTGATGTACCGTTTTGGCAAATTGAGGGTGACAAACAGACAGGAGTTTTACTAATGTAGCTGGGGGAAACAACTCTAAACCGTGTTTCATTCTGCATTAGGCCTCCATTTTCCCCATGGCTATATTTTCCGATCTGTCCTTTCCTTTTCTGTCTTTAATATTACGGCTGTCCTACTAACCAAGTTTATATCAAGTCTTTTAATCGCTTTACCTTCAGAAATAATTGGCTAACAGATCTTAATTTCTCCAGAGGCTCTGAGAGGGAATTGAGAACAAAACCCGGAGGATAAAGTTCATTATGTCTCTCTTAAATCCTCCCTTAATCTTTGACTGTCTCCTCCAATTTGGTGCCAGATTGGAACTGTACTTCCCAGAATACCTATGGCCCAGACAGGCTGGGGATTCTGGGATTGAAAATATCTGCGTTTGGAGGGCACTGAGGAGATCCTTAGGTGGGACAAAACGGTGAAGGAGATGGTTGGGGCCCCATGCTTGATGCTTCGGTCCTTTTGATGTATTCGGCATGAGTGGATTTAAATTCCCAGAATTCCCCAGGTGGCTTGGAATGAGTCCATCTCTCTTATAAGATGCTGGGGGATTCTGGGAGTGGAACTCTGCCCATCTTAAAGAGTGCTGGATGGGGAATTCTGGGAGTTGAAGTTCACCCAGCTTAAAGCAGGATGTCTGGGGGGTTCTGGGAGTTGAAGTTTACCCATCTTACAGCAGGATGGCTGGGGGGTTCTGGGAGTTGAAGTCTACCCATCTTAAAGCATGCCAGATGGGGGGTTCTGGGAGTTGAAGCCCATCCATCTTAAAGCATGCTGGCTGGGGAATTCTGGGAGTGGAAGTCCACCCATCTCAAAGCATGCCAGCTGGGGAATTCTGGGAGTGGAAGGCCACCCATCTCAAAGCATGCTGACTGGGGAATTCTGGGAGTGGAAGTCCATCCATCTTAAAGCATGCCGGCTGGGGAATTCTGGGAGTGGAAGTCCTCCCATCTTAAAGCATGCTAGCTGGGGAATTCTGGGAATGGAAGTCCTCCCATCTTAAAGTAGGCTAACTGGGGAATTCTGGGAGTGGAAGTCCATCCAACATAAAGCTTGCCGGGTGGGTAATTCTGGGAGTGGAAGTCCACCCAACTTAAAGCTTCCCAGCTGGGGAATTCTGGGAGTGGATGTCCACCCAACATAAAGCTTCCCAGCTGGGGAATTCTGGGAGTGGATGTCCACCCTCTTAAAGCTTGCTGGCTGGAGAATTCTGGGAGTTGAAGTTCATTCTTCTTAAAGCATGCTGGGTGGGCAATTCTGGAAGTTGAAGTCCACCCATCTTAAAGTAGGCTAACTGGGGAATTCTGAGAGTGGAAGTCCTCCCATCTTAAAGTATGCTGGCTGGGGAATTCTGGGAGTGGAAGTCTTCTTTCCTTCTCTAAATTGGCACTTTTGGGAATCATGACTATTGGGAATGCAACCCAAGGCTTGTCCTCTGCCTTCCTGAAAAGAGAGAGGGGGCTGTTACAGGTAGTCCTCGACTTACAACCAATTCATTTAGTGACCTTGCGAAGTTACAGCGGCACTGAAAAAATGATTTAGGATTTTTTTTTTTCACAGTTACGACCATTCCAGCATCCCTGTGATCCCCTGATCAAAATTCAGACACTCGGCAACCGACTCATATTTATGATGCAGCGTGCCCATGGTCACCTGATCATGTTTTGGATGCTTGGCAACAGGCATGTACTTATGATGGTTGCAGCGTCCCAGGGTCACGTGATGTCAGAGCGTTTGCAGCGTGACTACTATTGTGAGACAACCCAGGAGCAAAACACAGCACACTCAGAGGCTTTGACTTTTAACAGAGGTTTATCTACAAGAAAAGTTATATATAGACATATACGTGGTAGGCAAATCCCTGACAAGCAATCAATCTTCTTAACTCTGCACTGAGAACTCTACAATGGAGACAGAACACAAGGAGAGAGAATATGCCCTCTAACGGCTGCCTTATATAAACACCTCTTAAAGTGGTAAAACTTCAGTGGACCCATTCTTCGTCTTAAAAGGGCACTGCCAATGTTGATTCATCCTTATTGCATCAGCCTTACATTGCATCAGCTTTACAGCAGCTGGTCAAACTCTTAAAGCTCAATACCTTAACACGTGATCCCCTTTTGCGACCCTCTGACAAGCCAAAGTGGATGGGGGAAGCCAAATTGACTTCACAACTCTGTGTGACTAACTTAACAACTGCCGGGATTCACTTAAAATATGGCAAGAAAGGTTGTAAAAGGGGACAAAAACTCACGCGATAAACATCTCGCTTAACAAGGGACATCTGGGGCTCCATTGAGGTCATAAGTCAAGGACCAATTGTATTTGCTTCCAGAGTTCATCGGCAGCTAGATCCCTCCGTAAATCAATTCGATCCTTCCTAAATAAATCCAAAAAACCTGATTTTTGAGAGGTCTGCCAAAATCTGAGGGAGATCTTTTTATTTTTTTTCACCAACTGGAAAAATGTACCAATCGAACAAGAATAACCTTCATCTTAATGTGATTTCAACCCCCCCCCACCCTAAAAAAAGGGGGTCCTTAATCAGATCTCTGCAGTGGAGTTTTAATTTTAAACAGATTATTCCCACTGTTGCTAACTGACCCAAGCAGGATTTGCTATCGGCTTCACCCAGCTGCCTGGAAAAATCAGATTAAAACATCCTTTTCCCCTTTGCCTGGTGCCATTTTTATTTTTTTATTTTCCCTCATTTCCCCGTGGTCTGTTTGCTCCAGAAAAATTCCACACAAACAGGCTGTTTTTTTTCTCCTCGCCATTGAGAACAAATTTGGCATAGCCGGCAAGGAGATGATGGGCCAGATTCTTGGCCAACGACTGGGCGTCTCGACGTTTCGCCCATAATGAAGGGAAATCGTGTGTTTTTGTTGTGTTTCATGCTCTCTAGCTAGCAGAACTGGTAGGGAAGGGAAGGAATTGAAAAAAAAAAACACCTTTTTTTTTGCAATTATGTGAATTATGAGACTGGGATCTACTTCTACCAGCTGGGGTGGGGGAACTAGTTTTAAATTTGGCACAGTTGCCAAAACAGAAAAAGAATTGGGTCATTATTTGTTTGGATGGATGGATTAATGACTTTTAGCCTGCCTTTGTTAATGTTAATAAGTAATTCAAGATGGGAAACAGATGTCGTACTACAGTATATCTTCCTCCTCTTTTCCCCCACAACAACAACCCTGTGAGGTAGGATGGACTGAGAGAGAGAGAGACAGAGAGAGAGAGACAGAGAGACTGGCCCAAAGTTACCCAGCCATCATTTATATCTAAGGGGGACTAGAACTCACCATCTCCTGGTGATTGGGACAGAGTCACTCAGCCAACTTTCATGCTAAAGTGGGATTAGAACTTACTGTCTCCTGGTGATTGGCCCAAAGTCACCCAGCCAGCTTTCATGCCTAAGGTGGATCTAGATGGCTCCATTCATAAGCAAAGCAAATACTGCCCGCAGAAATCCATTCAAGACAAGATATTTCGAAGCCCCTTACAGCAACTTCAACAGCTAACAAAAAGAGAGCGATAGGATTAGAGCAAGAAAACACAGGACAAAAGCCCATCAGCCACAAGAAGAATGACCCAACACCCTTTCAGAACACAAGGCTGCTGTCAGGGTTCCAGGGTTAAATCATGAGCCTTAAGCCAAGCTTCAAAAGAATCTAAAAGATTTATTAGGAGCAACATGTCGGCACTGACCCATATGATGCCAATCCTGCCACACGTAATTTATGGTCACCTGTGACCCTGTTTCCCTCCTTCCTTCTGGCTGTGTCATAAATCAGATTCTCCAACTGTTACAACGGCTGGGTGTCATCAATCGCATTCTCCAATGAAGGATTTTCGGGGAGGGAGAACATCCAGTAGCCTAGGTTACAATCTTTGTTAAGATAAGCATGGAATGTACTTCTGGTTTTAATTGTCGTACTGCTCCTTCAGCTTTTCCTCCATTCCTGCTTATGGCAACTCGAAAACAGGCATAGGAATGCTTTACGAGTTGCACAAATGCCAAACTTCAAAGTTACAGAAACTATGAAGATCTATCCACTCCTTCAGCCCTTTGGTTCAGCTGCTCCAGAACCACAAACCCTGCTGGTTCTGTTCATCAATAAACGGACTTTCTTTCCAATCAGTCTCTGGCCTCCATTTTGTTTCCAATGTCTTTCTCTCGGCTCGGAACTGAACCAGGGGGATTGTCCTCCCAACACTTCTTAATCTGAATTTGAGAGGAGGAGGAGGAAGGAGGAGGCCACCAATTCTTGCTGTCGTCTTTGATTTCCCAGGTGGCTGAAAAAAAACCAACTTATATATCAATTCCGAAGCTCCAGTTTTGCCCTGGGAAAAAAAAAAAATTAAAATAATCTTGCTGGCACTTGCTTCTCCCTTGCCAACAATAAGTGATATTGAAGGCCAGGGAAGCGAAGCCTCCGAACTCTTGGGAGGTAAAAGAAAATGAAATTTTTTCCTCCTTTTCTTCAATTTCACCCCCCCGGTTTTTATTACCTTTCCTCGACCGCCTCACTTTTTATCAACTCCTGATCCCCACAGCCGGTTATGAAACAAGGGACAATCTTGTTAACTCCAACATTCAAACCATTTTTGCCTTCCAGGGCAGAATCACTCACAAACACACACACACAAGTACACTCCTGTTTTACAAAGGGGTGAAAGATTTTCTCTTTTGCAAGCAGTCCTCGACTTACGACCGCAATGGAGCCCAAAGTTTTCGTGGCTAAGCGAGACGGTCATTCAGTGAGTTTTTGCTCCATGTTACAATCTTCCTTGCCACCGTTGTTAAGCGAATTTCTGCCGCTTTCAGGGACTTCTTCTACAGTTGGCAAAACTTTTCTGAAGGCCTCTGCAGCCGATAACAGAGCTCCAGATCAATCCAGAGCTTTGTTATCAGCTATAGAGGCCTTGCCAGCTGTGGAGGAAATAGGCCGGTAAGGCAGGTGTCTGGTTGTGTGACACCTGGCTACAACTATCCAAAGGTAAGTTATCTATCTATCTATCTATCTATCTATCTATCTATCTATCTATCTATCTATCTATCTATCTATCTATCTATTTATTTATTGTCAATTGCTTACAAGATAATAGGTATAAGTAAAAACATAGTTATGAATACATGGATACATATAAGAAAAATAAAATATAAAAGAAACAATAGGACAGGGACGGTAGGCACGTTGGTGCGCTTATGCACGCCCGCTACAGACCTCTTAGGAAAGGGATGAGGTCAATAGTAGACAGTCTAAGGTTAAAGTTTTTGGGGTTTGGGGAAAAAAACCACAGAGTCAGGTAGAGTATTCCAGACAATGACCACTCTGTTGCTGAAGTCGTATTTCCTGCAATCAAGTTTGGTGCGGTTAACCTTGAGTTTGTATCTATTGTGTGCTCTTGTGTTGTTATGGTTGAAGCTGAAGTATTCATTGACAGGTAGGACATTGCAATGTATGATTTTATATACTATACTTAGATCGGACCGAAGGCAGCATAGTTCTAGGTTTTCAAGTGTAGAATTTCGAGTCTGGTGGCATAAAGTATTCTGCAACGAGTAGAGGAGTGGAGAACTCTTCTTGTGAAATATTTCTGGACTTTCTCAACTGTGATAATATCAGATACGTAATGCGGGTTCCAGACTGATGAGCTGTATTCGAGTATTGGTCTAGCAAATGTTTTGTATGCTCTAGTTAGTAGTGTGATATTAGCAGAGAAAAATCTACGTAAGATTAGGTTAACAACTCTTAACACCTTTTTGGCTATGTAGTTACAGTGGGCTCTAGGACTTAGGTCATTAGAGATGAGTACTCCAAGGTCCTTGACAGAGTTTGGATCATCAACAAGGTCTTGACTATTCAGCCTGTATTTTATTTTCTGAATTTTTTTTGGCCAAAATGTAGGACAGAGCATTTATTTGTTGAGATTTGAAGTTGCCATTTATTTGACCAAGTAGTAGGGCAGCTCCACCCCACCATCCCCAGCCTAGCTTAATTTTTACTCGTGCACTCTGGGATGGGCAGGATCTTAATTAGGGCTTATTTTGGGGGTAGGGTTTATATTGGGCACACATGTAAAAAAAACAAGCTAGGACTTACTTTCAGAGTAGGTTGTATTTTCGGGGGAAAGAGGGCATGTATGATAATAGAGACTAATTAATTGAGAATAATGCTTTCCGTGTTTTCTTTTCCCTTCTATTTCAAAAAAGGAGGATATTTTTATCTGCGTTAATAGCAAGATATCGGAGGGCGAGCGGGCTGTCAGTATTCAAACCCCGATGCTATTCTGAGAGTTTCTCTCTCTCTCTCTCACGACTCTCTTCATCTTAAAATGACACTTTCATATTTTTTTTTTCAGCAGCTTGTTGGCACCACTTCAAAATCCCATTAGTCTCTTGTTTTCCACAGATGCTGATTTGGTTACTGCTGAATTTTATTTTATTTTATTTTCATGTAGAGTACAGATCCACTTACGACCGCCACGGAAGCCAAAACGGATGTTGCTCGCGGAGAAACGTGTTAAGGGAGTCTTGCCCCGTTTTACGACTTTTCTCGCCAGATTTGTTAAGCGAATCGCTCCAGTTCTTCGATTAAGTCACGCGAGCGTTCTTCCTACCACTGTTCAGTGAATCGCCGCAGTTGGTAAGCAGGGAACATGGCTGTTAAGCGAATCTGGCTTCCCCCTTTGACTTTGCTCGTCAAAAGGGATCGCGTGACCCCGGGGATGCTGAAACGGTCATAAAAAGTGTGAAAAATGGTCATAAGTTGCTTTTTTTTAGTGCCGATGTAACTTCGAATGGTGACTAAACGAACGGTTGTAAGACAAGGACTACCTATCCTGTTTCCCTGAAAATACAACCTACCCAGAAACTAAGTTCTAGCTTGATTTTTACAAGTGCGCCCAAAATAAGCCCTAATTAAGATCCTGCCCACTCCAGAGGGCATGGGTAAAAATTAAGCTAGGGTGGGGATGGGGTGGTGGTGGAGCTGCCCTACTACTTACCTTTGGACAGTTGTAGGCAGGCGTTGCACACCCCGACACCTGCCTTGGCCGGCCCATTTCTTCTGCAACCGGCAAGGCTTTCCTGAAGGCCTCTGGAGCTGAGAACAAAGCTCAGGATCGATCCAGAGCTCGATTATAGGCTGCAGAGGCCTTCAGGAAAGCCTTGCCAGCCGCAGAAGAAGTTCCTGAAGGCCTCTGACAGCGAAAAGGAGGCCTGAGGCAATGCGTGCAAGTGAGGTTAGTCAGTGGATGACGTCCCCCGAAAATAAGACCTGGTGCCTTTTTTGGTGGCAAAAAACTTTATAAGACAGGGTCTTATTTTCAGGGAAACACGGTACATATATTTAATTTTCCAAGGCATCTTCTACTTTTAAGCTGTTTTAAAACCCATCCTCCTGATCATAGCAAGCAGCATGTGTTTCACACATCTACAACGCACAAACCCACAACATGGGGAAAGTCTTCCTGACTTTCCGAGTAATTTCTGAGAAACCGCATATTTCAGTACATTTTTCAGTTGCCGCTGCATAACTTTGAATGGTCACTATATGAACTGTTGTAAGTTGAGGACTAACTGTACTGGAGGGTTTCTGGGAGTTGAAATCCACCCATCTTAAAAGGAAGCTGGCTAGGGAATTATGGGTATTGAGGTCCACCCGACTTAAAACATACTGCTTGGGGAATTATGGGTATGGATGTCCATCCATTTTAAAGCATGCTGGCTGGGGAATTCTGGGAGCTGAAGTCCACCCATCTTAAAGTTGGCAAGGTTAAAAACACAGCTAAAGAGAATTCTTAATCTGCAATTCTGCTGTTTTTCCAGGCAAGAAAACTATTTAGCCAGCCCGAGTTCTCCATACAAATTTCTCTGTTCCACACACATCACATTCTGTGTCTCAGGAATGCAAAATGTTTTAACTCCTCTCCCCTTGGGACACCTGCTGCAGGGCATTTTGTGCCAAAATACCTAGGCATAAAGACAGTTTTCCCCCATGCCATCATTTTGCTAAACACTTAATTCCCACAGCACTATTTTATGTCTAAGTATATTTAATATTACTGTATTACTACCGGTATTATCCTTCTTGTCTTTTCCTACTACCTTCTCCTATAAGTATCTTATGATTATTTTACTTTGTTGTTTGTATGTACACTGAGAATCTCGGCACTGGAGACCAATTCCTTGTGTGTCCAATCTCACTTGGCCAATAAAGAATTCTATCCTATCCTATTCCATTCCATTCTATTTTATATTTTATATTTTATTCTATTTTATATTCTATTCCATTCCATTCCACTTCATTCTATATTCTATTCTATTCCATTCCAAATATTCTATATTTCTATTTCATTTCTATTCTATATTCTATTCTATTCCATTCCAAATAAAGATTCCATATTTCTATTTCTTTCATTTCTATTCTCTATTCTATTCCATTCCATTCCATTCCAAATATTCTATATTTCTATTTCATTTCTATTCCAATCTATAGTCTATATTCTATTGCATTCCATTCTATATTCTATTCTATTCCATTTTATATTCTATATTCTATTCTACTCTATATTCTATTCCATTCCATTTCATTCGATATTCTATTCCATTCTATTCTATATTCTATATTCTATTCTATTCCATTCTATATTCTATTCTATTCCATTCCATTTTATATTCTATATTCTATTCTATTCCATTCCAAATAAAGATTCCATATTTCTATTTCATTCCATTTCATTCTAAATAAAGATTCTATATTCTATTCTATTCCTATATTCTATTCTATTCTATTTTCTATTCCATTCCATTCTATATTCTATATTCTATTCTATTCCATTCCATTTTATATTCTATATTCTATTCTATTCCATTCCAAATAAAGATTCCATATTTCTATTTCTATTTCATTCCATTTCATTCTAAATAAAGATTCTATATTCTATTCTATTCTATTCCTATATTCTATTCTATTCTATTTTCTATTCCATTCCATTCCATTCCAAATGATTCTCTTCTCTTCTCTTCTCTTCTCTTCTCTTCTCTTCTCTTCTCTTCTCTTCTCTTCTCTTCTCTTCTCTTCTCTTCTCTTCTCTTCTCTTCTCTTCTCTTCTCTTCTCTTCTCTCTTCTCCTCTCCTCTCCTCTCCTCTCCTCTCCTCCCTTCCCTTCCCCTCCATTCTAATTCTAATACTTTTAATTCTAATCAATTTAATTCCATTCCATTCTCTTTCCTCCTTTCTTCAAAAAAACAAAAACAAAAACCCCCAACCCCAAAGAAATCAGGTTGCCCCCTCTACATATTCTTCCCTCCCTTCCAAGGATGTCTTCCCCCTCCCCACACCTGCTGAATTGGGATGTCACTTTTAATCATCCTTAATTATGCTGAGTTTTCCTCTTCTCCAGTTGTGGCTCATTGGGGAAAAACAATCGCTGCGTTGGGAGGCTGTAATTAAGATGCGTTTTGACACGGCCTCTATTTGGAGTGTTATTTCCACATGCGCGGGCGAGAGAGAGGCAGTGCGTGCGCAACAGAGATTCACACACACACACACACAAACACCAAGACACACACTCGAACCACAAGCACAAACACTTCCAACTGGCAACCACGAAGGGACGTTGGCAGCAGCGGATTTTTTTTTTCCCCTCACAAGCAGAAAGAAGGATCTCAGGCAGCCCTTGACTTGCAACCGTTCACTTAGTGTCCGTTCCAAGATACAACGGCACCGAAAAAGAGGCTCGTGACTGTTTTTCACACTTTACGACCGTTGCAGCGTTCCCCAGGGTCACGTGATCACAAATTCAGACGCTTGGCAATTTGACTCGTATTTTATGACGGTGGCAGTGTCCTGGGGTCATGTGATTCCCCTTTGGCGGCCTTCTGATGAGCAAAGTCAACGGGGCGGCCCGATTCACTTAGCGACTGTGTTACTAACCTAACAACTGCAGTGATTCACTTAACAACTGTGGCAAGCAAGGTTGTAAAATGGGGCAAAACATTCGCTTGACAACTGTCTCGCTTAGCAACATAAATTTGACACCTCTGCCCTATACAAATGGCAACCCAATCTCTTCTTGAAAGCTTCCAAGGATGAAGCTCCCACAAATTTTGTTCCACTGGTGGATTGTTCTCACTGTCAGAAAGTTTCTCCTTATTTCCAGGTTAAATCTCTCCTTGTTCAGTTTCCATCCGTTGTTCCTTGTCTGGCCTACAGGCGCTTTAGAAAATAGCTTGACCCCTTCCTCCTCTCTGTGGCAGCCCCTCAGATATTGGAAGATGCTCTCCTGTCTGGTCCTTCTCTTCCCTAGACTAGCCAGGCCCAGTTCCTGCAACTGTTCTTCATACGTTTTAGCCTCCAGTCCCCTCATCATCCTAGTTTCTCTTCTCTGCACTCTTTCTAGAGTCTCAACATCTTTTTTATAGCGTGGTGACCAAAACTGGATGCAGGACTCTAGATGTGGTCTTACTAAAGCTTTATAGAGTAGTTTTATAGAGTGGTACTTAACAGATAACAGACTCTGATGGAGTTGGAAGGGATCTTGTAGGTCATCTAGTCCAACCCCCCCGCCCAAGCGGGACAACCTTCACCATTTCTGACAAATGGCAGTCCAATCTCTTCTTGAAGGTCTCAAGTGATGGCGCTCCCACAACTTCAACAAGGGCAACTTCTGTTCCATTGGTTAATTGTTCTCACTGTCAGAAAGTTTCCCCTTATCTCCAGGTTGAATCTCTCCTTGTTCAGTTTCCATCCGTTATTCCTTGTCTGGCCTACAGGTACTTTGGAGAATAGCTTGACCCCTTCCTCCTCTCTGGGGCAGCCCCTCAAATATTGGAAGACTGCTCTCCTGTCTCCCCCGGTCCTTCTCTTCCCTAGACTAGCCAGGCCCAGTTCCTGCAACCCTTCTTCGTATTCCTTGCTGGGCCTTTGAAATGGCTTCATGCCTTGGATGTTTCTTTTGGCCTGAAGGCTACCTTTGTTTGTGCCTGGACTCTGCCTTGTAGACTGAACTTGGAGGTCTTCTACTCCAACCCCCTTGCTCATCCTTCTCTTGACTTCACAGCTCGAATGATTGCCCATCCCTGGTGCTGTTAACAATCCAGGCTAAGCCAAGGCTACTGCTGATTTAGGAAGAGCTTGTGTTGAATGGATGTTATTAGTAACCCTTTGCATTGCCAAATTATGGCCTTGTTCCTCTATCTCCGATCTCCTCTTCTGTGCCTTTCAGAATCTCGGTTTGCGACGAAGACAAGTTCCGCCACAACGAATTCATTGGCGAAACAAGGATTCCTCTCAAGAAACTGAAGCCCAACCAAACTAAGAAATTCAACATTTGTCTGGAGAAGCAACTGCCGGTGAGTGACCATAAAATGTCAGGTGGCAATTTGAAAAGGGGAAGGAAGGATGAAAGGAAGGTGAGAAAAGAAAAAGGGAGGGAGGGAGGGAGGAAAGGAGGAAGGAAGGAAGGAAGGAAGGAGAGAGAGAAAGCAAAAGGTGGGGTAGTAGAAAGAAAGAGAGAGAGAGTGTGAGAGAGAAAGAGAAAGAGAGAGGGAGAAAGAGAATAAGAGAGGGAGAAAGAGAGAGACAGAAAGGAAGAATGAGAGGGAGAGGGAGAAAGGGAGAAAGAAGGAGAGAGAGAAAGAGTTAAAGAAAGAAAAGAAAAAGAAAGAAAGAAAAAGAAAGAAAGATAGAAAAAGAAACAAAAGATGAAATGAAATGAAGCAAAATGAAATGAAACGACATAAAATGAAATATTGGAAACTGCTCAAGTGTTTTGGATGAGCAATTCCAGGACAAAGAGAAATGCGTAGGTGGCCAGAGATGGAGAGAAACTCTCTCCATGGGACTTAAGCATAAGAAGATTGCATTTTCTCTCATCTCAGGCTGATGGCTGGAAGGATGAGCGTCTTCCTGCTTTGATCCGGGGGCCACTTTTGCCCCCTGCCCCCTTTTCCAAATTCAAATTAAGCAAAACACTTTTACAAAATCCAAATTTCATCTGCAAAGCCCCTGGATAGAGACCACCTCTGCTTTTAAATCTACCCTCCACACAGGCTGAAATTTAGTCAATGTGACTTTGGAATTTACTTTCTCCCAAAGGTCCAGAATCCTGCTTTCTACCCGAGCTACTAATTAGTCTCATTTTTACAGCTTTTTTTTTACTCTGACAGCTGTGTCTTCTCTCTTTTCCCGAGAATAAACTAAAATCAGAGAAGAAAAGGACTCCCCCCCACTCTTTCAAATAAAACCTCTTAGTGGGAAAAGGGATCACCAGAAATCCTGATTTTTGTCTTACAGACAGTTCTCAACTTACAACAGTTATTTAGTGGCCATTTGAAGATACAAGAGAACTCAAAGAACTGACTTATGACCGTTTTTTTCACACTTAATGACTGTTGCAGGATCCCTGTGGTCACGTGATCAAAACCAGATGCTTGGCAACTGAGTCACATTTATGACTATATCTACTGTATATATATATATATATCACAGTGCTCTAGTCATTCGTATTCTTTCTGAGAGCCATTGAGGCCCCTTGGAGGTTTAGCTGTGCCCACAGCAGAGGTGAAATGCTGCCGGTTCAGCCTGGTTCACCCGAACTGGTAGTAAAAAAAAATGCTACCGATACAGGCGAACCGGTAGTAAAAAAAAAAACCGCTATGGGTTCGGCCGAACTGGTATTTCCAACGATCAGCTGGGCGACAATCAGCTATGCCGTGTGATTTAGATTAAGCTAGAAAGCAATAAACCATCGGATTTCTTGCTTTCGAGCTAATCTAAATTGCGCGACACCGCCGATCTCCCCTCCCTGCTGTTGTACTTACCTCGGAAGACTTCAAAATGCTTCTTTTTTTTCAGTGGCCAGGTGGCTTCTCTGAGGCTCAGTAGGCCAAAAATGGGGTGTAGGAGGTGTAGGAGGGTACTGTGAAAGAAAAAAAAAAAAGACTTTTGACACTCCCCCAGTCGCATGACCACTGGCAGCTATAAAATGGGCACAGAAATGTTTTATGAGTTGACATAAGGGGCGGGGCAAAACCAGGGTCAAAGATGACAGTGAAGTATAGGGTTAGGGTTAGGGTTAGGGGGGGTAACTGCCAGAATCCGGACAGCCACCTAGCCACGCCCACCCAGTCACATGACCACAGGGCCACACCCACCTAGCCAGGCCTACAGAACTGGTAGTAAAAAAATTTGAATCCCACCACTGGCCTACAGAGTGACCAGAAGAGTGCAAATGGATGTGGAGGCTTCTTGGAACTACTGTATTGTAAGACTACTTTAACAGACTCTCACGGGTCTGAAAATACAAATCTCTTGCTACCCCTTTCTGCAGCCTGATAAGTTATAGGGTTTTGCCGCCATTAAACATGATTTTTAATGTTCATATAGGGTGAAATATAAGGCAAAATCAGAAATGAGGAGATGATAAAACTGCCTGGGGAAGCCAAGGAAAATCACTGAAACCATTAAAAAGCAAAAGTTAAAATATTTTGGACATGTGATGTGACTCCCGGAAAAAAAAACAGTATACTTCACTTAATCCTCCAGGGAAAGATTAAGGGGCAAATGAGGTCCAGGCAGAAGAAGAACATCGTGGCTTCAAAATCTACTGGTTTGGACAAAACTCAACAGCATATTTATTTCTTGTCCTACCCTGTGGTGATGGAATGGAATGGAGTAGAGTAGGATAGAATAGAATAGAGGAATGAAGAATAGAGTAGAATAGAGTAGTTTAGAGTAGAGTAGAATAGAATAGAGGAATGAAGAGTAGAATAGAGTAGAGTAATGAAGAGTAGAGTGGAGTAGAATAAAATAGAGGAATGAAGAGTAGAGTAGAATAGGATAGGATAGGATAGGATAGGATAGAATAGAAGGAATGAAGAGTAGAGTAGAGTAGAGTAGAATAGAATAGAATAGAATAGAATAGAATAGAATAGAGGAATAAAGAATAGAGTAGATTAGCATAGAGTAGAGTAGAATAGAGGAATGAAGAATAGAATAGAGTAATGAAGAGTAGAGTGGAGTAGAATAAAATAGAGGAATGAAGAGTAGAGTAGAGTAGAGTAGGATAGGATAGAAGGAATGAAGAGTAGAGTAGAGAGAATAGAATAGAATAGAATAGAATAGAATAGAATAGAACAGAGGAATGAAGAATAGAGGAGATGAGAGTAGAGTAGAGTAGAGTAGAGTAGAGTAGAGTAGAGTAGAGTAGAGTAGAGTAGAATGGAATAGTTGGAAGGGACCTTAGAGGTTTTCTAGTCTAACCCCCTGCTTAGGCCAGAAACCCTATAACATTTCAGAATAGTCAGTCCCCTCTTCTTTGAAGCAGCCTCTCAAATATTGGAAGACTGTTATCATGTCACCCCTTCTCTTCAATAAACTAGACATCCCCAATTCCTACAAATGTCCTTTGTGTGTTTCAGCCTCCAGTCCCCTAATCCTCTTTGTTGCTCTTCTCTGCACTCTTTCTAGAGCCTCAACATCTTTTTTTGTATCACGGTTTGCTTTTGGGAGATCACCTCTTCCTGGATGTTGGGCTTCCAGGCAGAAATCTGGGGCTGAGCCATTTCCTTTCCTTCTCTGTTCACAGATGGACAAAATGGAAGACAAGTCGCTGGAGGAACGTGGCCGGATCCTTGTGTCCTTGAAATACAGCTCTCAGAAACAGGGCCTGCTGGTTGGCATCGTCCGCTGCGCCCACTTGGCTGCCATGGATGCCAACGGTTACTCCGATCCCTACGTGAAAACGTAAGTCAGCGTGGTTTAGAGCCGGGGTCTCCAAACATGAGCACTTTAAGATACTCATCTCTAATGATCTAAGTGCTAGAGCCCACTGTAACTACATAGCCAAAAAGGTGTTAAGAGTCGTTAACCTAATCCTGCGTAGCTTTTTCTCTGGTAATATTACACTAATAACTAGGGCGTACAAAACATTTGCTAGACCAATACTTGAATACAGCTCATCAGTCTGAAACCCGCATTACGTATCTGATATTAACACAGTCGAGTAAGTCCAGAAATATTTCACAAGAAGAGTTCTCCACTCCTCTACTCGTTGCAGAATACCTTATGCCACCAGACTCGAAATTCTAGACCTAGAAAACCTAGAACTACGCCGCCTTCGGTCCAATCTAAGTATAGTATATAAAATCATACATTGCAAATGGCCCTGGTCACCTCCCAACTGGACTACCGTAATGCCCTCTACATGGGGCTCCCGAGTGGGAGTATCCGGAGGCTTCAACTGATACAGAATGCGGCCGCGCGGGTGGTTATGGGGGCGTCAAGGTTCTCTCATGTGACGCCTCTCGGGTGCAGTTTAAGATTTTAGTGTTAACTTTTAAAGCGCTCCATGGCATCGGACCAGGATATTTACAAGACCGCATTCTGCCATTTTCCTCCCACTGTCCGGTGCGCTCCCAAAGGGAGGGTCTCTTGTGGGTCCTGTCGGCATCTATGTGCCGGCTGGTGACCCCGAGGAATAGGGCCTTCTCTGTGGGGGTGTCTGCCCTCTGGAATGGGTTGCCTCCGGAGTTACGGACAGCCACGGACCTGGGGACCTTCAGGCGTGCCTTGAAAACCTGGCTCTTTGACCAGGCCGGCTTGGGCTGATTTTAGATTTGGGTATTTTAATTTTTATATCGAATTTTAGGGTTCAAGGGAGGGGTTTTAATTGTTTTCATCCAGGGTCTTTAATTTAATTTAGTTTTAACTTTTGTATATTTAATGTTTTAATTGTATGGCTGTGCACCGCTCCGAGTCCTTCGGGAGAGGAGCGGTATATTATTATTATTATTATTATTATTATTATTATTACCTGTCAATGAATACTTCAACTTCAACCATAACAATACAAGAGCACACAATAGATACGAACTCAAGGTTAACTGCATCAAACTTGATTGCAGGAAATACGACTTCAGCAACAGAGTGGTCAGTGCCTGGAATACTCTGCCTGACTCTGTGGTTTCTTCCCCAAACCCCAAAAACTTTAACCTTAGACTTTCTACTATTGACCTCACCTCTTTCCTAAGAGGTCTGTGAATTTTGACTGATGGTGGCTTGCTGATGTTTTCCCAGGGTCTCTGCCGAAAGCAACAGAGGGACCCTGGGAAAATCCCCCAAAAGGTCTGTAGGAAAATTCCCCACCCCGTTTTCCTATCGATCGATCGTTCTTTATTTGGGGTTTGATGTGTGATCCCAACCTTGGCTCTCTTGGGTAAAAAATCAAGCATTTAATTTTTCTCCTCAATTTTTCAGCTTTGCTGTTTGTGCCAGGCAAGCATGATTTATTCCACAAAACTTTTCATCTGCAAGCTTTACAGGGCATGGGGTAGATTTATAGGGCAAATCCACAAGATCGTAATTTTTAGCGCAGGGACGACAAAGGAAAAGAGATAAATAAAATATGGTAATAAAGCCGCGAGACATTAAAACAGCCACAGAAACCTATAGGATTAAATGCCAAAACAGCCATAAAACAGTGTGCTCCTCCTGTTTAATTAAAGGCTCCAGAGAAAATAATTGCTTTACTATGGTGCCTCACTTAAAGGCTGCAGCTTTATTTTGCCTGGAAGAACATGGGATTCTGTTAAATCCTAGAGTGGGGAGGGCCCCTTGAGGTTATCTAGGCCAACCCTCAGGGCAGGAATACAAGTGCCTCAGATTTATTTATTTTTATTATTTTATTTTATTTATTTTATTATTTTATTGTAATCAACTCAAGGCAGAGAACGTATTTATTCCTCATCATGTGATCAAAATTCAGTTGATTGGCAGCATCCCGGGATCACTTGATCCCCTTTTGTGACCTTCTGACAAGCAAAGTCAGTGGGGAAGCCAGATTCACTTAACAACCGAGTTCCTTACTTAACAACTGCAATGATTCACTTAACAGCTGTGGCAAGAAAAGTCATAAAACGGGGCCAAAACTCACTTAACACATGTCTCACTTAACAATATAAATTTGCTTTATTATTAAGCACCTGAAGGCAGGACAAGAAGCAACAGATGGAAACAAGCTTAGAACTCAGGAGAAATTTCCTGAGAGTTAGAAATTAATCCTTGCCTCCAGAAGTTGTGGCTGCTCCAAAACTGGAAGTTTTTAAGGAAAGATTGGACAGCGATCTGTCTGGAATGGTGTAGAGTTTCCTGCTTGAGCAGGGGCTTGGACTAGAAGACCTCCAAGGTCCCTTTCAACTCTGGTATTCTGTGAATGGCAATAGGCTGGTTTGGTGAGTCATAGTTGGAACAGGAGGAACAAACTTTGACAACCTCTGACTTTGATTCTAAGAATCCAATGGACTCTCAGATATTATACAGGTAGGTTCTCAGCTTACAACTTATTCTCCAAATCACCTGAAGGCAGGACAAGAAGCAATGGATGGAAAGTGATTGAGGAGAGAAGCAAGCTAGAACTAACCAGAACTTTCCTAACAGTGAGGACAATGAACCAGTGGAACAGCTTGCCACCAGAAGTTGTGGGTGCTCCATCACTGGAGGTTTTTAAGAAGAGACTGGACAGTCACTTGTCTGAAATGGTACAAGGTCTCCTACTTGAGCAGGGGGTTGGACTAGAACAGGGATTGCCAATCTTTTGGACCTCAGGAACCATCAAACTTTAAATCCCGCTGACCACTAATATGATTTTTGACTGACGGTGGCTTGCTGACGTTTTCCCAGGGTCTCTGCCGAAAGCAGCAGAGGGACCCTGGGAAAATCCCCCAAAAAGTCTGCAGGAAAATTCCCCACCCTGTTTTCCTACCGATCGATCGTTCTTTATTTGAGATTGCAGGATACCGTCTCCAGCTCCGTTCTCAGGGGGAGAGAGAGAGAGAGAGAGACTTTTGGTTTCATGCAAGGAAAGCAGCAGAAGCAGCAGAAATCTTTCTTTCTCTCCCCCAAACTCCACCAGAAAGGAGGCTTTGTGAGAATTGTTGCGCCGGCGCAGCTTCTTGGAGCAGGAGGCCTTGCAGGACCCCAAAGATTCATTTCTGGTGGAGTTTGAGGGAGAGAAAGAAAGACTTTTGCTGCTTTCCTTGTGTGCAGCCAAAAGCAGAAGAAGAAAGGAGCAGCCCGGTGGCCAGACAAGTTCCCCCCCTCCACCCTTTCCCCCCCTCCCCTCACTACCTCGTGTTGTTCACAATGCAAGCAACACAAGCTTTGTCTTCCCGCCGGCCATGTGGGTGGGGCAGCGTTGTATTCCCGCGCAGCCTGGATTAATTGCTTTTGGGGAGGTGGACATTTTCTCTGCGGACCACCAAAATTTTCTCGCGGACCGCCAGTGATCCCTGGCCCACCGGTTGGTGACCACTGGACTAGAGGACCTCCAAGGTCCCTTCCAACTCTGTTATTCTGTTATTATCTAAATCCTGAATTATGGCCCAGGAGGTAACAGAACTGGATGTTTTTCTTTGCAGCTACTTGAAACCCGACGAGGACAAGAAATCGAAGCATAAGACGGCCGTGAAGAAGAAAACGCTCAACCCTGAATTTAATGAGGTAAGTCCGTCTGCCAGGGTATCTTCTGTGTCAAAGGGAGAACTTCGGGACGGATGGAATCTAACCGTAAAGCTGACTCTGAAATGATAAACAGGATGGAGCAGCAAATATCTTTTAATATCTCTAAATAATATCCCTGCAAGGCTTTCTCTGAAACAATGAGCAGAAATAGAGGAGCAAATCCGTTGGCCGCTTTCAGATGGTGGGACTCCAAGTCCCAGAATTCCCCAGCCGGCTTGTGGGCTGGGGAATTCTGGGCGTTGAAATCCACTCATCTTAAAATGGTAAACTTTGAGAAAGAAATGTGTCTAACCGCTGGTACATAGGAATTCGCCATAATTCCTCCCCAGAAGATCCAAGCTTCTTATAGATTCTGTCCAGGCCATTATTCAAAAGAACAGAATTACAGAGTCGGAAGGGACCTTGAAGGTCTTCTATTCCAACCCCCTGCTCAAGCAGGAGACCTATGCATTTCAGTCAAACAGCTCTCCAAACTCTTCTTAAAAACCTCCCGTGAGGGGAGCACCCACAATTTCTTGAGGCAAGTAGTTCCACTGGTTATTTTGGCTGTGGTTCCACCTTGTAGGATAATACGTTACCAGACTACCAGGGTAAAATTCATTACCCTTGTAGACTTCTTGATGGCTCTGGCATCGGGAGGCTCCAGGGCTCCCGATCTTCCCTTTTGGCCACGACGGCATTCCTGCAGCCCTTTGCCAGCGAAAACAGAGCTTGAGTGGGCCATGCATGCCCCTCCCGGGCCCCGTTTTTGGCTATGAGTTTTGTTTTTGCTGCAGGAGGGCTGCAGGAGGCCATCGTGGCTGAAAATGGGACCTGGGAGGGTAGTGTGGAGCAGTGGGCTCCTCCAGCAGTCAAATCAGATGAGGAACTGGTGCGGGAGTCAGGATCAGCATCAAGGCAACCTGAGAACTCTGAGGGGGAAGAGGGAATGGAGCTATCAGAGAGAGAGAGAGAGAGAGGTGGAGACTGGGCCGTCCATCAGCCCTCAGATGGAGAGTCAACAGCCTCCAGGTCTGAAGGTGGCTGATGAGGAAGAGGAGAAACAGCTGGGCCCAGTGCCTGACACTCAGATGCACAGAAGGCAGAGGAGAGGAGAGCAGTGGAAATCTATGGGCCGGTCCTTGGGATGGAAGAGCCACTGCTGCTAGCGAAGCCCCACCCTAGCTCAGGGGATAAAAGGCAGGGGGCGGAGATGAATAGATATGGCAGACTCATCTCCCTGCCGGTCAGACTTGTTAGCCTGCAGTGAGAAAGAAAATTTTTGCCAGGACTGCCAGCACTCCTAATTAAAGGAATCTTTTGAGTTCACATCAGAGGATTTGTCGTGTTTGGGAGCCGGGTCAGAACATAGATATTCCCTTGGGTGTCTTCCCTTTTTAACTCCAAGTCATTTTAATGCCAGGCCACAGTTCCTAATTGAAACGCAGACACAAATATTGAAATGTGGATCCATCCCCTCCAAAAATCAATTTTGCAAAGGAACAGAACAGACTTCTGCCTGGAATCGCCTCCTTGCTCATATTTCTACCTTCCAGAACCTCAAACCCAGCAAAAGTTTTTTTTTTCTTTTTTTTTTTTCTTTCGTTCACATTTAAAATGCACCTTAATCTCATTTCACACTTTCAAGCCGATCACATGTTTTTAAGCAAAGCTCATTTTCTAAAATGCAGACCTCCAAATTTCGCAGTGTCGCTTGCTAATTGAAACAGCGTGTATTCAGGGGTGGGGAAAGGAGCTGCGAAAAGACAAACACCCGCGAAAGGGATGATTAAAATGTTCCGTATAAAAATCTGTGTGAAGGATGCCTGTCTGTGAGGCAACTTGGCATGCCATCTCATTGGCAACTATAATTAAAAACGCAGACAAATCGTGCAGAATTTTAAACACATCTCGATTGAAACAGATTAGCTTTCACTGATCCGTGTTTCGTTTTTTTAAAAAAATTGTTGACATATGTTGGAGACACAGTTAAGTGTGAAGGCATCAGTAATGTCAGGTTGGGAGTCCAAGCAGGCAAGAAGGTAGGACACAAATACACAAACACACACCAGAAGATGCCATTGTGTGTTTCATTACTAAGGATACTTACGATACATTCCTTGATGAACTCTAATGCAGTGTTTTCCAACCATGACAACTTTGAAGATGGGTAAAATTTCAACTCCCAGAATTCCTCAGCCAGCCATGCTGACTGGGGAATTATGGGAGTTGAAGTCCACGCATCTTAAAAGTTGCCACAATTGGGCAACAATTCCCTAATGAGCTAAAATAGTCTTACTTCAAGATGTTCCTGGAAGGGAGTGATGCTTTTAAATTGTCAAAGTTTGGCTAAACTATTTTTCAACAAATTAAGTTTGTGTTTATTTAATGAGGGCCTTTGAATTAAGCATGCTTGGACTCTTGCATCCCCAAACCATCCTATGTTTTTGTTAGAAATTCTGTTTTATATACAGCAGCACAGATCCAAACAAAGAGTATAGTCACCATGTGCTTTACTGCTTAACTGCTCAACTGTAAGGGGAAACATGAAAGTCTACTTAGTACAAAAGAACATATATTTCATACATCCAAAGTTGTAAACACTGCCATCTACTTACGGGATCTTACGGGACCACCTGCTGCCACCATCGGCCTCCCGCCAGCCAGTGTGCTTTCACAGGGTGGGCCTCCTTGGGGTGCCGTCAGCTGGACGATGCCGGCTGGTGGCCCCGAGGGTGCGGGCCTTCTCTGTGGGAGCACCCTCCCTTTGGAATGAGTTACCCCCGGAGATGCGGACTATCCCTGACCTGCGAACCTTCCAGCGCGCATTGAACACCTATCTTTTCCAACATGCCAGTCTGGCTTAGTACCATTTGAAGGTTTTAACTTTGTGATTTTTACCCTGCTTTTATTAATTGCTTATAGTCTTAATCTTTCAGCCATATATTTAATTCATTTTTAATCTATTTTTAAATTTTATATTTGATATTGTATTGTTTTAATTGGGCTGTGCACCGTCCCAAGTCCCAATTTGGGAGAGGAGGCGGTATAAAAATAAAATAAAATCAATCAATCAATCAATCAATCTACTGACTGAATACTACTGCAGTTGTTGCATAAAAATACATTCCAACGAAAATGTATTCCAACAGTTTTCTGCAGCCAATAGCCAAAACGGACTTAAATAAAATGTAGTAAAAGTTGTCCTGCACTTACGACCACAACTGAGCCCAAAATGTCTGTTGCTAAGCCAGACAGTTCTTAAGTGTATTTAGCTCCGTTTTGCAACCTTTCTCGCTACAGTTGATAAGTAAATCAATACAGTTATTCAGTTAGTAACATGGTTGTGAAGTGAATCTGGCTTCCCCATTGACTTTGCTTGTCAGAAGGTCCCGAAAGGGGATCATATGACCCCCGGGACACTGCAACTGTCATAAATGCAAGTCAATTGCCAAGCCTCCGAATTTTGATAATGGGAGTACTGCAATGGTTGTAAGTGTGAAAAACGGTCAAAAGTCACTTTTTTTTCGGTGCCTCTGTAACTAAATGAACTGTTGTAAGTTGAGGACGATCTGTACTAATTAATTAGTCTTTGTATTACCATAAAAGAAAAGGAAGACACAATGATTTCCTGACAATTAGAACAATAAACTTGCTTCCAGAAATTGTGGGTACTCTGTCGCTGGAGATTTTGAAAAGATTGGACAGCTATTTATCTGGAATGGTATAGTGCAGTGGTGGCTAACCTTTTTGGGCTCGCATGCCAACACCCAGAAGGCAATGTGCGCACCGCTCCCGATGCCCCCTGCACATGAACACGCAATCCTCCCCTCCCCCCCCCGCCACCCCCTTACCTGCACTGCACCACACAGCTGATTTCAGGCCTTTTTCGGCCTCCTAGAGGCTTGAAAAAAGCCTCTGCAGGCTTTGCAGACCAAATAATAGGCCCGTTTTGTCACTTCCGGTATTACAGGAAGTGACGAAACGGGCCTATATTCGGCCTGCAAAGCCTCCAGAGGCTTTTTTCAAGCCTCTGGGAGGCCAAAAAAGGCCTCAAACCAGCTGAAAATCAGCTGTGAAGTGCGGGCATGCGCAGTGAGGCAAGTTTGCCTGCAGCTCGCGTGCCAGCACAAATGGCTCTGCGTGCCACCTGTGGCACGCATGCCATAGGTTCGTCATCACGGGCACAGTGTCTCCTGCTTGAGCAGGGGGTTGGACTAGAAGACCTCTAAGGTCCCTGCCAACTCAATTGTCCTGTATTTTGATTGTAGGTGATCAAAAGCTCGCATCGTTGTTTAAAAACCTTCGAAGACTTGCTTATTTCTAGTATAGGTGTACTATTTAATTATGGACTGAATAATTTTCCTCCTTTTTTGCAGGAATTTTTGTATGAGATAAAGCATGGCGATTTGGCCAAGAAGACCTTGGAAGTGACAGTCTGGGACTATGACATTGGCAAATCCAACGATTTTATTGGTAAATCTGGGTATTGGATGGGAGGTGTCTGAGGATTGGAACTCTGGGGCTCCCACAGTGCTATTTTGCAATGGATCCCACAAATTCTCATTGGCTGTGATTCTATCGTCATCACACACTCTGTCATGTCTCCACCTGCTTCTTAAGTCCACCTAATTATAGCATTTCTGATTCAGTTAAGCCAGAGTTTCCCAAACTTGGTAACTTTAAGGCTGATGGATTTCAACTCCCATAATTCTCTGGCCACTATGCTTGAAGATGGGTGGACTTCAACTCCCAGAATTCCCCATCCATCATGGTTTGAGGTGGGTGGACTTCAATTCCCAGAATTCCTCAGCCAGCATCCATTAAGATGTGTGTGATCCTATGAGATTATGGAACTCTCGTTTTATTTATTTATTTATTTGTTTATATCCTACCTTTAATATTTTTACAAACAACTCAAGGCAACCAAACATATCCAGTACATCTTCCTCCTCCTATTTTCGCTCAACAACCCTGTGAGGTGGATTAGGCTGAGAAAGAGAGAGAAAGAGTGACTGGCTCAAAGTCACCCAGCCGGCTTTCCTGCCTAACACAGAACTAGAACTCCCAGTCTCCTGGTTATGGGCCCAAAGTCACCCAGCTGGCTTTCCTGCCTAACACAGGACTAGAACTCCCAGTCTCCTGGTTATGGGCCCAAAGTCACCCAGCTGGCTTTCCTGCCTAACACAGGACTAGAACTCCCAGTCTCCTGGTTATGGGCCCAAAGTCACCCAGCTGGCTTTCCTGCCTAACACAGGACTAGAATTCACCGTCTCCTGGTGATTGGCCCAGTCACCCAGCTGGGTTTCATGCCTAACACAGGACTAGAATTCACCGTCTCCTGGTGATTGGCCCAGTCACCCAGCTGGGTTTCATGCCTAACACAGGACTAGAATTCACTGTCTCCTGGTGATTGGCCCAGTCACCCAGCTGGGTTTCCTGCCTAACACAGGACTAGAATTCACCGTCTCCTGGTGATTGGCCCAGTCACCCAGCTGGGTTTCATGCCTAACACAGGACTAGAATTCACTGTCTCCTGGTTATGGGCCTAAAATCACCCAGCCAGCTTTCTAACCAAAAGATGAACTAGAACTCACTGTCTCCTGTCAAACTGTCAAACTCAAGGCCCACGGGCCCCATCCAGCCCACACAGTGCTTAAATCCGGCCCATGGGACCGGCCTGAAAATATCAAGGGACCGGCCTGCAGTGCCACTAGCGGCTAAAACAGGCTTCATGTGGGCTCCCTGCGCCTCATTTTCCCCCTCCATGGCTTCCTGCAGCACTTTGCTGGCTGCAGGAAACCTGCAGGACCGCGTTCTGCCGGTGATCTCCAACAGACCTGTGCGTTCCCACAGGGAGGGCCTTCTCCGGGTGCCGTCGGCTTCTATGTGCCGTCTGGCGGCCCCCAGGAGTAGGGCCTTCTCTGTGGGGGCCCCCGCCCTCTGGAATGGTCTGCCCCCAGAGATACGCACCAACACGGACCTGAGAGCCTTCAGACAGGCGTTGAAAACCTGGCTCTTTGAGCAGGCTGGCCTAGGCTGACACATGATTTTAACTCTGTCTCCCGTTTTAAATTGGGTTTTAAATATTTGCGGTTTTTAATTAGTTATGGGGGAGGGTAAACTTTTTAATTAAAACAGCCTAAATTATTTAATTCATTTTAATTTTTGTATAGTGTATTGGGGTAGGATCGGCTGTGCACCGCCCTGAGTCCTTCGGGAGAAGGGCGGTATATAAGTAAATAAATAAATAAATAAATAAATAAAATAAATAATAATGGCCCCAAAAACAGCCCTAAAAATGGACTTAAAACAGGGCCGAAAACAGTCCAAAAATGGGTCAAACAAGGCCCCAAAAATGCCCCCAAAACCACCTTAATTGGCTCAAGAAACCACCTGAAAAGGGCTCATAAAACCAGCGAAAACAAGCCCCAAACTGCCCTAAAAAGGGCCAAAAACAGGCTGAAAACATGCCCAGAAAATGGCCAGCAGAGTGCTGCAAGAGGCCATGGGGGGTGGAAATGAGGTGTTGGGGGGGGCGCATTCCCCCCACGCCCCATTTTGGCTGGCAGGGTGCTGTAGAGGCATCTGACCCCCCCTCCCCTGCTGGCCCACGGAGAACTACAATACTGATCCAGCCCTCGAAGAAAACCCGTTTGACACCTCTGGCCCAAAGTCTTCCAACTGGCTTTTTCATGCCTAAGGCAGAACTAGAACTCACCGTCTCCTGGTACTTGGCCCAAAGTCACCCAGCTGGCTTTCATGCGTAAGACAGGACTAGAACTCACCCTCTCCTGGTGATTGACCCCCAAATCTTCCAACTGGCTTTTTTAGGTAAGGCAGAACTAGAACTCCCAGTCTCCTGCTTTCTAGCCTGGTGCCTTAAACCACTAGACCAGACCAAACTGGCTTCCATTGATCATCCTGGTTACTTGTTTCCATCTCTTCCGTCGCTTTGTGCATCCAGGTGGCGTGGTTCTGGGCATCAACGCCAAAGGGGAACGCCTGAAGCACTGGTTCGACTGCTTAAAAAACAAGGATAAGAAAATCGAACGGTGGCACACGCTTACCAACGAATTACCGGGAGCTCTCCTCAGTGACTGACTGTCAAGACCTCGAACCCGGGACCTCACCCGCCAACCGTCAGGGAGACCGCTGGCTGTGGATTGTGGGTTTATTTTTTTTGACCGCATACGATTCATTCAGGGCTTCCTGGGGCAGAAGGGAGAAACTGGTAGCGCTGGGCAGGAGGCGCATGCAGGGGTTGGGATTCTATCGATTTGGACTGGTTTGGGAGAACCGGACGTGAAGTTTGCATCTGGTTCGCCGAACCGGTATTACAACCGAACCGATTGGCCCTGCCTGCCCTTCCCCTGCCAGGAGTCTCCACGTGGCCTCATTTTCGATGCAGGTAAGGAGAGGGAGGGCGAAAAATGGGCCTTCCGGAAATCTGGAAACGGGCCTGTTTCCGGCTTCCGGAGGGCCTCCAGAAACCAGAGGAGGCCGTTTTTGCCCTCCCGGAGGCCCGAGGGAAGCCTATGGACTCTGGGGAAGACGAAAAACAGGCCCTCCTGGAATTTCCGGTAGGCCACGCCCACCATGGCCACGCCCACCCAGCAACCGTGCAGCGAAGCGGTTGCTGGGATTTTGGAATCCCACCCCTTGGGGGCATGGCTTATTTCCCGGAGACTCCAATCCGAAGCGGTTTGGTTTCTTGGTGGTTTGGCCAATCCGTGCTAGAGGGGTATATTTTTTTTTTTTGGTCTGGGATGCCTTGAACTCTGTGTTTGTGTGTATGTGTGTGAGAGCGTGTGCGCGCGATTGGGGGAAAAGTCAACCCTTGCATGCATTATACAGTGGTGATTTATATGACTATTCCGAATTTCAGGCTTGAAGGGTCAGCCTCTAAATACCTTTCAACAGGTTTACTAACTCTCTTAAAACGGCGACGTACAAACTTTGCAACTTTTAAGATCCTGTGGACTTCAACTCCCAGAATTCCCATGCATGGCTGGCTGGGGTATTCTGGGAGTTGAAGTCCACAGGTCTTAAAAAGTGGCTAAGGTTGGATACTCCTACTCCAATAGAAAACACTCTGGATTCCATTTTTGGCGGCTGGATAATTTGGGGCAGGGTCTTTTCCTGCGTTTTAATGTTTACGGTGATTTTTGTTCTTGGTTAGTGTGCCTGTGTGTGTGTCTGTGCACATATACATGTGTGTCTGGTTGTGCAATGAGAGTGTGCTGTACTTTTGGCGTCCTTAGTGTTTTAGCTGCCCTTCCTGACAATCTGTACAAAACCGCAAAGGGCTGTGTAACTAATTTACTCATTGTACATCCCTCACCGATAACGTTTTTTTGTGTTTCTTCGGCTTTTCCTCTTAAGTTACAAAAAAAAAAAAACAATGCAAAACTCTAGAAGAGCAGCTCAAAAGTTCTCATTCCTTCAAAATACGGCACTCCTCGGCTTACGACTGCAACTGAACCCACCCACCCCACCAACATTTCCCCGTTGCTAAGCGAGACAGTTGTTAAAGCGAGATTTGGCCCATTTTAACGACCTTCCTTGCCACGGCGGTTAAGGGGATCGCTGCCGTTGTTAAGTTAGTCACCCGGTTGTTAAGTGAATCGGGCTTTCCCCCCACTGACTTTGCTTGTGAGAAGGAGGTCGCAAAAGGGGAGCCGCAGGGATGCTGCGGCCATCATAAATACGAGTCAGTTGCCAAACGTTTGAATTTTGGTCATGTGACTAATGGGATGCTGCCATGGTTTCAAGAAGAGATGGGACGGCCATCTGTCAGAAATGGTGTAGAGCAGTGGTGGCTAACCCTTTTGGGCTCCTGTGCCAAAAACTGTGTGTGCGCTCGCACGCTTGTGCTCGCGTGCCAGCACCAAAAAGGCAATGCATGCCCCCCCCCGTGCCCCCTACACATGCACGCACAATCTCCACCCACCCACCCCCGCCACCCCCTTACCTGCATTGTGCCTCACAGCTGATTTTCGGCCGGCTTCAGGCCTTTTTCAGCCTCCCAGAGGCTTGAGGAAGGCTTCTGCAGGCCGAAAACTTGGCCCGTTTCATCACTTCTGGTATTTTCAGAAAAACAGGAAGTGACAAAACGGGCCTAGTTTTCGGCCTTCAGATCCTGCAGAAGCCTTCCTCAAGCCTCTGGGAGGCCGAAAAAGGCCGAAAACTGACCAAAAACCAGCTGTGAGGCACACGCACATGCAGTGAAGGAAGTTTGCCTGCAGCTCGTGTGCTGGCACAAATGGCTCTGCGTGCCACTTGTGGCCCGCGTGCCATAGGTTTGCCATCACAGGTGTAGAGTCTCCTGCTTGGGCAGGGGGTTGGACTAGATGACCTACAAGGTCCCTTCCAACTCTTGTTAATCTAAAAGGTTGTAATTGCAAAAAAACATTTCTACGTCCCTTTTTTTGAGTGCAGTTGGAACTTTGGTTTGACTAAACAAACGGTTATATGTCGAGGACTACCGGCACAAGTTCTGATTTACATAGAAATTTGAATTGAAGGGCAGATTTAAGATCAGAACTTGATCTTAACCTGGGGACTGCTTGGATTTCTGAAGCCCCCTTTGTGCTTTCAGATGTTAAGCCTGAAAAAGATCTTTTTCGTTGGGCCCAGAACACAATAGCCTGGGAGATGAGATTCTCACTCTTCATACGTTAATACGGGTAGTCCTCGCTTTACGACCTTCCTTGCCACCGTTGGTAAGTGAATCGCTGCAGTTGGTAAGTTAGGAACCCTGGTTGTTAAAGTGAATCGGGCTTGCCCATCGACTTGGCATGTCAGAAGGTCATAAAAACGAATCAAGGAGAGGCAACTGCACTTCCTTGATTTTTTTTTTTCCTTGAAAACATTTTGCTTCTCCTCCGAGAAGCTTCTTAAGAACCAAAGAAGCTCCCTGGAGGAGAAGCGAAACGTCTTCAAGGACAAACAATGAAAATCCAGTTGTCTTTTGAGAAAAAAAGCACCGTTAGAGACAACCAGGCCCTGGATGATTGCAAATCTCCATAAACATTTGCCATCTTAAAAACCTGGCTGGCAGGGGAATTCTGGGAGTTTGAGTCCACCCATCTTAAAGCTTGCTGGCTGGGGGATTCTGGGAGTAGAAATCCACCCCTCTTAAACCAGGCTGGTTGCAGAATTCTGGGAGTGGAAATCTACCCATCTTAAAACATGCTGGCTGGGGAATTCTGGGAGTGGAAGTCCACTTCTCTGAAAGCTGACAAAGCTTTAAGAAACACAGTTTTGAAGAAACACAATCTCTGAATCCTATTTCAACACAGAGCAAAAGACAAATTCTGTTTCCCCTTCTAAATTTTTACCGACGTAGAATCGACATTTTAAACTTTGCATACGATCAAAGAAAGCCCCGTTAGTTCTGGTTGGAAGTGGGAACAGGCGGGCCCCGATCCATCTCGATCCCACAGGGCCATGCCTTCTTCACATCCTATCCTTCTTTTGCACGTTGGGTAAATGCCCTCTCCTCCACTGGTTTTTACTCACCCCCCCCACCTCCTGTGATCTGTTGTGGATGCTTTCATTTTGTATGAAACCCTTCCCGAAAACTCTGTACAAACCAGTCTATACATAGATACCCTTATACAGCATATAAATATATAAATAACGGGCCTATTTAAACGGAATCAATACCTTATTATCGCATGCCAGTGGGTGGTTGTCATGCAACTGACTTGTTAAATGTTTGATACCAAATGTTTTGCTACAACGTGGTCACTGCTGAAGACAGACCTGACTACAACTTCGGACATAAATTTTGTATTCCACTATCGTTTTGATGTGTCTTTATTTATTTATTGTTTGTCAGATTGGTTTAATCTTACGAAGCTGAAATTCCTTTTTTAAAAAGATTGGTGGTCTCCACATGGCATCCTCAGGGGCAAATGTTTAACTAGTCCTCAACTTACGACCACTATGTCCATTGCTAAACAAGATGGTTGTTAAGCGAGTCGCGCCTCACTTTGCAACCTTTTTTTTGCCACAATTGATAGAAGGTAGCCCAGGACAGGTAGCCCTCGACTTACAACCACAATGCAACCGAAAAATTTCTGCTGCTAAGCGAGACAGCAGTTAGGTGTTGAATTTCACCCCATTTTTTAATGACCTTGCTTGCCACAGTCGTTAAATGGATCGCTGCCGTTGTTAAATTAGTAACATGATTGTTAAGTGAATAGGTCACAAAAGGGGACCACCCTGGAACACTGCGACCATCGTATCTATGAGTCAGTTGCCAAGTGTCTGAACTGGATCACATGAATTGGTGCAGTTGTTAAGTGAATCCTGCAGACATTAGGTGAATCTGGCTTTCCTTGTGGCAGAAGCTGATTGGGAAGCTTACAAATGTAAAATTATGTGATTTCAGGACCAACCTTCGTTAAGTACCTGCCAATTACCAAGTGGCCAAATTGTGATCATATGACCATGCCGATGCTGCACAGTCATAAGTGCGAGGACCAGTCAGGTCACTCTTTTTAGTGCTGTAAATTCGAACAGTCGTTAAAGGAATAGTTGTGTGGAAAGCCACATACCCCCTTCCTAGAAGAGTGAAATATTTTGAGGAATATTTTAAAAAGGCAGAATATTAATAGTTCCCTAAATGAGAAATGGCCAGACGTGTTTTTTTAAAGGCAGAAAGCAGACTCAGTCTAGGCCCGCATCCCCAGCAGATATTTTGTGCCCACTGAGGAAGGCTAGGCCAGTCTATCTATAAAACAAAAGACTTTCAGCTCCAGGATGATGGGATAAAGGAAGAACAGGACACAATCCTTCAGGACACAATAAGATTAACCAGGGGTGGGCTTCAAAAATTTCAGCAAACGATTCTCTGCCCGGTTGCTGGGTGGGCGTGCCCTGCACTTACCTGGGATCCAAAATGGGCAGCGTGGGGACTCCTGGGAGGAGAGGGGTGGGCGGGTTATCAGAACTACTGGTTCAGTGAACCAGATGTAAAATTAACATCTGGTTCGCCCAAAATGGTGCGAACTGGTGGCAGCCCACCCCTGAGATTAACCCACTACCATTTTAGCAGAAGACAGAACTGACTACATTTGCACACTCTCCTAAAGGTATTTTCAGACATTGCATCACCCTCAGAAACTTCAACCAAACGTAGCTCAAACACCTAGGATTTGGACTTTGCCTATAGAGCCAGCTATGACCCCTACATGACCCCCATGGGAGTCTGAGAACAGTCAATAGAAGACATGTTCTTGCACAGGAACAGGAAGCTCAAGTGCAAATCCCAAGAGAAGGTATAAATACCCCCCCACGCTCTCCACTCCATGTGGTCAGTTACACCAGATATGTGGTCCTGTTCATCATTAAACCATATTTCCAATCAGCCTCCATTTTGTCTCCAGTTCTTCTGGATTGGAACTGAACCAGGTGGCTATTTCTTCCAATAGTTGTAAGTCAAAGAGTACCTATATTTTGATTGTTTATGAAAATACTGTACCTTCTTCGTGGCTCCCCCAAAGGTTGACAGCTGTGAGCCTGATTTGATAATTCTCGAATTTCGATTTTAGAAATGTTTAAAAGCACGAGAAGTCACACGCATGTAGACAAAAGGCGTGTACACCCACCCACATACACACACCCTCTTGCAAGATTTTTGGCACACAACTTCACAGGTGCCGCATGCTCAGTATTTAATCTGCTTTGCATGCCATGAATAATTCTTGGGAAACCGAACCGAACGCGTAAACATCTAATTTGGAACGCTGGAAAAACACTATTTATCACCAACCACCAGATTGGTGGAACGAAAAGCCTTCAGCAATTTCCCCAGGCTTTGCTGTAACCTAGTTTTCAATTTTTTTTCAGTCAAGAAGTTTCTAAGGTCCTTGGTGCCTTCTCAGCTTGTTTTCTTGCAGACGTTTCATGATCCAACTAGGTGATATCATCAATGCTAGTACCAAAGAGAAGTTGGAAGGAAGGAAGGAAGGAAGGAAGGAAGGAAGGAAGGAAGGAAGGAAGGAAGGAAGGAAGGTAGATAGGAAGGAAGGAAGGTAGATAGGTAGGAAGCAAGAAGGAAGAAAAGAAGGAAATTTGTAGCTCAGGGTTGACATGAGGGGTCCTTGGTGCTCTCTGAGCTGACTTGTTTTTCTTGCAAACGTTTCATGACCCAACTAGGTAACATCATCAGTGCTAGTACCAAAGAGAAGTTAAGAAGGAAGGAAGGAAGGAAGGAAGGAAGGAAGATAGGAAGGAAGGAAGGAAGGAAGGAAGGAAGGAAGGAAGGGAAGGAAGGAAGGAAGGAAGCAAGCAAGCAAGCAAGAAGGAAGAAAAGAAGGAAATTTGTAGCTCAGGGTTGACATGAGGGGTCCTTGGTGCTCTCTGAGCTGACTTGTTTTTCTTGCAAACGTTTCATGACCCAACTAGGTAACACCATCAGTGCTATAAGGGAGAGGGGCTTGCACAGAGGAGGAGGAAGGCTGTGGGGTCCTTGGTGATCTAAAATCCTAGTTGTTTTTTTTGCAGATATTTCATGACCCAGCTAGGTAACACTATCATTGTTAGAAGAGAGTGGGGTTGCAGAGACGAAGAGGAGGGTGGGAAAGGAGGAAGGTCACCTGAGTGGTGCAAATGGTTTTTCCTCTGTCGTACTAGGAATGGATTTCCAGAGAAAAAAATCGTTGCAGACTACAGAAAGAATTTGCACCACTCAGGTGACCCTGAGGACACAGCTAAACCGCCAAGTGGCCTCAAGGACTCTCTAAAAAGGATGCAAATGACCAGCTGTCTGCAAGGACTATAAATCCTTCCGTTCCCCACCGTCCCATCAGAACCGAAAAAGCTTCTTTGGAGGAGAAGCGAAATGCCTTCAAAAGAAAAAACAAAACAAAACAGAAAGTCCTTAAAAAAAGCACCTTTGGGACAACCATGACCTGGATGATGGAGAATCTCTACGGAAATCAATGAAATAAATAAATAAATAAATAATAAAATAAATAAAATAGAAAACAGACGAGGCTTTGACTTGCCTGGCTGCAGCATCTACACAATTTCACCCTGTCCCACAGAAGCCCCCTAGTCCAGATTTAAATGTCCCCAAGGAAGGGATTCATCCTTTGCCTGCCCATTAATCCCACCAGCACACCAGCTTTTAAACCTGTTTTTTAAAAAAAAGGATTTGCAGCATAACAAACCATATTTTTTTCGCACCTTCCCCCCCCCCCCCTCTTTAATTTAACTCTGAGGCCGGCAATCCAATATTCACAGGATTTTGCTTGGACTCTGAAGCTGCATCCAGTAGCTCCTCTAATCCTTGCTGGTTTATTTTTATTTTATTTTATTTTTTAATTTAAATTCCAAAGCCCATCCTGCTGCTGGCGAGATTTTGCTGATCCCAAAGAAGACATCGAAAACACACACACACACACACAAAACAACAACAACAACAAAATCCACAGGTTGACATTCCTGAACTCCAGTTTATTTATTTATTTATATATATATATATATATATATATTTATAATCGGCAGCGCCAAAAACAATGCCCCATCCGCTCCATCCGTTAGCCCGGCATGGTAATAACAGGTAGCCCTTGACTTACGACCCAAAGAATTGAGCCTAAAATTTCCATTGCCGAGTGAAACATGGGGGAAGCTAGTTTTGCCCCGTTTTACGACCTTCTTTGCGACCGTTGTTAAGTGAATCACTGTGGTGGTTGTTGGGAACCCCGTGTTGAGGTCTGTCGGTCGCCGGCCCCTCCAGAATTCAAATCGGAGGAGGAGGAGGAGGAGGCAGAGGGGGAAGAGCAGGGGTGGGATTCCAAAACAGGTTGCTGGGTGGGCGTGGCCATACCGGAATGTCCAGTTCAGCCATATTTCACCTTCCCCGGGGTCTGGAGGCTTCCCTCAGGCCTCTGGGAGGGCGAAAACGGCCTCCCCCGGCCTCCAGAAGCTGGAAACAGGCCCGTTTCCTGACTTCTGGTTCGGTCCATTTTTCGCCCTCCCAGATCCTCCATGCGGATCCTGCACTTACCTGCATCCAAAACGGGCTGTGTGGAGACTCCTGGGAGGAGGGTGGGTGGGGCCAGCCGGTTGGTTCAACTACGGGTTCGGTGGACCAGGTGTAAATTTAACATCCGGTTTGCCCAAACTGGTAGAATCCTACCCCTGGGGAAGAGAGAATGGAACTGGCAGAGAGAGAAATGTGGAGTCTGGGCCGTCTGTCAGCCGTCAGATGGAGAGTCAACAGCCCCCAGGTCTGGAGGTGGCTGATGAGGAAGAGGAGGAACAGCCGGGTCCAGTGCTTGACGCGCGGATGCACAGAAGGCAGAGGAGAGGAGAGCAGTGGAAATCTATGGGCCGGTCCTTGGGTTGGAAGAGCCACTACTGCTTAGCGAAGCCCCCATTCTAGATCTGGGGATAAAAGGCAGGGGGCGGGGATGAAGAGGTCTGGCAGATCACTATTCATTTCCCCTGCCGGATGGACTCATTAGTCTGCGGTGAGAGAGAAACTTTTTGCCGGGGCTGTCGGCGCTCCTAATTAAAGGAATCTTTGAGTTCACTTCAGAGGGTTTGTCGGGTTTGGGGAGCTGGCTCAGAACACCCTGGTTGTTAAGTGAAACTGGTTTCCCCGTGGACTTGGTTTGCCAGGAAGTGGCAAAAGGGGATCACGTAATTCCCGGATATTGCAACCGTCATAAATACGAGTCAGTTGCCGAGCATCTGAATTTTGATCACGTGGCCATGGGGGAATGCTGCGAAGGTCGTAAGTGTGAAAAACGGTCCTAAGTCCCTTTTTTTTCAGTCACGTTGTAATTTCAAAGAGTCACTAAAGGAACCGTTGTAAGTCGAGGATAAGTTGGGTGTCACCCAACGGTAATAACATACAACCATTGCAGGTAGTCCTTGATTTACAACAATTCATTTAGGAACCGTGCAAAGTTACAACGGCACAGAAAATGGTGCCTTGTGTCCGTTTTTCACACTTACAACCGTTGTAGCATCTCTGTGGTCACGTGATCAAAATTCAGGCATTTGGCAACTGACTCGTATTTATGACGGTTGCAGTGTCCCCGGGCTGACGTGAGCCCCTTTTGTGTCCTGAAAAGCAAAGTCAACGGAGAAGCTGGATTCAGTTAACCGTATTGCAACGGATTCGCTTAATGACCAGGGCAAGAAAGGTTGTAAAATTGGGCAAAACGATTGTCTTGCTTAACAAGCGAAATCTTAGGCTCAATTGTGGTCGTAAGTCAAGGACTACCTATATTGGAAAAACTGGGGAATGGGTCCCATCAGTGCTATTCAGCCTGTAGTCCTTGACTTAAAATTCGTTTAGTGACCGAAGTTACAACGGCACTGAAAACAGGGACTTAATGACCAGGGTTCACACATATGACTGGCAGCAGCATGCCCACGGTCACATGATCAAAATATGGACGCTTGGCAACTGACTCATATTTTTGACGGTTGCAATGTCCCGGGAATCGTGTGATCTCTATTTCCATCCTTACCAATGTGGCTTCCGACAAACGGTCAGAATGCGAAGCCGGATTCGCTTAGCGACTGCACGATTCACTTAGTGACTGCAGCGATTTGCTTCACAACCGCAGCAAGAAAAAGATTGTGAAATGGGGGCAAAACTCACTTAACAACAGCCTTGCTTAGCAACGGAAGCGTTGGCCTAAGATTGTAGCCGTAAGGTAGTGTTGGACTACCTGAAATTACTTTTGAGGCGGATGGTGGGGGGGAAAAAGGCCTTTCTACTTGCAAATGACTTCAGCCTTTGAGCATTAAGCCTGGGGTGTGTCTTTGGGCGGGCGTGGGTGGGTTTGTGTGCCGCGCATGTGTTTGTGTCAGTCATGCTCCATAAAGCAGACTTAATCAGTGCAAATGAGTTGACCAGAGCCGAGATGCAAATTAAATGTTTTTAAATTTAACGGACATTAATTGTAGCTAATTAGAGGGAATATGATTACTCTCGTGGCGTTAATGCCGGATTTTTTTTCCCTCCCTCCCTCCCTCCCTGCCTGCATTCAATCAATCTATCAAAATAGGGCTGGAAGGGGCCTTGGAGGTCATCTAGTCCAACCCCCTACTCAAGCAGGAGATCCTATATCATTTCAGACAAAGGGTTGCCTTTTTTGTTGTTGTTAGTTGCGAAGCCGTGTCCGGCCCATCGTGACCCCATGGACAACGTTCCTCCAGGCCTTCCTGTCCTCTACCATCCTCCGGAGTCCATTTAAGCTCGCGCCGACTCCTTCAGGGACTCCCTCCAGCCCCCTCCTTCTCTGCCGTCCCCTTCTTCTTCTGCCCTCCATCTTTCCCAGCATTTGGCTCTTCTCCTGGGACTCCTTCCTTCTCCTAAGGTGGCCAAAGTCCTTTTTGAGTTTCCTCTTCAGGATCAGGCCTCTTCTTAAAAGCCTCCAGTGTCGGAGCACCTTCTTGGGGCAAGCAGTTCCACCGGTTAATTGTCCTCACTGTTAGGAAGTTTCTCCTTCGTTCTAGGTTGCTTCTTTCCTCTGCTCTCCTCCCCCCCTCCATCCCATCCCATCCCTTCTATTTCTACTCCATTCTTATTCTATTCCGTTCCTTTCCATCCCTCTATTCCCGTGATGGTGAACCTATGCCATGCGTGCCGGAAGTGGCATGCAGAGCCACCTCCGCCGTCACACGAGCCGTCACTCCGGAGCAGGTCCATTGTGCAGGCACGTGCAACACCTGCCCGCAGATCGTTGGGTAGCTACTGCGCATGTGCGGGGGCAGGGGGGGGGGAATGAACACAGGAGACGCTCGTGCATGCGCAGAAACTTGGCAGTGCACGCAGGGGGGTCACGTGCACATGCACAGGCGTGCAGCGTGTGCACAGGGGATTGTACATGCATTGCCTGATGAATGATGGCACACACGCGGACATGCTTTTGGCACCTGAGGATGAAAAGGTTCGCTATCACTGCTCTATTCTATTCTTTATTCTATTCTATTCTCTCTATTCTATTCTATTCCATTCTTTATTCTATTCTTCTTTCTATTCTATTCTTTATTCTATTCTTCATTCTATTCTTATTCCATTCTTTATTTTATTCTTCATTCTATTCTATTCCTTTATTCTATTCTATTCCATTCTTTTATTCTATTCTTTATTTTATTCTTCATTCTATTCTATTCCTTTTATTCTATTCTATTCCATTCTTTATTTTATTCTGTTCTTCATTCTATTCTATTCTTTATTTTATTCTTCATTCTATTCTATTCCTTTATTCTATTCTATTCCATTCTTTATTTTATTCTATTCTTCATTCTATTCCATTCTTTATTCTATTATTTTATTCTTCATATTCTATTCTATTCCTTTCTTTATTCTATTCTATCCTCTATTCTATTCTATTCTATTCTTTATTCTATTCTATTCTTTATTCTATTCTATTCTTTATTCTATTCCATTTTATTCTTTATTCTATTCTCTCCTCTATTCTATTCCACTCTACTCTACTCCACTCCATTCCATTCTTTACTCTGTTCTATTCTATTCTTTATTCCATTCCATTCCAATTGTTTTCTGTTCTCTCTTCTCTTCTGTTCTCTGTTCATGGTCGCCAATCAGTTGGCCAAGGACCACTGGTGGTCCGTGAGAAAATTTTGGTGGTCCACAGAGAAATGTCCCCCCCCAAAGCAATTAATCCAGGCTGCGCGGGAACACAAGGCTGTGCCACCCACCTGACCTGCCCACCCGCTGGCCCCCACCCTTCGGCCGAGCGCAAACCTTGAGTAGAGCCACGCGAGCTGGAACTGGAAGGTAAGACCAACGGCGGGGGAGGGAAATCCGCCCCGGAGTGGCTTGCTGTCATTGGTGGGGAAGTCGGTCCCATATTCCAGAGCTGCAGTAGTCACAGGACTGGCCCTTTGGTCATCCCGGAGCAGCTCCTCCAGTCCATGGCAGGCCAGTACACCCGGGTGGAAGAACAGCTGCTCCGGGATGACCAAAGGGCCAGTCCTGTGACTACTGCAGCTCTGGAAGATGGGACCGACTTTCCCACTAACGTCAGCAAGCCAGTCAGTCAAAATTCATATTAGTGGTCCGCGGGATTTAAAATTATGACTTTGGTGGTCCCTGAGGTCCAAAAGATTAGTGACCCCTGTTCCATTCTATTTTCTATTCTATTTTCTTTTCTATTCTACTCTTTCTATTCCTTGATTAGTTTCCATCCATTGTTTCTTGTCTTACTTTCTGGTGCTTCGGAGAATAAATTGATCCGGCCCGCGGGGGTTGTTAGATCACCCTGGAAACAGGGAAGGACCGGTCCACGGAGTCTCTGCCAGTGGAAACGGAGCTTGGGAGGGTGACCAGGGGTGGGATTCTACCAGTTCGCACCTATTCGCTAGAACCAGTTGTTAACATTCTAAGCAGTTCGGAGAACCAGTTGTTAGAAGAAATTACTGGCCTAATCCTGTAAGGAAGGCAGGAAGGAAACATTCTGGTGTTGCTTACAGAAACTGCCTCTCCGTTAACCCTTATTACATTCTTGGCAGGACTAGACTTCCTGTCTCAGGAACTTCTCTGGAGTTATTTTTCCCTTCTTTGCTAATACTTTGCTTGTGACCATTCCAAGTTACAACGGCATTGAAAAAAGTGACTTATGACCGTTTTTCACACTTACGACTGTTGCAGCATCCCCACAGTCACGAGAGGCCAGGCGAGGAGAGGCGTGCCTCGATGCGAGTGATGTTGAGTTGGCCACGCCCAGCCAGTCACATGACCCCCCCAAGCCACGCCCACCAACTAAGCCACGCCCACCGAACCGGTTGTTAAAAAATTTGAATCCCACCCCTGAGGGTGACCATTTTCGCCGGCAGAGGGTTGCAGGAGGCCATTGCAGCTGAAAACAGAGCTCGGGAGCCCGTTTTCTCCGGCAGTGCACTTGTGCCACAGGAGCCCCCGACACGAGTGAAGTCGAGCTAGCCACACCTCCTGGCCACGCCATGCCACGCCCCCCCCCCCACATTCCCAGATCAAGCACAACCCTGATGTGGCCCTCAATGAAATGGAATTTTGACTCCCCTGCTTTTAACATGGACATTCTCACATAACCAGAATTTCCAAAACTGGTTTGTCTTTTTTAATCCTATTAAAGGAATTTATATTCGTTTTTTTTTTGTTCTCTAGTCTTCGAACTAGAAATCCCAGCGCCCGGCATTAAGTCTCTGAAGTGTCCCATCACCTTGCCCTCCAGAAACATACTGTATAGCTTGCTTGAAATCTGATCCAGCTGGCATCAATATGTCGCTTTCGCACATTCCTGGAGAAAATATAACAGTGTTCATTCACTTCTCTTTCTACCATATGGTTTCTCTTATTTTGTTTTTGTTTTTAACTATCCCAGGATTTTTCCCTTAAAGAAAAGGTTTTTTTGGGGGGAGGGGGGGGCTTTCCGTTCTTTTGGATTTCTACCTGCAGCAATTGGTGTCCCTGACTTATAATCACTCATTTAGTGACCATACCGTAGGGTGGCATGGTGGCCTAGAGCAGCAGTCTCCAACCTTGGCAATTTGAAGCCTGGAGGACTTCAACTCCCAGAATTCCCCAGCCAGCAAAGCTGGCTGGGGAATTCTGGGAGTTGAAATCCTCCAGGCTTCAAGTTGCCAAGTTTGCAGACCCCTGGCCTAGAGGCTGATTTCTCACCTCACAATCCAGAGGCTGTGAATTTGGATGCTGAGTAGAGGCAGATATTTTTCTCTCTGGGCACGATGAGAATATTAACTGCCTAACAAAACTCCGTACTGGCAACAGGAAGAGCATCCGGCCAGTAAACGCTCAGCTAGCTCCCACTCAAGTTGCTCAGACTCCACCCCAAGAAGGGATGATGGGGTCGTTAAATGTTAAATGGTGATGATTTAGTGACCATTCTGTTAACACAGCACTGAAAAAATTACTTATGTCCAGTCCTCACACTTATGGCCATCATAGCATTCCCAAAGGGGCATGCGATCAAAATTAGGGTGCTTAGCAATGGGCATTTAGGACCGTTGTAGTGTCCCAGGGTCAGATGATCCCCTTTTGTGACCTTCCAAGGGGGTTTCAGACAAGCATGGGAAATGCCTGCTTCACTTAACGACCGCCTGCTTCGCTTAATAACTAGCAGTGATTTGCTTAAGAACCGTGGCAAAAAAAAAAAAGTGGAAAAATAGGGTGTGACTCACTTAATGACTTCCTTGCTTAGCCATGGAAATTCTGGTCCCAATTGTGGTTGTAAGTTGAGGACTTCCTGTATATTCTCTGCCTTTTGACACTAGCCCCGAGGACTGTTCAACTCTTAAGAGCAAACCGGGAAACAGACAAATTTAATTCCCTGGTTAAATCTTAACTCAGATACAAAATTGCAGGAAGCCCTTGACTTCACATGACTACAATTAGGATTGGAACTTCTGTTGCTCAGCAATGCAGTCATTAAGTGAGTCGCACCCAATGTTATCTTTGCCACAATCGTTAAGTGAATCATGCAAATCAAACATCCTCTATAGACTTTGCTTACAACCAGGGAAGAAATTAATGATAACACAGCAGTCGTAAATATATCTGAAGCATCTATCTTAAAGCAGGCTGGCTGGGGGATTCTGGGAATGGAAGCCCACCCCTCTTAAAGCATGCTGGCTGGGGGATTCTGGGAGTGGAAGCCCACCCCTCTTAAAGCATGCTGGCTGGGGGATTCTGGGAGTTGCAGCCCACCCCTCTTAAAGCACGCTGGCTGGAGGATTCTGGGAATGGAAGTCCACCCCTCTTAAAGCATGACTGGCTGAGGAATTCTGGGAGTGGAAGCCCACCCCTTTTAAAGCAGGCTGGCTGGGGGATTCTGGGAGTTGGAGCCTGCTTAACTTCAAAACCTTCTGGTAGTTGATGTCCACCCACATTAAAATCGCCAAGACTGAAAAACACGGCTTTATTGCAAACCCGGGTTCTTCTAGCCACCGAGGGCCATTGGAAGACATCCTGACCCCCTTTTCAAAACCGTTTCCAACCACACACAGGGGGAAAAGAAAAGAAGAGAAAGAAACAGGAGTCACGCCATTTAGCCAGCCGAGTGTCCATTTTATCTTTTGGGTCTCAAGAAAGTCCTTCGATGTTTTCGATGGAGCCTTCGGACTCGCTGAAACTTTCTTCGGCTCCCCCTTTCATCTCGATGTTCCCGTGGTGGGCACAGCTCGGCTCCCCCCTTCAAGGAGAGAGAAATCCCGGGTCAAAGGCAGCTTTTGCAACGGAGAAGGACGAAGCAAACATCGGCATGCATAATTTATCAAAAGCCTCGGAATATAACTAATCACTCGTCCTTGGCTCCAAGGAAGAACAACTGGAGAACACGGAACACAGGGACTGTAGATTAGATGAGATGAACAGAGTTGGAAGGGACCTTGTAGGTCATCTAGTCCAACCCCCTGCCCAAGCGGGAGACCCTACACCATTTCTGACAGAGGGCATCCCAATCTCTTCTTGAAAGCCTCTAGGGATGAAGCTCCCGCAACTTCTGAAGGCAACTAGAGAAGAACAGAATAGAATCATAGTTGGAAGGGACCTTGGAGGTCCTCTAGAACAGCCCCTTGCTCAGGCAGGGAAGATTAAACATTCCCAATTCCTGCAGCTGTTCTTCTTATGTTTTAACCTACGGTCCCCTAATAAATCTTCGTTGTTCCTTGTGTTTTGCTCCTCCTGGACAGCACAAGTAGATCTAACGGTGGAAGTTTGGTACAAAACGTTTTTATT
Source organism: Bungarus multicinctus (assembly GCA_023653725.1). Lineage (NCBI taxonomy): Eukaryota > Metazoa > Chordata > Lepidosauria > Squamata > Elapidae > Bungarus > Bungarus multicinctus. The sequence goes on from CM042836.1 coordinate 5,372,974, forward strand.
GATCGCTCTTGGATAGAATCATAAACTTTTCTTTTTCCTTCCCAGCCAGCTTCTATTAAACATGTCAGCCTTGGTGTCAGAGTATATTCAATGAAGTGGAATAGAGCTTGGTAACAAGATCAGACAACCAAGTCAGCCAATGAGGACTGTTTGGAAACTGAAACTAGGAGTAGCCTAGGCGTGGCTCTATATTAAGCTCTGCAACTCTGCAGCCATGTTGAGCTCTACGTCTGTCTATTGGAAATGAAAACTGCTTCTCTCGTCTGCTGTGTGTCTTGCTTGCCTGCGGAATTAAAGTGAAACTGATGCCTCTTTCTCTCCTGTCTGTTGAAGTCACTTGCAACATGTTTATTTCTGTCTGAGTTTGCTCCATGTTGGAGAAATCTGCAACTGGTTTGTAAAATTTACTTATTATTATTATTATTATTATTATTATTATTATTATATTTATTATTATTATTATATTTATATTTATTTACTTATTTATTTATTATATTTATATACCGCCCTTCTCCCTAAGGACTCAGGGCGGTGTACAGCCAACCATAAAACTTTGTTACAATTATAAAAGTTAAAAAAGAATTAAATATCTTAGGCTGTCTAAAATTATACCCTCCCCCCATAAATGATTAAAACCCAAATTTTAAAATCCCAATTTAAAACTCGAATACTAAATTACATTAAAAATCCCATTTCAGCCTTATTATGTTTATAAAGACCTTAAATGAAGCATCAGCCATCTGTGTTTATTTTTCTGGCGCGGAATTAACGCTGCAAAAGTCTGGACAGTTGGCACCCCCAGTTTTAAGCCTGGGAACAGCAAGGATCACACCAATTTGCTCCCCCACTCAATATTAACTGCTCCTATCAATTGCTGGGTGATTGTAAGGCTAGTGTGTGGAAAATGGACTTGGGAGACAGAAGGACAAGTCAGGGACAAGGCAACTGTTATGGAAAATTATCTCAGTCCATAGAAAGGGGAAGGGATATGTGAAGTGTTTCCGGAAGGACCCTGCCTAGTTTCTCAAGAGTAAGAGAAAAGGAGACCAGGAGTAATATTTCAGACTTGTGAGGTTCTGTTTGCAAGGAAGGTATGGTTAATTCTCATAGTGTAATGGAGGAATTGCCAAATTTGATGACTTTAAGACTTGTGGACTTCCAACTCCAAGAATTCCACAGTCAGCCTGCTGGACCACGGGTCTTAAAGCATGCATGCTGGGGAATTCTGGGAATTGAAGTCCACCGCTCTTAAAGCATGCCGATTGGAGGATTTGGGAGTGGAAGACCACCCCTCTTAAAGCATGCTAACTGGGGGATTCTGGGAGTGGAAGTCCACCCCTCTTAAAGCATGCTAACTGGGGGATTCTGGGAGTGGAAGTCTACCCCTCTTAAATCATGCTGGCTGGGGGATTCTGGGAGTGGAAATCCACCTATCTTAAAGCATGCTGGCTGGGGGATTCTGGGAGTGGAAGTCTACCCCTCTTAAAGCATGCTGGCTGGGGGATTTTGGGAGTGGAAATCCACCTATCTTAAAGCAGGCTGGCTGGGGAATTCTGGGAGTGGAAGTCCACACCTCTTAAATCATGCTGGCTGGGGAATTCTGGGAGTGGAAGTCCACCCATCTTAAAGCATGCTAACTTGGGGATTCTGGGAGTGGAAGTCCACCCCTCTTAAATCATGCTGGCTAGGGGATTCTGGGAGTGGAAATCCACCTATCTTAAAGCATGCTAACTGGGGGATTCTGGGAGTGGAGGTCCACCCATCTTAAAGCAGGCTGGCTGGGGAATTCTGGGAGTGGAAGTCCACCCATCTTAAAGCATGCTAACTTGGGGATTCTGGGAATGGAAGTCCACCCCTCTTAAAGTATGCTAACTTGGGGATTCTGGGCGTGGAAGTCCACCCCTCTTAAATCATGCTGGCTGGGGGATTCTGGGAGTGAAAGCCCACCCCTTTTAAAGCAGGCTGCCTGGGGGATTCTGGGAGTGGAAACCACCTATCTTAAAACAGGCTGGCTGGGGGATTCTGGCAGTTGATTCCACCCCTCTTAAAGCGGGCTGGTTGGGGAAATTCTGGGAGTGGAAGCCCAACCACCTTAAACGCCTTAAACTTGACAAAACCTGACCTGGGTGTTTCTACTCACGCAAGCATTTGAGGAGACATGGATGCATAACCCTAACTCTTACCTCTGGATGGCATCTGGCAGGCCCTTATTCATGTCATGGCTGTCGGCAGCTGGGCAAAGAAACTCCAACACTTTGTCAAGGCTTGAGTTAGCTCTGCAAAAAAATTAAAAAAAGGAGAGACCGTGAGCAAGGACAACAGCCGTTGGACTGACCGGCAGAGAGAGAGAGAGAGACAACTGGTTCTTGTGTTGTTGTCATTTGCACACCCCTCCAGCTGATTGTCCTAGATAAACTCATCCAGTGCCATGTGCTAACCTGCCTGTTTGTATATGCTTAATGTAAACAGGCAGCAAGGACAGATTGTGCCTTATAGGGAACGGCTTTTTCTAGAAAGCCTGGCTGCAACCAAAGGATTAACATAGACTAACAAGAGTTGGAAGGGACCCTGGAGGTCTTCTAGTCCAGCCCCCTGCTCAGAGGTCATACCTCTCCGCCCTTATTGCGTCCGCGGAAAATCGCCCGACCGCCCTGTTTAGGGTGACCCGCTCCCTTTTGGAAGTGGAGGCGTGGGAGGATCCCTTGCAGGGGCGGGCCGAGGATTTTTCCAGATTTCTGCAGGACAAAATCACTCAGATCCGGGACGGGCTGGACTCTGACTGGGCATCTCCGGGCGGGGGGACGGAGGTGGATTTCGGGGAGGTCATTTGGGATGAGTTCGATCCTGTTACCCTGGAGGACATGGACAGGATACTGGGGGGGCTTAATGCCACCACTTGTTTATTGGACCCGTGCCCCTCCTGGCTGGTTCTGGCCACTCGGGAGGTGACACGAGGCTGGTTCCAAGGGATCATTAACGCTTCCCTGAGAGAGGGGCTTTTACGCGCCGCCTTGAAAGAGGCGGTGGTGCGGCCCCTCCTCAAGAAACCGTCCCTGGATCCAGCATTATTGTCCAACTATCGTCCGGTCTCCAACCTTCGCTTTGTGGCGAAGGTTGTTGAGAGTGTGGTGGCATGTCAGCTCCCTCAGTACCTGGATGAAGCGGTATACCTAGACCCCCTCCAATCGGGTTTCAGGCCTGGGCACAGCACGGAGACGGCGTTGGTCGCGTTGGTGGATGATCTCTGGAAGGCCCGAGACAGGGGTTGTTCCTCTGTCTTGGTCCTGTTAGATCTCTCAGCGGCTTTTGATACTGTCGACCACAGTATCTTATTGCAGCGGTTGGGGGGGTTAGGAGTGGGAGGCACCGTTTTATGGTGGTTCTCCTCCTTCCTCTCCGACCGCTCGCAATTTGTGTTGGCAGGGGGGCAGAGGTCAACCCCGAGGTCCCTATTTTGTGGGGTGCCCCAGGGGTCTGTGCTCTCGCCCCTGCTGTTCAACATTTATGTGAAGCCGCTGGGTGAGATCATCCGTGGCTTTGGGGTAGAGTTCCATCAGTACGCTGATGATACTCAGCTGTACATCTCTACCCCGGGCCACCCCAACGAAGCCGTTGAAGTGATGACCCGGTGCCTGGAGGCCGTGCGGAGTTGGATGGGTCTTAACAGGCTTCGTCTCAACCCAACCAAAACCGAGTAGCTGTGGTTTCCTGCGCCCAGATACAGCCAGCTTACTCCATCGCTGGCCGTGGGGGGAGAAATTTTGAGTCCCACAGAAAGGGCGCGCAATCTAGGTGTCCTCCTGGACGTAGGGCTGTCTTTAGAAGATCACATTACAGCCGTCGCCAGGGGGGCCTTTTGTCAGGTTCGTCTGATTTACCAGTTGCGGCCCTTTCTGGATCTGGGCGCACTTCGCACAGTCACTTCCGCCCTCGTCATCTCCCCGCTTGGATTACTGCAATGCTCTCTACATGGGGCTCCCCTTGAAGAGTATCCGGAGGCTACAGTTGGTCCAGAATGCGGCCGTGCGGGTGATCTTGGGAGCTCCTCGGAGCTCCCATGTTACACCGCTCCTGCGCGAGCTGCATTGGCTCCCTGTGGCCTTCCGGATCCGAATCAAGGTGGTAGTGATCATCTTTAAAGTGCTCCATGGCTCGGGACCTGGGTACTTATGCTACCGCCTGCTGCCACCAACGGCCTCCCACCGCCCAGTGTGCTCCCACAGAGTCCGCCTCCTCGGGGTTCCGCCAGCTGGGCGATGCCGGTTGGTAGCCCCGAGGGTGCGGGCCTTCTCTGCGGGGGGCCCCTCCCTTTGGAACGACTTACCCCGGAGATACGGGCCATCACCGACATTCAGACCTTCCGGCGCGCAGTAAAGACCCACTTTTCTCAACAGGCCGGCCTGGCCCAGTAATAATCATGGGGTTTTAAATTTGGTATTTTAAATTTTTATCTGTTTTTACATTTTGATAATTTTAATTCGGCCATTAATTTAATCATTTTAAATTGCTTTTAACTTTATAACTTTATATCCTGTTTCTATTTTTATCTGGCTGTACACCGCCCCGAGTCCCTTTTTTGGGAAGAGGGGGCAGTATAAAAATCAAATAAATAAAGAGCCGCTACATTATTTCAGAGAAGGGGCTGTCCACTCTGTTCTTAAAAGCCTCCAGCGATGGAGCACCCAAAAAACTCCCACTGGTGGATTGATTGATTGATTAACAGAATAACAGAGTTGGAAGGGACCCTGGAGGTAGGGATGCATTCCAGAGGAGCAAAAGGCAACTCAGCCAGATATTACGTGCGAGAGAAAGAGGGCGAAGACAGCCCCGCCCTAATAGTTCACAGAGTATATGGTAAATTCATATAGTAGAATCCTCAGACTGGCAAGATTTTGTTTATAGGTGTAAAACAATGAAACAGCCCCCGTGCTCTGGCAAGAGATCCTATGCCATTCCAGACAAGTGGCTGTCTAATCTCTTTTTAAAACAAAAACACCCTCCAGTGATGCAGCACCCACAACTTCTGGAGGCAAAATTGTTTCTCAGGGATTGGGGGCAGGGGTGGGATTCAAATTTTTTAACAACCGGTTCTGTGGGTGTGGCTTAGGTGGTAGGTGTGGCTTGGTGGTCATGTGACTGGGTGGACGTGGTTTGGTGATCATGGTATTGGCCAACTCAACATCACTCACATCGAGGCACGCATCTCCTCGCCTGGCCTCTCGTGACGGTGGGGATGCTGCAACAGTCGTAAGTGTGAAAAAGGGTCGTAAGTCACTTTTTTCAGGGCCATTGTAACTTTGAATGGTCACTCCACACAAGCAAAGTACCAGCAAAGGAGGGGAAAAAAAATTCCAGAGAAGTTCCTGAGACAGGAAGTCTAGTCCTGCCAAGAATGTAATAAGGGTTAATGGAGAGGCAGTTTCCGTAAGCAACACCAGAATGTTTCCTTCCTGCCTTCCTTACAGGATTAGGCCAGTAATTTCTTCTAACAACTGGTTCTCCGAACTGCTTAGAATGTTAACAACCGGTTCTAGCGAATAGGTGTGAACCGGTAGAATCCCACCCCTGGTGGCAACCCTTTTTAGGCTCCCATGCCGATAATTGTGTGCACACTTGTACCCTTGCGTGCCAGTATCCAGAAGGCAATGCGTCGGGCGGCAGTGAAGCTTTTCCAGGCGAGCTCTCATGTGCTGTGGGAAATGGCTTTGCGTGCCATTTCCGACACACATGCATAAGTTCGCCATCACGGGTATATATAGTCTCTTGCTTGAGCAGGGGGTTGGACTAAATGATCTCCAAGGTCCCTACCTACCCTTGTTCTGTTAATTCATTAATGAATTAATCCATCCATCAGTGGGAGTTGTGGGTGGCTCCATCCCTGGAGGTTTTTAAAAAGAGACTGAACAGGGATTTGTCTGAAATGGTATAGGGTCTCCTGCTTAGGCAGGGGGTTGGACTAGAAGACCTCTAAGGTCCCTTCCAGCTTCTATTAGAACTCTGAAATAAAATAAATAAATAAATTTTGATATTTTTGGGGGGGGGGGAGACACGTGGTCATAGAACCCATAGAGCAAGACGATCTCTTGTTCTTCTCCACCTGTTGAAGAGAGACGCTCCCTTACCTTTCTGTGTTTTCTCCCACACAGCTGCTCTCCTTCAACCAGAGGGTCTCTTCGATCTTGCCTGTATTGAGCGCTTCCTTTTCTTCTGGCTTCCCTGGTTTTTTTGAATCCAGTGGATCGGGATCTCCTGACAAAACAGGAGCAGTGGTCAATGTAGAAACATATAGTGGCGCATTTTTGTTTAAGTCCTTCCTTCCTCCCCTCTTCCTTTCTCCTTCCCTCCCTCCCAACCTTCTTCCTCTCCCTCCCTCTCCTTCCCTTTTCCTTCCTTCCTTCCCTTTTCCTCCTTCCCTCCCACCCTTCCTCCTCTCCCTCTCTCCTTCTTTCCTTTTCCTTCCTTCTTTCTTTCCTTCCTTCCTATCCTGCCATTATTGTTATTTTTACAAACAACTCAAAGTGACACTTATCCAACAGATCTTCCTCCTACTAATCTGCCTACAATAACCCGGTGAGGTGGGCTGGGGGGAGAGGGAGGAGGGAGAAGGGAAGGAGAGAGAGGGGGGGAGAGAGATATTGGCCTAGTCACCCAGACAGCTAAGGCGGGACTAGAACTCACTGTCTCCTGGTGATTGGACCAAAGTCACCCAGCTGGCTTTCCTGCCTAAGGTGAGACTAGAACTCACCATCTCCTGGTGATTGGCCCAAAGTCACACACCTGGCTTTCCTGTCTAAGGCAGGACTAGAACTCACCATCTCCTAGTGATTGGCCCAAAGCCTCCCAGCCTGCTTTCCTGCTTAAGGCAGGACTAGACCTCACCGTCTCCTGGTGATCGGCCAAAAGTCACCCAGCTGGCTTTCCTGCCTAAGGCGGGACTAGAACTCACCATCTCCTAGTGATTGGCCAAAAGCCTCCCAGCCTGCTTTCCTGCCTAAGGCAGGACTAGAACTCACCGTCTCCTAGTGATTGGCCCAAAGTCACCCAGCTGGCTTTCACGGCTAGGGTGGGACTAGAATTCACTGTCTCCTAGTGATTGGCCAAAAGTTATTCCGGCAGCTTTCAGGTCTTAGGAGGCATTTACTAGAACTCACACTAGAACTAAGGCAGGACTAGAACTCACAATCTCCTGTTTTATAGATTGGGACCTAAATCACCAGACCAAACCGCCTGAGGGGGAACAAGACTCCTCAACAGCTGTCCCACCTCATCCATTAGGGCAGTGATGACAAACCTTTTTGTTGTGGTGTGCCAAAAGCATGCACACCGGCACTCACAATGCAATGCTCCCCGTCCCCCACCCGGTGCATGCGTGCGCAACACCCCCGCCCTGCCCCCTTGCCTGCACTGTGCATGCGCGCCTCTCCCAGCTGATTTTCAGCCCATTTGAGGCCTTTTTCAGCCTCCCGTAGGCTCGAGGGAAACCTCCGCAGGCTCGGAAGGCTGAAAAACGGGCCCGTTTTGGCACTTCCGGAAGGCCCGTTTTTCGGCCTCCCGAGGCTGCGGAGGCTTCCCTTGAGCCTCTGGGAAGCTGAAAAAGGCTTCAAACAGGCCGAAAATCAGCTGGGAGGCGCACACATCCAAGTTTGGCTGGGGCTCGCCCTCACGGCATCGTATCACCACAGTCCAACCATATATCAACATGGAATGGTAATAAATGGTTCTTTGTGGAATTAACCTCCCCTTTTATTTTAAAGAAAAAGAAGAGGTATTTAAGTTACTGTGGTCTGTAGGAAGCTACAGGAAAGGAGAACAGAGGAAGTCAAGCTTTGGACAATTATTTCTTGCTCCGATAGCTACTATAATGATTTTCTAATTGGGCCAATCAAGACCAAAAAAATTTAACGTATTCCCAGAAGGGTCGATGCATAACAAGCGGATTTGAGCGGATTCAATGATCACTGGATTATCAGTCAGCAGGTGTCAGATATTAAACTATCCTCACTTCATGAGAGCTCAGTGGAAGATGGATCCTGTAGTGGGAAACCAACACTTGAGTAAGCTGGATGACCTGGTTAACCGCACTGGAGTGGGTCTTTATGCCTTCAATTCCATCACAGATCAGTATCTGCTGCCGAATGAGGATATTTGTAGCTCAGGAGTGAACTGTGGGATAGGTGGTTTTCTTGTAGACCTTTCATGACCCAGCTAAGTAACATCATCAAGGCAACAAAGCGGGGAGGAGAATTGTGGGGTCCTTGGTGCTCTCTGAGCTTGGTGGTTTTCTTGCAGACGTTTCAAGATCCAGCTAAGTAACATCATCAGTGCTAAAAGGGAATGGCTTTTGCAGGGTGTAGGAGCAGTCCCATGTGTTCATTGATGCTCTCTTGATCTTGGTTTAGATTAACAGAGGTGGAAGGGACCTGGTAGGTCATCTAGTCCAACCCCCTGCCCAAGCAGCAGACCCCACACCATTTCTGACAGAGGGCAGTCCAATCTCTTCTTGAAAGCCTCCAGTGATGAAGCTCCCACAACTTCTGAAGGCAATTTCTGTTCCATGAGTTGATTGTTCTCCCTGTCAGAAAATTTCTCATTTCCAGGTTGAATCTCTCCTTGTTCAGTTTCTATCCATTATTCCTTGTTTGGCCTTCAGGTGCTTTGGAAAGCAGTTTGACCCCTTCCTCTCTGTGGCAGCCACTCAAATATTGGAAGACTGCTATCATGTCTCCCCTGGTCCTTCTCTCCCCTAGACTAGCCAGGCCCAGTTCCTGCAATCATTCTTCATATGCCTTAGTCTCCAGTCCCCTAATCATCCTGGTTGCTCGTCTCTGTACATTTTCTAGAGTCTCAACATCTTTTTTATAGTGTGGCGACTAAAAACGAATGCAGTATTCCAGGTGTGGTCTTACTAAGGCTTTATAGAGTGGTATTAGTACCTCACTTGGTCTTGAGTGTATCCTTGTTGTTTTCTTGCAGACGTTTCGTGACCCAACTAAGTAACATTGTCAGTGCTAGAAGAGAGGGGAGGAGGAAGAGGAAGGGGGAAGGAGAGAGGGAGGAGGGGAATGACGATTGTGGAGTCCTTGATGCTCTCTGAGCTTGGTCATTTTCTTGCAGACGTTTCATTACCCAGCTAGGTAACACCATCAGCGCTACAAGTGTAGTGTTGGGTGTATGTTTGCTCTCTGTTGCTATACGAACAGCTCACCCTGTCAAGATTAGTCTGATCAGATTAGGCTGTTGTTTACTACCAAATATGATCCAAGAAATACCATCAGGAACATTCCCACCAACATTGATAGTGCAAACCACTTGTACATTTCCTTTTGTGACCTTCTGGCAAGCAAGTAGGGAAGCCAGATTCACTTAACAACAGTGTAACTCACTTAACAACTGCAGTGATGCCAGAAAAATTGTAAAACAAGGCAAGCTCGCGCAACAAATGTGTTTATGCTTAAACAACATAAATTCCGGGCCCGATTGTGAGTCATAATTCGAGGCCTACTTGCACATAAAACCTACCAGCTCGTGTAAAAGCGTAACGGGGTATGATTAAAATACTAGAGCGATTACTCAGGGGCTTTTAATATTAAAAGCAAGACTCTGTGGTAGGAAGTAAAAATAGAACCCAAGACGAAACGATCTAATAACAAAACGATTAAAATTAAATTGCAATCCTTAGGTGTACATAAAAAGATTTGGAACGGCTCCTGGTTTATTATTTATTCATCCTCATCTGTCAGACACAATTAAAATGTAAAGGGTAAAATAGAAACTAAACACAATTCCCATTCCCTCTGCATCTTTTCTCCGCTGGTGGATTTGGGGAGTTGCAAACCGTACAAAACTTTGGAAAAAGTCCTGAAAGTTAACAATACGGATTATTCCTCGGCTTACAAACGTTTGTTTAGCGACTGTTCAAACTTATAATGCATGCTGCTGAAAAAGTGTGTCAACTCATAAAACATTTCTATGGCCTTTTTAGAATTGCCAACAGAAAGGGAGGGGGGAAAGGGGGTTTGAAAGAGCAGTGCGGCAGCTTGGAAATCGAAAGTGCATTCCATGCATAGTTTTTCAGAGATTGTTTCAGGTGACTGAAGCTACTGCCGGGCGAATATCTAATTGGAGAACATAATTGAGGGCTCTTGGCTATGGATGTGTCCCATTGGAGAATATGAATTACGATACACCCAGGGGGGAAGGAAAAACCGGGGTCAAGAGTGATATGTCTCAGAGTCGGCCATACCCAGTCAGTGCCGACATGTTAACTCCCAAATAAATCCTTTTGAAGTTTTGGAAGTTTGACTCGAGACTCGTGATTTATTTATTTATTTTTATTTATTTATTTGTCAATTGCTTACAAGATAATAGGTATAAGTAAAACATAGTTATGAATACATGGATACATATAAAAAAATATATAAAAGAAACAATAGGACAGGGATGGTAGCCACGTTGGTGCGCTTATGCATGCCCCGTACAGGCCTCTTAGGAAAGGGATGAGGTCAATTGCAGACAGTCTGAGGTTAAAGTTTTTGGGGTTTGGGGAAGAAACCACAGAGTCAGGTAGAGTATTCCAGACATTGACCACTCTGTTGCTGAAGTCGTATTTCTTGCAATCAAGTTTGGTGCGGTTAACCTTGAGTTTGTATCTATTGTGTGCTCTTGTGTTGTTATGGTTGAAGCTGAAGTATTCATTGACAGGTAGGACATTGCAATGTATGATTTTATATACTATACTTAGATCGGACTGAAGGCGGCGTAGTTCTAGGTTTTCTAGGTCTAGAATTTCGAGTCTGGTGGCATAAGCTATTCTGCAACGAGTAGAGGAGTGGAGAACTCTTCCTGTGAAATATCAGATACGTAATGTGGGTTCCAGACTGATGAGCTGTATTCAAGTATTGGTCTAGCAAATGTTTTGTATGCTCTAGTTACTAGTGTAATATTACCAGAGAAAAAGCTACGTAAGATGAAGTTAACAACTCTTAGCACCTTTTTGGCTATGTAGTTACAGTGGGCTCTAGAACTTAGGTCATTTGAGATGAGTACTCCAAGATCCTTTACAGAACGTGGATCATCAACAAGGTCTTGACTATTCAGCCTGTATTTTATTTTCTGATTTTTTTTTTGCCAATATGTAGAACAGAGCATTTATTTATTGAGATCTGAAGTTGCCATTTGTCTGACCATTCTGATACGTAGTCAAGGTCTTTTTGAAGGGTAGTGTTATTTTCTGTGGTGTTGAATAGCTTTACATTACCAGCGAAGAGAATGCAGTTGCTCTTGATATGATCACAGAGGTCATTTATGTAGAGTATGAAAAGAGTTGGTCCTATTTAATTTAATTGGGGGTAACTGCTGGAAGTGACGTAGCACCGTTTTTCACTCTTACATCCCTTGCAGTGTCTGTGGTCATGTGATCAAAATTCAGCCACTGAGTTGCTGACTTGTATTTATAGAATACCTTTATTGTCATTGCATTCCACGAATACAGTGAAATTTGAAAGCTACTCCAGCACAGTGCCCCAAACACCACATCACAATCACACTACAGAATTTTTAGAAATTAAAGTAATAATAATAATAATATTATGATGGTTGTAACCAAGTTGCTAATTTAACGACTGCAATGATTCACTTAACAACGGTGGCAAGAAAGGTCGTAAAATGTGGTGAAACTCTATTTAACGGTCTTGCTTAGCCGCGGAGATTTGGGGATCAACTGCGATTGATAGATCGAGGACTACCTGTACAGAGGAGTTTTTAAGGTTAAGACCGATTTTCTGTGGCATGAAGTTAAAAAGAGAAGCCACTAAGAGGCAAAACGACATCCTAACGAAATGATTAAAAATTAAAGTGTAACTCCGTGTACATAAAAAGATTGGAACTGTTTCTGGTTAATTATTTATTCATCATCCTATATCTGACATAATTAAAATGTAAACGGCAGAATACAAACTAAAACACAGTCCCCGCTTCTTAATGCAGTGATATCTGCTGACAGATTTAGGCTGCAAAACTGTACAGAACTTTTGAAAGCCAGACAAAAGATCCTGCAATTTTATAATACAGGCAGTCCTCGACTTATATAGCCATTCATTTAGCGGCAGTTTGAAGTTACAATACTTATCAGCTTGGGAAGCCATATTGAGACCAGATGCTCCCACGCTGACACATTTTGCGCCTGGGAAAATGGGAGGGGAGGAATTTCTTGGAGTGTATGTAGTTAGACATAATAGCATTCTTGTCATGCCCCTGTTGGAATCTGATTCCGAGGGGGAGAGTGGTGGCTGTGGAAGAAACTGGGGACAGTTCTGTTGGGTATAAAGAGGAAGACCCAGGCCCACCCACTCCTCATCCTAGGGCACGCAGGGAGAAACGGATAAGGGAGCAACGTGAGTTGCCTGGTTTACGGGGGAGGAAAGGGCCCTGATCCCCTTCATGGGCTGCAGCTGGGAAAACAGGACAAAGAGGGGATTTCCTTGCTGGAAGCAAAGCGTGCATTATCTTGGTTTGTCAAGTCTTATCTGGGTTCTGGCGTCCTCCCAACTGTGTTTCGTTTTCTTTTCACGTCTTCAATCCCTTATCCTGCCCTGTCTCGTTAATTGCTGCAGCATGGTTTGTGTTGGTTATTATTTATAATTTATATGTACTTTGGGTTTGGACGGAATTACCGAACCGATAGTAACACCGGTTGAATCCAACCCCTGCTTACGATGACTCATTTAGTGACCGTTCGAGATTACAACGGCACTGGAAAAAAGTGACTTATGACTGGTTTTCACACTTACGACCGTTGCAGCATCCCCATGGTCACGTGAACCACATTCAAATGCTTGGCAACTGGCATGTACTTTATGACTGTCGGCAGTGTCCTGTGGTCACACGATTCCCTTTTGCGACGTTCCGACAAGGAAAGCCAATGGGGGGGAAGCCAGAGTCACCTCAACAACCGTGTGACTCACTTAAGGACTGCAACGGTTCACTTAACAACCGCGGCAGGAAAGGTGGTCAGATGGGGGCAAAACTCAACTTGACAAATGTCTCGCTTCGCGATAGAAATTTGGGTCGTAAGTCGAGGACTAGCTGTAGGTGTGTCGTATGCACTGGGAAAATGTTTGCGGGACCCTCCACCTACCTCTCTGGGGTGGGTTTTGCTGAGCAGAAGGGATCGCCCTTCCTAATTCCACCAGGTTCCTTGAGATGGGCAGCCAAAGGTTCCCGTCCTGAAAAACATACAAAGTGGAGGATGATAAGTTCGCGGTGAGCTGGGAGTTTGGGGGTGTCGGAAGGGAGGCTCAAATGGCTTTCTCCAACCTGGTGCCCTCCGTTGCTCGGGGTTTCAGCTCCCGTTATGGAGCCAAGCTTAAGCTTATCTCCGAGGGACGTCTGACACAATGGATTGTAAATCTCCCTTGTGAGTAGCAGCCTTTTTAATACCGGCATTGGCTAGGGAGGAGGAGGAGAAAGAAGAGCAAGAGAAGAGGAAGAAGAGGAAGAAGAAGAGTAGGAGGAAGAAGAGAAGACAGAAAAAGGAGGAAAAAAAGGAGAGAAGGAAGGAAAAAGGACAAAGAAGAGTAATGGGGAAATGAGATGGAGGAGGAGGGGAAGGAAAAGAAGAACAGGAGGAGGAAGAGGAGCAGGAGGAAGAGGAGCAGGAGGAAGGGTAGGAGGAAAAGAGGAGAAGCAGAAGGTGGAAGAGAGGAGAGGAGGAGAAAAAGGAGAGGAGGAAAGAGAAGGAAAAAAGAGGAGATAAAGGGGAGTAGGGAGATGAGATGGAGGAGGAAGAGGAGAAGGAAAAAAAGATGGAGGAGGAAAGGAGATGAAGAAGAGGAACGGAAAAAGGAGAGAAAAAAGGAAGGAGAAAAAAGGAGAGAAAAAGGAGAACAGGAGGAGGAGAAGAAAAAGAGGAAGAGTAGAAGAAAAAAGGAGGCACCGAAGAGGAAGACGAGAAGGAGGGGGAGAAGAGGAAAGGGAGGAGGAGGAAAGGAGAAGAAAAAGAGAAAGAAGAGAAGAAAGGAATAAGGAGAAAAAGGAAGAGGAGGAGATATAGAAGGAAAAGAAGAGGAGGAGATGAAGAGGAGGAGGAGAATTCTGCAGGAAGCCACTGACCTCCACCCAAACCACAACCAGAAGTTTTGTCTATTTCCCATCTGAAATCCCCCTTTTTCTACCTGGGAAAAAAAACTTCAGTCTGGCCTTAAATAGAGACTCTGGATTGAGGTCACACACACCCCTCAAATGTATGTAACTTCACTGGGCAAGGGCATGTATGTGTGTATTTGTGTGCCTGTGTCTAGAGCAACACAATGACCTGCAACTGAGAGCTAACCTTGCTCGCTCAGCAAATTGCTTCTCCTTTGAAAACCAGCCTGGCCAGGGGAAAATTAGGGCTCCTATAGAGCCAACGCTCTGTTTGCAATTGCGCATGGTTGTAACTTTTATTTCCTTGAGCTTAAAAATAAAAAAAACCCAAAACCTGGCAGGTTCAATCTTGTTCTTTCACCAGAGTGTATTTTGCTTGAGGCTGTTAAAGCCCTAAGTGCCTAGTAACGGATAAAATAGCTACTAATGGAAAGAATATTGTACAAATTACCTTTTTTATCCCCTGTGCGGTAGCTGAGTGCTTCAGACTGTATTATTTAACTAACCGAAGGCTGTTTGCCAAGACAAGCTCCTTTAATTCTATCTATCTATCTCTCTCTCTCTCTCTCTCTCTCTCTCTATCTATCTATCTATCTATCATCTATATCTATTTATCATTATATCTATCTATCATCTATCTATTTTTATGTATATAAAAGTGAAATACCACTCATGCATCATCATAAAATCTCCAGAACCATAAAACCTACAAACTTGACATTTGGCACGTTCCTCTTGGCTTCTAGGTGCTAGCTAAGAAAGGATTTTTCATTAGTATTTCATGTATTATTATTATTATTCTCTGATGCTAAGGAGTTCTACTCCCCCTCCCCACCTGAAAAGAAATCTCTTCCAAATGCAGAACACAAGCAGAGGAGAGGAGTTTCAATTTCAGAGCACCAAGCAGCTTTAGTACAGAACAGTTGAGCTAAGCCATGCCCAGACTCCTTGCTGTCTCCTTGCTCACACAGCAAATACTGTTTCAGTTTCCAAACAGCCCTCAACTCTCTCACACACTGACAGGACACTAGCCAGATGAATACCAATGGAGGCTGGTAGGCAGAGGCAGAATTTTTCCCCTTATTTTCCTCCCCAGAAACTAAGCCCGAACACATAGTTTCGTTGTTGTATCCTATGGGAAATTTTGCAACCTTTAAAAACGGTTTTCCAAAAAAAATTAATCCTTTTGGCTATTCTTTTGGACAAGTTGGTTGTCTGGTAACTTCACTGCTAGGTTTGCCTGAATACAGGTTGGCTTACAATGGTTTGTTTGGTGGCTGCTCAAAGTCACAACGGCACTGAAATAAGTGACTTAGGACTTTTTTCGCCCCGTCGTAGCAATCCCTGGGATCAAAATTCACACACTTGGCAACTGGCATGTACTTGTGACGGCTGCGATTTTCCTGGGTGTGTGTGTGTGTCAGGGGATTGACCTTCTGACAAAGTCAACGGGGAAAACAGGATTCGTTTTATCAACTGTGTTACCAACATAACGAGTGCTGGGATTCAGTTAAACGATGGGGGCGAAATTCACTTATCTCTCTCACTTAGGAACAGGAATGTTGGGATCGATCGTGGTTGTATGTCAAGAACTACCTGTAATGGAGGCCAAAACGTAGAGCGATAGAGACATCAATACAAACAGCTACTGGATTGAAGTGCCAAAATGACAAGTTAATCTGTTAAAAAGACTGCTATCATGTCACTCCTGTGACACGATAGCAGTCTTTTTAACAGATTAACAGAATTGGAAGGGACCTTGTAGGTCATCTAGTCCAACCCGCTGCCCAAGCAGGAAAACCTACACCAATATTTGAAGGGCTGCCCCAAAGAAGAGGAAGTCAATCTATTCTCCAAAGCACCTAAAGGCAGGACAAGAAGCAACAGATGGAAACTAATCAAGGAGAGAAAGCAGCCTGGAATTAAGGAGGAATTTCCTGACAAGGAGGACAATTAACCAGTGGAACAGCTTGCCACCAGAAATTGTGGGGGCTCCATCATCAGAAGTTTTTAAGAAGAGACTGGACAGTCACTTGCATAAACTGGTATAGGGTCTCCTGAACGAAGCAGGGGGCTGGACTAGAAGACCTCCCGGGTGCCTTCCAACTCGGTTATTCTGATTCGTACCAAATTCCTATTGATTCTGAGGACTGAAACACATTTAAAAAAACCCTAGAATTTAAAGACACAACACTGGAGTTTATCTTCGATTAAATTCTCCCGGACAGCAACCAGCATAAGATGGCCCAATGGATCACTTTGAAGGAGACCGTTATGCGCAGAGGCTGAAATGAAATTCATTTTCAATTTCACGGGCGTCCGTAAGACGCAAATCTCAAGGGCACCCGGCCCTCCGAACTGATCCCTGGCAGGAATAACTCGGGTTTCCCAGCAGTCTTTCTTTGCTACACACATACTTACTCAACCTTTCCCCCACCCCACCCTCAAATCTCTGGCAGAGGTGATGCTCCCTATAGATCGATACTACCAGGAGGGAAGGGGCTTTTAAGAAGAAGCCAGACAGCCACTTGTCTGGAATGGTACTATATAAGCAGTGATGACAAAACTTTTTCTTGTGGTGTGCTGAAGGCACGCGCGTGCCAGCACCCACAATGCAATGCGGCGCGCCCCTCTGTGCATGCGTGCGCGATACCCCCGCTCCAGTGGTGGGATTCAATTTTTTTTTACTACCGGTTCTATGGGCATGGCTTGCTGGGCGTGGCAGGGGAAGGACACTGTAAAATCTCCAGTCAGAGGTGGTATTTGCCGGTTCTCCGAACTACTCAAAATTTCCGCTACCGGTTCTCCAGAACTGGTCAGAACCTGCTGAATACCCACCTCTGCCCCGCTCCTTTACCTGCACTGCGCATGCGCGCGCCTCCCAGCTGGTTTTCGGCCTGTTTTGAGGCTCTTTTTGGCCTCCTGGAGGCTTGAGGGAAGCCTTTGCAGGCCGAAAAACAGGCCTTCTGGAAATACCGGAAGTGCCTGTTATTCAGCCTCCGGAGCCCGGGGGAGGCCGTTTTTACCCTCCCAGAGGCTTGAGGGAAGTCTCTGCAGCCTCGGGAGGCGGAAAAACGGGCCCGTTTTGGCACTTCCGGAAGGCCCGTTTTTTGGCCTCCCGAGGCTTGCAATGGCTTCCCTCGAGCCTCCGGAAGGGGGGAAACGACCTCAAATGTCTACCGTCTCTGTTCTATTGTTTCTTTTATATTTTATTTTTCTTATATGTATCCATGTATTCATAACTATGTTTTACTTATACCTATTATCTTGTAAGCAATTGACAAATAAATAAATAAATAAATAAATAGGGCCAAAAACCAGCTGTGAGGCACGCACATGTACAGTGCAGGTAAGTTTGGCTGAGGGTCACATGCCTGCACAAATGGCTCTGCGTTCCACCTGTGGCACATGTGCCATCGGTTCGCCATCACGGTACTATAGGCAGGGGTGGGATTCAAATTTTTTAACAACTGGTTCTGTGGCCATGGCTTAAGTTTGTTGGCGTGGCTTGCTGGTCATGTGACTGGCTGGGTGTGGCCAACTCAACATCACTCACATCAAGGCACGCATCTCCTCGCCTGGCTTCTCATGACTGTGGGGATGCTGCAACAGTCGTAAGTGTGATAAAGAGTCATAAGTCACTTTTTTCAGTGCCACTGTAACTTTGAATGGTCACTCCACACAAGCAAAGTACCAGCAAAGGAGGGGAAAAAATCTCCAGAGAAGTTCCTGAGACAGGAAGTCCAGTCCTGCCAAGAATGTAATAAGGGTTAACGGAGAGGCAGTTTCTGTAAGCAACACCAGACAGTTTCCTTCCTGCCTTCCTTACAGGATTAGGCCAGTAATTTCTTCTAACAACCGGTTCTCCGAACTGCTTAGAATGTTAACAACCGGTTCTAGCGAATAGGTGCGAACTGGTAGAATCCCACCCCTGACTATAGGGTCTCCTGCTTGAACAGGGGGTTGGACTAGAAGACCTCCAAGATCCCTTCCAGTTCTGCTACTCTATGTTATTCTACAATTTATCCCGGGGAAGTTATCTGGATTCAGAGGCATTAACAGAAGGACGGAATCAAGATCACGTGAAGTATTAATACCACTCTATAATGCCTTGTGGGGATGTAGTGGCTCAGGGGCTAAGACGCTGAGCTTGTCGATAAGAAAGGTCGGCAGTTCAGCGGTTCAAATCCCCAGCATCGCGTCACGGAGTGACCTCCCGTTCCTTGTCCCAGCTTCTGCCAACCTAGCAGTTCAAAACCACGTAAAAAAATCAAGTAGAAAAATAGGAACCTCTTTGGTAGGAATGAAACAGCGTTCCGTGCGCTTTCAAAGGCGTTTAGTCATGCCGGCCACATGACCACGGAGACGTCTTCGGACAGCGCTGGCTCTTCAGCTTTGTAACGGAGATGAGCAGCGCCCCCTAGAGCCGGAAACGACTAGCACGGATGTACGAGGGGAATCTTTACCTTTTTATAATGCCTTGGTTTGACCACACTTGGAACAATAGATCCAGTTTTGGTCGCCACGACGTAAAAAAGATGTTGAGACTCTGGAAAGAGTGCAGAGAAGAGCCACAAAGATGATTAGGGGATTGGAGGCTAAAACATATGAAGAACTGTTGCTGGAACCGGGTATGTCTAGCTTCGTGAAAAGAAGGACTAGGGGTGACAGGATAGCAGTGTTCCAGTATTTGAGGGGCTGCCCCAAAGAAGAGGGAGTCAAGCTATTCTCCAAAGCATCAGAAGGACAAGAAACAACGGATGGAAACTAATCAAGAAGAGAAGCAACCTATAACTAAGGAGGAATTAACTGACAGTTAGAACAATTAATCAGGGGAACAATTTGCCTCCAGAAGTTGTGGATGCTCCAACACTGGAAGTTTTTAAGAATAGACTGGACAACCATTTGTCTGAAGTGGTGTAGGGTTGGACTAGAAGACCTCCAAGGTCCCTTCCAACTCTGTTATTCTATTCTGTTCTGTTCTATTCTACTCTACTCTATATTGCAGAAGAAGACATTGAAATAACAGAGGTATTAAATTGTAAAAAAATCAGTTCATTTTATACTCTAGAAAGAGTGCAGAGAAGAGCAACGAAGAGGATTAGGGGACTGGAGGCTGAAACAACATGAAGAATGGTTGCTGGAATATTGGTCTATCTAGTCCAATGAAAAGAAGGACCAGGGGAGACATGATAGTAGTGTCCCAGTATTTGAGGGGTTGCCCCAAAGAGGCAGTCAAGCTATTCTCCAAAGCACCTGAGGGCAGGAGAAGAAGCAACGGATGGAAACTAAGCAAGGAGAGAAGCAGCTTAGAACTAAGGAGGAATTTCCTGACAGTCAGGACAATTAATCCGTGGAACAACTTGCCTCCAGAAGTTGTGGATGTCTCACCACTGGCGGTTTTTAAAAGGTGTTTTATTAACCATTTGTCTGACGTGGTGTAGGGTTTCCTGCCTAGGCAAGGGGTTGGACTAGAAGACCACTGAGGACCCTTCCAGGTCTGTCATTCTATGTTCTTTTACAATTTCTCCCAGGACTTTGTCTGGATCTCGGACAAACGCGTCAATCCCCTTTTCTTGGGGGAAAGGAAGAGATTCTTAAGAAGCAAAATCTTTTCCATCATTTATCCTTCCTCTCTAATGGCAGAGGCCACGGCAGGCCAGAGGAAACTGGAGCTCCTGATGAGCTGATTAAGCACCGCTTGGCTGAGCTGTCAATCCAAAGAGGACGGAGCAGGAGGGGGGACCAGGGGCAGCAGCTGACGGTCTCCTTCCTTGATGTACAATTCCTCTAACTCTTTCTCCTCCCTCCAAAGGGCAGCAGAGTTGGCAAAGAATAGAACAGAATATTCTTTTATCGGCCAAGCGTGTTTGGACACACATAAAGAATTTGTCTCCGGGACAGCAGCTCTCCGTGTATCTACAAACAACGAGGGATATATCATGAGCATAATCTTTTAATGAACCCATAATCCTTTGCGGGGAGGAGCCTGGGCAACTGAATGGAGCCGAGCGTTTACTGGCCGGATGCCCTTCCTGTCGCCAGTGCTGAGGTTTTTTTTTTTCCCAGCAGATACATTCTCATTGTGCCCAGAAAAGAGAAATATATTCCTCTATCCAGGATTGAACTCATAGCTTCCTGATTGGGAGGCGAGAGCTCCACCTAGAGGCCATATCATGATACTAATCATAAAGTACAATCATCACAAATAATACATGCAGTGATAGTCATAGGATATTAAATAAGCCATCCGCATATAACAACGGTTAATGATTGCAGGAATTGGGTATGTCTAGTTTAGTGAAAAGAAGGACTGGGGGGGGGTGACATGGCAGCAGCGTTCTGGTATCTCAGGGGTTGCCAGAAAGAAGTAGTAGTCAAGCTATTCTCGAAAACACCTGAAGGCAGCAGGACATGAAGCAACGGGTGGAAACTGTGATGACCCAAAGGCGCGTGGCACAAAGGCAACACAGTCAGATAAGCAAGAAGAGTCCCCTTTATTATCTCCAACTTTGCCCCCAATGTCCAGGTTACCTTCTGGCTGGAGAAAAAAAACTCTCCCAGGAACAGACTTTTGACTGCAGAAAATAAAGTCCAAAACGTGGTCAACACAAACTGTAACTTAAAAGTCCAAACAAGCCAAAGTGAAGTAATTAGTTTGGCAGGGCAGGAGCAAGAATTTCAGACTTGAAAGCAAGGTAAAACTCACATGGTTGGGAAGGTACCAGGAACTACAGATAAACAAAGTCAGCACAAGATAAAAGTCAGGTTTGCTCCTAACAGCCTGCCGCACGCAGCCTGCTTTTCTTATGAATTCTCTTCCCAGCTGCAGTTAATGAAGGGAATCAGGGCCCTTTCCTCCCCTGTAAGCCACACAATTCATGTTGCTCCCTTCTCCATTCCTCCCTGCATGCCTTAGGATGAAGAGGGGGTGGGCCTGGGCCTGCCTCTGAACTCCCTCTCCCTTGTTCTACCTCTTCCCTACTCTGCCCAGCCGGACTCTGCCGTTCCCCAGTTTCCTCCACAGCCAACGGATCCACGCCCTGTTGGCTGTTCGTCTTCCTCCTTGGATTCAGATTCTGACAGGGGCATGACAGAAACTAATCAAGGAGAGAAGCAACCTAGAACTAAGGAGAAACTTCCTAACAGTGAGAACAATTAACCAGTGGAATGGCTTGCCTTCAGATGTTCTGTTCTGACCCAGCCTTAGCAGAAACAAGACACAAACACCTTGTCCTGAAAACCTCCTCTTTATTTATCTCCTGTGAATTAATAGCATTCGCACACAGAAAAGTCCTGCAAAGAGTTAAATGCAATAATAGACCTTATCAGTTCCCAAAGATAATTGCCAGGCCATGAGCTCCCAGTGGTAAAGCTGCAAATTAAATTCTGGCAAGCAGTCTCTGACGCAGGAAACACGATGAGCCAAATCTTCAGAATGACGAACTATTGTCTCCTACAACCACCACTCCCCTTTCCTTCTATTTATTCCTTGGCCAGGGAGGGGCCATTCAGCATCCGCATGTGCTTTGCTTCCTGAGTCGACTCCTTGACCTCCGTTGTCCCCCTCTCCTAACATCTCTGCGCATATGCGTATATGGAACAGGCTCCAGCTGTTCTTCCTCTCCACTCATCTCAAAACCTGCTGGGTGACCTTGGGCCAATCACCAAGAGATGGTGAGTTCTAGTCCCACCTTAGATATGAAAGCCGGCTGGGTGACTTTGGGCCAATCACCAGGAGACGTCAAGTTCTAGTCCCACCTTAGACATGAAAGCCGGCTGGGTGACTTTGGGGCCAATCACCAGGAGACAGTGAGTTCTAGTCCCGCCTTAGGCATAAAAGCCAGCCAGTCCTTCTCTCTCAGTCCTTGGAGTGCAGCAATGGCAAACCATTTCGGGAAAACCTTGCCAAGAAAGCTGCAAGAACCAGTTCAGGCACTGGCCAGCACTGAAAAAACCCGAAGAAACACAAAGACATACCCCAAACCCACAGGTGTGTGTGATTTCCTGAATCCACTTACAGGCTGCACAAATCCAGCTGATGGATGTGGGATGGCAGGCAGCTCTTCTATCCTCACCCCTGTTGCACACGGTGCAGGAAACGTAGTTACTCCCAACAAGGAGACATCATGCGTAGCCCAACAGGATGTATCTATGGTCATCACACAATAATCCTTGTATTTTGTGACGGTGGAGGAAAATTTTGGTGGTTGATCCACTGGGAAAAGAAAAGAAAAGAAAAGAAAAAGGAAAAAGAGAGAGAAAGAGTCTTAATCCGTCATTTTCTTTCTCCCACGCACAATTTATTCAAACGAGTTCTAAATAGCTCGTTTCGGTTCACCTCTGGAGGGGATACAAATTATTGCCAGATGTTCAGACAGAGAAGATTCATTGAAATTCAGAGAAAAATAAAGTCTTACAATTAGGGAAGAAAAATCCAAACCACACATATAGACTGTGTGAAACCAGGCTGAATAGCAGTAACTGGGAAAGGGATCTTGGAGTCTTAGAGGACAACCAGCTAAATAGGAGCCAGCCGTGTGCAGCAGCAGCCAAAAAAGCTAATGCAATCCTAAGTTGTATTCACAGAGGGTTACAATCGAGATCAAATGAGGTACTAATACCACTCTATAAAGCCTTAGTAAGGACACACCTAGAGTACTGCATCCAGTTTTGGTTACCACACTATAAAAAAGGATGTTGAGACTCTTTTTTAGAAAGAGTGCAGAGAAGAGCAACCAGGATGATTTTAGGGGACTGGAGACTAAAACATATGAAGAATGGTTGCAGGAACTGGGCATGTCTAATCTGGCTGAGGAATTCTGGGAGTGGGAAGCCCATCCCTCTAAAAGCAGGCTGGCTGGGGGATTCTGGGAGTGGAAGTCCACCAATCTGAAAGCAGGCTGGCTGGGGAATTCTGGGAGTGGAAGCCCACCCATCTGAAAGCAGGCTGGCTGGGGAATTCTGGGAATGGAAGTCCACCCCTCTAAAAGCAAGCTGGCTGGGGAATTCTGGGAGTGGAAGCCCACCCATCTGAAAACAGGCTAGCTGGGGAATTCTGGGAGTGGAAGCCCACCCACCTTAAAGCAGGCTGGCTGGGGAATTCTGGGAGTGGAAGCCCACCTCTCTAAAAACAGGCTGGCTGGGGAATTCTGGGAGTGGAAGCCCACCCCTCTAAAAGCAGGCTGGCTGGGGAATTCTGGGAGTGGAAGCCCACCCCTCTAAAAGCAGGCTAGCTGGGGAATTCTGGGAATGGAAGTCCATACCTCTTAAATTTAGCAAGTCTGGAGACCTTTGTTCTATTGTAACATGCCTCTTTTATGCAACATTATTTTTCTGCAGCTTTCCAGAGCTTCAGACTCCAGAAACGGCAAAGGCTGAAGCTGAGCCGTTTCTCCCAGCTTTGAAGGGTGCTCTCCCCCGCACACCCCCAAGAATTATCAGCTATACGGTATACTCTTGCTACTTCCAGTGCCTTGACTAACCGGGACTAAGTGGGGTGCTGGTCTTAATGGGGGAATTAGAATTTCTGGGAGTTTTCACAGCTGACGTCTTGAACGAATCCTTGCAGATGATGCTAGATATTTCTTGAATATCTCCAAGGGATCTGGCCAAAACAGAACAAAAAGGATGAGAAGACATCAGTGTTGGGTTTCTCGTCGGTTCAGTAATGCTGGACTCCAGCAATCTTTTATTTTGTTGAGCCTTCTTCTTCCAAAAACACTCAATCAACTCTCCAAAAACAAGTGAGGATATGGACCCCAACTTACCCCATTTTTGCTATGAGACCATCTGGAAGATCCTAGTTCCGAGCTCTAGAGCCAACTATACCGATGGTATTTCAGGTGCAGGACAGCAACATGTTAAACCAGGAGCGGCCCGCAGGGCAGTCCTGGTCTAACCAATGCGAAGAGGAAACATGCCAGCAGTTTGGGGAATGGCGTCGAGCTGGCCACACCCACCCAGTCTGCCACGCCCCCCGCCCGAGGTCAACCAGAGCCCTGATGCGGCTCTCAATCAAATTGAGTTTGACACCCATGTGTTAAACCAAGGGATAGAAAGTCTTGAAACACCGATCAAAATATAACTCCCGAGATCCCAGTTAAAAGGAAAGCTGGGATTGCAAGATTGGGATTTTATTAAAAAACAAAAAAAATGGAAGTGGTTTAATTTGAAACTTGAGGACGGATTTGATTTAAGGCACCAGGCTGGAAACTAGGAGATGGTGAGTTCTAGTCCCGCCTTAGGCATGAAAGCCGGTTGGGTGACTTTGGGCCAATCACCAGGAGATGGCAAGTTCTAGTCTCATGTATGAAAGCCAAGTGGGTGAGAGCTCAGGCCAATTGGCAGGTGATACTGAATTCTAGTCCTATCTTAGGCATGGAAGCCAGCTGGATGACTTTGGGCCAATCACCAGGCGACTGTGAGTTCTAGTCCAGCTTTAGGCATGAAAGCCAGCTGGGTGATTATGAGCCAATCACCAGGAGATGTTGAGTTCTAGTCCCGCCTTAGGCCAAAAAGCCAGCTGGATGACTTTGGGCCAATCGCTAGCTGACTGTGAGTTCTAGTCCCACCTAGTCATGAAAGCCTGCTAGGTGATTAAGCCAATCACCAAGCAACTGTGAGTTCTAGTCTTGCCTTAGACACGAAAGCCAACTGGGTGACTTTGGCCCAATCACCAGGAGATGGTGAGTTGTAGTCCTGCCTTAGGCATGAAAGTCAGGTTAGTAACTTTGGGCCAATCACCGGGGAGACAGAGAGTTCTAATCCCACCTTAGTTGTGAAAGCCAGCTGGGTGATTTGGCCCAGTCTCTCTCTCTCTCTTTCTCTCTCTCGCTCAACCTAACGCACCTCACAAGGTTGTTGTTGTGGGCAAAACACGAGGAGGAAAGAGGGTGAAGTAGATAAGCCAGCTTGAGATATCAATCAAAATAAAAAAGGCGGACAATCAATCAAGCGATAAAGTTGCAGAACTACAAAGAACAACTGCATTCATTGCTGCCAAACTGAGTTAAAACCGGACTCCCCAGGCCGGCCAAATCCCAATTTTCCTCAATGAGTGGCTTGTCACAACTGCACTTCCCATGTCTCTCCCTTCCACCCACTGAAACCAGCTCAGCTCCGACGCAGTAAAACAGTCCTTACCACGGGTGGGATTCTACCGGTTCGAATCGGTTTGGGAGAACCGGTTGTGCCGGAGATCATCTGGCACCACCGACCCGGCCCCTACCCTAGTCTGTCTTTCATTTCCATGTTTTCAGCTCAGCTGATTCAGGCGGCATGGCGGATAGCTGCGCCTCAGCTGTTTTATTCACCGGCGCTGCAGTAGAAGCTAAGTATTAGAGCTGGAAATGGTTGGTTTTCAAACGCTGCGTGCAAAGTGTGCGCTCGCTGAACTGGTTGTTTACACCGGTTGAATCCCACCCCTGGTCCTTACGTTTCTTCTGCTCCGAATTCTCTTGGAGGCTCACTGAGACTTCCTTGTTGCGCTGCCCCGGGGCTGCAGGGGAATAAACACAACACAAGCACCTATACAAGTAGTCCAAAACTGAATGATGATTCTGGAGCCCAAAATTACGGGCTGGTTGTTTGGTGGGTCACCACGCAACTACGCCCGACGTTCTGGTCTTTTTTTTTTTGCTGCAGTAGTGAAATGAACACCGCCGTCGTTCCGTGGATCCCTTATCCACACGGGTGGTTTTTGCTAGAAATCACATTAATTTCCAAGCCCCCCCCCCCCCCCCCAAAAAAATGTTGTAAGTCACGGTGTGATGACCCAAAGGGGCGTGGAACAAAAATAACAAAGTCACCAAAGTAGATAAATTCCCTTCAATGCCTCCAACTTGGCCCACAATGTCCTGTTATCCTCGGCGGGAGATCAAACCCTTCCAAAAACAGTCTACAAAGGGAAGAAATGCAGTCTGTACCCAAAATACAGATAAAGTACAAATAAAAAAAAACCAACCCAAACCAACGCGCTGAAGTAATTAACACGACAAACCAGGATAATAACTTGCAGACTTCTCAAAGATAACGAGGCACACACAGTTGGGAGGACGCCAAAACCCAGATAAGCCTCGACAAAGATAATGCGCACTTTGCTTCCAGAAACTTTGCCGTGCGGTTAGCCCTTTTAAACAGTCTTCCCAGCTGCAGCCCATGAAGGGGATCAGGGCCCCTTCCTCCCCCGTAAACCATGTTGCTCCCTTCTCCATTTCTCCCTGTGTGCCCTAGGGGGAAGAGGGGATGGGCCTGAGTCTTCCTCTGAAGGCCCAGCTGGACTGTGCCCTTCCCCAATTTCCTCCGCAGCCACCGGAGCCACACTCCCACTTCCTGTCAGCTGCTCAATCTCCTCCTCAGAATCAGATTCCAACAGAGGCATGACACACGATCAGAAGGGTGGAGACGTTGCACCTGGCCGTAAATGCAATCTCAGCAAACCTCCAAAAACTCAAAACCCAAAAAACTCTGTAGCTGTTTGCGCGTTGCAGGGGATTGCCGGTCCAATACGGCTTTCACCATTTTGGGGGGATCCATTTCAACCCCTTTCCCTGAGATTCGTTAACCCAGGTAGTCCAGCTGGGCCCAGTGAAATTCGCATTTGGATAATTTCACGTATACCCCGCTGGACTATCTGGGTTATCGAATGTCAGGGGAGGGGGTTGAAATGTCATCCCCCCGGATGACGTCAGTCTCAGCGCGAACGTCGGCTGGTTGTCGGAACTCAGCTGGCCTTCGGGAACCTGGCCGTGGGATATCAGAGCCGCTGCCAAATCAGCACCAGACGAGGCAGTCATGCCAGCGGCATCTGATGGATACAATCTCCAACGAAGTGGGAGGCAGACATCGGTGTCGGCCTCCAGAGTGTGTGTCGCGGCACGCCCGAGCCCGACATGCAGGTCCAACCACACACACACATACACACACACATACACAAACACACCATCATTGTTAGTATCAGGACTTTGAATCAGGAGGTCCGACGTAAGTTCAAAAAGTTGATATGTGACTGGTCATAAATCGAGGACTATTTTAAAGTGACTCCCACCATAGAACAGGGATGTCAAACCCAAGGCCCGCAGGATGCTTAGATCTCACCACGAGGCCGGCCTGTAAATATCAAAAGGACTGGCCCGTGACACGCCCCCCACTACGGCCAATTTTCGGCTGGCAGCATGCTGCAGGAGGACTGGATTACAGTTATGTGGCGTCAACTAAGTGCCTGATCTGGATAGAAAACAAGCCACATTCTACGTTAATACTACAGGTTTAATGCCAGATTTTACATACTGTCGGTCCATTTCAGTGGTCGCCAACAGGTGGGCCGCGAAAAATGTTACCCCCAGAGCACCCCCCAAAACAATTAATACAGGCTGCGAGGGAACACAAGGCTGCGTCACCCACATGGCCCTCCCTCCCCGCCCACTCACTCCTTACCTGGCAAACTTACCTGGTAAGTTGCTATTTTTCCTTCTTTTTTATCCCGACCATCAGCTGTTCTGCTGTGCCGGGAGATTTAAGATTAGCTGGAAAGCAGGAAATCGTTGGATATCTTGCTTTCTAGCTAATCTTTAGCTCTTCAGTCCCTCAGGACTGAAGGTTCTATTATTCGGTTGCAGACTCAGATAGCCGATGGCAGAAACACAGATCGCTGAGTGAATCTGTGATTCTGTGAGCAACTCAATCTGCCTGCCTGCTTTGCCTAATTTGGGGTAAAAGTTGCTCTGTTTTTATAACAAAAAAATTCAGTATTTACATAAATATTTATATTTACCTACAAGCCATGCCCAGCCAGTCACATGACCACCAAGCCACACCCACAAATTAGGCCACGCTGAAGAACCGGTTGTTAAGAAATTTGAATCCCACCCCTGCCTCTGTGTGTTTGTGTGTTGTGTGTGTGTATATACGAGAGAGAGTGAGGGAGAGAGGGAGGTTAGATCAGATCTCTCTCTCTCTCTCTCTCTCTCTCTCTCTCCCACCAATGTCAGCAAGCCACTGTCAGTCAAAATTCATCTCAGTGGTCCCCGGGGTTTAAAATTATGAGTTTGGTGGTCCCTGAGGTCTAAAAGGTTGGCGACCCCTGGTCCATTTAATCTACAATCAACAATCTACAATTGACAGCCCAATAGATCAGTTGGGATTCTACCGGTTTGGACCGGTTGTATAGAACCGGTTGTTAATGACTCTGCGTAGTTCGGAGAACCGGCAAATCCTGCCTCTGGCTGGGCCCGCCTCTGTTTTCTCGCCCCTCCCCTCCCAGTCACTCCTCATCCGAATATAAATCACTTGACCATAGAGATGCTTCCATGGTCATAAATGTGAAAATCACTTTTTTTGTAACTTCGAACTGTCACTAAACGAAGGGTTGTTAAGCTGAGGGCTATTTCCATTTTGGTTTTCAAAAAATATATGCTGCTGACGTGGGAAAGAAGTAACTCGGAGGCATTGTTAGTAACACGGTAACACAGAGAGTTAGTAACACACAGAGTGGTGCGGTGGCCTAGAGCTGGAGCTCTCGCCTCACAACTAGGAGGCTGTGGGTTCAAGCCTAGGCAGAGGCAGATATTTCTCTCTCTGGGCACGATGGGAATAGATCGGCTGAACAAAACTCCGCATGGGTGACAGGAAAGGCATCTGGCCAGTAAATACTCATCTCAACCTCATTCAGTTGCCCCGATTCAAGGGATGACGGGAAGACATTGGAGTTTCATCTATTTATTTAGTGTTAGGAAGACATTGTTAGTAATACTGTTTGGAATTTCATCTATTTATTTATTTATTGCTAGGAAGGCTTTTATTATTCAGAACATTTATGCTCTGTCTTCATGAAACGGTAGCCAAAGCGACCGTAAAATAATTCTGCAACAAACAAGCTTTGGTAACCGAAGACAAACAGAAAAAACAGAAGGAAACAAGCCGTTAAAATAACCCCCTGCCCATGTTAAAAAGAGAGATTTCATCCGAAGGGCTGCCTAAACATTAAAATAAAAATTCCTACCCGTTTACAGAAGTAAATACGTCTCTCCTCGGCAGGTTGTCATGGATATATTGCGTACCTGTCCCAAAGGAACACTCTCGTCCTACGGGATAGAAGTAGGAACATACTCAAGAGAACTTGAAATAAAGGCAGCTCCAAAAAAGGAAAGAAAAATGCATTTACTTTATTTATAAGAGGCCTCTCCGTCTTCTGCACAATCGTTTTGAGAGTGGGGTTCCTCCCCCTTTAATAATTGCATTCGGAATTCCCCAGGGATGCTGAAATACTTATGAGCGCCAGTGAATATTAATGCCACGTTAGATGCCTTGTCTCTCTAATAAAGGATAATATTGGTAGCTCAGGGTTGATATGGGGGATCCTTGGTTGTTTTCTTGCAGACGTTTCATGACCCAACTAGGAAACATCATCAGTGCTAGAAGGGAATGGGGTTTGTGGAGAGGAGGAGAGGGGGGGGGGAAGGAGGGAGGATTGTGTGGTGCTCTGACCTTGGTTGTTTTCTTGCAGACCTTTCATGACCCAACTAGGCAATATTATCAGTGCTAGAAGGGAGAGGGGTTTGCAGAGAGGAAGAGAAGGAGGACTGTTGGAACCAAGGCACCTACAGTCCTCCTCCTCTTCCTCCTCCTCCTCTCAAACTCTTCTCCTTTCTAGCACTGATGATATTACCTAGCTTGGTAACGAAACATCTGCAAGAAAACCACCCAGCTCAGAGTGCCCCAAGGACCCCACAATCCTCTTCCTTTACCCCATCTCCTCCTCCTTCTCTCTTCAAACCTTTCTCCTGTCAAACTTGTAAAGCATTCCTGGCCTGCTCTTGAGTTGCCATAGACAAGAGAGGGGGAAACTGATGGAACAACCCAGAAGCCACAACCAGATGCACATGCCACACATACCTTCTTCAAGTGATTTCTACAGCCTTCGAAAAGTGCTCGTAGGAGAATATGATTTATGACACACCCTGCGGGCGAGGGGGGAAAACAGGGTCATAGGTGGATCGTAAATTACGTCAGGCAGAGCTGACTTCATTTGGGTATGGGCCTTGACATGTTGCTCCTAATAAATAACTGGATTTCTTTAGAAACTTGGTTCGAGGCTCATGGTTTTAATTGGGGCATCCATCGTCGGAAGCCTGACATCTTCCTTCTAGCACTGATGATGTGACCTAGCTTGGTAATGAAACGTCTGCAAGAAAACAACCAAGCTCAGAGAGCAGCAAGGACTCCAAATTCCACTTTCCCCCTGCGGTCATCAATGCTACACCAGAAAAACGATTAAACTTATTTTGGGAGAATCTTAGGTAGTTTTTTCTTTTTTCTTTTTGAATTCCTACATCACCTGCATTTTTCTAAGCACAGAAAGCGCTTGACTTAGGGCCACAATTGAGCCCTTGTTTCCGTTGCTGAGCGAGACAATTGTTAAGGGAGTTCTGCCCCGTTTTACGACCTTTCTGGCCACCATTGTTAAGCAAATCCCTGCAGGCGTTCGGTTAGTAACACGGTTGTTGAGCGAATCGGGCTTCCCCATTGACTTTGCTGATCAGAAGGTCGCAAAACGGGGATCAGAGGATGATGCAACTGTCATATATACGAGTGTTAGGGTTTACTTAAGAACCCAAACGGTTTGGTTTACCATATATGTCTGTAAACCATGATGTCTAATTGCAATTAATGAAGCCAGGATCCTGATTGGCTGCAAGAAGCAGGCTTAGAAAACAAGCCAGAAAACATCTCTCTCTCTCTCCTTTGCTGTATTTGAGCTCCGGTGTAGCTATTTTGCTTGCTGATTATCCTGGTTAGTTTCTACTGTATTGACTGCTTAACTGTGTATGACTTATTGAACTACTGCTTGACACTGAATATTGGACTGGGCCTAGATCTTGAATATAAAACCTTTACCTTTATACCCTTTACCTTCTGTGGTTGTGTAACTTTGCAAACATGGCTACATCTTTAGGATTTTAATTTTTAAATCTTCATTTTTAACGGGGTTTTATTGGTTTTAATTTTAATTACAGCCGTGCATTTAATTCTCTTTTAATTCATTTTAAAATTTATACTGATTGTATTTCATTGTGGGAGAGGGGGCGGTATAAAAGTTTTAATAATAAATAAATAATAATAATAAATAAATCTTTGCACGCTGCCTTCGTTTGTTGCGTACCAAGGACGCTCTGCTAATATTTATCAATGAGCCAGTTGCCAAGCGGATGAATTTTGATCACATGACCTTGCAGGTGCTGCAATGGCCGTTAAGTGTGAAAAATGGTCTTTTTTCAGCCACTTTTTTTTAAGCATTGTTGTAATTTCAAGTTGTTGCTAAGCAAAAGGTCGTAAATTGAGGACTACCTGAGTTAATATTGCAAGCACACACGTACAAAAAAATCCTTACTCTGCCCTGAATTGATGGGACGTTCTTTCTGAGCCCAAATTCCTGGAGGATTTTTCAACTTTTCCTTCTGCCCAGAAATTTCCTCCGTTCTTCCTAGAATATTGCCTTCCTCCTCTTCCTCAGCTGTTGAATACTAAAAGGATAAATCAAGAGTTTCTCAACAAGGAAAAGAACTGAGTTGTCTCAACTAAGCTTCAACCCTGGAACACAAGATGACTTATCGTTCGTATATTTATTCTTATTTTTTAAAATATTTTATGATTTTATCTTATTTTATTATTTGAAAGGATTATTAAAGATTGTTTCAACTCCTACCCTCAAAACGACACTGTAGGGCACTGCACACCAGAACAACTAGACCCAAGGACAGTTGTTTCTCAAACGCCATCCCTCTGCTAAACAAATAATTCCCTCAACACTGTCCAACTATTTACTAAGTCTGCTATTATTCCTTTCATCCTTCCTAGTACCGATCTCTTCCCACTTATGACTGTAACTGTGTTGCCTGTATCTTTACAATTTATATTGTTTTGTTTCCTAGTATGATTTGATTGGTTATTAGTAACCCATGACTATCACTAAGTGTTGTATCTTATGATTCTTGATGAATATATTTTATATTCTTTTATGAGAGGAATATGCACCAAAGACTACTTCCTTGGGTGTACGATCACAGTTGGTCTATAAAGAATTCTATTCTGTTCTGTTCTATTTTCTATTCTATTCTATTAACGTGAACTTCATTATTTACTGTCTGGCACAATGAGCTCTATCCAATATTAACTCAACCTATTTTGTCCAGGAAGGACAAGTTAGAGATGGACTGTCATGGAGAAAAATCCAACTATGTGTTGTTAGGAGTTGGGAATGACTTGATGGCAGCTAATCAATCAATCAATCGCTTCAACCTAGCGTTCTCCATTCACCAGTTAATTTGTCCTCTAAATCAGGAGTTGAAAGAACCCAAAGAGGCTTCAGGAGACATTGAACTACAGATTATAACATCAAATAACTTCATTGAAATGCCTCATAGAAATCTCAGCCCAAGTCACCTTACAGGATTGTGGTTGGGGAGAAAATGGGTGGAAGAAGGAGTATTGACTATGTTCACTAGCTTGAGTTATTTGTGGAAGGAAGGAAGGAAGGAAGGAAGGAAGGAAGGAAGGAAGGAAGGAAGGAAGGAAGGAAGGAAGGAAGGAGAGAGAATGAAGGGAGGGAGGGAGTAAGGAAGGGAAAGTGGGAGAAAGGAAAGGAAGGAGAAAAAGAGAGGGGAGGTAAGGGCGGGAGGGAGGAGGGAGAGAAAGGAAGGAAGGAAGGAAGGAGGGGAAAGAAGAGAGGAGGGAGGGAAGGAAGGAAGGTGAGGAAAGGGAGGAAGGAGTAACGGAGGCAGAGAAGGAAGGAGAAAGGAAAGAAGGGAGGGAGCCAGGGAAGGAAGGAAGGAAATAAAACTGCACATTCAGATTCAAAGACTCACCTACACTAACCCAGAAAGGAATCTTGAGGAAAAAGAGCAGCTATCAAGTAGGGTGCAAATAAAGGATCCTCTGGATTGGGAAAACTAATTAATTGGCTGGGACCACCGGAGATAACCCAACATTTCAGCTTCTTCTCTGGAGCTCTCCAAGGTCCTGAAGGTGGCTGGTTTCCTGGCAAAGAATAAGCCAGCCTTTCATTTTCTTGCCTGGAACTCTCCAGGGTCCTGAACACAAGGCCATGCATATAGGTACTCCCTGACATATGACTACAATTTCTGTGGCTAAGCAGGTCGGTTGTTAAGTGAGCTGCCCCCAATTTTAAAACCTTTTTTTTGTCGCGGTTGTTAAGCGAATCACTGCAGATGTTAAGTGGATCACATGCTTATTAAGTGAATATGCCATCCCTCATTGATTTTGCTTGTCAGAAACTGGTTGCCCCAGGAATTCTAGGAGTTGAAGTCCACAGGTTGTAAAGCCGCCATAATTGCCCACCCCGGGCTCAGGAATTCTGGGCGTTGAAGTCCACAGGTCCAAAATTGGTCAGAGTTGCCCGTTCTTGCTCTGGAAGGCTTCGGAGCTCTTCCAAAGGTAAGTGAGGCAGAGGAGGAAGGTGTTTGGCCTGGTGGGTAGAGTGGGAATTAAATCCATAGGCTTGGGAAGGGGGCGTCCCACTCCCAGTAGGAATGGTAAAAGATCTATGGGGACCCCAAAAGCAGGAAGCGAAGCACGAGGCATATTATGGGGTGGAGGAAGCCTTGGGAGGGCTGGGGCAGGTAGACCATGGGCCTGTATTAGACCTCCAAAGGTCTCCCCCAGGCCCGAGTCACCTGTGCTCCACTTAATGACCCACACATTCATTGATTGATTCATTGGGGAGAGCAGGGATGGGAGCAAACATTAAGTGAGACATTTCACCTAATGACCACCACGACATACAGTTTGCGTTATGGTCGTATCTCGAGGACTGCCTGCATTAGCTTCTTGACATCTGGCCTGAAAACCAAAGCTTCCCTCCCCTTCTGCCCCTCCCCCCCAGGATAATTTTTATCAAGGATTTCTCTCTCTCTCTCTCCCTCTCTCTTCTCCCGTCGCCTTTCTCTCTCTCTCTCATCAACTTTCTCTCTCGTTTGTTCTTTTTTAAAAAGGTTCAAAATTTGGTTAATTTATCAAAATGTAACATAAAAGAATATAAAGAAAAATTATAATAAAGGTAAAACAGGAGAGGAAAAAAGGAAGAGAGAAAAATGCAGAGGTGAAAAAGAAGAAGAAAGCATTGGTTCCCTTTTGTTGCAATACTGTCAAGATCCATGTATCTGCCATTTTTCAATGGAGGAAGAACAGGGGGGGGGGGCGGGGTTTGCTACAAGTAATCTGTATAATTTGCACATGATAACTTGTACATTATAAAAAAGATGTTGAGACTCTAGAAAAAGTACAGAGAAGAGCAACCAGGATGATTAGGAGACTGGAGGCTAAAACATACGATGAATGGTTGCACGAACTGGGCCTGGCTAGTCTAGGGAAGAGAAGGACCAGGGGAGACAGGAGAGCAGTCTTCCAATATTTGAGGGGCTGCAACAGAGAGGAGGAAGGGGTCAAGCTATTTTCTAAAGCACCCGAAGGCCAGAGAAGAAATAATGGATGGAAACTGATTAAGGAGAGATTCAACCTGGAAATAAGGAGAAACTTTCTGACAGGGAGAACAATCAACCCATGGAACAGAAGCTTCCCTTGGAAGTTGTGGGAGCCTCATCACTTGAGACTTTCAAGAAGAAATTGGACTCCCATCTGTCAGAAATGGTGTAGGGTCGCCCGCTTGGGCGGGGGGTTGGGGGTTGGGTTGGATTAGATGACCTACAAGGTCCCTTCCAACTCTGATTATCTGTTAAATCTGTTAAATGATACACAACTGGGGACTGGAGCCCAGATGCCTTGGAAACTTGTCACCTCTTGGAGAGATAGCAAGAGGAGAAGCGGCCATAAAAATTCCAGAAATTCCAAAAGAAACTTCATGGGAACCTCTTCTCAACTGTGTTCCCAGGAAAAAAAAAAAAAAGGGGGGGGGATAAACATGCTGCTTCTTTGCATTGACAAAACCTACACCAGGGAAGGGTTCTAACTCCCTTTATCTAAGCTGCATGCCTGGAGGATGCTTTGAACATCACCTGGGTATCTTCCTTTTCAATAAAGAATTCCTTTTTTGAAATACCCAGTTTTCCAAAGTTCATTCTTATCGTCTGAAGGGGAGGGACTCTGGGCCTTACAAATACAGGTAGTCCTCGAGTTGCAACAGTCTGCTTAGTTCTACAGAGGAATGATTGAGTCCGTCATCTGCACCTCTATAACTGTCTGGTTTGGTTCTGCAACCCAACAGGACAGACACAGACTTCAGAGAGGAATTAGGACTGCAGAAAAAGCAATGTCTACCAATATGCCTTCCATGGAGGACCTGTACCCTGTATGAGTCAAAAAGAGGGCTGTGAAAATATTTACAGACCCCTCACATCCTGGACATAAACTGTTTCAACTCCTTCCCTCAAAACGACGCTATAGAGCACTGCACACCAGAACAACTAACTAGACACAAGAACAAGAACAGTTTTTTCCCGAACGCCTTCACTCTGCTAAAGAAATCATTCCCTCAATACTGTCAAACTACTTAGTAAGACTGCATTACTATTGTTCTTCTCATCCTTCCTAGTACCTATCTCTTCCCACTTTTGACTATAACTGTGTTGCTTGTATCTTTACAATTTATATTGTTTAATTTGTTCCCTAGCATGATTTGATTGCTTATTAATAACCTATGACTATCACTGTGTTCTATCTTATGATTCTTGACAAATGTATTTTATTTTATTTTATGTACACTGAGAGCTTAGGCACCAAAAACAAATTCCTTGTGTGTCCAATCACACTTGGCCAATAAAGAATTCAACTCAATTCAATTCTTTATTCTATTCTTGATTCTATTCTTGATTCTATTATTTTATTCCATTCCATTCCATTCTATTCTATACTTGATTCTATTCTATTTATTGTATTGTATTCTTTTATTCTATTCTATCATTGTATTGTATTGTACTCTATTCTATTCTTTTATTCTCTTCTCTCTTCTCTTCTATTCAATTTTTCCTCTTACTTCCAATTCTGAAGGCTCGTGAGGAGCAGAACTGCCCAAAAAATAGTCGGGGTCCGGAGTTAAAAACTCTTCCGATACGTTAAGGGACGAAGATGGCGAGTGGATCACCTCTTCCAGCGGCTCCTGCAAAGGGAGACAGAAATTAAAACGGTATTTTTTTAAATCGAGAACCGGAGACGAAGCAGGAAAATATTTATTTTTGTTACTTGCCCCTTATCTGCTTAGTGAATATTCCGCCTTTCCTTTGAGACTGCAAGGCAGTCCCACACTTAAAACTAGATCAGGAGTTTGGTTGTTAAGCGAGATGGTTGTTAAGTGGGTCACGACCAAAGTTATGACCTTTTTCGGCTGGATTGTTAAGTGAATCACTGCCATTGTTAAGTGAACCATGTGGTCGTTAGGAAAATCCATCTTCCCGCCCACCCGTCTCTCTGTCTCTGTCTCTCTCTCTCTCTCTCAGCCTAATGAAGGAAGTACTAAGAACTCTCCTACCAACACTGACAGGAGGGTTGGCAACTCACTTGTATATAAACAGAGACCAGAACCTACTTCCTACTACCTAGCATTGGTGATGTTACCTAGTTGGATCATGAAACACCAAGGACCCCCCAATCCTCTTCCTCCCCCCCCCCCCCACAATCCTTTTCTCCACAAATCCCTCTCTTCTAACAATGATAATGTTACCTAGTTAGGTCACAAAACATCTGCAAGAAAACAACCAAGCTCAGAGAGCACTAAGGATCCTATCAATCTGTCTGTCTGTCTGTCTATATCTATCTATCAGTATCTATCTACTGGTATCTATCTACCTCCCCATCCATCTCTATCTATCTATCTATCTATCTATCTATCTATCTATCTATCTATCTATCTATCTATCTATCTATCTATCTATCTATCTATCTATCTATCATCCATCCAGCCATCAGTATCTATCTACTGGTATCTATCTACCTCCCCATCCATCTCTATCTATCTATCTATCTATCTATCTATCTATCTATCTATCTATCTATCTATCTATCTATCTATCTATCTATCTATCTATCTATCTATCATCCATCCAGCCATCAGTATCTATCTACTGGTATCTATCTACCTACCCATCCATATCTATCTATCTATCTATCTATCTATCTATCTATCTATCTATCTATCTATCTATCTATCTATCTATCTATCTATCTATCTATCTATCTATCTATCTATCCATCCTTCCATTCAACATCTATATCGATCTATCATCCATCCATCCATCGATCCATCCATCCATCATCTATATCAATCTATCATCCATCCATCAATCTCTGTAAACCACAGCTTGATCAAGAAACCACCAAGAACACTCCCACCAACACTGACGGGCAAGCCACTGGTAAATAAAACAGTGCAAACACTACTCCCTTCTACTGATCATGTTACCTAGTTGGGTCACGAAACGTCTGCAAGCAAACCACCGTGCTCAGAGAGCACTAAGGATCCTATATGCTTGCTAACCTCTGTTAGAAAGGCCTCCCCTCTCGAAACAGGATTCGCCACCAACTTTTGCAACTTTTTAAAAATATTATCTCCGGAATGGCTTAACGTTATGGGGGTTCTGGTTTTATTTTGGTTCAATGATCTGGATCGGGATTGGCCGATTGGACCAAGCATGATTGCTTAATTATTCAGCGGACGAAGGAGCCCCAAAAAAACGTACCCGGCAAGAATATTCCGAAGGGACAGAAAGGCCCATGGGCTTACGTGGAGCTGCACCACTCTCGCAGGCTGGAGCCAGACTGCCTTTGCCTAATAATAAATTAAGACAACATGAAATGCAACATCACCACCCAGGGAAACGAAGGAGGGTAGGAGTCAGAATTAGCATGCAGAGGGAAAACTCAGTTTCTTGGACGATGGACAGGCAGTCTGGAGAAACAAATAATTCAGAAAAGGCCAATAGAGGCTGATTTGACGGGGGGATGATAATAGCCATTCAACAGCTAATCCCCAGATTAGCCAAAAATAAAATAAAATAAATAAACTATCCTTTAGAGAAGAGGGATAAAGCATCCCCAATTAAATGCATTTTTTTAAAAAATGGTACTCTGAAAAATCCATCCCTTTTTGGTTCTCCTGGGAGCCAGAGACCAGCAAATCCGCTCGCTACCGACAGCGTCAAAGCCGTCAGGAAAACGGAGCGTACCCAGAACGCTAAAAATTGCTACAGACAGCCTCTCTCTGTTGCACACCAATTATGTCACAGTCGATTTGCGTTCCTGCTCCTTGGCCATTTTAATTTGGGGAAGGGTCTTCTACCCAGGCAAGGAATGGGCAATTCACAGCCACAACACCTGCGAGTTGCTGCTTCTCGTTCAACGGTACACACAGGGGTAGGGTTAAAAAAGAAAGAATTAAGATGTGTGTGGGGGGGTGTTCATTTAATTTTTTTTAACCCATCTTAATAGTTTTGATGAATAACCCAAGGCGGTGAAAAGAACTAATCTTTCTTCCTTCCTTCCCCTTCCTATTTTCCCCTACCACAACAACCCAGCGAGGTAGGCTGGGCTGAGAAACAGGCCCAAAGTCACCCAGCTGGCTTTCATGACTAAGCCGGGACTAGAACTCACCCTCTCCTGGTGATTGGTTCAGTCACCTAGTTGGTTTTCATAACTAACATGGGACTAGAATTCACTTGTCTCCTGGTGATTGGCCCAGTCATTCAACTGGCTTTCATACTTAAGGACTAGAACTCACTGTCTCCTAGTGATTGGCCTAAAGTCATTTAGTGAGCTTTCATGCCTAAAGTGAGGCTAGAACTCACCCTCTCCTGGTGATTGGCTTAAAGTCATCTAGCTGGCTTTCCTGCCAAAGGCAGGACTAGAATTCACTGCCTCCTGGTCATTGGCCTAAATTCACCCAGTAGCTTTCATGCCTAAGGTGGTACTAGAACTCACCATCTCCTGGTAATTGGCCCAATGTCACTCAATTGGCTTTCACGCCTAAGGCAGGACTAGAACTCACCGTCTCCTGGTGATTGGCCTGAAGTCACTCAATTGGCTTTCATACCTAAGACAGGACTAGAATTTACTGCCTTCTGGTGCTTAGCCTAAAGCCATTTAGTGGGCTTTCATGCCTAAGGTGAGACTACAACTCACCCTCTCCTTGTGATTCACCTAGCTGGCTTTCATGCTGAAGGCAGGACTAGAATTCACTGCCTCCTGGTGATTGGCCTAAAGTCACCCGGTGGCTTTCATGCCTAAAGTAAGACTAGAACTCACAGTTGGTGATTGGACCAAAGTCACTCAACTGGCTTTAATGCCTATGGTGGGACTAGAACTCACCCTCTCCTAATGATTGGCCCAAAGTCACCCAGTGGCTTTCATGCCTAATGTAGGACTAGAACTCACCGTCTCCTGGTGATTGGCCTAAAGTCACTCAATTGGCTTTCATACATAAGACGGGACTAGAATTTACTGCCTCCTGGTGATTGGCCTAAAGTCATTCAGTGGGGCTTTCATACCTAAGGCGGGACTAGAACTCACCCTCTCCTGGTGATTGGCTGAAAGTCACCTAGCTGGCTTTCATGCTGAAGGCAGGACTAGAACTCACTGTCTCCCAGTTTCGAGCCTGCTGCCTTCTGGACCAAACCACCATGGCAAGATTGAAGCTTATATCTGCATCGCTGGGGCAGCGAAATGTATGAATGTTGGCTATTTTCGGGGAGAGTCTGTTTTTATGAGGAAGTAAAAGGCCACCGAACCGAGCTGTGCTGCCTGGGGAATTCTGGGAGTTGTAGTCCACACATCTTCAAGTGGTTAAGGTGGAGAAACAGAGCTGTCACTCAAACCCTCCTTACCTTCCTTCTCCAGGCCTGGGACTCTTCCTAACAACCTATCTGTGGTTTTTTGGTTTTCGTCTTCGCCAAGCGCCTTGTGATCGCCGATGGCCCTGCTGCGCTGCCCCCTTCCTGCCTCGCTGTTCTCCTGATAGAATCGGACCCGCTCGCAGATGGTGGGGCTTGGGAAAACGGTCTGGACGTCCTGGGCCTCGCTTTGCAACATCCATCTGCTGGCAGGGTGCTGCTGGGTCGGTAAATGAAGCTGGCCTGAGGCCGCCTGCTTGGCCATCTGCTTCACTTCGGCTGGAGAGAAACCGCGACAGAAGGACGAGTCGGTTGGATTAAATAAATAAATAAATAAATACGTGAATAAATAAATAAAAATAAATAAATAAAACAAATTAACTAAGATTAAAATTAAATTAAATTAAATTAAAATTAAATTGTCAACTCAGGAAATATTTATCTGAGGGTAACTGCCAGAATCCTGACAAAAATTAAAATTAATTAAAATTAAATTGAATTAAATTGAAGTTAAATTGTCAACTCATAAAATATTCCTCTGGGGGTAACTGCCAGAATCCTGACAAAAATTAAAATTAATTAAAATTAAAATTAAATTGAATTAAATTAAATTAAAATTAAATTGCCAACTCATAAAATATTTCTCTGGGG
Source organism: Bungarus multicinctus (assembly GCA_023653725.1). Lineage (NCBI taxonomy): Eukaryota > Metazoa > Chordata > Lepidosauria > Squamata > Elapidae > Bungarus > Bungarus multicinctus. Next base: position 5,413,617 of record CM042836.1, read on the forward strand.
GTAACTGCCAGAATCCTGACAAAAATTAAATTGAATTAAATTAAAATTAAATTGTCAACTCAAAATATTTCTCTGGGGATAACTGCTGGAATCCTGACAAAAATTAAAATTAATTAAAATTAAATTGAATTAAATTAAATTTAAATTAAATTGTCAGTTCATAAAATATTTTTCTGGGGGTAACTGCCAGAATCTTGACAAAAAATAAAATTAATTAAAATTAAAATTAAATTGAATTAAATTAAATTTAAATTAAATTGTCAACTCATAAAATATTTCTCTGGGAGTAACTACTGGAATCCTGACTAAAATTAAAATTAAATTAAATCTTTGGACTGATTTTAGTGGGACTTGACCACTTCCGGAAAAAGATGGCGGACGGCTGCTTTCGCCGGAGCTCTCTCCGGCCCGGGTGCTCTTTGCTGCGGGTCCCCATGCCCCCTGGCCCCCCTCGCCGGTGGCAGAGGTGGGGGAGGGCCCGGGGAGACCAGCGGTTATCAACGAGAGCTGGTTGGGGGCTCGCCGGAGCTAGGGGAGCCGATGGGAGCGACGGCGTTGGCGGCGGCGGTCCTGGCGGCCCCGGAGTTGGCGCGGCGGCCCTGGCGGCCCCGGAGTGGTCTCGGGATGGTCTTGCTGGCTTTGGCGGCCTCGGAGGCCTCGGAGCGGCCTCGGAGGGGCTTCGGAGGCTCCGTTCTGGATATAGCAGTCCCGGAGCGGTTTTCCAGCTCGCCGGAGCCGCGGCGTCGAGAGAGGAGACAGCGTTGCCGCGGCAGTCCTGGCGGCCTCGGAGCGGCCTCGGGGTGGCCTCGTCGGCCTCGGAGTGGCCTCGGAGTGGCGTCGGAGGCCGCGCTCCAGGTGCGGCGGCCCCGGAGCGGTTTCTGAGCGGCCTCGGAGGCCTTGGGAGTGGTGTGGAGCGGCTTCGGTGGATTTGTGGCGATGGATCCGGTGCGTGTGATGCGGAGCTCCGCCGCGGACCTCTCCGGCCTGGACGGCCTCAGCGGTGGCCCCCCTTGTTCCCTGGGCCCCCCCGCCGGTGGCAGAGGCGGGGGAGGATCGAGGGAGACCAGCCGAGTCACCTGGAAGCTGGTCGGGGGTCGGCTGGAGCCGCGGGACCGATGTGGAGGGCGGCGTGGTCACGGCGGCCCCGGCGGCCTTGGGTCGATTGCGGAGGCTTCCTCCAGCGGTCGGCGGAGCGAGGCGGCTGCGGACGGGCAGCGAGCGGACTTGGGGCATTTTTGATAGCCCCGAAGACGACGCGGCGGCTGGGAGATCCACGGAAGGGCTCGGCTGGGGAGCGGTGGTGCCGATGCCCCCGTGGGCCGCTTAGGTGGAGCTGTGGTGTCCCTTCCTTCCCTGGGGCCCCCACCGGTGGCAGAGGTGGTGGGCCTGGGGGGGGGACTGGCTCTACCTGTGACTCTTACCCCCCCGGGGGTCTCACCGGTGGCAGAGGTGGGACGACCGGGGGGAGGCGGAATATACCCCAGCTGGACTGGATTCCATTTTCCATGGCCGGAGGACAGCAGGCGTTGCGGACACTCTGGGACTGCCGAGATAGGACGTCTGGGTCCACGGAAGTACCTAAGGACAGAGCTTTGGGCCTTGAGGGATGCCCCCCTCTCCCTTAGGTGGCCTTCGAAGCTCTCTAAGACCTTCCGCAATGAGGGATCCTGGGATCCGGAGCGATGGTGGGGTCGGGGAAACCGGGGAGGGCGTGGTAAATCCGGGCTTATAAAATTTTTAAGGGGATTTTTTAAAGGGGAAAAGTCCAGGGCGGGCGGGGGAGACAGCCCGCATGGAATTGGGGGCAGCCGGGCCGGCGAGCGCGCCTGTGGGGCCTCGGGGGTTCCCGTGTCGGGGTGGCAGACAGGGGGTGGGCAGCCGGGGGCCAGTTTTATCGGCACGGTAACTGGGAGAGGTAGGTATGCTAGGGGTGGAGGGCCATATCCGGTTAGGGGATCGCGCTCCCGATGTTTACAGGCGGTAGCGCGCTCCGACCCTCCTTACCCATCCTGCAGTCCTGGTTGCCCGGAATCTCAGGCCCTGAATACCCGGCTGCTGTTGTGCAATGCCAGGTCCGTGGTTAATAAGGCTCCCCTGATCTGGGAGTTGGCTCAGGAGGAGGCCGCGGACCTGGTAGGTGTCACCGAAACCTGGTTGGGCCCAGAGGGAGGGGTCCCTCTGGTTGAGATGTGCCCACCAGGTTTCCTTGCATTTCACCAGCCTAGGGCTCAGGGAAGGGGCGGTGGGGTGGCGGTGCTTATAAAGGAAGTCCTTTGTCCTAGGGAGGCCACTGTCCCTCAGACGGCTGGCTGTGAATCTCTTTTTGTGAAGTGGGGGCAAGGGGTTCAGATGGGTCTTTTGTTGACGTACCTGGCTCCCTGCCACGTCTCATCGGCCCTACCCGGACTCCTAGAGGTAATAGCCGGGCTGGCGGTTGAGACCCCAAGGCTTTTAGTCATGGGGGATTTCAACCTGCCATCGCTCGGTGAAACCTCGGGGTTGGTCCGGGAGTTCTTGGCTTCCATGACGGCCATGGACCTGACCCAGTTAGTTTCTGCCCCCACTCACATGGGAGGTCACATGCTGGACCTGATTTTTGTCTCTGGGCAGTGGTTGAATGACTGTAATTGGGGGGATTTAGTTATTACACCCTTGTCATGGACAGATCATTCCCTCCTGAGGCTGGATTTCTGTTCCGCTACCCCCCACCGCAGGGAGGCGGAGCCACTTAGATGGTTCCGCCCCAGGCGCCTAATGGATCCGGATCGGTTCCAGAGGGAGCTTGGGCCATTTCCTGAATCTCTGGCTCTCAGCTCGCCTGGGGACCTGGTGGCCACCTGGGAGGGGTTGGCCGCCGGGGCCCTAGAGCGAGTTGTGCCTATGCGACCTCTGACTCGGCACAGATCCCATTTGGCTCCGTGGTATACGGAGGAGCTACGGGAGATGAAGTGCCGAAAAAGACGTCTTGAGGGCATTTGGAGGGCGAGCCGTTCTGAGTCTGACCGAACACAGGTGAGATCTCATATTAAGACTTACCTTGTGGCGATAGGGGCGGCGAAATCTTCGTATTTCTCCGCCCTCATTGCATCAGCAGAAAATCGGCCTGCCGCCCTGTTTAGAGTGACCCGCTCTCTACTTGAGCCGAGAGCGCGGGATGACCTCTTGCAGGGTAGAGCAGAGGAGTTTTCCCGATTTCTGCATGATAAAATCGCTCAGATTCGGGAAGGGCTCGACTCCAATTGGGTGGTCCCGGGGGAGGTGTCCGGGGCAGGTCTTGAGAGTGTTATCTGGGGGGAGTTCGATCCTGTGACCGCTGAGGGTGTGGACAGGTTGCTGGGGGGTCTGAATGCCACCACCTGTTTATTGGACCCGTGTCCTTCCTGGTTGGTTTCGGCCGCCAGGGAGACGACACGAGGCTGGCTCCAGGGGATTGTCAACGCTTCTTTGAGAGAGGGGGTGCTCCCTACCGCCCTGAAGGCGGCGGTGGTGCGCCCCCTCCTCAAGAAGCCTTCCCTGGACCCAGCTATTTTAAACAACTATCGTCCAGTCTCCAACCTTCCCTTCGTGGCGAAGGTTGTTGAGAGTGTGGTGGCACGTCAGCTCCCCCAGTACCTGGAGGAAGCAACTTACCTCGATCCGTTCCAATCGGGCTTCAGGCCTGGACATAGCACTGAGACGGCATTGGTCGCGTTGGTTGATGATCTCTGGAGGGCTCGTGACAGAGGGTTCTCCTCTGTCCTGGTCCTATTAGATCTCTCGGCGGCTTTTGATACTATCGACCATAGTATCTTATTGCGACGGTTGGAGGGGTTGGGGATTGGTGGAACCGTCCTCCGATGGTTCTCCTCCTTCCTCTCTGACCGTTCGCAATTTGTGTTGGCGGGGGGGGAGAGGTCCACCTCTAGGCCCCTGGTTTGTGGGGTGCCTCAGGGGTCGGTCCTTTCTCCCCTCCTGTTCAACATTTACATGAAGCCGTTGGGCGAGATCATCCGTGGTCTTGGAGTGAGATGTCATCTGTATGCAGATGACACCCAGCTGTACATCTCCACTCCGGACCACCCCAACGATGCTGTGGGGACTATGTCTAGGTGCCTGGAGGCCGTGCGGGACTGGATGGGCGGGAACAGGCTTCGGCTCAACCCATCCAAGACCGAGTGGCTGTGGTTTCCGGCGCCCCGATATAGCCGGCTGACACCTACGCTGGCTATTGGGGGGGAGGTTCTGCCCCCCACAGAGAGGGCTCGCAACCTGGGAGTCCTCCTGGATGTACGGCTGTCGTTTGAACATCACATCGCGGCCGTCTCCAGGGGGGCGTTTCATCAGATCCGTCGGATCTACCGGTTGCGGCCCTTCCTGGATCGGGACGCCCTGCGCACGGTCACTCAGGCCCTTGTCACCTCTCGCCTGGACTATTGTAATGCCCTCTACATGGGGCTCCCTGCGGGGAGCATCCGGAGACTCCAGTTGGTGCAAAATGCAGCCGCGAGGGTGATTATGGGGGCGTCGCGTAGCGCCCATGTGACGCCTCTCCTGCGCGAGCTGCATTGGTTGCCGATGGCTCTCCGGGTTCGCTTTAAGGTTCTAGTTTTGACCTTTAGGGCGACCCATGGCATGGGACCAGGTTACCTTCAGGATTGCATTCTACCAACGTTCTCCAACAGGCCGGTGCGTTCCCACAGGGAGGGACTGCTCCGGGTGCCGTCGGCCGCTATGTGTCGTCTGGCGGCGCCAAGGGGTAGGGCCTTCTCTGTGGGTGCCCCCGCCCTCTGGAATACTCTGCCGCCGGAACTTCGTACCGGCACGGACCTGAGGGCCTTCAGGCGCGCGTTAAAGACCTGGCTCTTTGAGCAGGCCGGCCTGGGCTGAAAGAATGATTTTAAATTTTGATCTCCTTTTTAATTTAAATTGGGTTTTAAGGGTGGGGGGGGGGGTTTTCTAATTGCAGCTAATTCTAATATTTAATTATTTTTTAACTTTTGTATTTGTGGGGTTTTTAGATGAGCTGTTCACCGCCCTGAGTCCCTCGGGAGAAGGGCGGTATATAAATGTAATAAATAAATAAATAAATAAATAAATAAACTTCACCTGCTACAATAAGGTAAGCTACACAGGATTAAATACAGGTAGTCCTCAACTTACAACTGTTCGTTTAATGACCGTTCGAAGTTGCAACGGCATAGAAAAAAACTGACTTATGATCTTTTTTCACTCTTACGACCGTTGTGGCATCCCTGTGATCGCATGATCCAAATGCAGGCGTTTTGACAATTGACTCACATTTATGACGGTTGCAGTGTCCCGGGGGAGTCACATGATCCCCTTTTGCGACCTCCTGACAAGCAAAGTCAAAGGGGGAGCCGGATTCGCTTAACGACCGTGTGACTCATTTTAACAAAGGCAGTTATTCGCTTAGCAACGGTGTCAAATGGAGGGAAACTCACTTAATACATTTCTCATTTAGCAACATAAATTTTGGGCTCAACTGTTGGGTCACAAGCCGAGAAAGAACTCTACAGCTAGTCTTCGACTTAACAGCCCCACAACTGAGCCCAAACTTTAGGTCGCTTGAGTAAGACGGCTGTGAAAAGAGTTTTGCCTCGTTTTACGACCTTTCTTGACACCTTGTGAAATGGATCGCTGCGGTTGTTCAGTTAGAAACACGGTTATGCTTTCCCACTGACATTGCTGGAAATAACGGATGGAAACTAACCAAGGAGAGAAGCAACCTGGAACTAAGGAGAAACTTCCTAACAGTGAGGGCAATTAATCAGTGGAACTGCCTGCCACCAGAAATCGTGGGCGCTCCATCACTGAAAGTTTTGAAGAAGAGACTAGACAAGCCACTTATCTTTAATGATATAGCTCTCCTGCTTGAGCACAGGGCTTGGTCCCTTCCAGCTCTATTCTATTCTTCTAGTCTTCCCTTGCAATTCTGCTATTCTGACGTTGCTTGTCAGAAGGTTGCAAGTGGCGATCACATGACCCCAAGACGCTGCAACCATCATAAATGCAGGTCAATTGCCTTCTGAGTTTTGATTGGGTGACCACAGGGCTGTAAAGCACTGTGAAGCAGTATATAAGTCTAAGTATTATTGCTTGGGAGGGAGGGAAGGAAGGAAAACAAGGAGAAGGAAGGACGGAAGGAAGGAAACAAAACCTTGGTGGCGCATTGGTTAGAATGCAGTTTTGCAGACTAACTCTGCCCACAGTCAGGAAGTTCGATGTTGACCAGCTCAAGATTGACTCAGCCTTTCCTTCCTTCCAAGTTGGATAAAATGAGGACCCAGATTGTTGGGGGCAACAGACTGACTCTGTAAACTGCTTAGAAAGGACTGTAAAAGCACTGTAAAGCGGTATATAAGTCTTGTGAAGGAAGGAAGGAAAGCAAGAAGGAAGGAAGAAAAGGAAAGAAGGCAAAGTGAAGAGAAAGAGAAGGAGAAATGGAGGGAAGGAGAACAGAGAAAGGAGGGAGGGAGGAAAGAAGATAGGAAGGGAAGGAGGGAGGGAGGGAAGGAAGAATCCGTGGTGGTGCAGTGGTTGTAATGCAGTTTTACAGACTAACTCTGCCCACAGCCAGGAAGTTCGATGCTGACCGGCTCAAGGTTGACTCAGCCTTCCTTCCTTCCGAGTTGGGTAAAATGAGGACCCAGATAGTTGGGGGCAACAGACTGACTCCGTAAACCGCTTAGAAAGGGCTGTAAAAGCACTGTGAAACAGTATATAAATCTAAATGCAATTGCAAGCTAACTCTGCCCACTGCCACCAATTCGATCCTGACTAAACGAGGTGCGAAAAAGTCCCATCAGATTCCCAGAGTTCATTAAAGTTTATGCCTTTTCATGAAAGGAGGAAGGGGGAAGGCAGCTGGATAATCACTTCATACTTTTTCTGTATATTTTAAATGGGCTGGCAATTCTCGAACCCTCAACGCTGCGTGTAAAGGGAATTATACTATCTTTGTTCGTGAGAAATTATGGTCATTTGGCCATTACGCAATTCAAACGATGCAATTTCTGTAAATTGGTTTAAATGAGCCATAGACGAGACAATTATGGTATATAAATAAACCAACTGCGAAATAACAGTGTACATATAAATAAGCTGGGATTTGAAATCTCCAGGCCTATCTAAAAGAGTACAGGTTGTCCTTGCCTTACGACGATTTGTTTAGTAACCGTTCAAAGTTACGACGGCACTGAAAAAAGTGACTTCTGGCCACTTTTTAATACTTAGGATGGATGCAGCATCCCCATGGTCACCTAAATCAAAATTTGGATGCTTGTCAACTGGCAGGTTTTATGACAAATGCATTTTGTTTTATGCGATCCCATTTTGAGACCTTCTGAGAAGCTAAGTCAAGTTGGAAGGGGGAGAAGCCAAGTTCACTTTGTTAAGGTATTAATACCTGATCGGGTGTTGTACTGCAATGAGGATGAATCAGCATGGTTATTGCCGCTTTAAGACTGAGGATGGGTCCCACAGGGCTTTACCACTTTAAGAAGCTGTCTATATATATAGAGGCCATGAGAGGGCATGCCTCTCTCTCCTTGTGTTCTGTCTCCATTGGGGTTCTCCGTGCAGAGTACAGAAGAGTGATTGCTTGCCAGGTATTTGCCTACCACATATATATGAATGTATATAGCTGTCTTGTATATATTTATTTATTTATTTGTTAAGATTTTTATACCGCCCCCTCTCCCAAAAAAGGGACTCGGGGCGGTGTACAGCCAGATAAAAATAGAAACAAGATATAAAAATTGTACAGTTAAAAACAATTCAAAATGATTAAATTAATGGCCGAGTTATAAAATTATCAAAATGTATAAAAACAGGTAAAAATTTAAAATACCAAATTTAAAACCCCACAATTAATTACTGGGCCAGGCCGGCCTGTTGAAAAAAGTGGGTCTTTACTGCGTGCCGGAAGGTCTGAATGTCGATGATGGCCCGTATTTTAAACCATGGTTAAAAGACAAAGCCTGTGTGTGTGCTGTGTTTTGCTCCTGGGTTGTCTCACAATTGTAGTCACGCTGCAAATACTCTGACACACTTAACCACCAGGTCACTAAGTTAATGACGGCAGTGATTCACTTAGCTAATAGTGTAAATTGGGGCAAAATTCACGAAACAATTAAATGTCTACGGTCCTCCAGGTCATGGTTGTCCCAAAGGTGCTTTTTTCAGGGGGCAATTGGATTATCGGGTTTTTTTTTCTTTGAAGATGTTTCCCTTCTCATCCAAGAAGCTTCTTCAGCTCTGACTGGATGGTGGAGGATGGAAGGATTTACATTCCTTGCAGACAGCTGGTCATTTGCATCCTTTTAGAGTCGTTGAGGCCACTTGGAGTCCCCAAGGTGCTTTTTTCAAGAGGCGACTGGACTTTCTGGTTTTTCTTTTGAAGGCGTTTCGCTTCATATCCAAGAAGCTTCTTCAACTCTGACTGGATGGTGGAGGATGGAAGGATAAATACTCCTTGCAGACAGCTGGTCATTTGCATCCTTTTAGAGAAGTAGTGTCAAACTCAAGGCCCGCAAATATCAAGAGAGTGGCCCGAAGTGCCTCTGGAAGCTAAAATGGGCCATGCGGGGGGGAGGGGGGGGCTGCACCTCGTTTTCACCCTCCGTGGCCTCCTGCAGCACTCTGCCTGCTGAAACTGAGCTAAAAACAGGTCTGCAGGGCGGTGCAGGAGGCATCTGTGTCCCCCCCCACGCCACCAGCCCACATTCTTCTACAATGCTGATCTGGCCCTCGAAGAAATCCAGTTGTTAAGGCATCCAGAATTGTCCGCTGTAATCAATCACTCCGAGACAAGTACAATCTCCAACTGATTTATTAGGTAACAGCTCTGGTACTTCTAAGGCAATTTCCAAACTGAACGTCATTTTCACCTTGTTTCACAAAATCCACCTTCTCTCCTCCTCCCACTTCTTACACTTCATTAATCACGAGAACCAATTAACTGTAGCTGGAATTTTTTAATGCGCCCTACGAAATAACCGTGAACTGTTCAACTCCTCCTCCCCCGCCCCCCCTTGCATGCCTTATAACGATCTTGGCAGCTGAATCTCAGGGACGACACCAGTTTGATACCCGTTTTAGAGAGCCGTTGAGGCCTCTTGGAGGTTTGTCTCTGTCCTCAGGGTCATCTGAGTGATTCAATTGGCTGTGGAGACTTCTTGGAACTGCTGAAAGGGCCATGTTGTAGAGTGGAGAGAGATGATGTCGTATCTCTCCCCTTCTGTTGAGAGAGGGCTGCTCATTTTTGACATAGATGTCCTCTTTGACCATCAGGACCAGATTCAGCAGCCCGTCTGCATTTGAAAGACAAAAGGCCGCTCTTTTGAAGACAGCAAAGTCCACATTTTGGACAGAGAGGACCGTTGGTTTGAAAGAGGGGTCAAAGAGGTCATCTAGGTCCAAATTGAACACCCCTCTGTCAACAGAAGGGGAGGGATACAACATCATCTATCTCCAGCCTACAACAGAGTCCTTTCAGCAGTTCCAAGAAAGCTCCACACTCATTTGCACCACTCAGGTGACCCTGAGGACACAGCCAAACCTCCAAGTGGTCTCAATGGTTTCTCTGAAAGGATGCAAATGACCAGCTGTCTGCAAGGAGTAGAAATCCTTCCATTCCCCACCATCCAGTCAGAGCCGGAGAAGCTTCTTGGATGAGAAGCGAAACGTCTTCAAAGAAAAACCAGAAAGTCCAGTCACCTCTTGAAAAAAAGCACCTTTGGGACTCCCAAGTAGCCTCAATGACTCCCTAAAAGGATGCAAATGACCAGCTGTCTGCAAGGAGTGTAAACCCTTCCATTCCCCACCATCCAGTCAGAGCTGAAGAAGCTTCTTTGGATGTGAAGCGAAACGTCTTCAGAAGAAAAACCAGAAAGTCCGGTTTCCTCTTGGAAAAAAAGCACACTTTTGGGTCACTTCACAGCTGCCTTGCTTAGAAACAGGAATTTTGGGCTCAATTGTGGTCGTAAGTCAAGGACCACCTGTGAAAGAAGGCCTTGACTTAGAACCACGCCTGGGAACAGCAACCTCTATTCCTAAGCAATGCGGACATTAAGTGAACTGTGTCCAAAACTTGTATGACCATTTTGGCTGCAGTTGTTAACAAATCACATGCCATAAAAACAAATCTTGGCTTCCACCCACCAACACTGATTTTGTGGGAAGTAGATGGGTGCAAATGACGATCTCATGACCCCAGGGTGCTGTAACCATGGTAAATGCAAGCACCCAAATTTTGGGATGCTGTGATGGTCGCAAGCGTGAGGATCGGTTGTCAATACTTTTTTCTAGTGCTGTCACAACCAGTCCTTAGACAAACGATCTTTTATTGCCTTTTTTTATTGTGTTGTAAGCTTCCCAAAGTCACTGCATCGGTGAAATGGGCAGCATATTAATTTAATAAATGAGTATAAATAAATAAGATTTGACAAAAGCTTTTCACAGGGGGAAAAAAACAAAAAAAAACAGTACAATTTCCTTTTCTTTGACCTCTCCTGCCATCTAGTGGCCAGAAAGGAAACAACAGAGCTACTTTTCCACAGCCGAGATTGGGAGGTTGTGTCTATGCTCACCAGTGGCCAGTTTGGGGTAATGGGCAAGTTGATGGGAGTAGAAAATGGGAGACTGGGAGTTCTAGTCCTCTCTTAGGGTCTCCCTCGAGGCACAGGTTCCGATTGTCCCTACTTCAGCTATACTATCCAAAGAGCAATGCTTCTTAAAACTTTTGGCCAACTTTACTGAATACAGAATAACAGAGTTGGAAGGGACCTTGGAGGTCTTCTAGTCCAACCCCCTGCTCAAGCAGGGAACTCTACACCATTCTGGACAAATGGCTGTCCAATCTCTTGGAAACCTCAGTGATGGAGCATCCACAACTTCTGGAGGCAAATTGTCCCACTGCTTCATTGTCCTCACTGTCAGGAAATTTCTCCTTAGTTCCAGGTTGCTTCTCTCCTGGATGAGTTTCCATCCGTTGCTTCTTGTCCAGCTTCACATGCTTTGGAGCAGTGGTCACCGCGAGAAAATTTTGGTGGTCCGCAGAGAAAATGTCCACCTCCCCAAAAGCAATTAATCCAGGCTACGCGGGAATACAAGGCTGCCCCACCCACATGGACGGCGGGAAGACAAAGCTTGTGTTGCTTGCATTGTGAACAACACGAGGTAGTGAGGGGAGGGGGGGAAAGGGTGGAGGGGGGGAACTTGTCTGGCCACCGGGCTGCTCCTTTCTTCTTCTGCTTTTGGCTGCACACAAGGAAAGCAGCAAAAGTCTTTCTTTCTCTCCCTCAAACTCCACCAGAAATGAATCTTTGGGGTCCTGCAAGGCCTCCTGCTCCAAGAAGCTGCACCGGCACAAAGCCTCATTTCTGGCAAAGTTTGGGGCAGAGAAAGAAAGACTTCTGCTGCTTCTGCTGCTTTCCTTGCATGGAGCCAAAAGTCTCTCTCTCTCTCTCCCCGTGAGAACGGAGTTGGAGACAGTATCCTGCAATCCCAAATAAAGAACGATCGATCGGTAGGAAAATGGGGTGGGGAATTTTCCTGCAGACTTTTTGAGGGATTTTCCCAGGGTCTCTCTGCTGCTTTCGGCAGACGCCCTGGGAAAACGTCAGCAAGCCACCATCAGTCAAAATTCATATTAGTGATTCACGGGATTTCAAAGTATGAGTTTGGTGGTCCCTGAGATCCAAAAGGTTGGTGACCCCTGCTTTGGAGAATAGCTTGACTCCCTCTTCTTTGGGGCAGCCCCTCAAATATTGGAAGACTGCTAACATGTCACTCCTAGTCCTTCTTTTCCTCAAACTGGACATACCCAATTCCAGCAACGTTCTTCGTATGTTTTAGCCTCCAGTCCCCTAATCCTGTTTGTGGCTCTTCTCTGCACCCTTTCCAGAGTCCCAACATCTTTTTTTACATCGTGGAGACCAAAACTAGATTCAAATATTCCAAGTATGGCCTATACCAAGGCCTTATGAAATGGCATGAACACTTCACACGATCTTGATTCCATCCCTCTGTTAATGCATTGGCTTTAAGAAGTCTGGATGTCAACTCCCAGAATTCCTCAGCTAGCATGAGGAATTCTTAATGGGCAGGAATGAACCAGCCCAAAGTCAATTACTTATCTGTGTAACTAACTGCCCCAAACTTTGGATGGTCTTTAAAAGGGAACTGGATAAATTCCTAGAAGAAGGTCTATCAAGGGTTACCCATCTTGATGACCTCATGATGCCACCAAGCTGAGGGCACCATTGCTAAATCCCAGTTGTAAGGGGGAGGAGAAAGGGGGAGGGAGAAAGCTGCATCTCCCTCTGTTGAGCCCCAAAGAACATCTAGCTGATCCCAAATGCTAGACTAGCATCCTCACCTGATCCAACAGGGTCGATCTTCTAGCTGTAGGGCTGAGAATGCTGGGTATTGTAGTCCCAAGCTCACTTGAATGCCTCCCCCCCCACACACACACCATTTCTGTGGACTGGAAAACCCCAAAACTCACTTGTCCATTCAGACTGGGCCATTCTCCTCTCCTCGCTTCTCAAATTCGCTTCGTAGATTTCAGGAGCTGTTTTTTTGAAGGACCTGCAAAACCAGGTTAATGGCATCATTTTTACTGACCCTAGATATAGTTAGAACCCACTTTATCTAGGTTACCTCTAAATATCCTAGAGGGTTTTTTTTTTTGCCTTTTCCACTCCTTTAATTTAAACAACAGAATTACGGAGTAACAAAGTTGGAAGGGACCTTGGAGGTCATCTAGTCCAACCCTCTGCTCAGGCAGGAAATCCTACACCATTTCAGACAAATGGCTGTCCAATCTTCTTATAAACTTCCAGTGTTGGAGCATCCACAACTGCTGGTGGCAAGTGGTTCCCGATTAATTGTTCTGACAGGAAATTCCTCCTTAGTTCTAGGTTGTTTCTCTCCTTGATGAGTTTCCATCCGTTGCTTCTTGTCCTGCCTTCTGGGGCTTTGGAGAATAGCTTGACTTCCTCTTCTTTGGGGCAGCCCCTGAGATATTGGAGCACTGCTATCCTGTCTCCCCTAGTCCTTCTTTTCCTTAAACTAAACATACCCGTTTCTTTTCTTTTTTTAAATATAAAGTATATTTAAGTTTCATATATTTAAAACATTTAAAAAGAAACAAACAAACATATAAACAAATATATGTACATATATACATTTTGCAGCAGGTATTGAGCATTGGTTACACTCTTCTTTTCTTTTCTTTTACCCCATAACATTGACGGGATGTAGCTTGTAATAATACCTTCCTCGTTCTTTTAATGTTTTAATTTCACAGAATACTTTACGATTCGACGCACGTCCTTCATAGTGTCGTAACTTATTCGATTATCGAATGTTCCTTTTTCTTTAACCAATCATACCAACAATTCCAAACTTTATAATATTCACCATCTTCGTTGTTTTTTAGTAATTTGGTTAGGCTATCCATCTCTGCACACTCGTGAATTTTTTTAATGACCATCTCCTCTGAAGGTACAATAGACAGTTTCCAATTTTGTGCGTAGCTTATTCTGGCTGCTGTTATAATGTGCAAGATTAAATATTGATATATTTTTTTTCCTATTTTTGAATCTATCATACCCAGCAAAAAGGTTTTGGGTTCAAGTTTTACATCTTGTTTTAGTTATATTTAGAATCCAGTTTTTGATATTTTTCCAAAACTGGGCATATGGACATAAACATACCCAATGTTTATGTCCAAAATTTCAGCAACAGAGTGGTAAATGTCTGGAATACTCTACCTGACTCTGTGGTTTCTTCCCCAAACCCCAAAAAATTTAACCTTAGACTGTCTACTATTGACCTCATTCCTTTCCTAAGAGGTCTGTAGAGGGCGTGCATAAGCGCACCAACGTGCCTACCGTCCCTGTCCTATTGTTTCCTTTATTTTTCTTATATGTACCCATTTCATGTATTCATAACTATGTATGTAGTTATATTACCTTGTAAGCGATTGACAAATCAAATTAAATAAATAAAAATAAAATAAATAAAATTCTTACAAGCATTCGTGTTTTAGCCTCCAATCCCCAAATCCTCCTCGTTGTTCTTCTCTCTACTTTTTTAAAGAGTCTCAGCATCTCCTTTACATCACGGCGACTAAAATTGGATGCCGAATTCCAAGTGTGGCCCCTGATTTCTTTGTGGGCGCAACGCTGCGCTTTTCCGCTGTCCTCCACACCCCTGTTTCTCTTGTGCTACAAACCGGGGATTTTAGGAAAGGGGACTCACCCATCTTTGATCCCATCCAACATGGAGTTTCCTCGGCGTAGCTGGCAGCTCTTCTTCCTTCTGAAGGTCACCCCTGGGGATAAGAGCTAAAAAAAAACCACACACGGATAAGGAGGCGATCTGGGCCGAGGGGGGTGGGGGGAGGGGGGGGGGAATTACGATAATTTCTGTGCAAGTAGTCCTCGTGTCAACTTGTAAAACATTCCCATGCCTGTTTTCAAAGTTGCAAGGGGGGAGAAAAACCTGAAGGAATAGTAGGGCAGTTTAAAATCAAAAGTACCTTCCGCTCTTATCTTTAAAAGATTGTAGCCTAGGCTACCATCTTCCGCCGGGAGAAAATCCTCCATTGGAGAATGTGATGGATGACACCAGCTCATGAATGTGCTTCTGTTGGAGAATCTGATTTATGACACACCCAGGGGGCGGTGTGGGGGGAAGACAGGGTCACAGGCGGTTGTAAATTACATGTGCCAGAGTTGGCTTCATTTAGGTTATGTCATGCCTGTTGGAATCTGATTCTGGGGTGGGGGGGTCAAACAGCTGACAGAGAGTGGGGGTGTGGCTCCGGTGGCTGTGGAGGAAACTGGGGAAGGGCATAGTCTGGCTGGGCCTTCAGAGGAAGACCCAGGCCCACCCCCTCTTCATCCTAGGGCACGCAGGGAGGAACGGAGAAGGGAGCAATGTGGGTTACGGGGGAGGAAAGGGCCCTGATTCCCTTCATTAGCTGCAGCTGGGAAAACAGGATTTTAAAAGGGCGTTTGCGCACAGCTCCTTGCTGGAAGCAAAGCGTGCATTATCTTTGTTTGTCAAGTCTTATCGGGGTCCTGGCGTCCTCCCAACTGTGTGTGTTTCGTTATCTTTTGACATCTTCAATGCCTTTTCCTGCCCTGTCTCGTTAATTGCTGCAGCTTGTGATTTGTGTTGGTTTTTATTTATAATCTAGATGTACTTTGGGTTCGGACTGAATTTCTTCCCTTTAAAAGCTGTTCTTGGGAGAGTTTTTTTTTCTCCAGCTGATGATAACTGGACACTGGGGGCTAAGTTGGAGGAATTAAAGGGACTTTACCTACTTTGGTGACTTGGCTGCTTTTGTGCCACGCCCCTTTGGGTCATCTCAGGTTAATGCCGGCATGTTTCTCCTAATAAATCCTTTGAATTTTTTTTGGAAACTTGGCTCAAGGCTCATGATTTAATTTAGGGCAATTGCCGGAACCCTGACACCTCGACTTACAAATGTTCTTTTAGTGACCGTTTGAAGGGCACTGAAAAAAGTGACTCACAACCGTTTTTTCGTACTTATTTAGCGTTGCACCATCTCTATGCTCGCATAGTCAAAATTCCGATGCTTGGCCATCGACTCATATTTATGACCGTCGCAGTGTCCCGGAGTCCCGCTTTGCGATCTGCCAATGAGTGAAGTTAATGGGGAAGCTGAATTTGCTTAATGACCGCCGTTGCTAGTTTAACAACTGCAGGGGTTCACTTCACCACCAAGGAGAGACAGCTGGTAAAATGGAGCTAAGCTCGCTCAACGACGGTCTTGCTCAGCGACAGAAAATTGGGGGCTCCTTTGTGGTCATAAGTCGAGTACTACCTGGAGCTAGGAGGGGAGTTCGAATTCACCCTCTGCCACTTTGCAACACTATCTCCATCAGGTGCACAAACATATTCTACTCTGTCAATGCAACCTCGGGAGAAAGAACAATTGCGGCACATGAATTACCGGGAGTCCTCGTTTTACAACCAGAATAGAGACCAGGATCTCCTGCTGATAAGGAAGACAGTTGTTAAGCGAGTCACCTCCAATTTTACAACATGTCGGTCGTTAAGTGAATCGCTGCAGTTGTTAAGCGAGTTTTGCGGTCGTTAAGCAAATCTGGCTTCCAACATTGGGCTTTGCTTATCAAAAGCCTGTTGGGAAGTCCGCAAATGGCGATTATGTGACCTCGGGGCACTGCGATGAGAGGTAGTCCTCGACTTATGACCTCAACTGAGCCCCAAAATTTATGTTGTTAAGTCAGACATTTAGTGAGAGTGAATTTGGCCCCGTTTTACGACATTTCTTGCCACAATTCTTAAGTGATTCACGGCAGTTGTTAACTTAACAACATGGTTGTTAAGTGAATCTGGTCGCAAAAGGGGATCACGTAACCCCGGGACACGGAGACCGTCGTAAATACGAGTCAGTTGCCAAGCATCTGAATTTTGATCACATGACTGCAAGGGGATGCTGCCAGGGTTGTGTAAATGTGAAAAACAATCATGTCCCTTTTTCGATGCCGTTGTAACTTTCAACGGTCACTAAACGAAAAGTTGTACATAGAGGACTGTCCGTAATTGTTCTCTCTTTCAGGAAATTTCTCTATGACGACCCAATGGAGCGCGACACAAAATCAACCAAGTCACAAAAGTAGGTTAAAGCCCCTTGAATTCCTCCAACTTGGCCCCCAATGTCCAGTTATCATCGGCGGGAGAAAAAAAACTCTCCCAAGAACAGTTTTTAAAGGGAAGAAATTCCGTTCGAACCCGAAGTACATATAGATTATAAATACAAAAACAACACAAACCATGCAGACAGGGCAGGATAAGGGATTGAAGACATCAAAAGGTAACGAAACACACAGAGTTGGGAGGATGCCAGAACCCAGATAAGACTTGAGAAACAAAGATAATTCATGCTTTGCTTCCAGCAAGGTGCTGTGCGCAAACACCCTTTATATCCTGTTTTCCCAGCTACAGCTAATGAAGGGAATCAGGGCCCTTTCCTCCCCCGTAAACCACCTTGCTCCCTTCTCCGTTCCTCCCTGTGTGCCCTAGGATGAAGAGGAAGTGGGCCTGGGTTTTCCTCTGAATGCCCAGCCAGACTGTGCCCTTCCTCAGTTTCCTCCACAGCCACTGGAGCCACATTCCCATTCCCAGTCAACTGTTCGACCTCCCCCTTGGAATCAGATTCCAACAGGGGCATAACATTCTCCTTGGTTCTAGATTGGATCCCTCTTCCATGATCTTAAAAACCTTCCTCATGAAAATGCAGCCATCTAAGCAACCTAATCGCTGCCAGACAAGCCCGCTACAGGTTGCAAACGAACTTCCCCTCTTTGTCCCACTTTACCTGATAGTTCGGCTCCGTTCCTTTTGGATTTAGGGGACTTCTGGCTGTTTCCGGTCCAAAATCACTCCAGTAGATGGTATCCTGGGTTTGGTTGGCATTCTTGGGCCTGTTTTCAGCCGCTTGGTAAGACTGGACCGCCAGGGATCTGTACGGCCCCGGAACCCGGAACGGTGGTGGCACGTAGCCCTCCGTCGGAGGAGCCACCGTCTTCCACTGCAGGCCACAGTCGCCATTTAAGGGAGGTTTAATATTTCTCAAGATGTTCTCCAGCTTCTCATGGCAACCCTGGGCGGGAATCCCGATGGGGAGTTGCTCCTTTGCCTGGGTGCCCCAAAAGAGCTGCTGAGGTTTGTCAAAACTCTCTAGCGCGCCCAGTTTGGTTTCGGTGCGGGAGAGGGAATCTGTTGCTTGCTGGAGCAAAGTCTGGCAAATCTTGAGATCGAGAACGCACTTGCCGAATTGGTACTCGAAGTGGGACCGGACATTCCCGTTTTTGCCACGGGCGCTCCGGAGCACCTCATTCATTACCGAGGTGCCGTTCAGATCCTCGGCCGAGGACAGGCTCGCCTCGCAGTCCCGGATCTCGGACAGCTGAGGGGAAGAGAGGTCGGCCGTATCGCCGGGAGAACTCGGCGATTCTCGTCGAGAATCGGAGTCCTGCTCAGTTCTCGACGTCTCGTCCCCCTCCGTCTCATTGCCCAGCTCTGGGTAACAAGTGTATATCTCGTTGATTTGGACGCTGGACAAGCTCAGGTTGGCGTTGCTGTTTTCTTCCGCGTCTTTCAAATGCCCCTCGAAGAACGGCCTGGATTGCGCCGTGCGGAGAACCGGCTCGGAGACCTGGACAAGGTCGTTCAAATGACTCTCCAGGAAAGGGCCGGACTGCGCCGTGCGGAGAACCGGCTCTGACACCTGGACGACGACGGGTTTGATCTCCGGCGAGGAAACGGCGCATCTGGTCACGGTGAAACTCCTGGCTGAGGAACGAAGCGAGAATGGCGGTGGAAGGAAGTACGTCAAGGGAATTTCAATCCAATTTCTCACCTGCTAATAATCTCTCTTTTAATTTTATTCGTTTATATCCTGCCTTTATTATTTTTTTTATAAATAGCTCGAGGTGGTGTACATATCCGACATGCGTTCTCCTCCTATTTTCCCCATAACAACAACTCTATGAGGTGGTTTGGGCTGAGAGAGGGACTGGGTTCCAATTCACCCAACTGGCTTTCGTAGCTATGGTGGAACTAGAACTCACCGTCTCCTGGTGATTGGCCCAAAGTCACCACACGTTGACTTTCATGGCTATGGCCGTCTCACTGGGCTTGTTGTGTTTGCTGTGGGATTTGTACACTCGGGGCTCACAGATGGATAGTCCTCAACTTATGGCCATAAATTCCCTAGTTTGCATGATGTTATTCTATGCGTAATGTCAACTTGCCTCATTCCCTCTACCCTGTAGCCACCGTCTCCTGGCGACTGGGCCGAAAGTCACCCAGCCAGCCACCATGCCTAGGGCTGGACTAGAATTCACAATCTGCTGGTGATTGGCCCAAAGTCACCCAGCTGGCTTTCATACCTAAGGTGAGACTAGAACTCCCAGTCTCCTAGTGATTGGGCTAAAGTCAGCCAGCTGGCTTTCATAGCTGAGGTGAGACCAGAATTCAGAGCCTCTTGGGGATTGGCCATTACCTAGCTGGTTTTCATAGCTGAGGCGAGACTAGAACTCACCGCCTCCTGGTGATTGGCCCCAAGCCACTCAGCTGGTTTTCATGGCTAAGGAGACTAGAACTCCCAGTCTCCTAGTGATTGGGCCTAAAGTCAGCCAGCTGGCTTTCATAGCTGAGGCGAGACTAGAACTCAGAGCCTCCTGGGAATTGGCCCAAAGTCCTCCAGCCGGTTTTCACACTTCCTAGTCTGGCACTTTAACCATTATATCTAACTGGCAAAGTCAACGACAGGTTTTTGTGTGGCTGGCTGGAGACAAGAGGCTGATTCACGCAGGGGTTGGCTGCAGGGTAGAACCGGGCAATTGACATTATGCACAGAACATCATCATCATGCAAACTAGGGAATTTATAGCCATAAGTTGAGGACTATCCATCTGTGAGCCCTGATTGTACAAATCCCACACAAGACGCATTTATTCAACAAGCCCAGTGAGATCGGTCTTATTTCGACGGGATCCTTTAAAAGGAGCAGCGTGGCAAAATTCGTATCGGGTCCTTGGTGCTCTCTTGAGTTTTGGTGTTTTTATATTAAAAAAAATCCCACTCACGCATCATCACAAAATCTCCAGAACCATAAAGCCTACAAACTTGAAATTTGGCACGTAGGTTCCTCTTGGCTTCTAGGGGCTCACTAAGAAAGGATTTTTCTAAATGACCATCAGCGCTATTAATATTTTCTATATTATTATTATTAACACGCTCTGACGCTGCTCCCCCTCCCCACCTGAAAAGAAATCTCTTCCAAATGCAAAACACAAGCAGAGAGGAGTTTCAGTTTCAGAGCACCAAGCAGCTTTAGTACAGAACAGTTGAGCTAAGCCATGCCCAGGCTCCTTGCTGTCTCCTCCTTGCTCACACAGCAAATACTCTTTCAGTTTCCAAACAGCCCTCAACTCTCTCATACCCTGAAAGGATGCTAGCCAGACGAATACCGATGGATGTTGGTAGGCAAAGGCAGAATTTTTCCCCTTATTTTCCTCCCCCAAAACTTGCCCGATCACATAGTTTTGTAGCGAAGCACGGGTACCCTGCTAGTATTGGTATATAAATCTTGTGGGAGGAGGAGGAGAAGAATGACTGGTGCAGTTGTTGGTGTCCTCTGAGCTTGGGCGATTCTCCTGCAGACGTTTCATTGCCAAACTAAGGAACATCATCAGTGCTAGAAGGAAGTAGGGTTTGTGGAGTGGAGGAGAAGGATTTTAACTTACTGCACCTGTGTACGGTTTGCCAATTGCAGAGGCAGATAGGACAGCGCTCCAGAGGGTTAACGTCATTGCCCAGAGGATCCTGGGTTGCCCTCTCCCCTCTTTGGAAGAGCTTTATAGCTCCCGCTGCCTTAAGAAAGTCCAAAACATCCTTAAAGATCCATCTCATCCTGCGAACCCTTTTCTTTTTTTGAACTATTACCATCTGGCAGCCGGTACAGGATAATAGTAAAAACAAGGACAAACAAGCTGAAAAACAGCTTCTATCCCAGGGCAGTAAACTCTGTTGAATTCTACTGTATAATAGTGCAATATGAATGCAATATCAGAGGTTTTCAATTCAATTGTATAGAATGTGACGGATGTGTGTTTGTGTTTTATTTTTATGTAGTTATAATATACACTGAAGATGGCACTTATTTTCGTTGTACGTGGTGCAAGGACAATAAGTTAAACTAAAACAAGAACAGAATAACTGTGAGGTCTCGTTGGTGCTCTCTGAGCTTGGCGATTTTCTTGCAGGCATCGCATTACCAAACAAGGCAATATTATCAGGGCTACAAAGGAATGGGGTTTGCGGCAAATGCCTCTTCTAGAACCGTCGTCATAGCTCGAAGGGGCATTTACAGCAAAACCCACTCCCTTCTAGCACTGATAACATTACCTAGTTGGGTAATGAGATGTCTGTAAGAAAGCAACCAAGTTCAGAGAGCCCCAAGGACCCCACAGTTCTCCTCCTCCTGCTTCTCCTACACTCTTGGCATCCCCCTACTCCCTTCTAGCACTGATGAAGTTACCTAGTTAGTTAATACAACGCCTGTGAGAAAGTAACCAGAGAGCATCAAGGACCTCAGAGTTTATCCTGAGCTACAAATATTCTCTTCTATTGGTTTTCCTATCAGCCTTACAAGAACTTGATGAAGTCATTATCAACTCCATTGTACATACATAAGCACACATAGACACACATAAGCACACACACCACAGCTGCAACACGCGAAGAAATGAACAAGAAACATAATAAATAATACATATACTGACAGCAGGCTAGAATAACGTATGCTCAAAACTGGAAATCAGAGAGTAGTCCCACAGATATGTTAATAAAAAAAATATGGATTGTGCGGAAATGAATAAAGTTACAATGGAATTGCAGGAGAAGGAAGAAAAAGAATACTATACGATCTGGGAGAAATGGTTAAGTTTGGTTAGATAACAGGAATAAAAGACAATGCAAAATGTAAACGGTGTGTGTGTGTACACATAGCCAAAAAGGCACTAAGAGTTGTTAACCTAATCCTACGTAGCTTTTTCTCTGGTAATATCACAGTGCTAACTAGAGCATACAAAACATTTGCTAGACCAATACTCGAATACAGCTCATCAGTCTGGAACCCACATTATGTATCTGATATTTAACACAATTGAGAAAGTCCAGAAATATTTCACAAGAAGAGTTCTCCACTCCTCTACTCGTTGCAGAATATCTTATGCCACCAGACTTGAAATTCTAGACCTAGAAAACCTTGAATTACGCCGTCTTCTGTCTGATCTAAGTATAGTATATAAAATCATACATTGCAGTGTCCTACCTGTCAATGAGCTTCAACCATAACAACACAAGAGCGCACAATAGATACAAACTCAAGGTTAACTGCACCAAACTTGATTGCAGGAAATACGACTTCAGCAACAGAGTGGTCAATGTCTGGAATACTCTACCTGACTCTGTGGTTTCTTCCCCAAACCCCAAAAACTTTAAGCTTAGACTGTCTACTATTGACCTCACCCCTTTCCTAAGAGGTCTGTAGGGGGCGTGTATAAGCGCACCAACCTGCCTATCGTCCCTGTCCTATTGATTCTTTTATTCTTCTTATATGTATCCATTTCATGTATTCATAACTATGTTTATACTTATATATATTAACTTGTAAGCGATTGACAAATCAAAATAAATAAAATAAATAAAATGAATGAATGAATGAATATGGAAAAGCCGATGTCACAATGTATTGCAAAAAATTGTAAATATGATTTGTTTTTTAAAACTGTAAAACTTTAATAAAGTTTATGAAAAAAAAAAAAAAGAAATTAACAAGCTACTTGATTCATCCGACATTAACAATATTTGAGTTGCCTAAAGTTGCCAGACTTTGCAAATTGACGCCAATTTCCGGCTCAAAATAGCCTACTGCGCCTACTAACCTCTGCTCTCTCTCCCCCTCCCCAAATTTACCCCTCCGTTTCAGAATTCCTGGGCAGTGGGGGAAACCTCACCAAGCAGAGAT
Source organism: Bungarus multicinctus (assembly GCA_023653725.1). Lineage (NCBI taxonomy): Eukaryota > Metazoa > Chordata > Lepidosauria > Squamata > Elapidae > Bungarus > Bungarus multicinctus. The sequence continues at coordinate 5,436,217 of CM042836.1, forward strand.
CTCACCTCCTTCCCTTACGCCCAAGCCTCTCAGCCCCCAAAGAGGACACTGACCAATGTGAGCCTTTTCGTCTTGCAATCTTGGCTTCTTCACCTCGAAAACCGAGGCGGAAGGCAAACAGATGTTGATATTGGAGTGAATTTCAGGCTTGGGAGATTCTGGTTCTTGCCCAGGACGGTGCTTGCGAGATTCTAGTAAATCCTGCAAAATAAAAATAAAAAATTTAAAAAAAGGAAAACAAAGAACCGGTTAGCAGAACCCTGGGTCCAGATAGTAGTCCATTATTGATTTCTTACATTTAAATTTGATGGACATAGTTTTTTTCTGTTAATAGAATAGAATAACAGAGTTGGAAGGGACCTTGGAGGTCTTCTAGTCCAACCCCCTTCTTAGGCAGGAAGCCCTACACCACTTCAGACAAACGGTTATCCAATCTCCTCTTAAAAACTTCCGGTGTTGGAGTATCCTGTCTTACTTTATATTATACTAGCCAATAACCCGGCATTGCCCGGGTATTTTATTTATCCTAATCCTGTATTAGACAGAAGAAGCCCTGATTTTGGCGACCCGGAACAAATGTAATTTGTAATGTTGGATCATCTCCGTTACCAGAGAAGAGCCCCCTTGTGGAGTACTGTGAAGCCATTACCATGGCAACTCCACAGCGCTGTACAGTAGAAGCCATTTTAAGGCAGTACGGTAGAAGCCATTTGTAGGCCACAACAGGCAGCATCTTAAAAACGTACACTCCGAGGGATGTTAGGGGTGTCTTACCCCCACAGTATTTGTTTCCAGAGAGTAAGTTATCTGTGTACCAAGTTTGGTTAAAATTGCTCGAGGCACTAAGTGTTATGCTGGAACATATATACACTCACACATCCATTTTTTTATATATAGAAAAAAAATAGAAAAAATAGAAATACATATCTAATAGGACAGTGATGGTGAACCTTTTTGCTGTGGCGTGCCGAAAGCGTATGCGCACGCAATAGTGCACATGCTGGTAAATACAATGGGCTGCTGCTGCACACTGCTGGCTCCTATTTATCTGGCTGTCCACTAAGACTCCCAAGATCCCTCTCACAGTTCCTGCTATTGAGCCTGGTTTCACCTGGTCTATATGTGTCCTTTGGGTTTTCCTTGCCTAAGTGTAGCACTTTAGTTTTCTCTACGTTGAATATCATTTTGTTGGATAGGACCCTGGGTTCTAGTCTGCCAAGATCCATCTAGATCTTGAGCCTATCTTCCTGGGTTTTGGCTATTCCTGCCAGCTTAGTATCACCCGCAAATTTGGTAAGTTCCCCTTCTATTCCCTCATCTAAGTCGTTAATGAAGATATTGAAGAGTCCTGGGCCTAAGACGGAAACTTGCAGCACCCCACGGAATGGGTAAGAAGGGAAATGGGGGGGACGTGGCTGAAAACCTTTAAATTCAGGGCTCTCCAAACTTAGCAACTTTAAGACAAATTAAATTAAAATTCCTCCACTTTTACCTTCAAGTCATTCTTTAGGACGTAGCGAATATCTTGCAGGTTCATTGTGCGCTGCTTGGGTCTGGATTCCAGGCCCGTCTTCACCATGTCGTAATAAGGCTTGGGGAGCCTGGCGTCGGCTTCCAACCATTGGCCGGAGGTGATGCGGTCTTTGATGGACGGACCGTCGAACCCCTCCCAGGGAACGGTGTCTGGAAAAAAACACACTGTCAACTCATAAAACATCTCCTATGCCGATTTTACAGTTGCCAACAGAAAGCGGGAAGGGGAAGGAAGGAGTTTAAAAGAGCAGTGCAGCAGTTTGGAAACCGAAAGCGCATTCCATTCGTATCTTGCAAAGATTATAACTAGGTGACTAGAGTTTTGGCCACGCAAATCTTTAATTGGAGAACATGACTGATGACTCTTGGCTATGGGTGTGTCTCGTTGGAGAATATGAATTATGATACACCCTGTCATGCCCTTGTTGGAGTCTGATTCTGAGGGGGAGATGGAGCAGCTGATAGGGAGTGGGAGTGTGGCTCCGGTGGCTGTGGAAGAAAAAGGGGGAAGGGCACCGTCTGGCTGGGCATTCAGAGGAAGACCCAGGCCCACCCCCTCCCTCTCTTCATCCTAGGGCACGCAGGGAGCAATGGATAAGGGAGCAACATGGCTTACGGGAGAGAAAAAGGCCCTGATTCCCTTCATGGGCTGAAGCTGGGAAGACTGTTTAAAAGGCCAAACTGCGCATGGCAAAGTTGCTGGAAGCAAAACATGCATTATCTTGGTCGAGGCTTATCTGGGTTTTGGCATTCTCCCAATTGTGGGTGCTGTGTTATCCTTTGGAACTCTGCAATTTATCATCCTGGCCTGCCCTGTTAATTACTTCAGTGTGGTTTGTGTTGGGTTTTTTTAATTTCTAATTATCTTTACTTTGGGTTCGGACTGCATTTTCTGCCCTTCGTAGACTGTTTTTGGAAGAGTTTGCTGTGCAGCCGAGGATACTGGAACCAAGTTGGAGGCATTAAAGGGAACCTTTACCTTAAGACAATCTTTAGCCTTAAAGAAGAAAACACCTATTATTATTATTTTTTTTAAGTACAAAACCAAGAAGGAAAAGCAAGCAAAAACGAGTGTTTGATTCTTTGCTGTACCTGTAAATGCCTCCTCCCATCGGCGGGTGTGCTCCCATAGAGTGGGTCTCCTCGGGGTGCCGCTGGCTGGACGGCTGGCGACCCCGAGGATACGGGCCTTCTCTTTGGGGGCACCTTCCCTCTGGAATGAATTGCTCCTGGAGATGAGGACCATCCCTGACCTTCTGGCGTGCATTGAAAACTTATTTATTTCATCAAGCCGGTCTGGCCTAGGGTTTTATGGGCTTTAAATTCGATTTTAATTGGTTTTAGTCCTTACCTTTAAACCCTTGTCTCGTTTCTATTATTCAACCACCAAATTTAATCTTTTAATTATTTTTAATTATTGTATTATTATTATTATATTTTTAATGACTGTACAACACCCTGAGTCCCGCAGAGAGAGAGGGCGGTATATAAATCTTGAAAATAAATAAACAAAATAAATAAACCTTTACCTTAAGACACTCTTTAGCCTTAAAGAAGAAAACACCGATTATTATTTTCTTTTTAAGTACAAAACCAAGAAGGAAAAGCAAACGAAAACGAGCGTTTGATTCTTTGCTGTACCTGTAAACGCTTCCTGCGTGACGGCGCAAAAACTGTAGACGTCCGACTTGAAAGTTGCCGTCCTCTCCAGGATCACCTCTGGGGCACACCACTTGTACAGCTGGGGAGGGATTGGAACCCGGGTCAGGTCGCTGTGCTCTCCTCCGTCTTTGCTGCTGACAAGGGAAGATGATGCTCAGGGTTGGGGAAGAACAGGTGGCCCCTCGGGGGGGGGGGGTTGAGGGTGAGACCACCGTCCTTTGAAGATCTCTGACACCCTGGAGATGGGGAACGGACGACCACGGTATGAGGGAAGGACCTTGGGAAACCGAGGCCGAGGAACGATCAGATAAGAGGTGGCTTAGCCCTCTGCTGCATAAGGGACAGAGAAAGAGGCTTGGAAGGGACCCTCCCTAGCTTCTCAGGGAGTAAAGGAGGCGGGAGGGAGCAAGAGAGGGAGGGCTTACAAGACTTTCAGACTTACAAGACTGAGGTTGGCTGTGCCAAGTAAACCAGATTGGAATCACAGTTCAATGGGCGAATTCTGGTTTATTGTACAGCTATATTGTGAGAATCTGGGATGGGATGGGGAAGGGAAGGAAGAGGGGAGGAAAGGAAAGGAGGAGGGAAGGGAAGGGAAGGGAAGGGAAGGAAGAAAAGAGGAAAGGAAAACAAAGGGAAGGGAAGGAAGAGGGAAGGGAAGGAAGAGGAAAGGGAAAGAGGAGGGGAGGGAAGGAAAGGAGGAGGGAAGGGGAAGAGAAGGAAGAAAGGAGGAAAGGAAGGGAAAGGGAAGGAGAAGGAGAAGAGAAGGAAAGGGAAGGAAAGAAAAGGAAGAGGGGAGGAAAGGAAAACAAAGGGAAGGGAAGGTGAAGGGAAGGAAGAGGAAAGGGAAGGAAGAGGGGAAGAAAGGAAAGGAGGAGGAAGGAAAGAAAAGATGGGAGGAAAGGAAAAGAAAAGAAAGGAAAGGAAGAGGGAAGGGAAGGAAAAAGAAAGAAAAGGAGGAGGAAAGGAAGAAGGAAGGGAAGGAAAGGTGGAGGGAAGGGAAGGAAAAGGGAAGGGAAGAGAGAAAAGAGAAACGTAGGAAGGGAAAGGTATGTAAACTGAAGGAACACAGAACATGGAATAACAGAGTTGGAAGGGACCATGGAGGTCATCTAGTGCAACCCCCTGCTCGAGCAGGAGAATCTATGCCATTTCAGACACATGGCGGTCCAGTCTCTTCCTTCTTGGAGGAGGAAAGAAAAGGAAAAGGGAAGAAAAGGATACGGAAAGAGAAAAGGGGAAGGGAGGGAAGGCGGCGTGGGCTGACCTTTCAATCATATGCTCCAGGTTGGTCAGCTTTGCTTCCCCACTCAAGACAATCACCACGGCGTAGGAGCTGAGGGTCCGGTGGATGAAGCCACGCAGGTGCAGGTAGCGGAGGGCGTCGCTCACCTGGATGAGCAGCTGCACAATGGTTTCCATGTGCAGCACCGGGAACTCAGAGCGCTGGAGCGGCCGATGGGAAGGGGCGAGAGGGAGGAAGGGAAAAAGAGAAGAAACGCTGCCTACGAGAGTTTGAATCCCCCTCTGAAAAATTCCAGGGGAGGTGGGCAGTGCAGAAATATTGCAAGTGCACAGGTAAATTAATATAAAATGTTTGGTATTTTTTAAAAAAAAAATTTTTTTTTGTAATATTCATATAATTTTAGATATTGCAAGCCCGTGATGGTGAACCTATGGCACGTGTACCACAGGTGGCACACGCAGAGTTTGTGCCGGCACACGAGTTGCAGGCAAACTTACTTCACTGGGCATGCGCGTGCCTCATATCTGATTTTCGGCGGGTTTGAGGCCTTTTTTGGCCTCCCAAAGGCTTGAGGAAGGCTTCTGCAGGCTTTGCAGGCCGAAAACTAGCCCCATTTCGTCACTTCCTGTTTTTTTCTGAAAATACCGGAAGTGACAGAATGGGGCTAGTTTTCGGCCTGCAAAGCCTGCAAAAGCCTTCCTCAAGCCTTTGGGAGGCCGAAAAAGGCCTCAAACTGGCCGAAAATCAGCTGTGAGGGGGCAGCGAGGGTGGGTGAGTGGGTGGGGATTGCGTGCGCATGCCTAGGGGGCGTGGGGGGGGGTAGGCATTGCCTTCTGGATGCTTGGCACGTGAGTGTGCAAGCACACAGTTTTTGGCACAGAAGCCCAAAAAGGTTAGCCACCACAGTTGTAAGTTGTCCCAGAGTTACCCTGCGGTAAGGGGCATGGATAATAAATTTAAATAATAACAACAATAATAATTGGGCCTGTCTAGTCTAGGGAAGAGAAGGACCAGGGGAGACATGAGAGCAGTCTCCAATATTTGAGGGGCTGCCACAGAGAGGAGGAGGGGGTCTAGCTATTTTCCAAAGCGAAAGGAAGGAAGGGAGGGAGGGAGGGAGGGAAGAAAGAAAGAAAGAAAGAAAGAAAGAAAGAAAGAAAGAAAGAAAGAAAGAAAGAAAGAAAGAAAGAAAGAAAGAAAGAAAGAAAGAAAGAAAGAAAGAAAGAAAGAAAGAAAGAAAGAAAGAAAGAAAGAAAGAAAGAAAGAAAGAAAGAAAGAAAGAAAGAAAGAAAGAAAGAAAGAAAGAAAGAAAGAGAAATCTGAGTGAATCATGGATGGACAGAAGATATGTCTAGTTTAAGGAAAAGAGGGATGGGGTGACATGATAGCAGTCTTCCAATATTTGAGGGGCTGCCACAGAGAGGAGGAGGGGTCAAGCTATTCTCCAAAGAAAAGAAAGAAAAGAAGGAAGGAAGACGAGAGAAAGATGAGAGAGAGAGAGAGAGAGGAAGGAAGGAAGGAAGGAAGGAAAGACATCAGAGCAAACCATGGATGGACAGAAGGTATGTGTAGTTTAAGGAAATGAGGGATGGGGTGACATGATAGCAGTCTTCCAATATTTGAGGGGCAGCCACAGAGAGGAGGAAGGGCTCAAGCTATTTTGTAAAGCACTCAAAGGCCAGACAAGGAATAATGGACAAAAACTGAACAAGGAGAGATTCAACCTGGAAATAAGGAGGAATTTTCTGAAAGTGAGAACAATCAACCAATGGAACAGAAGTTGCCCTCGTTGAAGTTGTGGGAGCTTCATCACTGGAGGCTTTCAAGAAGAGAGTGGACTGCCATCTGTTAGAAATGGTGTAGGGCCTCCTATTTGGGCGGGGGGTTGGATTAGATGACCTACAAGGTCCCTTCCAACTCTATTCATCTGTTAAAACTACCTAAGGGACTCTCTTCTGCAGATAGAATTGGCTTGCTGTTTCTCATGTGGCCAGGAGAGGGTGCTGCTCTCGCTCTCAGAATTCCCCAGCCAGCATGCTTTTAAGATGGGCGGACTTCCACTCCCAGAATTCCCCAGCTATGGCATGCGTTCAGGAGGATGGACTTCAATTCCCAGAATTCCCCAGTCAGAAGGAAGCCGCAAGTCGTATGGACAACCCAGGCAAGAGGGAAGGAGACAATTGCTAATGAAGCACTAAATTTGTAGGCAGGATTGGGGGCGGGAAACTATGTCCCCTTTAAGATCTGTGGACTTCAATTCCCAGAATTCCTCAGTCAGAAGGAAGCCGCAAGTCGTATGGACAACCCAGGCAAGAGGCAAGGAGACAATTGCTAACGAAGCACTAAATTTGTAGGCAGGATCGGGGGCGGGAAACTATGTCCCCTTTAAGACCTGTGGACTTCAACTCCCAGAATTCCTGAGCCAGCATGGCTGGCTCAGGAATTCTGGGAGTTGAAGTCCACAGGTCTTAAAGGGGACATAGTTGTCCTCCCGAAGCTGGATTCAGGCGGGACCACCCCTTTTAAATCTGGGACCTTCCATTCTGCACACCGTCCTACCTTGCAGGGTTGATCAAGGACAGACAAGAGATAAGAGGCCTTCGCAGCTCAGGAGCCTCAATCAAATCAATCCATCGACAAGAGACACCCTACAAACAGCTTTTAGGGAGGCGCCAGGTTTACCCTCTCGTGAAGGATGCTGTAGAGGGACCCAAAGTTCACCCGCTCGAACACCAGACGGGTCTTCTCCAAGTCGCTGGACAGACAGACGGCCATCAGCAGCAGCAGGTGAGGGTGGTGGAGCTGGCTGCAAAGTGGGGGGGAAGAGAGGATCCCGTTGGTGAAGAAGACGACCCACAACCCAAAATCCATTCCTGCCTCTCGCGCAAGAGCGGTGCGGGTGGCCTAGAGGTGGAGCTCCCGCCTCACCATCAGGAGGCTGTAGGTTCGATCCTTGGTTAAGAGGCAAAATATTTCTCTCTCTCTCTCTCGCTCTCTCTCTGGGCACAATGAGAATGCATCTGCTGCATGTAACTCCGTACTGGCAAAAATGAAGGGCATCCGGCCAGTAAATACTCAGCGCCGTTCAGTTGCCCAGATTCTTCCCCAATGCAAGGGATTATGGAACTTTTTAAAAAAAAAAAAAAAAACGATGATTGCGGGGCCCGAATGCACAAAGCTTTGTGGCTTTACACACACACACACACCCCGAGGGGGCGCACCTGCTATACTCCTGCTCAGCCAAGAGGAGGTCGGAGAGGCGCAGCTTGCTGCAATGCTGGTGAGGCTGCATGTTCAGCTCCTTCACGGTCACGCGGCTGCCTCCCCACATCAGGCTGTGGGGAGAAAAAAATAGAAGGGAGGGTCGGTTTTGTCCGCCCAGCTACCTGCCCCACGCGGGCCTGGCAGGAGGGAAAGGCGAGAGTGGACCGAAGCAGAAGAAACCGGGTTAGATTAGGATATGGGTGTGTGTGAGCGTTTAGCCCGACGGCAACCCTGGAAGGTGGGCGAGACTGGGAGAGGAGGCTGGGTTAGTGCCGTTGTCTGTCTGTGTGCCTTTGCAGGTCTGATGGGACACTCACTTGGTCATGTTCATGTAGGGCCCGGTGGAGAAAGAGAAGGTGGCCTCATCGTCTGCTTGAACCACTTCCTTGTCCGGGATGATGGGGAGGGATGCCAGGTAGCCCAGCTGCCTCTTGCTGGTGAGAAAAAACTGGAGCGAGGGAAGGGAGGGTGAGGAGGGGAGGGGAGAGGAGAGTGAAGGAATGGAATGGGATAACAGATCATCAGACTTGGAAGGGACCTTATAGGTCATCTAGTCCAACCGCCCTGCCCAAGCAGGAGACCCTACACCATTTCTGACAAATGGCAGTCCAGTTTCTTCTTGAAGGTCTCAAGTGATGGCGCTCCCACAACTTCCGAGAGCAAATTCTGTTCCATTGGTTGATTGTTCTCACTGTCAGAAAGTTTCTCCTTATTTCCAGGTTCAATCTCTCCTTGTTCACCCACTATTCCTTGTCTGGCCTACAGGCGCTTTAGAAAACAGCTTGACCCCTTCCTCCTCTCTGTGGCAGCCCCACAAATATTGGAAGACCGCTATCATGTCTCCCCTGGTTCTTCTCTTCCCTAGACTAGCCAAGCCCAGTTCCTGCAACCGTTCGTTGTATGTTTTAGCCTCCAATCCCCTCATCATCCTGGTAGCTCTTCTCTGTACTTTTTCTAGAGTCTCAACATCTTTTTTATAGTGTGGTGACCAAAACTGGATGCAGTACTCTAGGTGTGGCCTTACTAAGGCTTTATAGAGTGGTATTAGTACCTCCCTTGATCTTGATTGTATCCCTCTGTTAATGCAATTTAGGATTGCATTGGCTTTTTTGGCTGGTGCTGCACACTGCTGGCTCATATTTAGCTGGTTGTTCACTAAGGCTCCAAGATCCCTCTGACAGTTCCTGCTATTGAGCCTGGTTTCATCCAGTCTATATGTGTCCTTTTGGTTTTTCTTGCCAAAATGTAAGACTTTCCTTTTCTCTACGTTGAATTTTATTTTGTTAGATGGAAGCAAATGGAAGGGAAGGAAAGGAAAGGGAGGCAAAAAGAAAGGAGAAAGAAAGGAAGGGGAGAAGAGGGAGAAAAGAGAAGAAAAAAAGGGATAAAAGAGGGAGGGAGGGAGAGAAGGGTCAGCAAAGAGAGCAAGAAAGGGAAGCAGGAAAGGAAGAGGGGAAGGGAGGAAAGGGAAGAGGGAGGGGAGGAAAAAGAAGGAAAAGATAGGGAAGGGAAGGGAGGGAAACGGAGAGGAAGGGGAGAGGAAAGGGAAGAGAAAGGAAAGAAGAGGGGGAGGGAAATGGAGGGGAAAGGAAAGCAAAAAGAAGGGAGAGAGAGATGAAGGAAGGAGAGAAGAAGGGGAAAAAGAAAGAAAAGGATAAAGGAAGGAGGGAGGGAAGGAAGGAAGGAAAGGAAGAATGAATGAATGAATGAATGAAACGAACAAAAAGGAAGGAGAATGGAGAAAGGTAGGAAGGAGTTGAGGGATGAAAGGAGGGAAAGAAAGGAAGAAACAGAGGGAAGGAAGGAGAGTGAGAAAAGGGAGGGAGGGATGAGACAGGGATAAATCATGGAAGATGAGAGAGAAAGCAAGAGAGAGAGAAAGAGCGAGAAAGAAAAAAAGGAAGCAAAGTTGAGGGAGGGAGGGAGGAAAGAAGGAAGGAAGGAAGGAAGGAAGGAAGGAAGGCAGGCAGGCAATGAGGGAAGGAAGGAAGAATGGAGAAGAACTGGCAACATCCTATAATGCTACCCAATGCTTCACATCATGAGGCAGTCTGTTCCACCGGCTAACAGCTCTTAATTTCAGGAGATTCTCTTTGAGGGCCACCCAAACCCACTTCCTTGGACTTTCACACCATCATGGGCGGTGTCCACAGAGCCCTTATTTATTTATTATTTATTTATTAAATAGTTTTGTATACCGCCCTTCTCCCGAAGGACTCAGAGCGGTGAACAGCCAATTAAAATATATTATAAAGTACAGATTACAATATTAAAAGAGATTAAATTATGAGGCTGCCGTTAAAAGAGTTAAAGCCCCCGATTAAAAATGAGCTAAAATTACCATACCCCAACCAAAATCAGTTCTAAAACCCTCATTTAAAATCCCAGCCGGCCTGCTCAAAGAGCCAGGTTTTCAGATCACGTCTGAACGCCCTCAGGTCAGTGGTTGTCCGTAACCACGGGGGAAGCTCATTCCAAAGGGTGGGTGTCCCCACGGAGAAGGCCTTATTCCTTGGGGTCACCCGGCGGCACATAGATGCCGTCGGGACCCGGAGGAGACCCTCTCTGTGGGAGCGCACCGGTCGGTGGGAGACTACTGGCAGAATGCGGTCTTGTAAATATCCTGGTTCGATGCCATGGAGCGCTTTAAAGGCCAAAACCAATACTTTAAAGCGAACCCGGAAGGCCACCGGCAACCAATGCAGCTCGCGCAGGAGAGACGTCACATGGGAGTATCTTGACGCCCCCATAACCACCCGCGCGGCTGCATTTTGCACCAGTTGGAGCCTCCGGGTGCTCCCCGTGGGGAGCCCCATGTAGAGGGCGTTACAGTAGTCCAGGCGGGAGGTGACCAGGGCGTGGGTGACCGTGCGTAAGGCGTCCCGATCAAGAAAGGGCCGCATCTGGCATATCAGGCGAACCTGATAAAGGAGACGGCCGTGATGTGATCTTCCAAAGACAGCCGTACATCCAGGAGGACACCAAGATTGCGAGCCCTTTCTGTGGGGGGTCAAGATCTCATCCCCAATAGCCAGCGACGGAGTCAGCTGACTATATCGGGCCGCCGGAAACCACAGCCATTCAGTCTTGGAAGGGTTGAGTCGAAGCCTTTTCCCTTCATGGGACACCTGACCCTGCACAAATGGAGGCCTCGGGACCTCCGCCATCTTGAACCTCTCCTCTTACCTTCCCAAAGCCGAAACTGAAGATGCTTTGCGACATGCTGCTCGCACGTTTCATGAACCTCCCAAGCGGGCTGTCAGCTCCCCTGAGGCACAAAAAGGAGGGTTTTGAAAGGGATTTGGGGAAATGGGATGGAGCAGCAACAAACAAGACCGTTTTGTGACTCCCTAGCAAAAGTATTATTTTTAAAAACCGACAAACTTATCTATTTTCTACTTATTACTAACCCTACGGTATCTTACGCTATACTGTATCTATGCTAACATCTATGTCTAGAGTCCTTCTAAGATGGGTGGGCTTCCATTCCCAGAATTCCCCAACCAGCATGCTTTAACACAGGTGGACTCCAACTCCCAGGATTCCCCATCCAGCAGGCTTTAAGATGGATGGCCTTCCACTCCCAGAATTCCCCAGCCGGCATGCTTTAAGATGGATGGACTTCCACTCCCAGAATTCCCCAGTCAGCATGCTTTGAGATGGGTGGACTTCCATTCCCAGAATCCCCCAGCTGGCATACTTTGAGATTAGTAGACTTCATCTCCCAAATTCCCCATCCAGCATGCTTTAAGATGGGTGGACTTCATCTCCCAGAATCCCCCAGCCGGCATGCTTTAAGATGGGTGGACTTCCACTCCCATAATTCCACAGTCAGCATGGGTATTTTTTGGAATTTTCCCTGCCAGAGGAGCAGGACTGCTGGCTTATTGTGAGATAGTGAAAGCACAGAGTTCCTCTGACATACCCTTGAGTAAATCCCCCAAACTTGGAGGGGCTGTGGACCAGGGCCCGGGGGGAGTCCACTTTCCTCAATAAATCCAAGGACTGGTTCTGCAGGACGACTTGCATGTGAGTGGTGCAGCGCTGGATAAACTCGAGCATCTGAAAGGAAACCCGCAATCCAACAGGTAAAGCTTGGAAGGTTCTGTGCAAAGCCGAAATTAAGTTTTCCCAGGGAAAAGGGGGCAGGAGGGAAAGATCACATTTGAAAAACATGGAAAGGGGGCGGAATGCTCTGTGGGGTGGGATTTTTTTAAAGCAAGGATATTCAAACTTGGTAACTTTTAAGAGCTGGGGACTTCAACTCCCAGAATTCCCCAGCCAGCATAAACTCAAAATATTTGGCGTACTGCTGATTAGCTAGAGAGTTCCCAGAGCGCTTAAATTATTAATAAAAATTGTCTGTGTCAGGTTTCTTAAACTAAAAAACAGAATAGAACAGAATAA